>VCKU01000024.1:0-1200000 GCA_005876895.1 Drosophila azteca
ACACACACACACAGAGAGCTACACAGATGCACAGCTACACAGATGCACAGATACACGGCTAAACAGATACAGAGATGCTCTCGGATCTGTATCTCACAGATACACCGAAGCACACGCACCTGTCCCTCGTCATTAAAAAAAGGCAGGCAAGAAAAGTTTCATCTCTGGCTCTGGGCTTCAGTTCCGGGCTTCTGGGCTAACCTTTTTACTTGGCTCCATCTCCAGCTTCTGATTCCTCACCTTTTGCTGCTGCTGCTGTGGCTGCTGCTTCTTGTTATACCCTGCCTTTGGTGGCTTTCAAGGGGCATGCCGCACTCAGGACCGATCACACACGAGAAATCCCAACAGGGTATCCCTCGGTCGACAGTCATTGGGGTGTGTGTGTGTGTGTGTTGGGGTTTTTTGGATTTTATAATTTGGCCCAATTTGCTGGCATTGCAAATTGCTGAAAACGTCTGAAACAATCGACAGGCCAAGCGAGGGGCGGGGCACCCGGCAGCCGGCAGCCCGACGGAAGTGCAACATGCTCATGTCGCAAGTTGCTGTGTGGCTCGTTGTTGTTGCTGTAGATATTGATTGCCAGTGCAGAGGCAGAGCCCTCCGTGTCCTTTTGCCTCCTCGGGTGGCAGCACCCAACATTTGTTGGATCGTTTTGACGCGTCCTCGTCAGCATGTCGAAACTTATTTTTCCTTTTCAATTTCAGCTTTCTTTCTTTTTGATTTCTGCCTCTGTTGTTGCCACTGCCACTGCTTTTGCTGCTGCTGTCGCTTTGTTAGTTCTTTGCATGCCACAAATTATGTTTCGGTGCTGCCGCTCGCCGCTCGCCGCCTCACCTTGAGAGCTGTCAGCCTTTTTGACAGTTTCTGCTGTACCGTTGCCACTGATTGCCACTGGGGCGAAGGAGCCATCCCCCCCCCCCCGCACTCGCGCACACCCCTCCATTCCTTGTGGCACCCCTTTGGGCTGATTGGCTGGCTGTCTTCTCATTCAGTTTTTAACATTCGCTTTTTAATAAATAATAAACACGATTTTTCCATTAAATGTGAAACTTTTCATTTCACAAAAACTTGAAGCGGAAGGCAAAAACTGTACAACTCCAAGGAGCCGCCATTCCTTGTGGCAATATCTCTGGGAACGATCCTTAACCGAATCCATTGAAACCATCGATTTGCATCCTAATCATTGCTGGAGTCATCTCCGTGGCAGAGGCAGCGGCAGGGGCAGAGCCAGCGGAGCAGCAGAGAGCGAGAAGCCAGTGAAGAATGGAAGGCAATTTATCCGTTGGTTAATTTGGTTAATTGAAGACAATTGAAAGCCGCTTTGCAGTTCATTAAGCCTCATCAGGCGATGAAAAGCGGCTTCCAGTCTACAGCCTCCCACCTCCCGCCTCCAGCCATCAGCCTTAGATCCCAGCCAGCCATCAGCATCAGCATCTTGGTTCTTGGTTTCTTTTCCATGACCTCCGTCCGTCCGTCCGTCTGGCAGTCCGTCCGTTCGTTCATGCTGCTTGTTGTCTTGTCGCCAGACTAATTAAAATATTTGCACTCAAATGCTTAAGCAATAAATATTTGTCAAGCTATCATCATTAGGAGCCCAGAAGGGGGGGGACACTGATGGGGCATGGGGCATGTGGCATGGGGGATGTGGCCTGACCCCAAAAAGTAAGTGGAGGCGCAAGAAGAAGCAGCAGCAGCAGCTGAAGAGCTCCAGCACTTTGCAGCAGGAGGGGGGAGGGGAAAATGGAAATGGGAAAATGAAAATCTATGAGAGCGGCATTTTTAAAGTGCCTCCTCCCCCCCCCCCCCATATCGGCCTGCTGCCACACTCTCGATCCCTCCTCCCCCTCCATTCGGTTTCGGTTTGGCCTGCATTTTTGATGAGCTTTAATGGCGCCGCCTTAATGCAAGTGAAGCATACCGCACACACACACACACATACAGCCTTGCCCCCTTCCCTGGCCAAGCCACCCATCGATACGTAGAGAGAGATCCCATCGAGAATGCCAATTAATAGTCATTGATGGGAAAAGTTGTACCAGGCCTGTTCCAGGGCCAGGAGCTGAAGGAGATGGAGAAGTGTGCCCCCCCCCCCCCTCCAGTACCGTGCCTCCTCAAGTCAATAAGTGACTCGGGGTGGGGGGTGGAGAGAGTGGGGGCCCCGGCCATGTGTGAATCCGTTCCGGGCTTTTGATGGCCTCCCTGCCGCACCCTTCCGCACGCTTCTCCGCTTCTCCGCTCTTCGGGGGTTGGCAGAAGGCCCAAAAAAGAGAAGAGCAGGCCACGCGGAATGGGGACAAACATCAAATTAGTCTAAAAATCGCAGCGGCACAGATGACGGGGGCAGGGTGGGGGGCAGAGATGCAGAGATCCAGAAATACTGGGCTCAAATGGGCATAAAATTTCCTTATTGTTGGCCATTGAATGCCGCACAATAGTTTCTGGAATGAGATTCGAAGGCGAAATTGATGCCATATGGCCAGAGGATTGAGAACAGGGAACGAAGAACGGAGGGGAGGGCAGTTGACAAGGGGAGGAGAGACCAAATTTGGGTACCGAATGGTGCTATTCGATGGGCGAATCTATGGAACTGTCTTACCTAAAACAGACTGGAGACTGGAGTCTTTCCTTCGATCTCATGGCAAAAGCTCTAGATGATCCACCAAAATCCCTGGCCCCACCCCACCTCATCCCGAAACGGTATCCATCCATCCTGTGGCAACCATTTTCATGCATCAATTGAGCCCAGAGTCAAGCCGAAAGAAAAGAAATTGAAAGAACTTATGAAAATGTTTTACAATATCCTTTTCATGTTATTACAAGTGTATGTCCTTGTCGTCAGCTTTGTCAAAATGTCTGGCAACGCTTCTACTTCCTGCGCTCTTCCTTCTAAGTCCTCTGTCCCCTGCCACCCCACGCTGCAACATTTCTTTCGCCTCCATTCCAGCGCTAGAACAGCGCTCCTTGGTGTGGAACATCTCTACTCCTTTGGGGCGTCGTCAAGTTCGCGCTGCGTTTGAATATGTCATTATACCCTGCCGGCAGAAAGGACACTATAAATTCCATCAGATGTTTGACACGAGCACAGAAAGTGATTGAAAGTCCCAGAAATGTACAAGGAAACCCACCAAAGTCGATAGATATCCATGAGAATCGGGTGACTATAGCCACAGGGAAACCAATGGGTTCGTCATTGATTCAGAGAATGTACACCAAAGGATCAAAGTGAGTTATAATGAATATTCACTGAATATTTCAACATTTCTAGATGGTTTGCTGGTGTTTCTCTGAGTGTAGTTGCTGCATCATCCTCCAAGATAGAGAGAGAGAGTATCAGAAGCCTCGACCATCGTCTAGGTCGATGTATTTCCCTCTCGTTACTGCTCTCCCACTCCCACTCTCTCTCTCTCTGCTTCCAGGAACAACAATGTTGACGCGTTGTCGTTGTTGTTGTTGCCGCCTGCAACCCTTCGCTCCCTTTCCTCTTCCTATTCCTCTTCCTTCGAGTGAAAGAAAGAAATGTATGCTGATGTGTGTATGTGTGTGTGTGTGTGTGTGTTTGTGGGTGGGTGGATGGCCCGCCTGACGGAAGTGACAGTTGAACATTCATTCATTCATTCGCTCATTCATTCAGCAACAACACTCACCCCAACCCCAACCCCACACCATCCCACCCCACACCGTCCTGCCTCTTGCCCTGTCCCTGCGCCTGTCGGAAAGGGGAAAAATCAAGCCAAAGCAGCGACCGAACGAACGAACAGGAACCATAAAGGAAAAGCTTGACGGCCCAGAAGTAAAGTGAAGCAGGCAACACACAGAAAGCTGACAAAAATAAAAGTAAAAACCAGACGAAATGAAGCGAAAGAAGAAAATATCTACAAAAAATTTCTATGGCAATTTGGCTTCCGAATTTCAAGAGGGTAAAGGACGATGCGAAGGGTGAGGCTAAGCCAAGGGATTCGAGATGTGAGCGTGATCGTAAGGGTTCGATAAACGGGACAGATCTGAATGATAGCCATATAAAGATCTTGCCTGGAAGAATCGTACAGTTTCCCATCACTATATGCCTCGTGAGTTATGTCCTGTTGCCATCTCTAAGCGCATCTTTCAAAATAGTAGTAGAAATAGGAGTAGAAATAGGAGTAGGAACCTTGTGCGATGTCTTCGCCCTCGTCCGTCACTCAACTTCCCGGCGGAAACACAGCGCAATGACGGAATGAACGGAAGTTTTTTTGGAAGCGCATAAAATTATTATGGAGTCGTCTTCCATTTTTTTCCATTTTTCCCCCCCCCCGCCCGTTCTGCTCGTCCGTGGACGTGGACGCGGACGTGGCGCGTCGATTGCGGGGTCCGAGGGCAGAGCGGGGAGTGTGGAAAGGAGCTTCGTTCCGGCTCTGCTGGCACTTCATAGTCCCTGCCGCAGTCGCCGTCGCCGTCGCAGTCAGCTTTTTATGGCTCGACGAGCTCATGTCCTCCTCCCATTGGATCCTCCGGCTGCCCCTTCACCACACTCCGGCTGCCGGAGGAGGAGACCTTTGTGAGAATTCACTTTAGTTTTTGGCAGTTACTGGGCGATTGGTTTAGTTTGTCTATCAGCCGTCCCCGTCTCCGTCCGTGTCTATGTCCGTGTCCATGTCCCACGTCCCTCCCTTTTGGCCCTGGTTCATACTATTATTTTTATGCACAAATTTAATATTTACATTTAGCCAAAGTGGATTTTGGGCTTCCACTTCCACTTGGCTATCGTTGACTCTATTTTCTTCGTCTCCGTCTTCGTCTCCGTCTTCGTCTCCGTCTCTGGCTATAGCATTTTTATCAACTGACAACTTCTGACCGCAGAATGTTCCCTCTAGCTCCGCTCCGCTCCGCTCAAAGATGTATCTACAAGATAAACAAGAACAAGCCCCGAACAAGAGGAAGAAGAAGGCAGAGGAAAAAAAATAAAATGGCATTTAGATAAGCCGAAAAACTTTTCCCTCTGCCTCCGTCCAGGATAGGGGATTGTAGAGGATAGGGGGGGTGGGGGTGGAAGGCATTTGCCGCCCTGCATATGAAATATTTGTGGTCTCGTTTGAGGCCAAACAACTCTCACGAGAGATGCCAGAGACCTACGGACCGATGATAGCCGGACACTTCGTTCCGCTCCGCTCCGAAATTGCTGGAGAAGATCTCATGGAAAGTGCAAGGGCAAGGCCGGGCAGGGGGCTGACAGGAGGGAGGTAAAGGAAATCCCATCTTTCAATCAGATTGCAACAAAATTCCTACATTGATTAGAGGAAACTTTTGTGGGTTTTTCGTTTCTATCACAATTCACATTGGTAATAGAAATAGAAACAACAAAAAAAGTACATACATACATACATATGTTTATGTACATAGTATATATGTAAAGCAATGTTTTTGCCGATGATTGTTTCAGCCAAAGGCAATCAATCAATCAATCAATTATTCGATCAATTATCGCCTGGATGGCAGGACAGCCAGCCCATCGATATTCATTTATAATAATCATAAATACACAACTTATAAATATTTATATATTTTTTTTATTTATTTTTAGAATTCTTTTATTTTATTTCATTTTTATTCTATTTTATTTTTGTTTCTGGAAATGTTTCTAATAAATAATTCATCTATTTTTTGGTTGCTGTTGGGCTGTGAGTCATTATGCAGCCACCCCTGTGGTGCCCCTGCCACCCACTCCTCCTCCTCCTCCTCCCCCTCCTGAGGGTTCCAGCTGGCTTTGTGCTCTAGTTTAAGTTTCGATTTTGTTTGCTGTTTAGTTTTTACGAGCCGGCGCTCGGACAACCCCCAAAAAAAGCGAACCCAATCGCAGTCCACCCCATCGCCGTATGAGTCATGCGATTGTCTACCATCTGGAGGAACCCCCGTCCTGGATATCCCATCCCCCGTTGTGGAGGATTTCCCTGGGTAAATCGTTAAATTAGCGCATTTTCGACAGCAGCTGACTCCAGGATCTGCCTCCTGCCTGCTGCCTGTTTTGGGGGGTGGTAGGAAACAGCTGACATGGCAGCCAAGGGGGGGTTGAACGCCCCCCCTCCCACGCCCCGTTCTGAGTTGATTTCGATATTTTTTATTTATTCCTATTTTGATAGACGCCCCCGCCCCGGACCGCCCCGCACGCCCCTCCCACCACCCGCCACCCGTCTGCCGTTGAATTTGTAAAACATTTCCAAGTACACGAGCGACAAACAGGCAACCACTTAACGCTTGTTGCCACGTTCATCCATTTTGTAGTCCTGCCTGTCCTGCCATGTCCTGGAGTGCGTTTGCACCACCTCCTCCTCCAGCTCCAGCTCTTGCCCCACCAGCAGCAGCAGCAGCAGCAGCTGTAAAAAGAGACAATCGCCTGATTCGGCTTTGGCTTTCCGTGCCACACACGTTTTGTACTTTTCTTTTCTCTGTTTTCCCTGTTTTCTCCTTTTCCATTTCCATTTCCATTCATTCCTGCTGCTCGACTCGCTCGCTCGCTCGCTCTCTGTGTATTTACTTTTATTGTGTTGCATGTTGTCCCTGTGTCCCTGTCCCTGTGCCCCTGTGCGGCACACAGACCCCTCTCTTTTCTAACCCTCGCACTAGCACTCCTGCTTCCTCCTTGAAAGGACATGCAAAAGGAATAATCGGAGAGAATGTTCCATGAATCATGGCCTGCAGTCGGTCTGTCGGTCGCTCAGGTGTGTGACGAACAGGCAGGAGGGTGGGTTTATTATGAGGGGGTGGGGGGTGGGACCTAGCAGCATATCTGTGGTTACACTTAAAGGGCTCCGCTCTACCCCTCTGCATGGGGATTTGTGTTTGGGGGGAGGTCTCATGCATGAATCAATTTTTCAATTTGTTGCAGGTCTTTGCATGCCATCGGAAATGTGTGTATGTGTGTGCATATATGCATGATACAGTGCGTACCGCAACAATCAGGCAGGCAGGCAGTTGCCTCATTCGAATATTTGATAAACGGTGGCTTCCAATCAGCTGCTCGAAGTCCGAATCCGAATCCGGATCTCAGGCGGAGATCCCCGAAGCACTTTCCAAGTCCCACAGGCATTTCCATTTCCTTGTCATATATTTTCATTGCAACAATTACCAAAGATCATAATAGAAAATTAAGTAGAGGAAAGGATAGAGACAAAGGCAAAGGTCCTTTCGACACACACACACACACACACACACACAGGAGCGTAGTGGGGTGGGGTAAAAGTTGCATAAAAATGTCGATTGTTGACTTTTTATGCGAAATATGCGTGATTCCTGACAAGTTTTTCGGGGCAGGACGAATGAATGTATGAAAGGATGGATGGATGGATGGATGGGTGGTGGGTGGGGATGGGGTGCGGTACATTATGTCTAATAAACATTTTGTGCCCTATAAAAGAGCAATGAATGCGGAAGCCCATCGCTGCCAAACACGGCCTGTGCGTGTTTATGGCCAAAAGATGAAGACGAACAGCCAACAGCCAAACAGTCAGAGCCAAAGGCCCGTACAAGCGGAACAACAGCAAAAACACAGACCAAAAACAAGTAGCATTAAGAACAACAATTAATATGTACACACACACCCACACACACATGCACACCCACACACACACACACAAGGTGGATAGAATCCAGCTAAGAAAACACAGCAATAGCCAGAAGTCGAGTACTCGCCAGGAATCGGGAATAAAACTAATACTGGAACTTATGCACATCCATCTGAATAATTCCCCCCTCTGTTTATCTTGCAGATCTCCAACGAAGCCCCAAAGAAAACAAAAGGAACCCAGAGGAACAGAAGAGGAGGACAGAGAGCGGCAATCGGCACAAAGGTAAAACCATCTAAAAGATTTGGATCCCTCTATTTTGCAGGGATTTCTGCTCTTTAAATCTTGCACAATTCTTTTTCTTGGATGATTTCTTGCCGAAGATCTCTCATTACACATATGTACATACATATGGGGGATTCAAGCATTTTTGTTACGGTCATTCGACGAGTGGGGAGGGGGGGCATTACACAATGTCGAAGCGAAGGCTTTGCCGCAAACCCGCGACTCGAGTCGAATAATAAAAGTAACAAAAAAAAGAGAGAAAAATTGTAAAACAAACAGCGAGAAAATAAAGACACAAAGAATAGCCCACGCCAAGCCCTTGACGAACCGAAATCAGTGTGGCAACCCTGTCCCCAGTCTCCAGTCCCCGCCTCGCCTCGAGTTTCGCGTCCATAATAATTAGTTATAATCGGATTTAGTCGACATGGACGGGTTGAAGGTGTCGCCAGTGGAAGTTGCTGTTGCTGTTGCTGTTGTGGTGCAGCAGAAAGACAGAGACAAGTGGGGAAGTGGGGAAGTGGGGAAGTGGGGAAGGTACGCCCACACAACCCACCAATATAACGGTCGACCACAAAGCAATCAAACGAAAAGAAAAGCCTGACAACTCTGAGTGGGTCGCTGGAACCATGGCAAAATAAGTGCTTTCGAAGCCACTCGTTTTGCCATGGCTGGAACCGAAATCGGATTCGGAATCGGGAAAATTGTATTTGTATCTGTATCTGTATCTCAGGCCAGACAGACACTGCATCGGGTGGGTCTCTCTGTCTCTCTGCACCTTTTCGCTGTCTCTGGCTCTCAGTGTGTTCATTATTATTGCTCTTTTCTAACACGTTTCAATGCGATGCCATGCGATGCGATGCGATTCGAGTAGAGTCGCGTCGCGTCGCGTCTCCCCGTGTCGCCTCGCTCCGTGTCTAACTGAATGCACTAACTAAACCAAGTCGAAGTTTTTTCTGTGGGGCCCCACACAGCAGAATGACAGAATGGGAAATCGAATGGAGTGGAGTGGAGTAGAGCGGAGTGGTGTGGTGTGGTGTGGAGTGGGGGAAACCCACCTGTGTCTGTTCGGTAAAAAAAAGGTCTCTTTCTTCTTGCATCTCGCATCTGGCTCTTATTTATTGAATTGATTTGTATTTGTGGATATTTCTTGTACGATTTAAAATAGGTTTCTCCTCTCCTCTTTGCTCCTCTTCGCTTCTCCTTGCCCTGCACTTGCTGCAGTGTCATGTGGCTGGCTCTCTGGATGGGGCATGCCTCGTATAACTCAATTAGCCGCATGAAGGCAGGGCCCCCAAAATCGGACAAAAGAATAACCAACCCATTGAGAGCCTCTGCCCCAGCCCCTGCCACAGCCCCTGCCACAGCCACACATGAGGTAGCAGCCGGCCAAGATTGTTTATTCTTCTCGTTACGTTACGTTCGCCGGTTCGTTCTTTCGGCTTTTGGGGTGCCCCAAAACAGGTACCACAGGGTACCCAGCAACAAACAACAAGACAACAAAAAAGACCACTGACAGCTGTCAAGTGAAGACTTTACAGATTTCTGAACACTGGTCAGGCAATTGTCGTTGTCGCTGTCGCAACGTTTGCTGCTGCTGCATTTCGTGGCAGGCTTAGGCTTAGGTGGATGATAATTTGAAAAGAAAACACTAAGCATTTGAGCGTTTAACTATGGGAACTTTGGCAACAAACTTTAGATGGTACATAGATCATCCTCACTTATGGTTGCCGTTCCAGTAGCACCTCTGGGGCGGCTGTTGGTCCAAAACTATTATTTCGACATCGAACTTTTTCACTCTGTTTGCCAACTCCGACTTCGACTTCGACTTGGACTCCGACTCTAGCTTCGGCTTGGTTCGGCTTGGATTGGATCGATCTATGTCAAAGCGTCGGCCCACACGCTTCGCTCCGTCCGCTACGTCGAAGAGAAATAAAACGAAACGAAACGAAACGGAATGAAGTGAAATAATAAAATAAAGAAAACAGAAAACATGCTTGGATGTGTGTGGGCGAACTTGGACTTGGAATGGAACTCGAATGGAGCATAAAATATGTTAATAAGGCTTAAAGTTATACAAATCTCGGACTCTCGGAGCCAAAAGTCGCCGGAACAGGCATAGGCACAGGCACAGCCATAGGCATAGGTACAGGCACAGATCGCTTGTAATACAAAACCATAAACATGAATTTGAAAAAAATGCTAAAATAAAGTGGAAGTGGAGAAGTCGAAGTCGAATGGGGAACCCAAAACCCAAACACCAAAAACCCAAAACCAATACCAATACCAAAACCGAACCTGTAGCTGTAGCTGTGGCTGTAGCCGATGCCAAACCCAATCACAAGACAGACCCCAAATACTGTTCGAGGGAGACGACAGCTGCTGCTGGCTGCCCCTCTTTTGAGAGCCGCTTCTCTTTGTCATTGTTGCAGTGACAGTGTGTCTCTCGGAGCAGAGCAGAGTATCTTTTCTTGGCCTGGCTTAATTTCCTGCTGCCCGACCTCAACTTGTTCTGCCCTTGCCTTTTGTTGCTGTCGCGGCACACACATCTTCTTCTGGCCCCAAGCCCCGAACATCGAAAAGAAGAACAAAACAAAAAACCAACCACGAAATCAGTTAAGTTCAGGTGTTCAATTTACTGATTGAAATTCAGCTTCGATGTGGCCAAGCAACTTTCATTGTGGCTCTGACTCTCCCCAATCCCCAGTCCACAATCCACAATCCCCCAAATACCACAGAGCAGACCCCCAAAGACCCCTTCGCATACTACCACTAGCACACATACACATATAGACATACATACATATACACCTTTTCCTGCTCGTCTGTCATCATTTTCTCTTATGATTTTATTTGGAGTTTGGGCTGCTGCTGTTGGGCACTGCGTCTGGCGCTGTCCGTCTGTCTGTCTGTCGTCTACATCTATGGGTTCGTTTCATAATTTTATGCCCGGCCATGTCAGGAATTATGTTAGAATTATGCTAATGAGAGTCAGATCGATTCCAGATGCTTTAATTATACACGGTTAACAAGTTTTTCTTAGTTTCTTCAGCCTTCCATCGTCGTCGTCGTCGTCGTCGTCGTCGTCTTATCCCCTGTCGGAGCTGCAAGAATTGATGAATAACTTAACTGGTCCGTCGCTGGGCATTGCTCGGTCATGATATGATAGCCATGCTAACCGTGTTAGCCAACACTGGTCGGTGGCTCCGGAGACTGTGCTGGGGCTCGTCTCGAATTGATTCCGAAATTAAATTGATTAAACTTATGAAATCTGAGCTGCGTTCGAGTTTCGTTATGGCATCATTAATCTTTTATGCGTTTTTTGGAACACACTTTTCCGAGAGACTGTCGAAAAGAGTGTTCAACAACAGAGAGGGCTGTAAAACAACAAATTACAAGCAACTTTTACGTCAGTTTCTGTTTCAACTTTGAGACTTCTGAGTTCTAAAGGGTTAGCATCAAAATGTATAGTGTTAATTGAGTGATAACATTGGTGTGTGGCGCAAGCCAACACTGGAAAATATTACACGTTAATCCTCAACCCTCAATCCTAGCGGGATTATCTACTATATAGATATATCTTGTTTTTAAGGAAATTCCTGCCTTAGCCAACACTGGCCCGTTTACAGCCCGAAGAGCCCTTGGAATAGCACTTCGCCTCTCCCCCCATTGATTGACTTTCCCCCCCTGAAAGGATGAGAGAGATGACCTTTTTATCTGGCGTTTACTGTTGTGTTAACTTTTGCTGACTTTGTAGTCCTTGTAAGGACTTCGGCCCCAACGTTGTGTGTGTGTGTGTGTGTGTGTGTGGGGGCCATTAATAGGCGATTTAAGTTTATTTTTTGGCCGTTGCCTTTTTATTGACACTGGACCCGGGCTTGGGCTTGGGCTCGGGCTCTCTGTGATCCCGGTACTCCATTTAGCCAGGCTTTTGCCTTGGGACACAAACACACACACAGATACACACACACACAGGCACACGCACATTTGTCTTGGGCTCCTTTTGGCCTCTTAATCAGACGGGGATGCAGAAGAGGCCGATGCGCCCCAAATTGAATCCCTCGAAGCCATCATTGTTCGGCCTCATCCTCTTTTCGTCCGTCTCTTCGTCCGTTTCCACTTCCTCTTCCTTTTGGATCTGCCTTTGGCTTTGGCTTTGGCTTTGGCTCTGGCTTGGCTTTGGCTTTCTCCTTTTGCCACTTAGCCGTTGCCTTTTAGTTGATTTGTTCGAGCAAACAAATTGTCAACAGAATCACCGAGAACGGGGGATGGTCCCCCCCCCCGGAGAGGGGCCCCCAGAAGGAGCAGCGGTCAAAAAAGCGAGAGGCTGGGCAGACTCACACACACACACTAACGCACAAATTGATTTTAATTGTTAAGCATTCCCTTTTTTAATTGTCCTAATCTCTGCCGAACTCTGGGTCCTGGCCGACCAATATCCTTTATAGCATTTCCGTTTTCCCCTCTCCTTTCGCTCTCTCCCTCTCTCTCTGGCTCTCTGCTGTGCTCTGCTCTTCCGTTTGTTGCCATTTTCATTCTGCCAGCAAAAGTCCTTTAAGTAGCCTTACACGTACTTCTCCCCAATTTATTGTGACTCGCTTGGCTCTTGTTTTTTTTTCGGTGAAGGGTTAACCGGTCCCCGAAGGGCAGTCCAGCCACGGCTGTTGCATCAGTGTGTGTGTAAGAGAGAGGAGAAGACAGTTAGAGTGAGACAGATTGAGGCATCCTCGTTGCGGCTTTCAAGTACAGTCGACACTTTAACTGGCAGTTGAAGTGGGAGCCTGCAGGGCGAGACGGGATGTCCATATGTATCTGACGGATTTCGCCCGTGGCTAAAAGTAGACAGTGGCTAATAGAAATACGATCCCAGCGATGTGATAGGTGGGCCAAGACCTCAGCTGTGTATGTCTATTGTCTTGTACAACAGTCATACATGTACATAAATTTTGGCATATGATATGTACATTTCCTCCAGCTAAATTATACACAATACCGAACTGAGATTTCAACAGTTAAAGGGAGTAAATTTGAGGGGAATATATGAAATTTAATTTAGTTAAAATTTGAATATTTGATCCACTCTCTCGGTTCGGTTTGTTTCGGTTCGATTCTCAGGGATACAAACACACACTTAAGCACTTTGCACTGTCTGCTATCTGTGACACACACACACTCTCATGCACTGGCGTATGCGTTTCGCTGCACAGCTTTCGTCAATCGTCAATCGTCAATAAAGATTGATCGTTATCCCGCCGGCAAGCAACTGTTTTGCAGACAAAAGCTGATTGCTTCGCCTTTTCCCAAGATAATACCCGCTTGATGCCGCAATCCGGCACTTTAGAGGCGCCTCCCCACCGCTGCCCCCCCCCCCCCCCCCCCCCCCCCCCCCCCCCTTCTGCTAGTCTGGGCTCCGAGCAGCCGCCAAATGCCAATCACTGGGAAAACAACAACAACAACAAAAGAAGAAATATAAAAGAAAAAAAAACATTTCCGTTCCATGCGCTTTCCGCTCCAGTTTTCAATTTTCGCTGGCGTTCGGTGCGCCGTCGCTCGATGTTCGATGCTGCTGGATACTGGATGCCAGGCCAGACCCAGATACAGATACAGTAATTATTTTCAGGCGACGCTTATCACACATAAATCTTTGGGCCGTGGCTGTAGCTGTAGCTGTGGCACACTGGCTGTGCCTCTGCTTCTGCCTCTGCCTCTGCTCGAAACCCAATCGATACGGCAGCCCCAGCAGGAGAGGACCGGGGCAGAGGCGGCAGGCAAAGCGCTTCAGGAGATTGTTGCTTGTTTTGTCAGTCAGGCAGGCAGCAGGCAGCAACTTCCCTCGGCCAGTGGGCTTCCTTTTGTAAGCATGCAACTCTTGGCAGCTGCCTCAGAGGGGCAGCCATGACTCCCCATCCCCATCCCCATCTCCATCCCCATGCCCATCTCCATCTTTGTCCATCGCTGAGGCTGACCACAAGAAGCTGTGGGGCAGCTGTGCCAGCTGCAGCATGCGTGGCATGGCAGCATCCTTTAATGCCAGTCTGAGGCATCTGTTGTGATATTTATAGTTGCAACTGGAAAATGGAAACTGGAAACTGGGGAACAGGTGCTAAGGCAACGCCCGACTGCACCACCATCTAGAGATGGTCCAGCGATCCACAGGCAGTGCTGGGCAGGGATCGTGTCACGCAGAGAGCCACTGCTGTTGCTCCTGCAGCATCTCTGCCCAACCGCCGATCCGATCCGATTCGATCGCTGGGGCTAATTACGATATTTCCCCCTCCGTAAACCAGTTTCCACCATCCATCCATCCGCATTATTATCGTCAGTTCTGTTCGGTTCGATTCGGTTCGCTTCGGCTCGCCTCGTACTGCAGTTCTCTTCGGTTCGGTTCGGATCGGTTCGGGTCGGTTTCGGTTCGTTTATTAGATGCAAGCTGCAGCGGATGTTCAGCTTCCTTCGACGGCCAGAAGAGACTTTTGTCATTTACAGTTTATCTTGTGCTTTCACCGCCTCTCCCTCTCTAAACCTACCTCTCCCTCTCTCTCTCTGAACATCTCTCTCTCTCTCTCTCTCTCCACTTGCACTCGTACTCCTAGGCACGTCGAGAGTGGCTCTCATAAATCAATAAAGAAAGGCCCACCTGGTACAAATAACTTTGAAAAATTTATATTGAACACTCGCCCCGCTACCCTACCTCCCCCCTACATCCCCACCCCCAACGACTTGGTCTTGGTCTTGGACTTGGGCAAAAGTTTTTCGGCATTCGGCCGACCACTCCCCAGTCCCAGCCCCAGTTCCAGTCCCAGTTCCAGTCCCAGCAGGTGGGCCGAGGCCCAGAGAGGAGGCCCCCCACAACTTGAGTTTTAGTTTTTTGTTTGAGTTTAGAGAGAGGGAAAAGGGAGGGGTACGGGGTACGGGGGCCAATTGCAGCTGCTACTGCTTCGGCTTTGGCTTCCAGGTTTTGGCTTCATCTCTCCGGCTACTGTGCACGGACGGACATGGCCAATGAGTGGAGTGATTTGTATTGTTAGCCAGGGCCCACTCACAGTCCTCCTCCTGTGGGCTGGCCCATATGAAATGACCTGGAATAGGCAAAAGGAGCAAAAGGAGTGAAAGGATGAAGCACTTTTCAAGTAGGACTAAAGACTGACCATGGAAAAGTCTTCTTTAAAGCAGACAGCAGCCAAATCTTTATTCGTTGGTCATTTCCATCGAAGATAATCAATTTCCCTCCGCCGTCGCCCAGTTCCCCCCTCTCCTCTCCAAACCCAAGCCCAAGCCCAAGCCCTAGAGCTGATGAAACCGAATCTTTATCGCCCATAAAGCAGAGAGAAAGAGAGAGCAGCAGCAGCAGCAAAAAGAAAACTCTGCAGCGATGGACCGAGCGTGTCTATAATCGCCTTTAATTACCTAACCAAACGCAGCGTCATCGGTCCCCCCCCCAGCCCCCAAACCCTAACCCAAACCCAATCTCAATCCCAATCCCAGCAACAGCTACAGCATCAGATAGATCCCTAGCATCATCTGCCCCGTCTGGCAGCTTCATTTCCATCATCATCATCATCATCTTTAGCTCCAGTCGGGGCGGGGGTTTCTCTCCCACAGCCTCATGTGGATTTGGATTCCGGCTCTAATTTCAAGTCATTTCCAGGGGCCGACCCTCACCCCGTCCGCTGTCCACTGTCTGGCTGCCCCTCCCCTTTAGGTTCCGTTTTGTGGGGCTCTATGCCGGAACGGAAGCTCGCTAATCTTTTGCCTCCGTTTGCATCTTTTTTGGGTTATTTTTTACGGACCTTCACTGTGCACCTTCTATGCTGGTCTTCAGCTCCTCTATTTTTCGTCTTTTTCTTCTTTATTTTCTGTTATAATTTCGTTTAATTTCTGTGCATGTGTGTGTGTTAGTGTGTGTGTGTGTGAGGGGCGCCAATTTCCGTATAAATGCAATAAAAAGAAATAATAGCGTACAAGAAAACGAAATTAGACGAAGGGCGGCCCAACAACACTGACGGAAGCGAGCCACAAAGAAGCGAAATAGAAAAACAAGAGAGAGAGAGAGAAAAACGACAGAAATAGTAAAATAGTGAATAGTAGTTACTGGAAAGAAAGAGGAAAAAAATGCGTGAGAAAATTCAAGTGGAGCCAGCACCTGTACATCTAACCAAAGACGGAGGCGGAGAGGGAGAGGGGTCTTCCAGTGCTCCCTGGGCTTAAATAAATACGGTGGGGTAGGGTAGGGTGGGGTGGGGTGGGGTGGGTTGGGGTAGTGCCGGTTGATTGGTTGAGATTGTGCTTCATACGATATATTGTAGCTGCAATTTATTAAGCAAATCTCCCAAATGGCACTCGACCAGAGCTCAGCATTTAGCTGGAACCCAAGGTGGAGCAGCAAGTGGAGGAGGGAGCTGTAGTGAGTGGAAGTGGAAGAGGGAGTGGTAGAGGGAGTGGAAGTGAGTGACAGAATGGTGAGAACATGCTCTCCGATTGAGTTACGGACAGAATGATGTAACAGATGTTTGTGGTGCTGATAGATAGTTCCTAGAGATACATACTGGAGCTTAAGATTATTGATAGATAGAACGAAGAATCCAAGGCTTTCTTTTCCCCCCTCTAGTTTCCAGGCCTTTGCTTGGAGTATCCTCAAAGTGGTTCAACCGCACAGAACCACCCAAAGGGAACCCTTAGCCTCTATTTGGTACCCTCGTGAGGCTGGAGTACCTACCACCCTCACCCCATCGCTTCGCTTTCGCCCCTCGTTAGAACATTTTCATATCTGTGTTCTTGTGTGGTTTTAATACTTGTGTGTTTTACATACATATGTACGTATGTACGTACGATGAGTATTTGCCCCATTCTTTGCTGAATACTTTCCAAGATTTTTACACATCGTAAACCCGTTTTCCTCTCGGCTTGAGCCATTTTGCGGTGGTGTTTGCTCTGAAGGAGCCCACTTGCAGTGCCCCCACCCCGTAGCACACCCTCCCCCACTTCCACTTCCACTTTCAGTCTTATTCGTTTTACTCCCCCTCGAGCAGCTGCTTTGACTAATTTGAATGTAATTCGCTTTGGTGCTCACGTACTCCGGGGCGGGCTTAGCCCTGTCTGCACTTCCCCACACACACAGAGAACAGAGTCCGCCGGATAGCTGAGAGAAACATGAATAAAACCAAATAAAATGCGAATGAAAATAAAAATGAGTATTAAAAAAAAGACACGAGTGCTAACAGCAAAACGAACCGAAAACATAAACATAAACAGAAACAGAAAACAGCAAACGGCGCACACAATAAACGCAATAATAAGTAATAAGACCCTGAAGCAATTGTTCCGTTTCCACCCCCCGCACCCCCCTCCCCACCCACCAAAAAATAATATAAAATTTGTTCAACAAAACGCGCGAAACGCGATAAAAAAAAAACACAGAAAGAAACCCCAACAAAGGAGTATAAAAAAAAGGCACAACAAACAAACAAACAAATGAACAAATAAACAAATAGATATGTGAACAAGAAGAAAAGACAATTTTGTGTGTGCGTGTGTGTGGTTTGGTGGGTCTTAAAGGCGCCTGCTCAAGGCTTCAGCTAACTGGGTTCCGGTTTTGGCTATAATCGTTTGATCATTGCCAAAAGTGCAAGCTGCAAACAAGGCCAAATGAAAGTAATACCAACCCATCGGTGGGCATCGATCTTCCATCTTCCATCTTCCGCAATGCCTTCCAAGCGAGAGACCATCCACCCAGGATTATATGACTTATAATGTAATCCCCATATAGCACCTTAAGAACCCATCGTTAAGCTTTAAGGAGAAAACCCAGTGAACCCTAAAGCAGTCAAGTCAAGTCAAGTTAACTCAACCGCAATCGCAATCGCAATCGCATTGCTGCCTCCCTTCTGTCTGTTGCAGCCACACGGATGACGCAACGGAGGAGACGTCAGCCGCCCACGATGCAGAGCCTTGCGACGATGGTGGTGCTGCTGCTGCTGTTGACGTCAGTGGCGGTCCTGGCCCACGCCTCGCCCTTTACGAGCTATCAGAGTCAGCGATTCGCCATGGAGCCCCAGGACCAGACGGCCGTGGTGGGGGCACGCGTTACGTTGCCCTGCCGCGTCATCAACAAGCAGGGCACCCTCCAGTGGACCAAGGACGACTTCGGGCTGGGCACCTCGCGCGATCTGAGCGGCTTCGAGCGGTACGCGATGGTGGGCAGCGACGAGGAGGGCGACTACTCGCTGGACATCTACCCGGTGATGCTGGACGACGATGCCCGGTACCAGTGTCAAGTGAGTCCCGGCCCCGAGGGACAGCCGGCCATCCGGTCCACATTCGCGGGCCTGACCGTGCTGGTGCCGCCGGAGGCACCGAAAATTACCCAGGGCGATGTCATCTACGCCACCGAGGATCGGAAGGTGGAGATTGAGTGCATCTCTGTGGGCGGCAAGCCAGCAGCTGAGGTGAGTTGTGTTCCTTTCCCATACCGCGTACTGTGGCAGCAGAAGTCAAGCCGCATGTGCACCCTGCCCCATGTACATAGTCGAAACGTTGCACTAACCTGCCACACGCTTTCCACACTTTCTATTCCTGCCTCGTTGCCCGTAGATTACATGGATTGATGGCCTGGGCAACGTGCTAACGGATAACATTGAATACACGGTGATACCGCTGCCCGATCTGCGCCGCTACACGGCCAAGTCGGTGCTCCGGCTCACACCGAAAAAGGAGCACCACAACACGAATTTCACGTGCCAGGCACAGAACACGGCCGACCGCACCTATCGCTCGGCGAAAATACGTGTCGAGGTAAGCGAAAACCAAACGAATCCTCCCGAACCCCGAACCCTGAATCCCGCCAATCCCAATCACAAACCAAAGCAAAGCAAAGCTGTCCCCACAGACAGGACAGGCCAGGCTCTCTCCTACCCCCGCCCCGTCCAACCGCAGGTCATTGCAGTTTTCTGCATGTCCGAGAGGGGGAGGTAACTGCACCTGCACCTGCACCTGCACCTGAGCCAGGACCTGGGCCAGAGCCTGATGATGAGGCTGCCTTATCTATGGACGCTGATGCGTCGCAGTCAACGCTCTGACTGGGCTATGGCTATGGCTATGGCTCTGTGGCTCTTTGGCTCTTTGGCTGTGAGCCTACTATCAATTTTACGTGATGGGAGCATGATGCGGAAGCCCATTTATGCAGCCCCAACCCGGGAGGACAGGACCCAGAACTGGGCTACCCTGAATGGGGCTTTTGTGTTGGACATGGACATGGACACTGACGGGCTAATTCATGCTCAAGCATAAAGGCGAAGGCCATCCATCCAGCCATCCAACCATCCAGCCATCATCTCCCATCGCCCATCTCCCATCAGAGTGTGAAATTGAGGCATGGCATGGTCCTGGCCAGACAAAAGACCCCATCAGCAGGCCCCCCAACTTGCCATAGTGTTGAGTGTCAGGTGTGTGCACAGCTGACAAATCCCTGACGAAGATGTCAACCCCAAAAGAAGAGACATCAATGCAGACCCTCAGACCTCAGAGCCCTGGAAGCCCTCAAGTGTTTGTGGGATTGATTGACTTAACCCAAAAAACTAACGTCATCTTCGATTCTCTCTCGTTCTCTTCATCTCAATCTCCATTTACATTTACATTTACATTTCCATCTTCATCTCTTTCTCCATTTCCATCACAGGTTAAGTACGCGCCCAAAGTCAAGGTGAATGTGATGGGAGGTGGCCCCTCGACTGGTGGCTCCTCAATGGGAACCCACCAACGGATTGTGGAGCACGCCCAGGTGCGACTCGAGTGCCGGGCAGATGCCAATCCCAGCGATGTCCGTTATCGCTGGTACATCAACGACGAACCAATTATAGGCGGTCAAAAAACCGAGATGGTAAGTGGCGCTCCCATGGTTCCCCCAATGGCCCGCCGACCGGTGCTGAACGGTGACCGTTGACGGTCTTGCCTGGTCTTGGTCAACATTCCAGAAGCGAGCCGCATAATTAGAGCAACTATTGCGATAAAAATGCTGCCTGTTGCTTGTTGCCTGTTGCCTGCTCCCTGCTGCTGTGTTGTATAATGTTACCCAAGTCCAGGACGGGAGTGGGAGCGGGAACGGCGACGGATGGCAATTATAGGAACCAGTTAGGCCTGGACCGGAAAGGCCTAACGTTCCCACAATTTGCTTTGCCAGCTAGATGGCCAGCTAGATGCCTGCCTGTGGAGCTCTCTATTAACCAGATCTCTCCCCTCCTCCCCCTCTGCCTTGCAGATCATACGCAATGTGACGCGCAAGTTCCACGATGCCATTGTCAAGTGCGAGGTGCAGAATTCCGTGGGCAAGAGCGAGGACAGCGAGACCCTGGACATAAGCTGTAAGTAGAGCTCTATCGGCAGACAAAAGCCCACACGAAGCCTCATCATCCCCATCCCCATCCCTCGTACCCTTCTCACAACAGATGCCCCCAGCTTCCGGCAACGTCCCCAATCGCTCGAGGCGGACATCGGCAGCGTTGTGTCCCTGAGCTGTGAGGTGGACAGCAATCCGCAGCCGGACATTGTCTGGATCCAGCATCCCAGCGATCGCGTGGTCGGCACCAGCACGAACCTCACCTTCAGCGTGAGCAACGAGACGGCCGGACGCTACTACTGCAAGGTGAATGTGCCCGGCTATGCGGAGATCTCGGCGGATGCCTATGTCTACCTAAAGGGGTCCCCGTCGATCAGCTCCCAGCGGACGCAGTACGGCCTGGTGGGGGACACCGCGCGCATCGAGTGCTTCGCCAGCAGCGTGCCCCGGGCCCGCCATGTCTCGTGGACCTTCAACGGGCAGGAGATCAGCTCGGAGTCCGGCCACGACTACTCCATTCTGGTGGACGCAGTGCCCGGCGGGGTCAAGAGCACGCTCATCATCCGCGACAGCCAGGCCTACCACTACGGCAAATACAACTGCACCGTCGTGAACGACTACGGCAACGATGTGGCCGAGATACAGCTTCAAGCCAACAGTGAGTACCAAGACTTTTCACACATAACGTTGCTACTACCCATTATATATGTAGATAGATCCCTGGAGAATACATCTCCACATTCTCCACATTCTCTTACTCATATTGCACCTGTTTCCCCTCTCACCCACTCACTTCGCACTCTGCTGCTCTTCCTTTGCCCCATCGCAGAGAGCGTTTCTCTTTTAGTGACAATTGTGGGCGGAACATCGGCCTTGGCCTTTCTGCTGGTCCTCACCATCATCGTGGTGGTGTACTTGAGGTGCAAGAAGCGCACCAAGCTGCCACCGGCCGATGTGATCAGCGAGCATCAGATCACCAAGAACGGCGGCGTCAGCTGCAAGCTGGAGCCAGGCGATCGCACCTCCAACTACAGCGACCTCAAGGTGGACATCTCCGGCGGATATGTGCCCTACGGCGACTACAGCACCCACTACAGCCCACCGCCCCAGTATCTGACGACGTGCTCGACCAAGTCCAATGGCAGCTCCACCATCCTCCAGAACAACCACCAGAACCAGCTGCAGCTCCAGCAGCAGCAAAGCCACCAGCAGCATCAGCACCAGCAGCAGCAGCATCAGCAGAGCCACCAGCCACCACCCGGCCAGAGTCTGCCCATGACCTTCCTCACGAACAGTAGCGGGGGCAGTCTGACGGGCAGCATCATCGGATCCCGGGAGATACGCCAGGAGAATGGTCTGCCCAGTCTGCAGTCGACGACGGCCTCTGTGGTGAGCTCCTCGCCGAACGGCAGCTGCAGCAACCAGAGCACGGCCACCACCACCCATGTGGTGGGGCCCAGCTCGATGGCCCTGAGCGTGGATCCGCGGTACAGCGCCATCTACGGCAATCCCTATTTGCGCTCCTCGAACTCCTCCCTGCTGCCGCCCCCCACAGCGGTCTAAGCAGAGAGAGAGAGAGAGAGGAGTGCGATCGAGGAGCCCACTCGAAGACTGATCTCAATGGACACTGGCGCTTTGGCCGGGCCATGTCCTGGATCGTTCAATGGGGTAAGATTGGGGCGTCCGCGCCATTGGAAGATTTTCAGCAACCAAAAATTCGAATCGAGTAACTTAAAGATTTAGCTTAGAGAGAGCTCACACACACACCAACACACACACACACACACACACACATCTATGACTAGACTAGGCTTAGGTAAACCACACCACACCAGACAACCCTGGGCATCCATTTGATCCTTCGTTTTCTAATCGGTATCCTGCCTAGCCTAATGGAATGTATTTTAGCTTTAGCAGACTGGATGATCTTTTTCTTTGAAACCGTAGTGTGCTTGCTGCTTCGGTTCTCCAACCTAGGCTAAGCGCAGTTCTATCTAAACAGAGACTAAGCTTCGAAGCATCCGTGTTAGACAGTGTTAAGAAACGCCTTAAAGAAAAAAACACACACATAAATAGTTGGCTGCGGGGGCAGCTGTTCCCCGCAGCTAAAGGAAAAACGGCATGGCGAGGGCAGTTGTTAAGGGGGTTCATGAAGGGTGGAAATCAATCCCCAAACACTACACACAATTCAATCAATACTTCTATCTATCTATCTATCTATCTATGGTACTGTCCAGCCTTCATGGTCCTATCTTTCACTTCCTGGCAAATGATCTATGGGTTTTCATATGATATATGCTATAGCTATCTATAGTGTTGGTAGGAAACAATCTCTCAAGCAACTTCATTCTTTTTCGACCCCACAATAAAACTCGTTAACATTTTCCATCCCCTAAGCAAATGCCCAAGAAATGCTAAACAAAAAAAAAAACAATTAAAATGTAGAGAAGCCGAAACAATTCAAAACAATTCAATTAATTATGTATACATGGAAGATATATGCTAAATTTTAAAGAATCTCTATATATATATATAGGTATATATTATATGTATACTTATAGGCAGTTAGTAATTCAGTTGAATGGATAGTATTTAAGGGAAAGAAATATGCCAAAGTACCTGATAGTATTTAAGTGATCAATTGATCAATTACATTTTTAAAATATACCTAATATATGTATGTATGTACATCGATAAATGTAATTCTTTTTTTTTCGGGCTTTAAGTAAGCGTACGATGATAAGTATTTCGATATAAGGATACATAGATGTTAGATTATTGACAGTCGCCTTAACTTATGACACGCCCACACACACACTTACACACACACACACTCTCGAAAACGAACGCCCATGCTAGCAGCAACTAAGAGATAGAACATATGTAGAATGTGTATTCAATTTGTCGATTCGATTGTGCTTCTAAGTGTACTTCTAAGTGTATAACGGTCTAATTATCCTAGTTGTAGCTTAAACAAACAGACACACACACACATCTACATACATAATATATACATACATATATACATACATATAGCTATACATAGTATATACGCATTCATACATATAGTCTATACATATATATACATACAATTTTTTTTGCCTAGACCCTAAGCATCATTATACTTTGATAACTGAACAATTCGAAGGAATCAGAAATATAGTTCTGGCAGTTCTGACAGTTCTTGTCATTCTCGTAATTGCTGTTCTCCCAAAACTTCAGTTTATTTTCTATATATTTATCATTGATCCGTGTATTTGTGGATATCTCGCTTGGCAATTAAGCGACAAGCAAATATGAGTGTTTCTACCTATACAGAATGCAAATTATAAAAACAAATAAGCTAAAACAAACAAACACACACACACACACACACACACAAAGTTAAACACGAAAAAAATTAAATAAAATGTATTGAAAACAAAAAAAAAAACAGAACCAAGTGGGAAAAATCATTCGGAATTTGACATCAAAGCGGGCGGCCAACGACAGCAAGTGGGTGGCGGCTGGCGGCTGGCAGTCCCCAAGTGCAAAGACAAATAAGCGGGGAAAAACATTTTTAATTTGAACCAGGACATGGACAGGACACAACCGACCACCCGACCGGTCCGCTTTGGACCGGAAAGGGAGCTCCCTGGCCCGTCCCGGCCATGGCCAACTGTCGAGCAAACTGCAAAAAGCCAAAAATCAAACAAACAAAAGTGAAATTAAAATGTTGGCAGGCCACCATAGCCAGCAGCAGCACCACCAGCCGCACCACCAGCCACACCACCAGCCATGTGTGTTAATTTATGGCCAGTCGGAGTCGAACTTCCAGCTCTCTTTCGGTGTCGGTGGGAGGGGAGGGGAGGGGAGGGGAGGGCCAGAGTTGACAATGCAAACAAACGGCTCGCTAAGCTCGACTAAAAATGCTTAATGAGAGTGCGTAAGGGTGGCTCTGTGCCACCCACACAACCCCACCAAGTCGACCAGTACACTCGGGGCCGAGTGTTGGCCGCAAGAAATTCTGCGGCTGTGGCAACAAAGTCGCGCACGACGCCCATTAAACTAAATTAGTTGCCCTTTGTCACAGAGCGACCCTCGAAGCTGTCACACATGTTGGGGTGCTGGGGAGTGCTTTGCGCTGGGGCAGGGGGTGGTTGAGGGGGTGGGAATTGAGTGGCATGGAAAGCGTGGGGTCATACGTGCACTTAGTCAGAAGGAAGTTGCAATTGCGGTTAGCTGTGTTAATTAGCATTTCTTTGTTGCCGGGAGAGAACACCTGAAGCCTGGACGGACTCACACACGTGAGATCGCAGTCCGCCCAACACTCACGGCCAGAGGGAGAGCAAAGTGAAGGCCCAACCATCCATGGAAATCCGCCAGAAGGGAAACTGAAGGGAGATCGCACACCATCGCATACTGAAAGGACTTGTTCAGACCCTGGTCCTGCTCGTCGTTTGTGGAAATCCATCTCAGAGTTGTGAACAAATTGGTAGCATTGGATCGATCATGAAATAATATTACAGGCATTCTAACTTTTCTTTGGGTCGTGCCATCCGTACACCCTCAGAGTATTTCCTGTTCGAATCGTTGACAGGTGGCACCATTTTTTCGCACATGACTTTCTGCCTGGGAAGAACTTGCTTCTCCCCCACAGAGCCCCCAGCCAAGCCCAGACCGAGGAGGGTCCCTCTGCCATTGTCTGATGAATTCGTGCGCATTTCTCTCACCGCTTTAATCACCGAGCAATGCGATCTGAGGTGCCATCCTTTTTGGGGCCAACTCGGCTTTTCTTTTTGTCTCTTTTCAGGGGAATCATCCTTGGGCATGGGGCGACAGAGCAGAGGGGACAAAAAACGGACACGAGGCGCACGAAGAGTTACGATTTCATTAACATGAGATATGGCAAGTGCCATGGCTCCAAGCTTGGAGTGGGTCTGCTACTGGTCCTGCTCCTGGTCCTGGTCGTGGTCTTGGGTCGGCTGTTGGCTGTTGGTTGTGTTGGGGGGCCAGGGGGCCCTGGTGTGGTGAGGTAGGTGAGGATTGTGGGGTCGTTCCTCGGGTCGTGTTGGGCTGGTTTACGGCTCAAGTGTTGGCTTGTCGTCGCTCCTTGTGTCGCACTGCGTTGTTAATTGCTGGAAGGAGACGACAACAGCGTGCTGGAACTAGCGAGAGGGAGAGGGAGAGCGAGATAGGTGGAGGGAGCCTTTGCCAGAACTCTGCTCCCCCCCTTCATATGATTAGCAAATGTTTTGTTTTTCACTATGCACTAAAAACAAGGCAGGGAAATGTGAAATGGGAAACGCACCAGAAAGCCATTCAGGAAGGCAGGGGTGGTGGGATGGGTGGGTGGGCTGCTGTTCGCTGCCTAGGCCGTTTGCCTGGCGGGTGGGCGGTTGGGTGGTTGGGTGGTTGCGTGGTCGCTGGGTTGAGGCCATAACCCCAAATGCCTGGCAAGTTTTGTGTGGTTGGAGGTTGCTTAATGTTGGGTTGCCACTGTAATTGCTACTCTACGCGTGTGTGTCTATGCGTGTGGGTCTATATGTATGTGTGTGTGTATAGATACGGAAGTATCTATGTGTACACATGTATGTTTGGGTTGGGTGTGCGGACCCGGGCCGTATTCAAGTATGGGCGAGTTGAATTTCTTGAATTAATAAAATGTCTTCATTATTTAAATTGCACGCACGACCACAGACCAAGATACCCTCTGCAGCTACCCCTCTCATCACTCACCCCTCACTCCATCCGCCATTCCTTCCACCATTCCTTTCCACAAGCATATGTATGTATGCATGTGTCGGTTGACAGCCTTGTATCTATGCGAGTGTGTGTGTGTGTGTGTGTGCATGTGTACGCTTGCCAACTGAGTTAATTAGCAGCTGGGGAATTGTGAAATATATTAATATTGTACATTTCGGTGGTTCCACACACCCCACACACACACACACACACCATTCGGAAAGCCCACTCCAAAAGGACCCCGTGCCACCCCAATGACCACAACAAGCCGTGTCACACATTCCATTTCCCACTTCGATGGTCCTTTTGTGGTTGAATGGTCGCTCGGTCGGGTCGGGGTCGGGGTTGGGGTCGCGCTTTTCGATGGATGGCAATCAAGGTGGCCTCAAGACTCCCAGTCACAGATAAAGATTTCGACATTTCGAATATTATTTCAGATTTTCTGCAAGCGACAGAACATAAGTATTTTGATGCAGCCTAAAAGTATGCAACATTCAGTAAACGGTTCAAACAAACCAAATTATTTATGTATGTCGAATACTACGAAATTATAGCAATAATAATACGTAATTGCATTGTTGTTAGTCAGTATTTTGATAATAAAAACACAGAATGTTGGCTAATCTCCACAACCCAAGACTTTCATAGCTAGAACTAATATCAAGCATTTTAGGTTGGATTGGCCTGCGCTGGGGGACCTACACTGGGAACTTTTCGGAACTTCATTGTTTAAATAACATATTTTTCGCCGCCAAACATTGATCTTTAATGTTAGGCAGTCCAAAACTTAACAGAATACACTTCTGTTAAGCGGGACGCTGCTAGCTGCATGTGGAGGTTAACAGCTCCAGCTGCCGTCGATAGTTTGGAAAGCTCTGCAATTAATACAGAAGCTCGCCCATAGGTGGCGGTGCAACGATCAGGCTCGCTCCAATTAGAGCAGAGCAGCAACAAGTGGCAGGTGGGAGCTAGTTGCATCTTCATTTCCATTGAGAGATTTGTACGCCCTGGTTAGGTCATCACAAGGTCAGTTCTATTAAGAATACAGCTTCCGAATGGTGGTATAACAAATAAATGCAATGGTCTAGTACTACTCGCCAGCTGCTGGATCACTTGAGGCCGCCAGTGACCTCAATGGCTGCGCCATTGACATAGGAGGCCTTCTCGGAGGCCAAGAAGGCGATAACCTCGGCGATTTCCTCGGGCCTGCCCATGCGGCCGAGTGGACAGCGCTGTACCACCTGTTGCTTGATTGGCTCTGGCACTACGGCAACCATGGGCGTGTCAATGTAGCCGGGAAGGATGCAGTTGACGCGGATGCCGAACTTGCCGAACTCCTTGGAGGCCACCTCCGTGAAGGAGATCACCCCGGACTTGGTGGCCGCATAGTTCGCCTGTCCCACATTGTTCATGCGGGCCACAATGCTCGAGAGGTTGACAATGCTGCCGCCCCCCAGCTGCTGCTCGATCATGGCCTTGGCAAAGTACTGGGTGACGAGAAACGTGCCCTTCAAGTTGACGCTGTACACGTCGTCGAAGTCCCTTTCCTGCATCTTCAACAGGTAGCCGTCCCGCGTTATGCCCGCCGAGTTGACCACGATGCTGGGGGCCTGGTTGAACTTCAGCAGCGCCTCGGCCACGGCTCCCTGGACACTTTTGGCGGAGGAGACATCCACCTCCAGAGCGGCGGATCGCTCCGCTCCCAGCTCCTTGGCCGTCTCTTGGGCAGACTGCAAATTGCGGTCGGCGGCGATTACCTTGGCTCCATCGCGAGCCAGCAGACGGCAGGTGGCACGCCCAATGCCAGATCCGGCGCCTGCAATTCACGGGGGGTGGGTTGGTGGTTAGGAATGAATAAACAACAGTCGCTGCAGCGACACGCACCTGTGACCAGTGCCACCTTTCCCGCAAGTATTCCGCCGGTCATTATGCCACGAGCTCCAACTAAATCCAAAATCCAGCAGAAAACAACACGCCACTCGGACTCTGATTTGTGATTGTGAATGGAATGTGACTCTGTGGAAGGCAATAGTTATCGTTTGGGCTGCGCAGATCAGCTGGTTGGGTTAGATAACAGATGGAGGGCGAGCTTCTGCGATAGCTTCAGCCACAGCTTTATTAGACACACACAAAGCTTATGCTGAAAGCTTTATCATAGATGACATGTGCTAGCCTATAGTTGGGCTGATAGAGAGGGAGAGAGCGAGATCTAGAGGTACTTGAAAACCTCCCAAAAATATATACCACTTGGAAGCAACCCCGAAAATATGTATGAATATGTATATATGTATGTATATATTTATTTTACTCCAGCGGTATAAGATAGTACTGATCAGCCCGAGGAACAGCCCAGTCCACAGACCGTACACCACTGCCACCAGCGATGCTGCGCGCCAATCCAAACTGGCGGAGGAGCTTCTTGAGGTAACGCTTCGGTATGCGCACCAACTGGCGGCGAATTATGCGCTGGACCCTGTTCCAGGGTCGGCTGCTGCCCCGATGGTCGTCCTCGTCCTGCTGTAGGTCCTCCAGGTCCTGGTCCTCCAGCGAGTCTGCGTCTTGTTTGGGCTGCAGAAGGGCCAACTGTTGCACCAGCTGCTGCAATTGCTTCTCGCTCAGCTGACTGAGATCGATTTGGGCCTCTGGCTTGGCTCTCACATCGCTGGCCCTCAAGCGGAGTCCACCGCTGCAGCCGGCGGCGGCTGTACTGCCGACAACGAAGATCGACAAGATCAGCAAGTAGTGGAACGGCAGGCAGTCCATGTTTGTTCTCGGCCCGAGGCAGGCCACTGTCTTAAATACGAGAACTGACTGCGGGGGCCCATACCATGGCGACGAGCAACACCAACCACCACCACCAACCACCGCCACCACGATCTTTCCAAAATGTACATAAATGTGGGTCAAGTACATACTTTTCAAAAAGAATTCATTTATTCAGTGTATGCCCAAAAAGAGTGAGGTGAGGCTTCAAATCAAAAATTAGCTAGCAATAAATTAGAAAAAAAAAATCTGTGTGCTGTTCGTGGTGAGGGGATCAATGATCTCCGGTCGAGCCTGTGTTGCAGGGGAAGGGGAAGGGGAGCTCCGACATTCCTCTAGACAGCCGTGATGCGTGTACGCTTGTTGCCCTTGTTCTTGTTCCTGTTCTTCCTGTTGTTCTTCTTGTTGCCGGCCCCGTTCACACGACGACGGTTCTGCAGCTTCTTGTTCTGGACGCGCTTCCTCACCACACGACGCTTGTTGGGGCGGCGGTTGGTGTTGAGCATCACCTTCTGGCCGTTCTTGAAGTAGCGGCGGTAGCGAGGGGGGATACGGACGCTTATCTGCTGGCCGCGGCGGGCGCCCTTGCGGCGCAGATTGATGAGGTTGTTCTGGGTGGCCTTGCTCTCGGTGGCGCCGGTGCCCTGCACCTCCGCATCGGTCACAACCTCGTACTCCTGGGCTCCGGCGGCGAGGGCTGCCTCCAAGGCCTGCTCGTCGATCATCTCGGCATTGGCTGCCATGGCTGCGCCGGGATAGGCCTGGCCCTGGGGCTCTTCAGCATCCGCAGAATCGTCATCTTCCGTATCGGCTCCATAGGCCAGGGCATCGCCTTGCCGTGCTGTGGTGGTGCCTGTCGTCGGTGAGGTGGTAATGGTGCCCGTGGCCGAGGGAATTGTGCCCGTGGAGGTGACGGTCACCGTGGGAGTGGTGGTGCCGGTGGCCGTGGTGCTGGTTCCAGCTCCAGTGATGATGATGGGGATCACGGGCTGGCTGTTGCTGCTAAACATGTTCTTGAACATGAGGAACTTCTTCAGGAAGAGGCGCCCACTCGAAGCGTCTTTGGTGCCTGTCGAGCTGCTGCTGCTGCTGCTGCCCTGGGCCGCCACACCGCCAACGGTCAGCTTATCCTGGTCGGCCTTCTGGTCGAGGGCCACGGCGATATCGGCGTCGTTTGATCTGAACTTGGCCAGGGCCGGCTCGTTGAAGTAGGAACTGCGTCGGGCCTTTAGCAGCTGGGCCGTCGACTTGGGCTTCTCCTGACCGGGGCTGGCCTGGACGAGGCTAGCAGCCAGCAGGCAGCCCAGCAGGACCAGGGACACTTGGTGCTTCATATCTGATTGTGCGGCGAAGTTGCGGCTGAGTTGGAAACTACTCTGAGGCAGAGAACTTTTCTGGCAACCCGAATGGAGGTGGAGGCGGAGATGGAGTCGGAGTCGGAGTCGTGTGTGCTCGCCCGGATGGGTAATCAATGTTTGATACATTACCGCCCCAACTGGAAGCCTTTTATACCCAAGACCCGTTCCGATCCGATCCGATCCGACCAAATGCAAATGACTTTAAAGTACCTCACACTTCTGGCTCTGGGCAACGGTAAATTGAGAAGGGAGTCAACGTTTCGCTCGGCACTCTATGTACTTTTGCCTATGTACACACAACCACCATAACCAGCATAGCCACCGAGACCCCAGAGCATAGACCAAGACCTATGGCCCAGGCCCATCATTCGCGCAGATTCATTCAATTCACAATTGAATTGAATTGAATTTCGGGCTCCGTCTTGGTATTTTGCCTGAAAAAAAAAATAACGCTTGCAGCTATTTGGACCCCGTTCAGCAAAGTTCTTCACCGTCATCGTCGTCGTCATCGTCGTCGTCGTCAACCTCTTGTTCTGCTTATCATCTTTGCGGACAGTACGGCCTCAGCTCCAGTCCCCAGTCCCCAGTCTCCAGTCTCCACTCCCCAATCCGCAGTCCCCTGTCCATTGAGGCGGAACGGCTCGAAGATTCGGAGGTTCGCTTTCTAAACATAGGCGTAAGCCGGGCCAACAAATGCTAAATACTCGTACTCCATGGTCGAAAAGTGAAAACACTTTTGGCCAAAAGCCGAATTTCTAATTGAAACAAAAAACCGGGTCAAAGGGTGCACAATCTTCTCCTGAGGCTTCATTACCCGTGGCTTAGAAAATATCTATCCTAAATTAAGCAAATTCGGTTCATTACCAAATGGATGGATGGCAGCTCGAAGGCGGGCCGGGCCTACTTTTTGCTCAGTTTTGTATGCATACATTTATGTATGTAATTCTTTCATGGAAAGTCAAGGTATTTATCGTACTATTCCATTCCCATTTGAACGGCCACTTCCTGAATGTTAAATGCTGGATCGAACACCTCAAGGGTGCCCTTCGACTTGGCTAAGGTAGGAATCGATGTGGCTCTGCTTTCCTTATCCGACGATAGTGGCAAATGAGTACCCTTCCTTTTGGTTTCCTTTCCCCTGTTTTTCGCTGATGCCATACTCAAAAGTTTTGTGATGTTGCGGAGCTTTCGGTACAGCCATAAAGGATACAGAAAAGGGAAATTCAGCTCTATTAACTTTCCTTTGATCCTTCCATCACCTTGTTTTTTGCAAATAATATGCTTGCTATGTTTCAAGGTTTTTCATAGATTATATGATCCATTTAGAGGACATATCGAGTGGTTTATCGAGTTCAGAGTGTTCCTCTGTTGCACTTCGAAGGAAATTGAACTAAAGTGAGCAAAGGACGCATTGAGTGTTTCTGTATATTCGGTTTATTCATCATTGGGGTCTACATGGTCGAAATTTGATGTTTATCTAATTGCGGCGACGGTTGCGTCTGCGGATCTGGCGCAGGCGACGGCGGGTGTTGAGGCGCTGGCGTTGGCGGAATGTACGGTTGCGATTGTTCATACGGCTGCGCTTCCTACGGTTGCGTTGGGCCAAACGGCGGCGCCTGTTGTTGAGACGGCTGCGGATGCGACGACGCTTGGCCTGGGCACGGCGACGGGCGATGGCGTTGCGCCGGCGCATGGCCCGGAGGCGTCTACGCAGGGCTTTGTTCTGATCCTTCTGGCGGCGGAACTCGAACTCCTTCATGATGGGGCTATTAGAAACGTCGGAGCCGGAGCCGGATCCGGATCCGGGGCGGCTGCTGCCACGACGGAGGCCATATTCGGCGCGACTTCTGTGGTTATCGACCAGTTCGTAGCTGTCCTCCTCGTTGTCCATGTCGTCATCGTCGTTGTTGCCATTGGCCCTGTAGTTGCCCACATACTTCTCGTCCTCGCTGTCGTTGTCGTCATCATCCTGGAAATCGTCGTCAAGGGAACGTCGGCTTCCTGATGCTGTTGTTCCTGTTGCTGTTCCTGTTCCTGTTGATGTTGCTGGTGGTGTTGTTGATGTTCCTGTGGATGTGGTGGTTGCTGGTCCTGTTGTAGTTGTTGATGTTGGTGGAGGAGTTGGTGAGGTGGCGGTTCCAGTAGTGGTAGTAGTAGGAGCCGCAGGAGGACATGGAGGAGTACCGTTCTTCAAGGCCAGCAGCTGGCTAATGCTCCGGCCCTCCAACTGGTTTGGCTGTTTCAAGAGGCGGTATCTCAGCTGGGCGACGCTCTCTTCGTCATCGCTGCGTGCCACTGCAAATGGGAACCGAGTCGGTCAGGGATCAAAGTGTATCTCGATAATCAGGGGTTAAGGGTCACTCACCGGCAGCCTGTGCTATGGCTGTTGTGGCTACCAACAGCAGAGCGTAACATAAGAACTTCATGGTTCGACTTGGGGCTTATCCTTTTCCGCTGAGACTCTGGCTCGGGGCTGTTGCTCTGCCTTAGGGAAGGTCGCTGGTTGACTGTGCCATTGCCAGCGGCCACTCGGGATTATATACCCAACCCCGGGCTCAACGCTCCAGTTACCGTTGTCTCCACAGAAACAACAACAATTTGCCAAAAATGTCTCATTATCATTTCTTTTCGCAAAAATTTGCAAATTTGAAATAGTTTCTGCATAAATTTCGGGCCATCTCCATCGCCCATTGCCCATCGCCCAACGCGATAGGCGGCCCATCGGCTCTTTGTGGTCGAACTAGTTTGACCCTCGCTCTAGCATCTACCATCTAGCATCTAGCACCGATTCCAGTAGAGATTCTCGATTCTATGCACAGGCAACACGATCTGTGACCTGTCTAATGGATCTGGCTCTTATCCATTCAAATCTCGGAGATGTCCATGCGAACATTGTTTACATCCCATAATGAAATCGGGGAATGGCATAAAGTGACAATGAAAACTGGAAGGGAGAATCGAAGGATCGATGCGAAATCCTTTTGTTTTATCGCTATTTGAGTATTTGTTTATGGTCTCGTTACTCGTTGCACGTTACACGTTACTCGGTACCCCTATCCAGTTATTAGTTATGTATATTATTAATAAATAAATCAGAGTATTCTTCATAGAAGACGAGGACATCAGACAGAGTTGTGATTGTCCACCCAAACAAGTTTGCACTGGACCGATTCCTGGGCTAGCTAAAAGGACTCTATTTGCGGGACTGTAGTAAGAACTTAGTGCATAGCTTGTGGATTATATATGTTCTTTATTTGTGCTCGTAGATGGGGGGATTACATGGAATAATCGGGGCGATTTCTGGTCTTCTAGTTGCGCACGCGGATACGGCGGTTCCTGTTGGGGGTGGCCTGGCGGAAGCGCTTGATCAGGCGTTGGTTCTGGCGACGGTTGCGACGCTGACGCTGGCGGTTCTGCTGCTGGCGGCGACGGCGCTGCTGCTGCTGGCGGCGCCTCTGGCGACGGCGCTTCTGCTGCTGCTGCTGGCGACGGCGGCGCTGGTTCAGCTTGCGACGCTGCTGGCGGCGGCGCTGGCGACGGAGGCGGTTTTGGCGACGGCGGCTTGGCTTGTTGCTGGTGGCCCTGGCGGCGGAGGCAGCCACGGCATGGACATCGTCCTGCTCTTCATCATCGTTATGCTCGAAGCCGGCCAACTGGTACTCCTCCTCCTGCTCATCCTCCTCATTATTGCTGTTCAACTGACGGGTAGTGCCAGTACCAGTACCAGTGCCAGTACCAGTAGTACCAGTACCAGTAGTACCAGTACCAGTAGACGTGGCAGTAGGGGCGGTGGTGGAGGTGGAGGTGCCAGTAGAGGTGGTGGGTGCGGTGGGTGAGGTGGTGGTGACGGATGTCGTTGTGGGGGCAGTGGTACCGGTGGCAGTGGGCGCCACTGTGGTGGTGGTGGTCGTGCCCTTCAGGCTGTTGAGGATGTCCGTCAGTTGGGTGGCACTGAGGCGACCCTGTGCCATGGGCTCATCGCGCTGACGGCCGAACAGCTGATAGTTCTGGGCGCTATTGGCCTGGCGGGGCTTTGCTGTAAGTGTTGGGGGTTGGGGGTGGGTTTTGGACTAGTTCGAATCAGATCTGGAGGTGCGTTGCACTACTTACCGCTGGCAATGGCTGCCAGGCAGGCCACAATGAGTAATCCCTTGAGTATATGCATGTCCTGGACGATACGATTCTATTGGGCTTGGTTAGGGCGAAAGGGCTAGGACTGGTTGCGAATCTCTCTCGATGGCTGGGCTCGATGTGACTGACTTGGAAGGGCCCAGCCTGGCATATTTATACATATGTCACCAACTTACAACTTACAACGCCATGGCCCTTCGTGGGCCCACCAGATGTAACACTTACAAAACGCTTACAACAACAATGTACAGGAGGGAAAGGGATGGATGGATGGATGGATGCCATGGGCCGTAGTGTAGGGCTTGGTTTTGGTGCGAAGAAAGGGCCCAAGAAAGCGCTGACCAGATGTAAGTCGCTTTGCATAATGCCATAAATAATCAACGCCACAGCCAAAGCCAAAGCCAATGCCAAATTCGAGTCCGAATAAGAATCCGCTGACCCCTCCGCAAGAACGTCGTAACCTAAGCGGCGATCCATGCCCATTTGCATAGCTCGCGAATCGATCCATCGATTAGCATTTGCATATTCATACATGGAGTCGGGTCGGGCCAGAATCGAATCTCCGCAGACTTCTGCCTAAGGGCGAAAGTGTAGTCGATGTCAATGAACCGCTGCCTGACCTGACCCCAAGTTGTATGGCCACAGACACGATGGCCACCACTAACGCTGTCGGAGGGGGGAACTAGCCAGCTCCGTTGGACAGTGGAATATGATCCATTGAAGGCTCAATTAGTTCATGCAAAAGATCAGTCTTCTCGCAGCAGTCCCTGATCTCTTCTGGGCGTACTCCACATCAAAGCTTATTGGCATCTCTTGACTGGATCCCCAACCATCCTTTTGAATCTATTCCAGCACTCTCAACAGATCTCAGAAGGATTGCCATTCAGGGAAAAAAAAAAACTTTGATTTGCATACAATATCATTTTATTTGAGGCGCTGGGTCAAAGTGGAATGGGGGATCGGCTTGTGTGGGGGTCCTAGACACGGATGACACGGCGACCGCCACGGCGACGACTACGCATCAGCTGGCGCAGGCGGCGACGCTGGCTCAGGCGCTGGCGGCGACGCTGGCGCTGGCTCTGCTGACGGCGACGGCGGGCCTGGTTGTTGCGACGGCGACGCTGACGCTGGGCCTTGCTGCGGTTGCGATTGCGACGGTTGCGGCGCGTGGATCGGCGACGGTTCTGCTGCTGGAGGCGGCGCAGGCGCTGCGCGTTGCGAAGGTCGGCGCGACGCTGGCGGCGCAGAAGGGCCCGCAGTCGCTGGTTGTGCTCCCGCTGCAGGCGCTGGATGCGACGCCGGCTGCGTTGGTCCGCCTGGAACTGGCGCCACTGCAGCTCGGTGGGGCGTGCCACGGTGGCCGCATTGGCGTTGGAGTCTCCTTGCTGGACAGCATTGCCTCCGGATCCGGCGGCCATCAGATAGAACTCGTCATCGTCGTCGTCGGTGTCCTCGTCATCGTCCTCGTCTATGTTGCCGCTGCCCGCCTGCTCTTCATCGTCCTCGTCGTCATCGTAGGCACGGGGCAGCTCCTCGTCAGAGTCCTCATCATTGCCATTGCCAAAGGATCGTCTTCTCGTGGTGGCGGTTCCCGTTGTGGTGGGCGAGGCCGTGGCCGTAGGCGAGGTCGTCGCGGTCGTTGTTCCTGTCGATGTGGTGGGCGTTGTGGGCGACGTGGTCGTTGGACTGGTCGTGGCTGTGGTAGTTGTCGTAGCAGCCGCTGTGGTGGTGGTGGTGGTGCCCTTCAGGGAGCTGAACTTGTTGGCTATGGAGGAGGTGAATCTTCCCTCCGACACGCCATCCTCATGGCGGGGCGAAGAGCGCAGGCCGAGGCGATAGCTCTGACGGCGTTCGGCTGCGGATGGAAGGAGGAGTATAGTTGTAGTTGTAGTTGTAGTTATAGTTGTAGTATCCCATGTGATGACCAGAAGAACTGCTCTGGGTGGACTTACCAAGAGTGGCTGGCGGGGCCAGAAGGGCGCAGAGGGCCAGAGCCAAGCACAGCTGGAGCAGGCAGTGCATTCTGGGACGGATTGGATATTGGATGGGTGAGAGGACCTGCAAAAGGATTGGATGTCGGCTACTTGTTGTCTCTGAGCTTGCACTCGCAACTGACTGACAACTGACGAGAGTCCACCGATTATATAGCCCGTCAAAGTCAAAGTTCTGGTCAGAATCGTTGATCGATGGCCATCACTCCACCTCCCCCAGCCCCCCTCCCCTTCCTCTCTCCTGGTGCTATTAGCAGGGCCCCCAGGCGGGTCAAAGTGAACAGGGGCCATAGTTCGGCAGGCGAGTTGTATGCTAATTTTCTCCACATTTCTCTTGCTTGCCAAAAACATTCTCTCCAGTTGATCCAATGATTGATTAACGTCAGACTTTACGTTCTGCTCAACTTGCCACTGAGAGAGTCTCGGAGAATGGCAACATCACAAGAAGAGCTTGACCCCCACTACCATCGGGCCCGGCCCGAACCCAAAACACTTCGCACTCGACTCTGTCCGACAGAAGCCGCAGCATCGCGTCCAAGGAAAAACTCAGTTGATTTCTTCGCTGCGGACACTGCAGACACACTCAGTTGCATGCCTCTCCATGGCAAGGCAAGTGTTTCAGAATGGATCTACATACACATACATATATCTCGTCTGGGATTCGGTTGGTTGTCAACCCTCCACTGCCTCTCCTCATTCTCGGATACACTAATCTAGTCCTGGAAAACAAACCCAAGTCATCGTCAGTTCGTAAGTTCAAGATACTCAAAGGTGGCAAAGGTGAAGCTGAGGTTATAATCTAGTACGAGTTTATAATGGCTGTGGTGACTCGTGGAATTCTACAAACAAAACTCATCCAATTTCATAGTCATTTCAGCTAATTTTATTTTAGTTAAGTTTATTTTCCAAAATTATTCAACTATTTGGGACATTAAATAAAGAAAAACACTATGCTTAAAATAAAAAACTTCCATTGTACGTATTATATGACTTTGTACTCAGTATTTGCTTTATTTCCCACTCTTCAATAAAATCAAAAATATCCAAAAAACTCTTTAAAGGTCTACAACACAGATAATATGTAGCTGTATGTGTCTCTGGTCAGGCCTGTTTTAGAATGCGGCTTTTGGCCTCCTCATTGCCTGCGTGGACTCAATTGGGATCCTTTTTCTGAACAACATTCTTCCAATAGACATTCGCTATCTTGAAAGGAAGGATGGCAGGAGGATGTGCCATAAAAAACCGTTTCTCCACAAAACCTTCTATCTGGTGGGGTTAGATCTCTTTCGTGCCGTCTTGCCCGATTAGGCCCTGCTAGTCTTAGTCTTACGATTTACTTTCCACAGCTACTTGAGCCATGAAGGTCGAAAATTCTTAAATGATTAATTAAATGTTACTAAACTTAACTTTAAACTTAACTTTCTAGGCTATAGGGTATTGGGTTTTCTCTGGCCATAATTGTCTGCCAGTTGGACGGACAGTTAGCGGCGGCTATTGTTCCAATAAATCTGTGCCACCGGGCCAAAGGTCAGGAAAACCAGTATGCGGCTTTGTTCAGTTATTTTTTCCTACAAAACAATTAGAATTTTACCAAGAAATCTTCAATAGATCATCCACTTTGGTGCTGGCCTAGATATGGCCTACATATGGGCATTTCTCTGACGAGGTCCACCGAAGCCAAAAAATTAAAATTCAATAAAAACGCATTTGAGAATAGTTTTCTCGGGATTTTTTTTTTAAAGATATTGAAAATCCGCTAATTATATTAATTGACATATATTTTCATTAACTTTGGTTTGAAAACCTATTAAAATTAGCAAAAGTTAACTTTTTTGGTATTTTTTTGTCATGTTTTCCATTATTTTTTTCGCATATAAGAAAGATAATTCTTGATAAAAGTTTTTCCTCAAAGTCACTCTTATATATTGAACTATCTAAAAAAAATCCCACAAAATATTTTCAGTATCGGTTAACTGAATTTTTGTAACATTTATAAAGCCAAGAAATTTTTGTCCCGTGCGACAGAGGCTTAAATTGAATTTAAAAAAAACTACAAGCCATACATGCTTAAAATTATAACCATTTCAAAGAGTCATCAATGCAGAACATTAATCTGAAATTCGCTTCAATATATCGCCCCAACTTTATCTGGAATCGGAGTTCGAATTGGTCGCCACAAAAACCACTTCTATATTTGGCCCGTGCATATACCATGCTTTTTTGCAAATATCTCGAAAACTAACAATAGCTCCGAATCGCCCTTAGTACCAGCTATAGAGCTAGTCAAGTGGCGAATCATAACAGTAAAACAATTTTGAAAATCGGATTTGTTTGACATTTTTACACATTGCAATGCGTACGAACGTCCCGTGCGACATCAGAGAAATGCCCATATGTAAATGTTGCTCCGACTGGACTTGGAGTGGAGAGTTCTTTCCTATTGCTCAAAGGAAACCCCCGATTGGAGGTGAACCCCACAGGTGAAGTATTTGAGGTGAACCTCATCATCATATGCTGTCTGCAAATCCCACTTGTAGATCAATCTTTCCTTACATTTTTGACTACACTTTTGGGGATCTGAAAATACAGAAATTCCATTGCTCAAATGGATGGAAAATATGTGTGAATAATAAACGGAAATTATTTTTATATCACATTTTATTTCGTTATCAAATCGTTATCAATTTCTCGCAGATTTCTTGTCAGGCGCAGAGGTTCGGCTTAGCTCTTAACTATAATACTATCGAAACGGGATCGTCGGAGTCCTCCTGGTGAAAGGCGTCTCTAGCCCTGCAGGACGACCTGGCCGCCGCGGCGTCGCTGGCCGCGTCGTCGGTTGCCGTTGGGACGGACCACGCGTACGTTGCGGCGACGGTTGCCACCGACGCGGCGTCTCCTGTTGCCGCCACGACGACGACGACGTCCGTTCGAGCCGCGACGGCGCACATTGCGACGTCCATTGTTCTTGCGGCGGCGGACAACCACGCGATTGGCGCGCTCCTCCTCGACGGCATCGGAGTCGACGGCGGAGGCGGAGCGCTCCATGAGGGCGACGACGGCGCCGTCGGGAATGGCATCGAGAGCGGCGCGGGGCACGAGGAGGGCGGCCTTGCCAGTCTTCTCATCGACGACGCTCTGGCCCTCGATCTCGATGATGCCGTCGGGCACCATGATGGCACCAGCCTGATCCCTGGGGATCACCATTTGGGTGGGCTTGGCGTTCTTCAGCAGCTGCTGGCCGTTGGGCTGGCCGTTGGCCTGGTTGAGGTTGAGGCTCAGGTTGGGGGTCTTGCGGAGGTTAACCAGGGCCTGGACAGGCTCATCGTCCTCATCATCGTCTTCGAGGTCCTCGTCCTCCTGGAAGTTGTTGTTCTTGTTGCGGTTCTGGTTCTGGTTCTTGAGGAGAACCAGCTGGCCGTGGCGCGCAAAGTTGAGGCCCAGCTGGTGCTCCAGCTCATCCTCATCGTCGTCGTTGAGCCGCTCAGCCTCATCATCATTATCGGCATCGTCATCATCATCATCGTCCTGAGACTGCATGGGCTGCACCATGTCCTCGTCGTCATCATCATCGGCCTCCTCAACAATCTCAAAGCCCTGGACAACGGCACCAGCATTCGGTAGACCCCTGGGGATCGACAGGAAGAGATACGGATGCTGCTGCTGCTGCTGCTGGAGCTGCTGCTGCTGCTGATTGCGGAGGAGTTGTCGCTGCTGGAGGCGTGGCTCGGCCAGGGCCAAGGCCAGCAGGCAGCTCAGGGCGAAGAGAGCACCGAGCTTGGACATATTGCGTGGGAAGCGTGGAAAGCGTGGGCGATCCTCAGAGCAGCAATTGCACAAGCTGGAATCAGTCGGTGAGTATTTGGACGGGTTGGGATGGGATGGGTCCTAATTGTAAGCAAAGTTCCAGAGAACTGTACAGCTCGCTGCGATGGCATTAGGTTTTTATGCGAAAAAGTTCTAGCAGCCGAGCCGCCGCAGAACGGAGGAAAGAACTCTTCTGGGCCCGAGCGAGAGAGCAGAATGAGGGAATCAGATGGAATATTCAGAATTGGGCATAATTGCGGTCGATGTCGGCATAATTTCAAGTGGCGAAATTTGACCGACACGAAAACAAAAACAAAAAACCAGAATAGAGAAAGAAAAGATCTCAAATATTTCATGGATGGGTATAAATGAGGTTCAGTGACCCCAAAAAAATGAGAAAAAAATACAAAAGAAAGGGCTGCGACTCGAGTTGAATAAATAAGCAAAAGTTGAAGTCAAATGACCAGAGCCCAAATGACCAAAAGGCAAACCAAAGCCCGAATCTGCGCCGTTGAACCCACGGGCAACGCCACATCCACAGCCAGCACCACAGCCAGCACCACAGCCAGCACCACAGTCCAACTCCAGCGTCATGCTAATGACAAAACAATCAGAGACACGCACCAGAGCTAGAGACAGAAGAAACCCAACGTCCAGCGTCCAAGAGCAGAGAATGGCCAAGAATAGATGACCAAAGCCAGAAGAGCCTCCCAATCAATGGGCCGCCGAGTCATGGACCTGCTGCCCAACTCAGCGACGCATGCGAAACTGCTCGGGCACCAGCCCAGGCCCCCGATCATATACTGCTCAAGAGTGCTGTCGCTGTTGCTCCCATCCCATCCCCCCCCTTTGCCCATCCACTAATCGAAGATCGAAGCCACACGAAGCCAAGATGGCCAAGATGGCCAACACAGCCAACATGGCCAAGTGTTCGCACGCTGCTCGTGTGGCTTCCGTGACCCCCTTCCGAATTGTCTCGGCCAGGGGGGAGGGGGAGATCCCAAGAAGAAACCTCCACTGATTGATGGCCCAATGGTATAGAGCCCTCGATGTGATGTGAAATATGACTTGGTTCCCGAGGCAAACCCAACCGCAGCTGGCTGAATGGCAAAGGGTTCAAAGGAGGAGCTGTGATCATAGATTATATGTAGAAAAGAGAGAAATTTCGAGGAGCTAACATAGTAGCATATAGTGATTTGATCAGTCAGGAAACATCCCACGCTTGGCAGGCATATCCGACGGAGAAAATGGGTTCTAGTATGGGGCTCTGGCATTTCCTAGCGGGGGCCAGCTGTTCGATCCGATCTCTACCCCAGCCCCGAGATTCGAGATTTGTTAGATCACAGTTAAGGATCAATTTCATATATGCCTTGGTTTGGAATATGGAAGGATCTATTCTGTGGCAAGCAGATTCTTTTTTAAGCGACTGTTTATATTATTAGATATGTTCTTGTAGATAGACTTTCAAAATATATAAAAATGAAGCCACAAATCTATTGAATCTATTTTTAAATCATTTTTTTGTACAACATCCAGTTATGGAAAGCGAACTGTCTGTCATTAATGAAACGGTTTGAGTTTCTTTAAATTAAAATTAAATGAAAAATACTAGGCCCAAAGATACATATATATACATATATGTACCCTTGCAGCTCCATCAGTAGTGCCACCAATAAATCTGAATCTTATGCAGTTAGGCTGCCAGCCTTGACCCTAGGCTGACCCCTACCCCCGCTATGCACCCCATAGTCTATGTGTGGGCCAGATTTCGATCAAATCTTAATGGGACTCGAGATGATTCCTTCAGAAAACTTTAGGAGAAAGTTTGTTTAACAGAAATAGGTAGGAATACTTGTAAATTTTGTTTTATATTTATTTTAGAAATATTACAATCCAAATTACAGTAAGGCAAGCCAATGGACCACACAGTCCCCCACAGCTTATCTCTGGCCAGGAAACACCAAATCCAAGGATGCGGAGACCCACCCTCAGTTGCAGCATAGCAGCCCCTAATGAGGTTATCACAAAACATTTGTCGAATATGTAGGCGATGTTTTTGTGGCACCTCAAATAGTGGCAGCAACATCCACTGACTGCTGAAGTTCGTTCATCACCAAGTTTGTTTGATTAGTTGATGGCCCTTAGATGGTCTTACAGTCCGCGGAAATTTCTTCTTGGGATCTCCACCTCCCTCCACTCGCAGCCAAGTCGAAGCAGAGGTCACAGCCGGCACACGAGCAGACACCTGTGCGATCGCTGTGGTGACAGCGACTTAGATTGCGTCTGAGAATTTCCTATAAACTCGTATGCGTAATAGATCTGGCAGATTATGGCAATTCGATATGGAATACAAATACGATAGACAGGAAGGACAGCAGGAAGAAATTAAACAAACAAATATCTCAATTAAATTAATATAAATTCTAGGAGTATTCCATTGAATAGTTGCGCTTTAAATTAGTTTCTGTAACCACCCAATCTGTAACTAAATCGCCAGCTTACAGGTAATCCCCTCTCGTCAAGAAATAAACCACACAATGAGAATATTTGATCCGAAATACATATTTTATTTAGCATTCAATTGGGAGACATTCCTGAAATGGTATTTATCAAATCATTTTGCGGTGCCGGGGGCCAAGTCCGCTTGGCAACAGCCGCCGCGTCGGAGAGAAAACTGCGAACAATTTCTAATGCGGACAAGAAGCGGAGAGGTGAACTGGGGTTCATTTCCATAAGAATGTGGGGGGTCAAGAAGCGTTTGTCAAAGAAAACATATGCAAAAGAAACGGCACAAAGAAAGCTGATGTCCAGCTTTGGCCAAATGGCTAATAAATTGATTAAGCCTTAGTTATGGGCCGAGCAGAAGGGGCTTGGGCTGGGCAAGTCGTGCTCGGGGTTGGGGCTGAGGACTGCGCAGAAAGTTGAAAGTTCAATGGACGCCGCCCGTGCAAACGCCAGAGCCAAAGCCAAAGAATCGGGAATTAATTATGGAAAAGCAATTTGGAAGGTGGCCAGTGGCCGGTGACCTCTCCGTTGGAGAATCTACAGCGATCTGCACATGTGTAAATATGAATATGAATTAGAATGAATGTTTACGGTTAGTCGCTTGGGATCGGCTTGCTGAATTTCTTTATGAGATTCGAAATTGGAAATTATGTTCCAGCATCGATCGACCGATCGAGCGACCGACCGACCGACCACTTGCCTGATCATTCACCCCGTTTTTGTTGAATTGAATTATTAATTTACCGATTGGTAATGACCCCCTCTCGACCCCCTCTCGACCCACTCTGTGACGAATGGAACGAATGTTGTCAACGCTTTTTTGTGCTCTTCGATTCGGCGATCGATGCCCTGGCGTCCACTTGAAGCACTCGCACGTTGGCCTAATACTGTCCCAAATGATTGCTGCTTCAACGGACATGGCATGGCATGGCATGGAGCATGATTATGCAGATTCCGATCCAGCAGTGTCCAAAGCGGGGTCCGCCGCGTGCTGCCAGGGGCCATGCTCAAGTCTCCGATCTGCGGCAGAGGAGAGTGTGGTGTGTGTTGGCAGCTCTTGACGGGCTAAATGGTCCCCTCGGGGGCAGTCATTGGCGTGAAGAAAGCTGTAAGAGAATTTCATATACGCATTGAGGAATGCGTGTGTGTGCGTCTGAGTGGGGCCTGGAACCAAGTCGATATTGCCCATGTCGTACTTCCTAAAGTAAAGCTCTTTCTATGATTTCAGAGCTTTTCGCTCTATCTTGATCTTGAGCCATATATACATGTATAGTATATCCTTTCTTGAAAGCTCTAAGCTTTTTATGCTGCCTCCTTCTTTCATGTATATAGATGGCAGCTATGACACTCTGACACTCCACTGGTGCTGTATGCTACAAAAAGCTGCTGGCTGTGAAAGCCAGAAACACAGAGTTGCCTTGATCGATGCTGTCAAGCAACAGCTGTACCTATATGGAATACCGTTAATCCAGCATCGACCTGTTAACGGTACTAATCCGTGCATAATTCGTTCATAATGAATCTATCTATCTATCGGTTGCCGTTTAAAATTCCGCAGATCGAATTAATGAACTAGGCATGACCTCGGCGCTGGCTTTCTTTCGTTCCAGACCAATATTAATTATGGAATTAATTATGGATTGTGTTGAAGAAAGAACGGAGAACAGACAACGGGCAAAAAAAAAAGGCAAAAGAATCAAAGAAATATAAATCGGTCAAAGCGCACGGGCCCCATTAATATGCCATCGTTATGGGCTATTTTTTGTTTTTCTATCTTCCATCTTCTGTGCGAAGGGTCAACGCACCTGACACGACACGAAAATCTCAAATCGGAATTCATTATCGAGGCTCGAAATGGCAACAACAACACAATGCCCCCGAATTGGCTTGAACTTTCAACTGGACTGGCGAAAAAAACAACAAAAAAAATACAACAAAAAAATACCTGAAATTATGCTAATGAATTTCTCTCAATTCTCTCAGTTCTCTCTTCTCAAATCTCTTGCGGGGCTTCGACTTGGGCTTTTTCTTCTCAGGCAACAACACACGCAAAAAAAAATATAAGAAAAATTTATTTCTTTAGTTGTTTGTGGTTTTCGTTTGGAAGTTTCACGTGGATTGAAAATCGCTTTTTGGGTTGATTATTTCTGTTCATTATTCATTATTCATTTCTTCATTCATTCATGGGTCTTTTCGTTTCTCGTAACTCTACAATTAGTGGGATGCGGCAGGCTTCTGTTCCTCCTTTGGGAGCTGCTCCTGCTTTTCCATCTTCTGCACAATTTGTTGCTCCTTTGGAGGTTGCTCTTGCTCCTTGATCGGCTCCACCTTGGCACCCTCCTTGATCGTTGTCTCCACCTTGGCAGCCTCCTTGATGGGCTCCTCCTTCACTGGCACCTCCTTCATTGGCTCCTCCTTCATTGGCTCTTCCTTCAATGGCTCCTCCTTCATTGGCTCTTCCTTCATTGGCTCCTCCTTCATTGGCTGCTCCTGCTTGGCAGGCTGCTCCTTGGGGGCCTGATCTTCAATCATCTTCTCCTCGGTCTGGGGTCCCAGAGAGCGTCCGCTCTTGCGCAGGGCAAAGCGACGGTTCTGGTGGAGCAGATCGAAGTAGGGATGGAAGTCGCCGTAGGACACATAGCGGGCATCTCCGTAGGCGGGCTGGACATGGCGCGACAGTCCCGGCTCATCGTCATCGCCGACGAGAATGAACTCCTGGTCCTGGTTGGCCTGAACGGTTGCCTGAGGCACTTCAGTGGAGACGGCCATCGGCACCACCTCCTTCTCCTTCATTTCGCTGGCCTGGTCCATGGGCTGCATCTCGCTGGCCATGGAATCGACGGCGGGGGCTTTCTCAACGATGGTACCCGGACGGATGCGGGTGGGCAGGAGACCGGCTCCAGAGCCGCCTGCCTTCACGGGCTTGGCGGCGATGAGGACGGGCTGAGCGGAGATGGGCTTGGTGGTCGAGCCGGTGCGGGAGGGTGGGATCTGGGGTGGCTGGAAGATGTCCATCAGCGAGGCTTCGGCCAGCAGGGGCACTGCCGAGGCCGTCAGCTGGGGACGCTTCTTCTTCTTCTGCTGCTGCTGCTGCTGCTGGGTGGCGGATCCTGATCCACGCACCGGGCTGATGGCGCTCTGGGGAATGTTGAGGATCAGAGGCTGGGCCTGGATGCCCTCGGCGAGGGAGACCATCGACTGGTGCTCGGGTGGGGAGAGACCCAGCTGGCTCCAGGGGATGGTGATGTACTGCGTGGGTCGTCCCTGCCGACGAATGGGCACGGTGAGCGGGGGCTGGGGGTAGGCGCCCACGGGATTGCGCTGCTTCTTGGCCTGGCTGGGCACGTAGGCGTAGGGGTAGGCGGGGCCGAGGTTCAGAAGCTCTGGGGCCACGTACAGGGTCTGTCCGTTGCGGTTGACGAGGAGTGTGGTCTGCTGGGGACGACGAGCCTTCAGGGAGCTGGAGGACCCGGAGCCCGACTGGGAGGTGCGCCGGAGCTTGGTGCCCAGCTCGGCGGGGCTCTGGCCACGGGTGAACTGCCGGATCTGGCTGATCAGACTCTGCTGGCCGCGCTGGATGAAGTTGGGCTGGTTCTGGGAGCGACGCGTTCCCGACTGACCGAAGAAGGCCGGCTCTGGTGCCTGTGCCACAAACTGCTCTTCGCTGTCATCGTCCTGACTCTCGTTCTCCTGCTCGTCGTCATCATCCTCGATATCTTCATCGTCATCGTCGTCCTGCTGCTGCTGGTGGTGCTGCTGCTGCTGCTGGGGCTTGGCCTGGGTCACCTGTGGGCGACGCTTCGTTGGGGCTGGAGCCACTGCCTCCTGCTGGGTGGTGACCTTCTTGCGCTGGGAGCTGCCCTGCTGGGACTGCTGCTTGCGGCGCGGCTTCTGCTGGGGGCGGGGCTTCTGCTGCTCCACGGACTGCTCGTCATCGTCCTCGAACTGCTCCAGGGACTGCTCGTCGTTCAAGGCCAGATCATCGGCCTCCTCATCATCGAACTCCTCGTCGAAGCGGTTGCCCTGGAAGTAGTCGTCCTCGTCGTAGTAATCATCCTCGAAGGAGTCATCCAGCCGGTTGTTGTTGCTGTTGTTGGGGCGATCGTTGAAGCGATTGGGACGCTGGCGACGACGATTGCCGTTGACGTTGCCGTTTCCGTTGCCGTTGCGGTTGCTGTTGCCCTTCGCTGGACGCTGTCCCCTCTGCGGACGCTGCTGGACACGGACCACAATATCCGGACGCTGAGTCGTCGTGGAGGTGGTGCTGCTGGTGGTGGTGGTGGACTCCCTCACGGGTGTGTCCACGAGACCAGGCAGCTGCTGGCCGGCGGCGGCCAGGCGGTCGTTGAACCAGCCGGACACGGAGCCAGCCAGCGTGGAGAAGGAGGAGCCCAGACCTTGGGCGGGGTTCATGCCAAACAACCAGGTGCCCGGCGAGGCGGGGCTGGGGCTGGAGCCGGCGCCGGTGTTCGCCTGCTTGCCTTGCAGCTCGTCGAGAGCCGCCTGGCGGGGCTTGAAGGCGATCAGTGGGTGGATGATGAAGTCGGCCACGGTGTGCGGCTGTGGGGCGGCCTTCTCCTCGGCCTTGGGCTGCTCCATGGCCTCCATGGCCTCCATGGCCACTGGCGGCTTCTCCGTGGGGCTCTTCGGCGCCATTGGGGCATCCTCTGCACACCATCCAAAGACACATTTTCGTAATCACAGCAAAAAAATATTCGAAAGCAAAAAAAACATTCACAAAATGGTTTGGCACATGAAAAAAATTGGAAGAAAAAAGCACAGGGGAGAAAATTAGTTGGTTGTTTTTCTTTTTATTGGGTTCTGGAAAGCGGCTCCATGGCCGGGATCTCATTGCCTACCAATCAGGGCCATATCCGCTATGGGGGACTCGGTGGACTGCTCCACCATCACGGGCGACTCGGTGACGGCCTGAACCGGCACCGAGGCCTGGGGCTGAGCCTGGGACATAGCCAGGGTCAGGGCCAGGCACAGGCACAGCACGATCTTGGCCATGTCTAAGTCTGTCTATCTGTCTGTCTGTCTTGTTGTCTTTGTTGTTGTTGTTGTCGTTGCGTTTGTTTTTGTTCTTGTTCTTGTTCTTGCAGTCACATACACGCACTCGCACACACACACACACACAAACACACCACCAACACACGCACACTTGATATTGAATTTGTATCTTTTGGTTCGTTCGTTCGCTCGCCTCGTCGGTCGGGGTCCACAGACAGACGTATCTTTTGCTGAACTGTTTGAGCGTGCGCGCCGACCCGAGCTTTTTATGTGCCGTCTAGAATCGCATTTAGCCAAAAGAGCCAAAAAGCGCCAGCAGCCAACAGCCAAAGCCGCTGGCAAGCGGGAGAGCGAGAGAGCCAAAGCTCTTGGTCTTGGACAAGTAACTTAACTCTCTCTCTCTCTCTCTGGATCTCTCTCGATCTCTCTCTATCAGCGTGGGGCAGCTGGGGGCTGTAAATCAATTTGTGGTTTCTTGACCGCCGATCGATGCTCGAAGACCCCCAGGTCGCAGGTCGCAAGTCGGCTGATCATCTGGAGATATGGATCGGATTCAAAAGAGATTCAAAGAACTAGTTCCTGGCGGGAGCGTAGGGATCCATATTTATATATTATAGAGCACAGTACAGAACCCGTGCATATTTATGTCCAATCAAATGTATTTCTGGTACAAGATCATCAAAGTTCGATTCCAAATCAAGGAAAAATTGATCGATAAAATGGTTTATTTGCAGTCAACATATCGTATCAAAATTCCTTAAAATAGACACATTTTAAATTGTTTAAAATTTAATTAAATATTAAATTACATTAAAATTATATATTTGTGTTTCAAATAGTAAAATTAAATAGAGTTAGAGAAATTAAAGAATTGCTATTAATATTTGTAAAGAACACTTCTTTTTCTGACCATGTTTGCATGAATTACAGATAATATGATATAGTGGTCCGATCTGGCCAAATTCAAATAAGGATTTGCGTATTAGTAAGAGCAGACTACGTGTACAAATAGCATTAAAATAAATAACTGTCTTACGTATACGTAACCCGATTACTCATACGCAGTTTTTCAATTACTTTGATTAAGATTTCCTACCAAAATAAACTTTTATATATAATTTCATTTTACGTATCCTATGTAATACAATAACGACTGTACAACATTATTATAAATGAAACAAATCTGTTACTGTGTTTATTCTAGAAATCATTTCATTGCAATGGGGAAAAAAGTGTGTGCATAAACGCCATTTCCGGTATTCGATAACACGCGAAAGTTGGCTATGAATTCAGCATCATTGCATGAAATGGTGAGTCAAATTAGGTGGCTACGCCGTAAATGGTCTGGGAAAAGTGACGACCAAACAAGAGGAACCAAAACGATCCTTTTGGACTGAAGCGGAGGTCACTGAGCTTCTTGCACTGGTAGGGGAGGAGAATTTATAAGGATTTCGCTACAAAATTGTGGCCAAATTGCACGTCTGGCAACTTCTCTGATACATATATAGTATATAGTAACATAACATATGATGATGATGCTTTGCCCTAACAATATTCGGCATAGACTAAATGTATATTGAATGTAAGAGCCGCCAGGAAGTTATATATCCTTATATATCCTTTCCCTTCCAGGGAAATCTTTAAGGCCACTTGGATACTTAAACTCGTGGCAGCTTAGAAGATTTTCTCCCGAATGAAACTGTTCCATCATAATGAAACTGTTGGTCTTCAAGCCCAAGGGCATATATAATTTTTGCACACATCTGAGCTGTGTGCCCGGCGGCCCGGAACTAGTTCTTGCGAATTTCCCAGCGGCTCTCGCGCAGAGAGAAAGAGATAATTATAGTGCATTTGCCGCGATTTCTATTTTCTCCAAGTGGATCATTGTGCCAATTTTGTAGACATGCTCCGAAAATAGAACTTTCCCTAGTAACTTTCTAATTGATTGACCCCGGAGGTGAGATGAAATCAAATGAGATGAGATGAGATGACCTCGGCATGTCGCAGGGTAGCTTTCTTCTCCAGCCGCTCACCCCCCGCCTCCCACCACCCTCACAGAGCCACTATGGGCCCACACTCACACACGGGGGGCTAATGAGTATTTATGTATTTTTTATGCATTTCCATTAGCATGAAATAACTTGGGCCTCGCTCGCCGCAATTTTTTTTGGTTGGCTTTTTTTTCGCGCTTACCGCCTCCGCCCCTGCCTCCGCCTACGTCTCTGCCTCCGCCTCAGCCTTTGGGCTAATGAATACATTGCGTTCTTGGGCTGATGCTCCCTTCTGCTTCTGCCTCTGCTCTTTGCATAATTTGGTTATTAAAACATTTGTTTATGTCGCACATAATGGGCCGCAAATATGTTGGACCGCATCTGAAAAAGCTGAACCTGGACCACGTAGCCGCGATGGATGCGGCCGAGTTTTGAGGCCTCTCGCCCTGGGAATTACATGGGGAACGGTAGCTATGGGAAATTTAAATAATTGACGCAAGAATAACATAAATTAGATTAGCCAGCAGTCAGTGAGAGACTGCGAGAGAGACAGAGAGAGAGAGAGAGAGAAAAAATAGTAGAAAACATAAATTAGTCACAACCCCCGCGGAGGCCACCACCGCACGATGGGGCAGTCGAAGGAAGTCAGTGAAAGCGCGCCATGGGATACATAGATGACCTCAATGAAATCAGGTTAGATCGAGGCTATATATAAATATATATAAGCTGTGCTGTTTTATGGTGAAAGATCAGCTGACGAGGCAAGAGATACTCCAGAGCGATCCATCCACGTCAGTCGTAGGACACTCATCCAAAATACATGATGATATGGTATAGTATATATGATATACTATGTATACGTACATATTATATGATACTTCACAGCACTATGGCAAAGAATTCCCCTTTTTTGTTGTTATTCAGAATCTGGGAATATGGATTCCAGTGAAACTTACGATCACTCCATTAATTACTTGATTTTGGTTGACATTAAGTATATCATGGACATGGAAATCACATTCAGTAACCTATTCCATGGTGATTCCTGATTCGGAATGATATTGTTTCTGGCAACTTTGAGCACTTTGAAGCTATCAACCGACTTGGCTCTCGTAGCGCCCAAATCAGAGAGATCACACATGGTATTCAAGGCTCCCTCCACCAGAGCTTGGTTACCCATTGATTTTATAGATAATTTGTATACCAAGACACTTGGCATCTGCAGCGCCGATGTCCAAACCCAACTATTATGGATTCAAAGGAAAATTCAATGCATTTTGAAAGGATTTTTGATACGTCTCGGTTCTGTGGCTATACCCAAAGATAAAGCTAGTAATAATGTATGTATTATTATTGAGAAACAGCAAAGCCCATCTTAGGGTTAACGAAATCGAACCATTTTCCCGTAAAGCCAGGAGAGCCGAGCCAGCATCAATAGAGAAAGAAAGAATGTCGAAGAAAAGAATATCTTTCCATTGATTTGATCCAATTGATTGATTTAAATACCCGTTGTCTGGTTGGGGCCACTAATGCGATGCGATGTGGATGTGGATTTGGAAATGCGGGGCTGAACATATTAGGAACAAGTTTCTTTTGAACTTTGACACTGTTCGCAAGAGAGAGAGAGAGAAATAGAGCGAGAGAGGTGGGTTGAGAAAAAGGGGCCTCGCCCTCCTTGGACAGTGACAAATGTGTTCCACAAGGCCCACCCATTATGGATGCTCGCTGCTTGACTTATTGAAAATCTCACTTTTGACCTCAAAATTGGCTCAAGAATTGGACACATTTTTTGTTTGTGTGTTTGGGGGGGGAACTTTTGCGACAGACCAACGTCACCGACGACCCAAAATGCAAATTTCGATCTTAGACATGCTCTCTCTCCCTCTCCCTCTTTCTCTCTGTTGGCTGGCTGGCTGGCAGGCCAAATTAATCCAAAGGTGGCCCGAGATGGGGGGAGATGGGGGGAGGTTTGGGGTTTGCTGCATCTGGAATCAAATTGGGAATTGGAATTGGAGTCAGCATCGCCATAAAATCGGAAAAAGAAGAGTCTCAGAGTCCGAATCCGAGTCCGAGTCGGTCAACGACTCGCCTACATGTGTGCACCGAACGGTCTTGGATCCATGGGGACTGTGGCTGGGGCTGGGGCCGGGGCGGGGGGTGTTCCAGGTTCGGGCTGAAGATACGGGGATTCGAATATACATAAATCAAGTGACTGGCCTGGTACATTTGCATACTTTAATAATTTGCCAATCGCCATGTAGACGGTTTTGGCTCGGGCTGTAGCTGGGCCATTCTTCTTTCGCCCCTTTCCAATAGAATTTGGCATCGTTATGTTGTTGGTTGCTAATGTCTTTTGTTGCCACTCGTTAAACGAGCGATTTTTATGTGTCTCTCTGGCGTCGAGGCGGGCGAACGTTCCTCCCAATATAAAATGTCTTTGCTGGGGCACTTGTTGAACCATTTAATAGAGCCGCTCGTCCAGCGACACACCAAGAACACACCTGACTTGGCCCAAGCAGCAACAGCAGCAGTCTAGCAGCAGCAGCAGCGACAACCACATCATTATGGCAATTAAGTTGGTCGCCCTATTGGCCATTGGCCTGGCTCTGGTAGCCATCAGTGAAGGTAAGATCTTTGCAGATCTTCGAAGGTCTGGCAGAACCCTCTGCCAGCATTCTTAAGGATGTATCTTTAGGGGTTTTCTAATCGAACTATCTTCGTGTTCTCGTCATAGCTCGTCATGTTCCTGGCCATCGCCACCATCATCGGCAGCAGTTTGAGCAGCGCGCCCTGATCTCGAAGCCCCATCATGGTGGTCCCCAGGGTCGCGTCTTTCCCGGCGCTGTGGCCATCAAGAAGCTGGTGCTGCTGAAGTTCAAGAAGATTGTGCCCATCTCCCTGATCCTGCTGAAGTCTAGCAACGAGAACGAGGCCGAGCTGGTGCCCGTCTACCCCACCGACCAGATTCCCGAGAACGTTCAGTTCATTCCCACGCCCAACGGCATCTCTGGCCACAAGGACGTCCAGGCCATAGCCATTCCCAGCGAGCTGCACGACCAGCTGCAGATCAACGGCCTCACCAATCTCGAGAACATCGAGGCCCTGCTCCAGAGCAGCTCCATCTCGTCCACGGACGCCGAGGGAGAGTCTGCCGCCGTCGGCAACAGCATTGCCGTGGCGCAGCCCGAGGATCTGGTGCTCGATCAGCCCGAGAACGACGAGGATCAGCTGCTCGATGGTGCTGCAGCTGCCCCAGTGACCCCAGTGGCAGCCGCTGCCGCTGCCCCTGGCCTGCGTCGCCTCTCCGCCGACGAGCTGCTGCGCTCCGGCGTCCGCAACTCGGCCCACCTCCAGCAGACCAGCGTAGAGGAAATCCCCCTGCTGCTGTACTCCGCCAACGACGGCGGATCCTCTAGCTCTAGCATCTCCTCCCTCAGCCAGGGACGGCGCTACGTGGCCGCCACTCCAGCGCGTCGTCGCCAGCAGCAGTTCTACAACTAAACTAAGCAGAGAGGCCCCGCCTCCTTCCACCTCGCTGCCCACTTTCCCTAGGCTTAAGCACTTTCCCCGGCTTGGATCCTCCGCCTATCCGCCTATCCGCCTCCTCACCGGCTGTCACATGGGTTTCATTGTACTACTACTGGAATTTTTTTTTTAGACTGAACTGAATATAAATTAACGTTATGAGCGAAATGACAAAAGGGGCGCGATGTGCCGGGCTCTGCTTCCGGGTTTGGCTGTCCTCTCCCTCCTGTGGGCTGAGGGCTGTGGGCTGAGGGCTGTGGCCTGTGGGTGGTTGTTGGCCTTGTTTTCTGGCGCTTATCAGGCGAGTGCAGTTATCAGGGCTTTGTGCTGTGCTTTGTGCCGCTGACGTGACATGTCCTGTCGTGTGTACGTCCGTGTGTGTGCTTGTGTGTGTGTGTGTGTGTGTCTGGGTGTCCCAAGAGTGTCCTCGTATGTGGCAGCCTGCCAGCTGCCAGCACCCAAGACTCTGAGCCCTAGACTGTGTCTTTGCCCCGGGCTCGTGCTTGGGCTTGGGTCTGTTATAAATTTGCAGCCTGCCCCGTGCCACAAACAAAGCGGCGGCAACAAAAAATGCAAGCACACATAAACACATGGCACATTTTGCCTGGGCGAAAAGTCAACGGCACAACGGAGGCTCAAAAGAAAGGAAGCCCCACAACAAAAGGCGACAAAGATAGGCCAAGTTAACCTGGTGTTCTGGCCAAACTAACAACGACTATGCGATGTCCTTCCCCCGAAATGAACACACCCGAACCGACAGATCTTTGAGCGATCCAGTCAATATTTTCGCAATGTTCTTTACGGCTTAGCAGATCCGAAATACATGATATGATATGATATGATATGATATGATTCTTTTTCAGTGAGTGTAACCCAACTTCATGGTGTTTTCTAGTTGCAGTCAACTCCTGGCTACCCCCACCAGCCGCGACCCCTTTCCTCCGTCTCGTTTGTCTTGTCGTATGTCTTATTTGCCGCATTTTTGACAGCCCCTACAGGGGCAGAGGCAGTGGCAGTGGCAGTAGCAGTGGGAGAAGCGGCGGCGACTGCCACAAAGCTTTGCCCTCCCCCCCAAACCCTCGCTTGGAGATTATGCAAGCGTTTTTGGAATTAGCAAAGCCGAGAGAGAGAACAAACAAAGAGATATTACAAACACATAGTATATTGTGTGGGACTGAGGAGGAGGAGCAGGATGAGGAGGAGGGACTGGGGCTTGGGGATCTCTAGCGGCCGTAGTAGGGCGGTGGCACATAGATGGTCACCCGCTTGCCATCCCCCCCACTGCTGTTGAACCGCCCACAGGGCGGTGGTCCGTAGTAGGTGTAGGTGCAGACGGTGCAGCAGTTGATTGGCGTGGCCACCACCACCACGGGGGTCTTCTTGTTGGGCGGATAGGGAGGCGGATAGGGAGGCGGATAGGCGGGCGGATAGGATGGCGGGTACCAGGGACGCGGCGGTGGTGGTGGGGGCGGAGGCGGAGGCGGAAGAGGTTGTGGCCGTGGCGGAGGTCCCACTGGAGTGCAGCAGGTCTGTGGCGGAGGGGGTGGTGGCGGCTGCGGCGGTGGGTACGAGGGACCCACAACATAGGTCTCGCAGCACCGCTGCTCCTGGAAGGCCTCCAGAGTGCAGGGTGACACACACGAGTTGAAGAGTCCACTAATCCAGTCGTAGATAATGCCGAAGGTCCGTCCCTGCCGCTGAGTGCTATCGAACGGTCCGAATGCATCCACCGAGGTATTCAGGGGTCCCGCACCAGAGACCAGAGGCGGCGGATCACTTGGCTTCATCGCTTGCGGCTCCTCCAGGTCCTCCATACGCGAGGAGTGATTGATGTACACATACTCAAAGTTATCGTTGATACTCGTGGAGCTGCTCGAGCCGGAGGAGCGGCTGCTGGAGCTGGTTCTGCTGCCATTGAAAGTGGCCGGGCGCCAGCGTTGCAGTCGCACCTGTTGCTGGGCTCGATGTCGTACTGGTACGATGAAAATAACGAAAGAAAGGAAGGAAGGGGTTTTCCCATCAGAAATGTGTGATTGGATTTCGAGTAATGCCTAAAAGTAGGCAACACATTTTGAACACAAACAACACTGATGAATAGGTGCTCGAAGGAAGAACAGTGGGAGGTTGGCTGGTGCTCTACCATATAGTCGAGCATGGTGCTGTGTCCCAACAAAAGTGCAGAAATCCCAAACCCAAATCAAACCCAATCTCAGTGCTCTCAGTGACGTCAGTGCTCTCAGTGCTCTGGTGGTCAGTGCTGTTGGTGATTCGAGTAAAATTAACAAATGCAGTTTTATTCCAGAGTGCCTTGAGTGAGTGACTTATGGGGCAGGACGAAGACGACAAAAAAACAGAATGAAAGATACATGTTGGAAAAAATGAACTGAAAACTCGCCCTTTCGGGGAGAGATCATCAACTAACGGCCAAAGAAGCCAAAGCCGCCATAGACATTGCTATTGGCATTGGCACCACCGCCACCGAAGCCATTGAAGGCACCGCCATTGGCACCGGCATTCGCACCACTGCCCCCCGCACCACCGGCACTGGCATTGGCATTCGCATTGGCCGACTGTCCATTCTGGCTGGTGGCCGTGGCGCTGCTCGAGGCCGAGTTGCTGACGAATCCGTTCGGGCCGCGCTGGGAGCTCGTCTGGGCGTTGGTGTTGGCGGAGGCATTGCCCTGGCCATCGCCGCCATTGCCCTGGAAGATGGACTGGCTGCTGGCGTCGCTGGTGACGTCCTCACGGTTGCCCTCCCGCACCACCTGGGTGTTGGTCTGGGCCGTGTTCGTGGAGGAGCCAAACTGGTTGTTGTTGGTGGCCGTGGAGCCGCTATTGGAGCCGATGGTCTCCCGATTGCCGTCCTGCGTGTGCTGTGTGTTGGCATTGGCGCTGGACGCCTGCTGCTCCCCGGCATTGAAGTTGAGGGCTTGGCTCTGCGAGTTCTGGGTGTTGTCGAAGCCGTTGGCAGTCTGGGTGTTCTGCTGGTTCGTGTTGGCGGAGCTCACCTGGCCGCTGCTGCCGTCCTGGGCCAGGTTCGAGCCGATGCTGCTGGAGCCCGTGCCCCCCGGACCAGCGTGGTTATTCGTCGAGGCCTGTTGCTCGAAGCCGGGTCCACCCTGGGCATTGGCATTGCCCTGAGCCTGCTGCTGCTGGTTCTTGTTATTCTTCTTGTTCTGCTGCTGCTGCTTCTGCGGCTGTTGCTGGAACTGGGGCTGGCCAAAGTTGTTGAAGCCACCGCCAAACTGCGGCTGTCCAAAGCCGCCGCCAAACTGCGGCTGTCCAAAGCCGCCGCCGAACTGACGACGTGGACGATCAAATCCCGCGGGCCCAAAGCCGGGACCGAAACCGCCGCCAGGATAGCCGAAGGGCACGAACTGGGCCCGCCTCTTGGGCCGCCTCACAGCCACCGGCTGCGGCTGTCGCACAAATCGCTGCTGGAAGGGACCGCCAAAGGTCTGGCCATAGGTCTGGCCATTGGTCGCGGCAGTGCCCCCAAAGCCGCCAGTGGTGGCCGAGGTCTGTCCGCGGCGCACCTTGCCCACGGCATTCGAGTTGGAGCGGGTGTCGGTGACGGTGACGCCGCCATATTGCTGCGTGTTCGTCTGGGCGTTGCTGTTGGACTTGGCGCGGGCTCCCTTGCCCTGGGCATTCACCTGGGCCTGCGACAGCGTGTTCGAGTTGGCCACATTCCGGTCGAGATCCAGGCTGAGAACTCCGAGACCCAAGCGCAGGTCTCCGTCCGCTCCACGCTGCAGTCCCAGTCCCTGCTGGAGGTTCGTGGGCGACAGCGAGGCTCCCAGTCCCAAATTGCCGACCCTGAACTGATTGGCAATGCCCTGGGAGACGGCACCGTTGGCATTGGTCTTGGTGCGGGTCAGGGTGTTGCCGATCTGCAGGCCGCCGATTTCCACGTCGCGGTTCTGGGCCAGGCTGTTGGTCACCGTGCGCTGCCCGTTCTGCTTGGTCACGGCCCGCGAGTTCGACACCCCCTGGGTGTACTCCACATTGTTGCCGAAGTCCACCTGCCGCTCATAGGCGTTCGTCTTGGCCTTGGACACGGATCCCGGACGCTGGACGGGCTGTTGCTGGTAGACCTGCTGCGGCTGCTGGTAGACCTGCTGCTGGCGAGGCTGCTGGTAGACCTGCTGCTGGTAGGGCTGTTGGTAGACAAGCTGCTGGCGGGGCTGCTGCTGGTAGACCAACTGCTGGGGCTGTGGCTGGAAGCCGAATCCCGCGAACTGCGCCTCGGCTGTGGAGGAAGAGGGACGAGCATCAGCATCACAATCAGAATGAGCGGAAAGTTTCATAATTCCCCCTGACAGTTATCAAAAGTAACAAGATATCTCTCCCCGGCTCTATGCATTCGTAATCTCTGGAACCACCCCCTCCCGCAAGGGAGAACAAAATTAATATAAATATTCTCCCAAAACTTGTTCCACACGCGTCTGGTTTTTTGTTTTGTTTTGTTTGTTTTTTTTGTCTCTTGTCTGGGCTCTTCTTTTCTACTTTTTGGCTTAATGTTTCTAATTTGAATATCATTTGGTCTGTTTGATTTTTGCTCAGATTGTCATTCCGCTTCGTTCAAGTTTTTCCTTCGAGTTGCCTCGGATCGGACCGGGGACAATGGACCCACTGTTCAGGGAAAAGACTATGGACACATGCATAGAACAGAAAGAGATGGCTAGAGTTCCAGAGAGGAAACCACAAATTGGGGAACTTTCAACTGAGATCGAAACTGGTTGGTGCCTAGATTTCTGTCTAGAAGAGAGTTTGACATGGTCGCGATTTGGGGTTTCTGTGGATTTTTCCATCAACAGATCTGTCTGATATTATATCCTACTATTTTTTCAAGATTTTTCTGTGCTTCAGTCTCTTACTATCACTTGCTATCAGTCATTACTCAGGAATGCTGTTTATAGATCCAGAAATAACTACTCCATTCATTTCAGAGTTTACCTATTCCTCTACCCCTTCCCATTATTATTCTTCTATACTGAATGCATTCTGGATCTGTTCTAAAACGAATCTGCAATTGTAAATTCTACTCCATGTCCGGGCCCTGTCCCTGTCCTCTGCCAATAATATATCGTATATCTCATAATGGAGGTTCCACAAACATTGGATAACCGCTAAGCTAGGCGGGCATAAGCCTACCCCTTTTGCCCCTCACATCCTGTACTCCCCCCGCCCCCTTTTCTTGTGGGTCTTGTTTTTTGTTGTTGACAATGCATCGCACGTACGCGCAAAATCCAGCGATAATTTTGCAATTATTGCTGTAATAACAAAGCCCAAAGCCCCTCCCGTCTCTGTGTCTCTATGTGTCTGTGTGTCAGCCTGTCAGTCTTGCCAATCCGTCAGTATGTGTGTGTGCGTATCCTGTCATTATCCTGTCTATGGCCGTTGTCGATGTCGATGCCGTTCTGCCTTTCGCCTTTTCCAAAAATATTTACCTTGCGGTTGACAAACTGCCAGCCAGCACACAATTAATCCAACAAATGCGTGTCGCATCCTCATCCTGGCCATGTATCTGCTCGTATCCGTATCTTGTATCGCTCTGTGGTATGGACAGAGGGTATGGGTAGAGGTAGCTGGTTGGCGTTGTGGTATGGCTATCACACTCTCCAACACTGGCTGGCTAATTTTCCGTCGCCGTTACGAAAACAGCGCACGCAATGAGCGCGTTTTTGGCCGCTGGCCGACTTTTATTGTGTCTCTGGCTTGTATTTTTGCGGTCTTCTCGTTGTTGAAACGGGTCGCGGCTCTATTCGCTTTATTATTCGTTGGTGTATTTGTTGTTAAGTCTCTACTCTGTATGTGTGTGTGTAGATACAGGTAGTCTGCCTGTCCGTGTATTATTCGGGGCTTTTTTTGTGGGGTTCACTTAGCGGCAGAGCCGGAGCCGAGATGGAGCGCGTGTTGGTCGGCTGTTGCTCGGCGTTGGACGTTTGATAGCGTTCTAAGCTCGCTGCCGGTTTGGTAATCGGGCTTTAAACTAATCAACAATTAGCGCCAACGCCCGAATCGTCAACGAATATTGTTTATACATACATATGTACATATGTACATATGTATATATTTATGCGTTCGATATTCCATTAATTCACGTTTAACCCGTTTCCCCCCGTCACAAACACACAAAACAGAAAACAAAACGCCAAAAAACACATCGAGGGGATGCTATAAACAAACATTTTTGATAATCATCTTTAAGCGGTTGTTTTTTCGCCTGAAACTCAATCAGCTTTGAAGGTTTCAGAACCAACCGTCCAGATGGATATACATTTTGTCTCGTCTGCATCGAAATTATCATTATTTTAAGGGGAATTTTTTGCCCAAGAGAAAGGCTGTTATCCATTGGAATACATTTGAATCACTTAACAGCCTTGGGCTTTGGGCTTTGGGCCGGGAGAAAATCAAATGTCTGCAGAGAAAGCCCACCAGAAACCATCTGCCTTAAGTCATGAGTGAATTGAATAATTGTACCCAAATATATATATATATAATCTAGTAGGAAGCATTACCAAACAACATAGAGATTCAGCTGCTGGGTAGTTCCCCATGGTCTCCATCGCCACCTCTCTTGACTTCGTTTCAGGTAGTTCCCAATTCATGGTCAAGATTCGTCAAAGTTCGAATTGGCGCTGCCCTTGACGCCGCCTCGAACGCCTCGAAGCGTCAATGTACGCCCTGTAGGTCAGTTGTTGGCCCAAACTCGTATGGGGAGCACATCCCATGCCAATCTCCAGACCCCCATCATCCATTTGTCAGCTAAGAGACAAGCAAATACAAGACCCACAAAAACCTGCTCAAACTCCGAGCTTATATATTTTATATTCTTCTATTGACAATGGTGATTAGCGTACTTTACTGGGGGGGAGGGATGGGCTGGCGGGGTCCCCCTCAGAACAGTTTCTGTGAGCCAAGCAGCTTGAAGCGAACCAGCTCTGTGGATACTTGTTGTGTCGATGTGTGGATTCCCTTTCATGAATTAATTAAGATTCTAAGACGAAAAAAGAACATCGATATTGGATTTTCAGTCATTATTGCTAATGATGTGATGGAGATCCCTCCGATCCGGAACCCCTGCCATTTTCGAGGGAGTTTTTGAGTGTGCAAATCGAATAATTTTGTTTTTACACTGCAAGAAAAAGCCAGCCAACGGTAACAGCAGCAAGGCCAACAAATTGGGTCAATACCCACACACACACACACACACACGCATACACTTGCGCACTCAGGAAAACTTTCGCCAGAGAATGACATAGAGAGAGAGAGAGAGAGAGAGAAGGAGAGATGGACGACGGGGTTCAGTTCGGTGTTCGATATAAAAAATTGGTTTTTATTGTTATTTCATTTCTACCGTTTATCGGTCTGGCGGCATCTTTACGCTGACGATTCCCTCTCTCTCTCTCTCTGTCTTTCTCTCTCTCTCTTGCTGTGCTCCTCCTTTACCCCTGAGTGATTTTTCCCCCATTTTGGTACCCGCTCTGCTCTATGGCGCTGCCTTGAACGCGTGAAATGGAGTAGAAAAATTGTTTTTCTATCAAAGGCAAAATATCGCAGCAAACTCTCCAACATTTTCCCCGTAACCTCATGCCGCTGCCACCCCCCCCACCCCCTGCCATTCCAATCTCTCCACCTCTGCCCCGCCCCCCCCTTATGGCAGTAACAATCGTTGGTTGTTTGTTGTTTTTTCTTACTTTTTTTTTTTGGTGATATAGTAGCGACTTTTCTCTATCAATTTAATGCCAACAACTTTGCTGGACACGCGGCTTTAACTTTTTGTGAACGTTGTTGTTGTTGTTTTTGTTGGATGAAGAGGTCACTAGAGCTGAAGGAGGGGGTGGTGCAGGGGCGGAAGCGGAATAAGGTCTGTTGGTTTGGGTTTTTGGTTTCTGGCTTCTGGCTTCTGGCTCGGATTCGAGGTTTTCTCTACTGCCACTGATGCCACTTGTCCTCTCCAACGACACTGTTTGCCTCTGCTGCTGGTTCCCGACTTTGATTTGTGCTGCTAATTGGAGTTTTATTCGCTAAAGAGAGAGAGAGAGAGAGAGAGAGAGCAGTACCAGCAGAATAGTCAGTGAACAATTTGCGTGTAGAGGAAGTGTACTAGAGAAATGAGTCAACTACATCTACATGGTGCACAGAGCGCTGCATGGTGCAAGTTTTGGGAGCGCTTCCCAAAATGAACCAGCAATTTCTTACTTTAAACGTAGAACTGGATGCTTTCATTCCAGGCATTCCAAAAGGTATCACTTGTTCCATTCGGAGTTCTAGGAATACCTAGAAAAGAGTTTGGAAAGTGGTGCAGTGATTGATGTTTAGGCAATGATCTAGAAATGATCTTTCTCTGCCATGAAACCATCTGCTATCTAGTATCGTGGATGTAGATCGGAACTCGGATTACAGCTGTAATGGAAGATTGACTGGGTTCTTCTGTAGCTTTGGACAGTCTCGGAATGACTGGAAGTTTCCTTTTATTAACTGGATGTCAGATTGCAGCATTTCGCAGATGTCAACTCGTTTGGAAGTTTGGAACTTCTTCGTGTCGTACTGCTTGAGTCCTTGAGTCCTTGAGTTGTGTTGCCAGTTCGCGGCTTCATTGCTCTGCTCATTGTTTTCCTACTTTTGTATCTCTCAGATACTTTCCTTTTGTCGCCAGCTCTTTTTTGGTTGATGAACATTTTATGATAATTTGTTTTGACAAATTTTTTAAGTTGTAAATTTTGTTTGCACACAAGCACACCACAGAAGATACTCGTACAATTACACTTGCAGACGGAGATACAGATACACAGACACACAGATACATTGTGCATTCAGTGAGCCATATGTTTGTCTAGAGTTGCCACACTTGCATGCAGAACAGACACACTCACACTCACACTCACATATGCTTCCGCTCAGTATGCTTCTTTGTTCTTGTTCTTGTTCTTCGGGCTGTGTGTGTGTGTGTGTGTGTGTGTGTGTTTGTTTCCAGTTTACTTTTGCCGCGTCTGCATTGCGTCTTTTGTTATTATTACATTTTCATAAATGCAAAAGATACAGATACACACACACGCAGACAGAGAGAACACATACAGACAGACACACAAGAACTCGTTGATAAATTTTGTAAAGTTTTGTCTGCCATGCGGCTCGTTAGCTGCCCCTGCCCCAGCCCCTGCCCCTGCCACTACCCCTGGAGCTGAAAGAGGAGCTGGGGAGGTGCTCCACTACCCCGGGGTGTCCTTTCTGTGGCTTCACTTGTCCCTCTATCTGTATGCCTGGTTACACAATCACCCTGCACACCACCACTGCAGCCCACTCCCCTACTCCACCACCCAGCCCCTGTCTCACTGTCTGTCTCTGTGTCTCTCTCTCTCTGTCTCTGTGTCTGTCTCTGTGTCTGTCTCTGTTTTATACGCATGAAAAATTGCTTCCCAGTGCAACGTTGAAATAAGATATTTCAATTTTGTATTGTAATTTCAGAACTTAAAATGTAATTTTTGAACACATAAGGGAGTCTATTGTGTGTAACCCTGCTCTGCCATATCCCTTATCCTCCTTTTTTGTTTGTGGAAGTAAGCTCTTCCTGCCAGCCTGCCCCCCAGCCCGCGCCTGTCTTCCTGCCAGCCTTGCTGCTTTTTTTTCTGCCATTTTCTTTCACCATTTTCAACTTGTTCTTCTAACTTCTTCGCAACTGAAGTGAACGTGGCAACCCTTGCGCAATTGTGTCTGCTCTGTGCGGATAGACGGTAAGGTTCAATATATAAGCCAGGCAGGCAGGCAGACAGAGAGACAGAGACACAGGGACATCCCTCCCAGAAAGCCAAAGCTGCTCTACCCGAGGGTCTCCTTTCCCCTTTGCCCCCTTCCGCTGGCCGTTCAATTGTTGCTTCTCTTTGGGAAATTATGCAAACAGGCTAAAAAACGTTGGTCGGGGTTGACAGGAATGAGATGTCTTCCGCTTGGCTCAGTAATAAAGTAGCAACTGCTACTGCACTCCCAACCACCCCCACCCCCACCCCACCCCAGCAATACAACATACACCACCTGACCCACCTCGTTATAACTGCATAGGCGGCACTTTTTTATGCAGCCGCTACCCTGGGATCCAGCAATGGCGTCTGGGCATCTGGGCATTAAATCTGCCCAAGAAATGGATAAACCAATCATCAATAATATCAATAATATCGTTCAACTTCGGTAGCTTTCAATCTAACCCTTAATTGGTGGATGTGGGGATCACCTTAAAGTTTCGACTTTACTCTCCCACTTAAGATCCATTATACTATTTCCCAACCCATATGAATGGTCTATCCATCAAGAACTCTATGGAACTCCATCATCTTTGGTTATCAACGTTGGCGGCCAGGGGTGACCCCGATGTCGACCCTTCGAAACAGTCATACTTTAACTATTTTATGTGTGTGGGTGTGGGTGCGGGTGGCAAGCATTTGTGGGGTTGCCGCCTTGGGGCTGGCTGCTTCGGCTCAAGTTTTTGGCAGCGCTTAAGAACTTAACACACAATGCCAAAATGTGCAACCGGGGAAGAGAAAGTAGAAGCAGAAGCAACTTGCCACGCCCCCTGGCATAGCACACGGAAAAGTTTCAGTAGTCACATCGGTAGCACCACCAGGGAGCCCAAGACCCAGCACCACCGCCTTCTTCAATTCCAGTGCAAGCGCCCGCTCCCCTGTCCTGGGGAGTCCTGGCAAGTGACAAAGCTGGCTGGCTGGCTGGCAGCGTCGTGTGTTGTAGGAAATGAGCCAAATTATGGCAAATTGTTGGCAAAAGTATTTAAAATGAGTTTATTTTCGAAATAAAAACTTCTGGTTGAGCACTTGCCTCTCTCTGGGGCAAGATGGAGCTGTGTGTGCCAGTGCCTAGGCACCACCGCGAGGCATCGTGCATACCCACCCGTACGACGTCTACGTTGATGTCAATGCTGATGATGATGCTGATGATGATGACGATGAGACAATAATGACAGAAACATTACCAAACTCACATGAGACAATTAAAATGCCATTAGACAAGCAACTGAATATGCGAGTATGTGTGAATGTATGAGTGAATCAGTTGAGTCGCTCTGCCCTGAGCTGAGTTCGAGTGGAAAGGAGTGGAAAGGAGTGGAGTGCAGTTGAATGACTAAATGGATAGCTAACGAAATTTGGAAACTCTAAGATGGTTACTCAAACACAAGTGCCAGCAATAGCCAGCAATAAATGAAGAATATCTCCGGCTGTAAGCACACATACGACCATTTCCATGGAAAGGTCTGCGAGGGAGGGGTTGGGGGTGGCTGTGCACAATCCTATGGCTGTCATCGCTCATTAATCTGGGCTAATCTCTGGGCCAAATTACGCACCCACTTGTGCACTCTTGAATGCGAATGAATTCGGTAAGTATACACATCAGTCGACTGGCCAATTACGGATATTCACATCTTCACACCCACACAAGGGAGCGGGTAGGGGAGGGTTGCGAGCAACTCGTTGACAAGTGACTCACTCGCCACATATGGAGGGAGACCAAAGCCAAGCCAAGACCAGACCAGACCATCACCAGACCAGCATCAGACTGAACCCAAGCAGCTGGGAAAACCACACAATTATGACTTGTCTCGGCTTGTCTCCCTCTGGGATGGGGCAGGAGAGAGTCGGAGAACAAGAGACCTTAACTGTAAAACAAAAATGTTGAGAACCTAACAACAAAATGTAAATCCTTTCAATTGAAATGTAACATCCCAGCCAGGGAAGCACCCACAAGGGGCATTCGAATGGGGGTGGAGATGGAGATGGAAGTGTGGCTCGAAGGAACTTTGGCTCGTCAGCAGCTTTCGCTTGTTTGCGCTCCTAAGTTATTGTTACTGGTGCCAACTGGCTTAGCGACTCGGCTCCACTCGACTTCGTCTTCAGAGCCATCCCCCCCACCCCCCTTCCCAGCCACAGCCACAGCCACCCCTCCTTGGGTTGAGTAGATAGTCGTTGGTTAGTCCTTTGTCGAGTGCGTATGCTTCATATTTTCTATTTGCGTGAGTGGCCCTGTCTCCTTCTGCTATCTCGATCCCTCTCTCTCTCTCTCGCTCTCCCGCACTTTGGAGTCCTTGTCGAGTCTCGTCCTGCTTGGGGTGTGCGTGTGTCAACTGGCTTAAAGTTGTGCGTGGATTTGCTGGCTAATTCCAAGGCAAGCCATTAGCATAAAATTGTGCACATAAAACGCCACTTCTGGCTCTCCCGCTCTCCCATCTCATCTCATCCGTTCTCATCTGTTCTCATCTGATTCGCATTCGCATCCGCCGACACTTACCTATGTAGCTTGTTCTGCTACATCATCGTCGTTGTCCTGTTCTTGGTTTATCATCGCCAGAATCGCTCGTTGCTTGCCAAATCTCATTTGCAGCCCATCAACAGGTGCAGAGTCCAGAAGCCCAAAGGACGCAAGGAGCCAAAGGCAGGCCAAATTGGACCAAGAAATCGGAATGGACTAGCATTCCAGGCACTTCCTTATTCTATTAGGATATTCTTTCCCGTTTAAGATCGCCCTCAGACACTTCCATCTTTGCAGAATTCCGAAGGATTACACATATATACATATGTAAATCTATAGGCACATCAGTCGAATCCGAGGGGGAGAGCCTCAATGATGTACCATTAATTTGGGGCTTGGTTTGGGGTCTGGGGCTAGGGGGGTATCCTTGTGATATCTCCTGACTGACAGCTTGGCTGACTGTTTCGGGCTGCCTGCGTTTTCTTCTCTTCTCGCCCTTTCCGACGGCTTCTTTGTCGTTTTTCGTCTTTCGCTTTTCGCTTTTCGTTTTTCTTCTGTTTTTTGTTTAGGGTAATGCTGAATCAACAAAGTTGTCAGCTCGGACAATCCTTGGAGCCTTTTTGTCGAGTGTTTGCTTGAGCCTAGCGATTGCGTCTCCTTTGTCTACTGGCTTGTCTACGCTTTTCCCCCCTCTCTGCCGCTCTGTCCATTGCTTTCTCCTTGCCTGCTGCTTCAGAGCTACAAAAACTCAGCGTGAGATAGTTAATTTGTTTTCACTTCAGCAACAAGAGTATCATCGTCATCCAACGTTCTCTTACTCAGTGAACACCCCCTTCCCACTCCCACTCCCTGTACCGATTCTCTTACACTTTCTCCTTGTACCGTGTACCGTCTCTCTCTCTCTCTCTTCTCCCCTACTTTCTCTGTGTCTGTACCACTTTTGGCTCATTTATTTTCAGTTTGACGCCTGAGCGCTGCTTATTTGCACAACAATAGACAGCTGGAGAGAGTGGAGAAAGCGGGATGGTGGGCTGTTGGTGGCTAGTGGGTGCAAAGGATGAGGTGTGCTGGTCGGACAAAGCGAGGAGCAGTGTGGGTGGCTGGGTGGCTCGGTGGATGAGAAGTAGCCGCTGTCAAACTTATCAAATGGCGACGCGAAGTAGAAAGAAAAGATTGCATAAATGAAGACAACACAAGGGTGTTGCCAGAGAGGCGCAGTGATTGTGGGTGGTGGTGGGCTGGTGCGGTTGATGGGGTGGTGTTGCTGTGATAAAGGCAGTTGACAATTGCGAAAAAAAAGTACAGAAAGTGGCAATGACGAGGATGGGTAAGGATGAAGGGCTAAGGGAGGGCTAAGGGAGGGTAGGCGAATTGTCACAAAGCAAAATTAAAAACGCAAAAACAAAAGACAACCCCTAGCAGAAGGGGACACACAGAAGGAGTAGCAGGAGGAGTAGCAGGAGGAGGAGCAGCAAGAGAATCCTCCAAGGGGACGGAGGCAACGCCTAGTGGGAGGTGCAGATCCGTACGAGAGAAGAAGATACACCGTGAAAAGTAGAAGTGTATCTTCGGTTTCTTCTTCTGTTACTTTCCACGGAAATGACTATAACTTTTCCCGCAGTGCACGAAGGGATGGGGGGCGGGCCTAGGCACATCACCTCAAAAATGTGGAGCAAGTGGCAAGTGGCAAAGTTGTATGGCAACGACAACGACAGCGACAACGACAACGACAACGAGAGTCCTGTCCTGTCCTGTCCAATCCTGTCCAGCGGCAGGAGAACTCCCAAAAAATTGTCACCCGCTGCCTGGTGGCCGCCTGTCACGGCTGCAGAATGTTTCAATTTGGCGTTTTATCCCAGCGACAATTGTTGTTCGCTGTTTGCCGCTGTCGCAGGGGGGTGGGCTGGCGTAGGGGGGTGGGCTGGGGTGTAGGCTGACATATTTTAATTAAATTGTTTGCGGAGCCACTTGGGCTCGTCCTCGGCTTCGGGCTTGGGGCTCTGGCAAGTCCTAGGCAGCAGGACGATCCCCCAAAAACCCATCATCACTTTATGAAATGGATTTATTATCCAGGAAACGGCCTTCGAGCGGGATAGAACTACTTACAAGAAAGGTGAAGGCTTCCGGGTGGGTGGGCTGTGGGTAAGGCATTACCTTGGGTTAGGGCGGGGTCAGGGGGTGGCTGGGCAGGGCTAAGGCTAATTGTGATTATTTTTAATAAGTTACTTTAGACGAGGAACCGCTAGTTAGGCTGGGGGTTGCAATGGCTGCCACCAATGGCTGCAAAACTCTTTGCAACGGGTCTGGCACTATCTCCATTCCGTTTCGATCTCTACAGGTAGTTGGGTCCTTTCGAAGGATGCGATTACACAGATTGTTGTGGACATTTTGTGGCTTTGCTGTGATTTTTCCATCATTCGATTATTTATTTATTATGATTTTTCTTTTATAAGATGAAAATGGCTGCCTTTTAGGTTTCTAATACGCCATTTCAATTGATCCTTTTCTACGCTTTTTTCCCTTCCCTCCCTCGCCCCTCTGGCGTTAATGCCTCTCCACGAACTCCGCCGTCTGCCAGTGCTTCCTATTGTTCCTGTTGTGGTATATACCCCGCCATTGTTATCGTGCCATCTGTCTCTTTTGCTCATTCTCACTTTCACGGCCATTTTGCATAGCAGACACCTCTGACTCTCTCTCTCTCTTTCTCTTCGAACAGGACTCTTCTCTCACAGACTTCATATTGTCCTGCCCTCTTTTTGTGCTCTTCTCACTTTCTTTTTCCTGCTCTGTGGCTGTTTAACAACCGCCTCAACCTGACCTCCTGATTTCCCATTGTCTGTGTTTGTATGTGTGTGTGTGTGTGTGTGTTTGTGTGTCTGGTAATAGATCAATGAGATAACATGTATTTTATTGGGCACACAACACAACAAAGGCCGGGGAGTGCAGTGCAAAGCAAACCAAAATTCGACCGAATATTATGAGAGTTATGAGAGGTCCTGGTCCCTCGCCTCCCAGTTGGGTCCTGCACCGCTCCTCTGCAGCTCTCAATTTTAATTATGCACTCGCATTCAGTGCTAAATTCGGACTATTCAAACATTTGGCCGCTGGCCGCTGGCCACTTTTGGCCACCGAACAATTAAAAGGCTACACTGGCCAGGATACCAGGATGCCAGGATGCCAGGAGGCCACGGGCAACGGGTGCTGTTAAATTTGTTGGCTTTTGTGATCATTTGATGGGCAAAAATGTAATAAATAGCTGCAAAACAGAAAATTCCCTTAATTTTCGTATTGCCCCCCGCCCAACCAAGCCAATCCCCGCCCACTCTGCCACCCACTGCGCGCCTAAGCCTGATGTGTGGGAATTGAATTCAAATTTTCAAATAGATTAAATCCGATAAGTCCAAAGTACTACACACACACACACACACACACACACACACACACACACACAGAGCAGTAGAGTAGAGGCATTAGGGCATGCATTTCCCCTTGAAATCAATGAGGATATTTACGCTTTTCTTGAGGGAAACCCTGCATGAAATCATCATAGGAACCGTAATCCCCATAGGCTGTATACACTGAGAGAAAAATGGCAGCCACAACAAGTTACCAATCCGGGAATGGAATCGGATGCACTTCCACCATTGGATTTCCATCTCCAAACTTTGGTTGAATGCCTAACAGTCGCTCCTTAAGTGGTTCCTCAATGACAGATCTTTAAAGGAGCTGAAGAAGGGGCCCAGATGGGGTAGGAACTGGAAGCAGTTAAGATAAATCAACAATGAAAAATACAGCAACAAAATATACTCAAAAAAATACACAAAAAAATACACAAAAAATAAAGGGAATGAGGAAGAGGAGAGCGAAGGCTGAAGCGGAATGATTTTCTAAGTAAGTGCAAATTGCGTTTTAATTAAAATGTAAAAATAAAATACACACAGAACGAGGACTCACAAAGACAGTCCTGGAGATGGAACTGAGATGGAGATGGAGATGGACACCCAACGGATGGATGGGGGCTGGATGGGGGCTGGATGGGGGTGCGTGACAACACTCAAAAATATAAAAATAAATAAAATAAAACAAAAAACAAAAACAAAAGCAAATACAAGACAGAAAAAAGAGCGGAGAAGAAAAATAATTAAAATTTGGAAAAGTAAGTTGGAATGTGTTTTCCCGCCTCTCGTCCTGTGACATCTGCACGACACTCGACTGTACTACTGTACTACCTCTTGCTGCCCCCCAACCCTCTGCCCTGCCCTGGCCCTGGTCGAGGACTTCCCCCAATGCTCTGGTCGGGGGGGCGGGGCTGCTCCCCGTTACGTGCCAAAGTATTAGCACTCTCTAAGCTCGCAGAGAGCGTAAATGTCACAATTCCATTTATTTTTCGTATTTATGTTTTCTTCGACTGGCCATGCCCACTTAATGGCCGCCCAACACTGCCGCCACGCTGTCTCCCTTTTCCAGGGCCCCCCCCCCTATCATTTGCTCGCCTTATCAGCATATCGCACATCCCCCTGCCACCCCATTCCATCCGCCAGTGTCGCCCCGCGTTTTCTCTATTGCCTTGTGTAAAATTATTTGACAAACAGTTTTCCGCACGCGTTTTCTTCGCGCCTTCACCCCCAGCAGCATCCCCATGCTCATCCTCGCTCTTTGGCAGCCTCTTCTTCCCTTTGGTTCGACATCTTTTTTTGCCTTCTCGTCGCTTGGCATAAAAATGCAAACTTTTTAATTGGGTTTTTGTGTGATCGCATTTGGGTAAAGCTATCACTGGCAAGGGGGTTGGCGGCAAGGGGGTGTCCAATGGGAGGAATGTGGTAGCCTGGAGGAGGAATGGCTAGGCTAGGCTGGATACAGGGATTGAATTGGTAAGTCCTGGGTCCTGGGTCCTGGGTCCGACGCCGTGGGCCCAACACCGTCGAAAATCCGCGTTGATGGCAGCCATTTGACGTCGCTGACTGCTGTGCTCAAAATTTTAAGCCGCTTAGCTTGACCAGAACTTCCTCACACTAAACACGGACCGACCAACCATATCGGTCTATACCGTCCATGCCGCCTGTACCGCCTGCACCTCCTGCCCACCCCCTTAATGAATTCATGGACAAAAAAGCCAACAATGAAAGAAATGTTGACCAGAATTGAAGGGAACACGCTCGCGGCACAAATTAGGCGGGCTCAGCAAATTTTTTGACAGCTTCAGAGCAGGATGACGGGCACGTGATAACGTGCAGATAATCCTAGCACAGGATGCCCGATAGGTGTCCTCTAGTCCTGCAGTATCACTCAGTGAAGAGCCCTGCAATGCGATTCTGGAAAGGATTATATGCCATAGCCGGACAAAGGGAATGTCTGCTGCTTTGTGGAGGATCGCGTACATACATATATCTAAAACAATTTCGAATAGATGAAGGATACTCTTTGCTTCATTAGCATTTGGAGTGAAAGAAGGAAGTCAACCTCCCTCCTGGTTGCTGGCCGGTGGCAAAAGTAATTGAAGTATGTGTTTATTGATTAAGCAATTAGTTGAAATTACACTAAGCATACAGCAGATACATCTCTCCGCGGTTCACAATTTGTGCGGGGTGGGGCGTGTGTACACAGTTTGAGTAACTGTGGCAGTGGCAGTTGCAACAGTAACTGTGACTCCACCAGCCCAACTATCAACATTATTCACTCTACCTCCCTCTCTCTCTCTCTTTGCATTTTGCGTGGCGCCCTGTGTAAACATCACACGCCACATACGCAATATCTACACAGAGAGATAGCCATAGACAAAGTCGTGGCTATAGCTTTAGCTATGGCTATGGCTCTGGCTCTGGCTATAGCCATGTGCTATTTATGCCTGGCACACATCGCAAACAGCAGACAGACTAACCTAACAGACTAAACCAGACCAGACCCGACCCGACCAGACCAGACCATACCAAAGCCCCAATGCCAGCGGGTGTCAGATAACTCACTCGGAGTCCACATATTTTCCCGCAAAGCGCCGAGCAAACATGGTGTATGATTTGCTCGATCTTTGCTATAATGATTCAAATGGAATCATGGAATAAGTGTGCTATTTGGAGTCATCTACCTGTCATCTAGGCATCTGATAATGAATAGATTATAGAATCTGAGATGCTGTTCATTCAGCCATCGACTCGCTATCCTTCGCATTATATTTGTTCCTCTAGGGACAATTAGACGGACTTCAGTTTGCAGATACCTTTCCCTAATTAGATCTCTTTCAATCACCAACTTAGGGTATCCGTGATTCGCTTTTGGATGCAATGAAGAGCTCTCCGTTTCATTGTTTGCATTCGCTTTGTCGGCTTTAACTGGCGGCGCTTTAATTGCGGCCCCCTGGCATTGGGGCAGAGCAGCAGGAGGCCGCCAAAACCGGGCAAAGGAAAGTCAAGCCAAGGAAGGGCCTGTCCTGCCCAGTCCTGCCCAGTCCTGGTGGTGGAGAGCTCTCCTGTAGTCGTACTTCTCCTGGAGCTCTTTAGCTTTGGCTTTAGCTATGGCTGTGGCTCTGACTGTGGCTCTGACTGTGGCTCTGGCTCGCATGTGTTGCCATCGATTTGGCCGTTTAACATTTATCGCCTCGTGCTCTGCAAATGACTGCAAAAAGCGGTGGAAACGGCGGAGGCGGCGGGGGGGCAGGCTGGCAGGAGGTGATCAATATATATGTCCAGCAATTTTGCACATTTTCCACTGCGTGTCACCTGCGCAGCGCAGATAAATGGCCAAAGACTACGGGGAAGGCAGTCGCCAGGGCGAGGGCAATGGAGGAGGCAAGTGTTGCCAGTTGAGAAGGATACTTAGCGCTTAGGTTGGGGCAAGTGTGGGTGGTGGCACAAGGCACAAGGCACAAGGTACGATGGGAAATGCCGCAAAAGTTTGTCCCAGCCAGCGGCGATTTGTCGATTTATGTGCTGTGAATTGAAATGCAGCCAAGAAAATTTCCCATCCAGCGAGCTAATGCAAAACAAATCGCTTAAAGAGTGCGGGACCGTACAGGTGGAAGGATGTCACCTGTTCGGGCCTTAGCTGTGTGTATGTAAGTGTGTGTGTGTGTGTGTTAAGCCAGTGGCCTTTGGGTTATTAGAGCCCGCTTTCCCATCGATCTCATCTGCTTGTTTTATTATCTCAAAGTGAAACAAAAACAGAAGAACAACAAAAAAACAAAGGAGAGCAGGAGAGCAGCAGAGCAGGAGGGAAAAAATGAAAATGGCGAAGCGCTGAAGCGTTAGCGACATTGTTGACCGTTAGCCGTTAGCCAAGAGTATCACCAACAGCCAGCACTAACACCAACACCAACAGCAGCAACGGGAACGGCAACGGCAACGGCCAATAACAACCAGAAGAAGAACAGTGTTTGACCCCAGCTGGTCCGTTGGCTGTCCAACTTGTCGCTGCGATGATTAATGGCCACCAAACTGATAAATCAACTTTGTCGCTGTTGCTGTCACTGCACAAACACGCCGCAAAATGCTGCGCCCCTCCAACACACACACACACACACACACACACACACATAGCACACACACATACACATACAGTTTTAGATAGAGGAGGCTCCTTGTGGGCACATTCCTTGCAAAGCGTTTGTCCCTCCATCCGCCTGCTCGCCCGCCCGTCCGCCCGTCCGCCCCTCCCCTTCGCTTCGCTTGGTTCAAGGCTGGCTAGAAATTCGATTCGTTTCAATTCGTTGCGGCTCACTTGAGTTTTAGCTAATGTTCAATATGCCACGCCCCTGGCATGCAACCAAACCAGACAGCCCCATCCCCCCCTGACCATCGACCGCCTCAGCCAGGAGAGAGCACAAGCAACATATGCAAACATGACCATTTTGAACCACGCCATGCCCCCCCCCCCCCCTTTTCTGGCTCAACCTCTTGCTCCTCCACGTCCACAGCCACGTCCATGACGATGTCCATGTCGATGTCCATGTCGATGCCGATGTCCACGTCGTGACGCTCCGAAAAATTCGATTCTCAACTGTCCATAGTCTACCGGAAATTATTTTGCAGCTAAGCAAAGAATAAAGCGGAACCGTCGGATCAAAATGACGAAACTGTAAAGGGGATGGATGGCCATTGTGTGTTTCGGGGGGGGATGGAAATGGAAGATGGAACAAAGTGAACCAAATAGAACCCGATCGAGTTGAATAGATTTCGGTTGTATTAAATGGAGCCTGATGGCATCCATGGAACAACTCGGACCTAAGCTATGATTGCATTCACTTGTGAATGTGAATGGAACATTTCCAAATATGTTTTGGGATGAATAACTGCATTCTATTGTCTCACTTGTAGGGTAAGTATCTGAATATTCCGGACTGACTGCGTCGTCTATCACCAAAGCCTCAATATCCACAGACTCTGGTACATGCATGCGAGTGTATAGCATGTACCTGCGTGTGTATGCGTGCCCTTCTGGATGGGTAATCCTTTGGGCCATTCCACAGTGCTTGGCATTGCCATTCATTGCATTTTGCCATTTGGCTCATTAGACACATTTCGTTGGCAATTAAGTAAATAATTTGTAAGCCGCAGAACGTTGCAGTGGCTGCCACGGCGGCTCGTCTGCGGTGCCACCACCACCACCCACCGACCGCCGACCGCCGACCACTATGGACTACAACTGCTCCTCCTCCCCCCATCCCATCCCATCCCAACCACCTTCCCATTCTGGTCATGACCTGTCCCGTTTATTATGTTGTATCTGTATGGGAGTGTGAGTGTCTCTGTGGTCGCTGTCTGTGGTAATTTATGTTACTGCACCAAGTAAATGCCGCCAAAGCACAACTCACAGCACACACAGACACATGCACATGCACATGCACATAGCACACATGGCATACTCACACACACACACACACACACACCGCACACCGACTAACAGTGTGTGTTTGCGCTTTTGTTGTTCTGTTGTTCCCGCCAATTGATTTGAAAATCGCAGCAGCAAAAGCAAAAACGTTGCCGTTTGGCTAATGCCAAAAACATTACGTTCCGCTCCTCCAGCTCCCACCTGCCGCCCCAGCTGCATTCCAGGGAATGTCCAGTGCTCTGCAAACCTTCCCCCTCCCGCCGCCACACACTTCTAGCACGCACTGTTTGCGTGTCCCCCAAAAAGTATGCAACGCGCATATTTAAATTCTGGCAAGCACTCGATTCTCTCTCTCTCTCTCTCTGGCTCTCCTCTAGCAGGATAGGCTTGGGGGTAGGGGAATGTTCTGATTGAATTTTATGCGAGTCGCAGGACTTTTGCTCCCTGTCCTGTGCCACATGCGTGGGTGAACTGAAAGTTTTCAACTGCGATTGCAATGATGAGTTGAATGCTGGGAGAGAATTGAATGGGATTGCACCTGGATGGGATAGAAGAGATACAAAGATGCCAGCAAGAAGCTATGGAGTCGAGTCTATAAAAGTCCCTTTGCATAGTGTAAGGATTCAGGAATGTGGCGAATATACGCTGAATGAACAATCGAGGGCTGATTGTAATTCCAAGCAGTGGAGCAAAAACAATTAGCTTTGGCCAAATGGCAGGCCTGCTGCAGGCACCAACACTGTGAGCAAAAGTGAAAAATGAATTCAATTGATGGCTCTCTTCCCATCATTACGAGTAGGAGTATCTGCCCCCAGCAGTCAGCAGCAGCAGCAGCAGGAGCAGCACTCTCAAATCAGGAATCATGTGTGCCCCAGCCGCCATCATTCATCCAGCTAATCGTGGCATGGGCGGAGGAGGAGGGACAGGATGGGCAGGAAGGACAGGAGCAGCATCTGATAGGGCCCATGCTGTTGGCCCAAGGCAAATCTATGGCCGGTCCATGAATGCTCGTTAAGGCCATGAGAGATGCGACATTCTATGGCGGCTACAGGCTGCTCTATTCTGCGACTTCTAGGGTGAACCGAAGAATTTTCCAGGCTGGATTTTCTTTGCCAAGCGAAGCTGCAGCCAAAACTTCCATCACATTAATTATTTATAAATTATATTCGCATAGTAGACCGAACATCGATGAAACGATTTTGTCATCTCCAACTTCACGTCATTCGGATGCCACGTGAGGCATCAAAAATCGCCATAGGCATGATTGCCGTTACCACAGAGCCCCCTCCCAGCCCGTCCCGTCCCCCATCCCTTGCTGTCTGGCCCCAAGGACAATGGCCGAAATGCAATGCAGAGGCTTTCATGCAGCCCCCCGCCCCCTCGCCTCATTCTTTGGCGTGTCCGAGCGTGGCTCCTCCGTTATAACGATGTCGCCATCATCATCGCCATCGTCAACGCTTGCCTCTGAATCTGCCTCTGCCGCTGCCCCTGCCCCTGCCACTGCTGCTCCTGCTCCTGATGTTTCTGTTGTTTTGGGGCTACTTGTTTATGCATGTCATTGTTTGCATGCAAATTTTGAGCAGCCTACAACCTGGAGCCCGTCTCCTCACCTGATCCTGAACCAGAACCAGAACTCGAACCAGAGCCAGAACCAGATTTCCCCCGCATTCGACTCGAGCCCTCATGGCTTTAACTTGCTACAAGTACTTTAAAGCCTTAAAGCCAAAATCGTCTGAGGCGAAACAATGTCCTCGGAGTCGGAGTCGTAGTCGTAGTCGGTGCCGATGCAAGAGTAGGAGTCGTCGTCGTCGCCATCGTTGACATGGTCTGAGATCGCTGGTCGGTCGACGGCTGGGCTGCCATTTTAATTGAATTATGGCGGAGCAGGCAACTTCAAAGGAGCGCTGCCTGCCTGATAAGAACAAAAGTATGTTTGCCGCATGGAATTTCCCTTCCTCAACTCTGCTCTGCTCTGCTCCGGGGTTCAGGGTGAGGGTCTTTCAAATTAGAAAATGTCTGCACAGTGTGGCCAGAGCTGCGAAACGGAAACGGGATACGTACACATGCGAAGATATTGATGATGCAACGGCTTGTTGAACACAGATAGAACATTCGGTTCATGGTTGATAAGTATGAGTAGATTGTAAAGCCAGTAGCTATGTGTGTGTGTGCTTCCGAGAAGAAGTGTATCGCATTTCGCTTCAGTGTATTCCACATTCCTTGCCACATTTCCGCACTGTCTTGGTGCCACTGTGGCAGCATTTTTTGAGCGCTAGCCTCGCATTTCAGGCGTGTTTGGCTACGTGAGCGGCGAGCCGAGGCGTGGCCCAGACCCCGGCCCCAGCACCAGCTCGGCTCCGCGTCTGGGTCTTGTTCTGGACCTGTTGCAGGCACACACTCCATTTCCACCTCCACACTTAGCTCTGGCTCTGGCTGTGGCTGTGGCTTTGGCGCCCCCCGGCTTCACCCTTGTGCAGTGCAATGGAGGAGGCAGTAGATGAGCAGCAAACGAAGAAGAAGGAGCACCGCAAATTATGCCAAGAAACTTGTTAAACTTATTAAAACGAAACCTCGGCGCTAAGTTGCCAAGTGCAAATACACATGCTGGGATGGAGTAGGTTTTGGGGATGGTACAGGAACTGGAACTAGTTCTCCGCCCAGCGCCAACTCCCCCTATGGAGCAGCAGCAACAGGAGACTGGAGACGGGCGACAGGCGAAAAAGAGGCAGCCGGAAGTGAGTGCAAGATTTGCCAGGCCGACGCACAGCGAGCGGTAAACAAGTGGGCGTTTTGGCATTACATGTGTGTGTGCGTGGGCGTGGCACGTGGGCGTGTATGCATCTGTGTGTATTCGTATTTGTGACAATTAAAACACAAGTGGAAGAATAGACTGCGAATGCGAATGAGGCGGAGAGTGAGAGACGACTTGCGGTTTGGCGGCTGCGTTGCTGGGTTCTTGTTGCAGCAGCTATCATTTACTTTGTAGCCGCAACAGCAACAACAAAGCAGCAGCAGCCAGCAGCAGCAGCAACAATCGGTGCAAAGAAGTTTTGCGGCGAAACTTTTCACCCAAGTTGAAATCTCAGCCATGTCGTAAATATCGAGGGAGACACTCAATCGGCAAAGACGAGAGCTGAGAGCTGCGTTTCTCTTCTGCCCGAAAGCCTCTTGACTTTGGCCCCAGCAGCCTCCACCCAGCACCGAGGATTCTCTATCTAACGCCCACTGACAGCCCACCCTCTGGTATATCCATCTTGGCTGGCGTCTTGAAGTTGCATTTTATGAGAGACCCAAACAAAATGAGAAAACAAACGAAATTCTTGAGATGCGTGGAGAGAATCTCTCTCTCTCTCTCCCTGTCTCTCTCTATCTATCTGTCTGTCTGTCTCTCCTTGTCTCTACTGGCAGTTGACGAAGTTCATTTGCTGCAAGCTGAAGAAGCAGCATAATTAGCCATGAGATAAAAGTCAAGCACAAATTAAATGGCAGCCCCTTCCCCGTCTCCTTCCCCTTGTGGTGCAGCAGGATATGCTGAGATGCTGCTGTGCAGACAGCAGGCAGCGCAGAGAGAAAGAGAGAACGGAAAATTATGGTCGGATTAAATTGTGGAAGTAAGCAGCTTGCGGTTGCTCCCAAACTATGGAGCAGCTATGAGCCGCTCAAGAGGCACGGCAATGTCTTACCGACTTAGTGCCACCGCGCTGCAGCGTCCTCGTACTCGAATTTGTGGCGTGCACCTGGAGAATCTATCTGTGAGAATGTCAGCCTTAACCTTCCAGTCTCTCTGTCATTAATTAAATTCCGTTCACAATAAATTAACCCAGAATTAATTGTCTTTCGCCCAAAAGGAAAGGCCTTTCTCTGACCGCATCAAACCAAACTGCGAGGCAAATAATTTGCCCAAAGTTTGACCACGAAAATGTGTGACTAATTTCCAAAAAAAAACGAAAACTAAAGGGAACCCAAAGGGGAAATTCCAAATTGAATCGGAATCAGCAGAGGGGGGGAAACAACTACCAACTTTACACAATTTATCATTACCATCAGAGGAAGGAGGTGGAGGTGGGGGTGGAGGTGGAGGTGGAGGAGGACTCGAATGATTTGCCAACTCATCGAGGAGCTGGCTGCCCCTGCAGGCTAACATCTTCGTGATGCCTTGGCCAAAAATTGCATTACGCATACGCCACGTGACCCGCCTCTCGTCACGTGCCTGGCCACAGAAAGATTTGTTGCACAATGTAGCCACAGGGCCTGCCTGCCCTGCCCTGACCTGGCCAGCTCTGCTCTGCCCTGCCCTGCACATGCCCTGCCCTTCCATTCCATTCGAGTTGAGTCTAATGGGGTGGATTTCATTCCATTCCATTCCGTTCTATTCTTTTCCGCCTTCCGGTCTTTGTTTCTGCTTCTGCTCCTGGTTCTTGCTCTATCTCTGGCTCTGCCGAGGCAAGTGTTGCAAATAATTGCCAGACGAAATGAATGTCCATATGCAGACAGAGCAGGGCAGGGCAGGGCAGCAGGGATGAGGCAATGGAAATGGCAATGGCAATGGCAGAGCCAGGAGCAGATGGAGAGTCAAGTGGCAGAGCATTAAGTTGCAGGGGATGCAGGGGGTGAAGGTGAAGTGGTGCGATCCGAAGGCGTTGCTGAGCAGCAGCAGCAGCAGCAGCAGATGTCATTGTGTTTGTTGACTTTTAATGCCGTCTGGATGGGTTTTCCCTCGGCTTTTCTTTTTCACTGTGCTTTTCCTTCATTCCATCCTTCATTTGGTTTTTGTCACATTACGTAAAACCGCAGGCCGAGGGAGCGAGCGAGCCAGCGTCCCAGGAATCGATGTCGTCGCTGGCTGTCGCCACATTCATTAATCAACCGGCGACTGCGACGGCGACGGCAACGGCGGCGGCGAAGGCCTGATGGTTGGGTGGTTGGATGGTTGGGTGGTTGGGACAGGGTATCATCATCTACCATCCGGGACTATCCATGGCACAACAAATGAATGTTGGACATTGATGGTGACAGCTTCGTGTTTATAATTACAAAACCCCGAAAACCAGCAACCGAATGCCGACAAACTTTGATTCCCAAGAACTTGATGACATTAATGAGCAGCAACTGCCGCCATTTAACCCGGCTCACACTCGTCCGTCCACGAACACTTCTTCGGCTCTGACTTATTGCCGTGCTGCCAGAAGTACGTATTCTTGAAGGGTTTCCTCCTCCTCCATCTGGACATTCCTTCTTCCTTCTACTGGCTACGTAATTAATACGCCCCCCAGCCACACACAGCCCCAGCCACAGTCCCAGCCCCAGTCCAGAAGGTTTTGCGGAGGAGAGCAAAAGTGTGGACACTCATACGCCCCGTTGACGCCCGCTCACGTGCCCAGCCCTTAACCAAACGGAAATTTCAATCACGCCTTTAGCCCCTGCACAATTGCAAAGCTGCACCGAAATAATGACAGGCAGAATGGATTGGAATGGAATGGAATGGATTTTTGCTACTCATTTTTTGTTCTGTTTTCTTGCTGTTTTTGTTTTTGTTATTGTTTTTGGCCTCCTCTTGCGTGACTCACGAAACAGAACGAACCGAAGGCGAGCACAAAATTGAGTAAAGTGAAAAAATTTCCTTGCGGATGTATGGACAGAAAACAGTTAAGGCGGAATGCAGGCGATGGCCGGAGACGATTGCAGATGGAGACTCGAGACTGTATCCATCCCGACACCCCCCTTGAAATGGGGTGGGGGTTATCCACTTGAGATCGTTTTAGGATGCAGTATTTTTGATCCGGAAAAGTGCATATAGGCTTGGGCCTTAACTTTCCTTCATCTGAACACCTTACATGCTTATTTATTTTTTGGATTTGTGCAACCAATGAACATTTTTTGCGAGAAAACTATAAACCCCCCCCCTCCCTCCCAACGTCCACTGCTTAACTCTTTTGCCTGGCCATTAGGTGGAACAAATTTTCCAGGCAAAAATGGGGAGAAAAATGTGAATGGGAGCCGCACAACAATAGCAACAACAACAACAACAAAAAGAAAGAAAAACCCCAGAAGGAAACACGACAGAAGCCGACAAAAAGTTGAAGTTGAAGCTTGAACACCAAAACCAAAGAGTGAAGAAGGGGTCGGGGGGTTGGATGGAGTCGGGCTGGGGGTTTGGAGGGGGAGCCAAAGTTGTACGACTAAACTTTGCACTAAACATCCGGCAGCCAACGAGGAAGGCAGCTCAGCCCTGACGTTGGCAGGCATTTTCATAAAATTAAACACAGAAATGTTGAAATGCCCTGAAATGGATTCGAAAAGGTAATCGAAGTTGGCCGGGGCAGGGGAGGGGAGGGGAGGGGGGCTGCGCATTGAGGTAGCAGTGCCTCAATAATAGAAAAATATTCAACAAGGGTTTACAATGTTGCGGTGATGTATGTGCATCGTTCACTGTGCAGTGTGCACCGTGCACCAGGAGCCATGAGACTGGAGTCGGCTTTAGTCGGTAGCCGAACAGGAGCAGGTGGAGGAGGAGGAGGAGCAGTAAAAGGAGGCGTAGGACAAGACCGAGGAAAGGTTCTACAAAATGTTTTAACACGCACCTCCAGCAGACAGGGATCGGGGTGGAGATGGAGGGGTGGCCTGGAAGAACGGAAAGTACGGTGTAAGGGTACAGTTTTCCATGTATTGACAGGCACAGCCCCTGACATCTGCACCCAAAAGCTGGCTCTCGGTTACCTTCTCCTTTCTTTATCCCTATGCCTTAATCCCTGTGTCCTATAGCTTTCGTCTTTGGATCAATTATCGAATGGATTCTCATTGAACTCGCTGAAGTTTAGATATTATAATTTAATTTTTGGGTAGAATTTAATTAAAATTAATTCATTATTTTTGCTGGCTATGCGAAACGCATTTGTATTTGTCATCACATTTCTGTAGTTGTCCTTGTGGGTCCTTCTGGGGCCACCGACGATGTCAAGGCCAACAACTGGAACAGGGCGAGGCAGGGAACGCACATTTTTTTCTCCTTTCCGAGAGCTTCACATATGTGTGTGTGTGTGTGTGTGCCCATAACCCGCTTCTGTGGCAAGTTGTTAAATGGTACTGACACTCGACCCGCCCCCTAACACATTTATAAATATTTATATGCTCTGTGTGGGTGTGTGTGTGAGTGCTTGCTCCTACATCATTTTTTTTTTGTTTTCGGGGGTTGTCCTTCAGCTCATAATCCTTTTTTATTGCAAATGACCACGCTAACTCGACATAGTGCGAGCGACGGGCGGGGGTGTGGCACTTTGGCCTGCTCATAAGGCTCATCAACAAGTTCATTTTACGGTCAATTCATTAAAAAAACGAAACAAAAAAATAAAGAGCGAAGAACAAGCTTTTTCACTTGTTATGTGTTTTCTCTCCTCATTATACCCCACACACACACCCCCTGGGGGGTATGCAGATGTTTGGGGCTGCCATCGGGAGTCGTGTGTTTCCCTCTGTCTGCTGTGGATCTGTCTTCTGTGTCCAGTGATAAGTCCAGACTCGAATAACACCATTCCTATACCCATTCATAGCACAGAACTATTCTCTCGAATACCCCGATCCGCTGCCGCTGCAAGTGTCCAATTTTTATTGTTTAAGGTATGCAGATCTATTCTCAATGGACATCTCTCGAATCTGGGATCAATTTGCTATGGCATGACCTCATTGGCACCTCTGAGGGTGTCGCAGGCTTCTATCATGTGGGGGTAAACCTTTCGCTGTTTACTTTTTATTACAATATTTAGTTTGGTCTGGAAGGGGGTGGGTTGGGGCTGGGGCTGGGGAGTCTTGTAGGTGTGGCACATGTGTGTGTTGACCCTGTGCTCGCATGTGTGTGTGTGTGAGTGTGCGTTGACCCTCATTTGCTGTGGCATTTAGTGGCAGCTTTCAGAAACAATGTCAACGTTTCAAGTCTCTCTGTGTTTGTGTGTGTGTGTGTGTGCCTAATGCTAAACATGTCAACCTCTCGGTGGCCCCACCTCAGAGAAAAGTTTTTTATTATTATTTGTATACCCTCACAGAAGGTCCAATGACTCTGACCAGATGCTTGAAACACCCATCAAAATCGTGTCAACATTCCATTAAATGCCAGCGGCTGCCGCAGGGACGATCGCCAGAGAGGAGACCGTGAGAGAGAGGCTCATTAGAAGCCAATTAGACATTTCCGTTAGCAGTTTTGGCATTGGAACAGAGCGCCTCGAAAGGGTAACAAAAAGATATCATCTCTTTTTTTTTATTATTTATTTATTTATTTAATTTTCGCCTTCGCCTTTTGCTGCTGTTTGGCTTGGCTTTAATTTTATGATTATTGTTCTGCCCCCCCGCCCACTCTTTCTAGCTCGCTTTTGCCTTTTGCTGTCCTCTCTCTCCCTCTCTCTCTCTCCTCTCCCTCGCACACCTTTTTGGCCTTGTCTTTGTGGCTGGCTTTTGTTCATTTCTTAAGTGGCGCTTTATAATGTTGACAGTTTTATTGAGGCGCAAAATGTGTTGGTCATTTTTCGCCTTTCTCTTGTTATTGCTTCTTCAATCTCCCCCCAAGGACCCACCACCCCACCACCACACCACCCCTCCTTCCTGCAAGAATTCATTCACAGAAGTATGACAGAGGATTCAGAGGCTCTCGGGCTGTCGTGTTCCCGGGCTTTCAGGCTCAGGTTGGATGGCTCTTTGGGCGAGGCGCTCTGGAGGTTGGGGTTTCCGTTTGGCTGCGGTGAAATGGTTTTATTTGCCCAGGCCCCAAGCTCCAAGCCCCAAACGATCTGGGGTAAGCTATAGCCCCGGCTTATATCCCTTCATTTGGCAAATAACAGATTTCACAGCACACTTTCGAGGCCAAATTGTTTGGTTAACAAGGCTCTGGCTCCAGCGAGCCGAATGTCTTCTTGAAGCTGCCCCGTAAGCGGCTCTTGCTATTGGCCAACTAAGCGGCTTCTCCGAATGGCTTATGTGCCAATATCTCCGTGTTTATTTCAACTTATTGTTTTGCATATATTTTAATGTGGCTGTCGTAAGTTCCAGCCATTTTCAGCTGAAATCAAAATCCCATCCCATACATTTCGCGGCATTACCGCTTATTAGCTCTCTCTCTGTCTCTCTCCTGATTCTGTGTAATGACAAAGTTTCCACATTAGCGAACAGAAACTGTCGCATATATTTGGGGGCTTCATTATCCACCTTTTCTCTTCTGCTTGTCCTTTTGTTCTCCCTCTTCCTTGTTTTTTGTATGATTTTGCGGCTCATTTGGTTTTATTAAAATTTGCACGTTTTTCACGCTTATCAAACGAGAGGCGGCACCGCTTTTACAAGCTTTGATTGTGCCAAAAACCCTCAAGAGCCCAACACAGACCCCCTCCTCCTCTGCCGCTTCTGCCCCCTCAGGCAAACATACATACACTCCCCATGTGGATTGTGGGCCATTGGGAGGTAGGGGTGTGGGTAGGGGAGGCAGACAGCATCCCTTATGTGAGTTTTTGCTTTTATGCTAATTTCTAAAACTGAAATGAATAAATGTCTTTCGTTCTGGAGGTTCTGTCGGGGTTCTCCCTCCTCCCTTTGGCCGCCTTTTTCTTTGCCTTTATTATTGTTATGGAAATTTTTATAGTTTCCCCATCATTTAGTCGGTGGAGGTCTCCACCACGCACACACACACACACATAGAGAGACATGCACACACACAATAGCGAACAATGTCTAAACGCTTTTTCAATTCAAAAGTTGGCAACAATTTTTTCATGTTTGGGAACCTTTTCTGTGGCCGAAGTTGAACATTTAATTTTCATTGTGGATGGGTGTTGACGGAGGACGCAGGACGCAGGACGAAGGACGGGAAAAAGTTGAATATATAATGGGTCTAAAAAGCGGAAGAGAGAGAAAGCGAGAGAGAGGAAGAGAGGTGAACCCTTCCATTTATTCTGTCATTTGTTCTAAGAGAATTGTATGCAATAAATAAAAATTACACGTTCAACAATTTCTATCTGCCCTCTGTGATCTCTCTCTCTTTCTCTTTCTCTTCGAACCCATACAATAGACCATCGCCTGCCCCTTCATTTTCTATGGGGAAAAAACCCTTTTGTCCCCCTTTTCTACCTCCTTTGTACCCCCTTTGTACCCCCTTTGTACCCCCTTTGTTGCCCTCTCTTGTAGCCTTCTAATTGGATATGTTCGACGTCGTCTTTGAGTTTGGCTTTTGACTTGAGTTAACGGCAAACAACGATGGGAAATTCCTTAAACCAGGACAGAGCGGGACAGCAGCCAGATAACGGAGAGGGATACGGATACCGGGGGGTGGGGGATACCGTAAGAAAAATGTCGCTGCTGGCAACTCTTTCGTTTTCTTTTTCGTTTCTTTTTTTTTTTGATACCATCTCCCTTTCTCCTTTGTTGAGGCAACCCTGCTGGGGCAATCAGAACTTATGTTTACCCCAATTAAGGTGAACACGAGACCGTTTTTGCGATCCAATGAGTTAGAAACAAGATAAAGGACCAAAAGCCTGAACAATAAACCCAAAGAGCTCTAGCCAAGCCTCTGCCCACACTCCATCCCTGGGCACTGCTCCTGCTCCTCGGTTCCTGGTTCCTGGTTCTCGGTCTGGGCACCAGCTCCGACTCCTAGCCATATTCCCGCTTAGCCGTTACCCGCCTGCTGTCATGCATGTTTATGTGTCCTCATCCTCATCCTCAGTCTCTTCCTCGTCCTGGGCGGCGTTGCGTCGCAGCAGGCACAACAATGCCCCAAGAGCAGACGCCCGGGAGATGGGGCGGGGCTGAGGGGCTTGGGGGGCAAGTAAGACCAGAAGGACCAGCCCTGAATGCCGAAGCAATGATTAAAAATTGTGCAAGCGTGTGGCGGCCAGCGATGTCGATTGTGGTTCAGCTTTCAACTGGAAACAGTGGCATCCACGAGGGGAACGGAGCGAAGCGGAGCGGGGCGGGGCGGGGCACCACGGGCATGGGGATGGGCATGAGCATGGGAATCCGAGAGAGCTTTCATGGTGGATGACATGGTATGGTAGATGGTAGAAGGCACGGCGCGTGGGCCGACATTTTCGATGGCAAAGTCGCAAAATCCAAAAACCAACGTCGTTCGCTTTTATTGTCATTTGTATGCGTGTGGGCCATCCAGCCAGCCATCCAGCCAGCCAGCCAGCCAGCCATCCAGTTAGCTCCATTGAGTTGCCCAGGAATGGAGCCAAGCCAATGCTGGCAGCAGCAGCAGAGTGAAGGGGGAACGGCGCCCGTCGAGCGGCCTAAGCCGGCGACCACTTGAGATGCGAGCGTGAGGTGAGGCGATCGTGATTGGGCCTACGGGAGGCTTTTGCAGCTTACAGGACATGGAGGGAGATGTCACTGTGAATAAGCTCATGGAAAAACACTCTATCAACGACCAGGAAGGGGACGAGATTGGACTTGCATTTGAGCAGAGATGAGGCGTTTAGGGCAAGCCCTAAATCGGCTATAAACTGAGCGACAGCTCAGAAACAGAAGAGCTGCTGTGAGAAAAGCAGTGACGATCCTAAGACGATCTGAATCAATGATCCAAGAGCAGTAAAACTAATTCATTTATCATCATAGGGCAGCTCTCTTTCCTTGTGATTCTCCTCGTGACTCACGTGCCTTGTGGGCCGTTTCGATTGGCCAGTCTAAGCCTTCAGCCATCAGCCTTCAGCCTTCAGCGATTACCTCTTTCGTTCTGCAGAAAACTTGCAGTGAACATGAGTCGCTCCTGCCTCGAAATACTCATTAGCAATAACGACCCACCACTACATTGGGGCGAGTCAGGATACGGACACGGATACCATACCATGCCATACCATGCCATACCAGCTGTGTCCATGTCGATGTTTGTGTCGATGTCTATCTATTGTCAACCATCAGCCACGCATGCAGCCCACAGATCAAAGACCCATCGAGTGGAATAGAGAGGGATTGGAGTGGGATTGGGGTCCCCGATTGGAGCTGGAGCTAGAGCTGGGGCAGGAGCTGGCTGGCTGGGACAATGTGGCCTATCTGCGCCTTTCCACTATTTACACAGCTCATTTTATCTAGTTCGATTGGCAATTTATCTGAAAATGTTTTGTCTGCCACACGGGGGCTTCGCATCGGTGTTTACCTCAGGCTGCAGCAAACTTCCATTCCGTTCCTTTCTCTCAACCTCACCCTCACCCTCACCCCCACCATCAACGCCTGTGCTTGTTTGGCCTTATAATTGGACCTGGTTGAGGAGAGATTGACAGAGAAAGTTGTGACAGAGAGGGTTGGGGTGAATATCGGTTTTTGAATCTTAATTTCTTTGAACGAACGAACGAACGAACGCAAAATCAAAGAGGCTGCCAGCTAAAAGTTAACTAAGCAGACTGCCCCCAAGTGGCACCCACTTCTCACTCTTCCCTTTCCCTCTTCAGACGTCTCCTCCTGCTCCCTGCTTCATGTATGTATGCAGAACGAGGGAAATTCGCAACAAATGGAAATTTTGTCAAGCTCGAAATCCTTTTATAATGACAAAAGGTTTCCACCTCTAAGCCGATTACAGCAGGAGCAAAAGGCCCTAGTCCAGGACAGAGCACACTTACAGGCACCTGGGCCTACCAGGGGAACAGGGAACGGAACCGGGGGGGGCGGAGCAAAGGGAAAACTTACCCCGTTGCGGTGCCTACTTATGTAATTAGTTCGAGCGGCGGGCCCCAGTTGAGGGCTGCCTCTGCGCCACTCAACTAAAAGGAAAAGAAGTTCGAAAATGAATTCTTAATTGCAACTGGCAATCGGCGGGCCGGTCGTCTGCATCCTGGCAAGTTTTGCAGTCTCGAAGAGCCTTTCATATCGGACAGGCGAGAGATCGGCTTTCAGCAGCGAAGATGATTTTCCAGGAAGATTCAAACCACAAAAATATATAGCCAGTCGATTCGTACTGTCTCTGTACGTTCTGTACTTTCTCCTCTCCATATCGTTTTGTTCTCTATGCGCGAAATTGGCAGATTGATCTTTTGAATTTTCGCCAAAGGAAAATCTCAAAAAATTAACTGTAATATATTCGATTTTCTCTGCTTTCATTCTTGTTTACATATGTTTTTACATCTGTCTCCTACATTTCCACTTCTACATATATATCTACATACACAACTCGTGTCAGAGTAAGGGGCCAGAGAGAAAGAGAGAGAGGGACGGACAGACAGAGATGGCTATATCGACTCGGCTATTGATGCTGTTCTAGAATGTGCAATCTTCTGCGGTTTACACAAATCTAATAGGTATACCCCTACACTCTTCGAGTACCGTAGGCTGGCACCCCTGCTTTAAAAAGTGAAATATTCGGGCTTTAAAAAGATTTTTTTATATATTTATTTATTTTGTCTGCATAAAATTTGTATTTTTGTCCGTATTTTAGGTGCGTCGATGCAATGGCTATACATACAAATACATTTCTGAAACAAGAGTGTAATATGTATGGATGTGTATTATGCAATGTTTTTGTATGTCTGCCAGCATCGCGCACTCATTATTGTTGGGGGAAGACAATTGTCGCCGAGTTTCTTTTCCTTCTGATCTAAGCCAGGAACTGTGTGAGTTTCTTACACTCCTTTTGGGCAGTGTATGTGTATGTGTGTGGCAGCAAATCTGTTAAAAAAAAGCATTAAAATTGAACGAAAACCTGCGAACAAATTTCGTGATGGCAAAACTCACCTTTGCGGCATTGAAATGATCACTGCTGGAAATTGAAGCGCACCGACGGCGATGAGGCGCGTGGTCCCAATGTGGCGCGTGGTCCCAATGTGCTGAAGTTGATCGGCTGCTGCATCGGCTGGAAACGGAGAGCATTGGCTGCTGCGGCATTGTTGGGGTTGGTAGGCACTGGGCCTTGGCGACGGCGAACGTGTTGCGAGATGTTGAGCAAGTGTATGCCCTCCTCAGCCAAGGCCACGTCACGGTGCTGGACATGCTGCACAAGCTCGTCCTGCGATTGGCCAATGGGGCCGCAGACGGGGCAAGTAAAGCTGTCGGGGTCCAGAATGGGCAGTGGCTCCCCAGTGGCCAAACCCAGGCACTCCATTAGATGCTCCGACTTGTGCTGCTTGGTCCAGCCCGTCTTCTTGGCCTCATAGCAGTTCTTGCACAAATCAAAGTCGCCTTCGCACTGCAGGCACGCGTAGCGATAGCCATTCATGATTTTGTTGCAGCCATCGCAGATTTTACCCCGGTGAACATTCATTATGATTCCAAATGCTTTGCCTTTTGCAGAGGTGCGATGATTAGTCGAAAAATGAAAGCAAAACTAAAATATCAGACTTTTTCTTACCTTTTTCGAGCTCTGATGTTGCCGCTTCGAAGTTTTTTCCAGAAAGAACGACAATGGCGGCTGGACAATGCCGACTGTAAAATGACAACGAGAGAGTTGCCAGATCGATCAATAAAATGGCGTTAAGCTATAATTCAATTGTAATTCAGTTCGAAATAGATTGATGACTGAACCCACTTCTAGTCCAGTGTTTATACGATTCAAATATAAAGAATTTCGTACTTCTCCCGAGTCTTTTCAGCTTGTTCGCATTAATCACCCAAATCAATCGTGTATCAGTGTGGTGTGTGGCATGCTTTCTCAGTATTTCAGAGCACAGTCTTCTTGAAGTGTAGTGGAAGATTATTTCGGGAGAATGTTTCCAGCAAAATTCCAAATAAAAATGCATCAGAATGGGATGCAGGACAATCTCATCCCCTCTTATAGTACTGAAATAGCTTGTTCAAGCTACATATGGGCATTTCTCTGGTGCCGAACTGGACATTCGTACGCATTTCGAGTTGTAAAAATGTCAAAATAGAACCGACTTACAAAATTGTTGAACCATTATGATTCAACACTTGACTAGCCCTATAGCTGGTTCTAAGGGCGATTTTGGGCTACTGTTCGTCTTCGAGATATTTGCAAAAAACCATGGTATCCGCACGGGACAAATATAGAAGTGGTTTTCGCGGCGACCAATTCGAACTCCGATTCCAGCTAAAGTTGGGGCGATATATTGATGCGACTTTCAGATTAATGTTCTGCATTGATGACTCTTTAAAATGGTTATAATTTTAAGCATGTATGAATTGTAGTTTTTTTTTAATTTAATTTAAGCCTCTGTCGCACGGGACAAAAATTTCTTGGCTTTATAAATGTTACAAAAATTCCGTTAGCCGATATTGAGAAAATTTTCTTTGATTTTTTTTAGATAGTTCAATATGTACGGGAGACTTTGAGAAAAAACTTTTATCAAGAATCATTTTTCTTATAGGCGAAAATAATAATGGAAAACATGACAAAAAAGTTAATTTTTTCCCAATTTTAATAGGTTTTTATATCAAAGTTATTGAAATTATAAGTCAATTAATTAAATTGGCGGATTTTCAATATATTTTAAAAATAACATCCCGAGAAAACTATAATCAAATGCGTTTTTATTGAATTTGAATTTTTTAGCCTCTTGAGAGAAGTTTCCATATGTTCTTACATCTGTCTTCTCCATTGCCACTTCTACATGCATATATGTATATCTATATACACGGCTCATAACAGGGGAAGGTACGAGAGAGAGAGAGAGAGAGAGAGGGAATGCGTAACGGACGGACGGACAGACAGACAGAGATGGCTATATGGACTCTGCTGTTGATGCTGTTCTAGAATGTGCAATACTCTGGGGGTTACACATATCTAATAGGTACATATACCCTTCGAGTACCGTAGGCTGGCACCCCTGCTTTGAAAAAGTGAAATATTCCGGCTTTAATGTTTTTTGTTTATATATTTATTTATTTTGTCTGCATAAGATTTGTATTTTAGGTGCGTCGAAACAATGGCAATACATACAAATACATTTCTGAAACGAGAGTGTAATACATACATATGTATGTGTAATATGTATGAATGTATGCAGCACATGTAGTGTCCGTGTATCTGTATTGATGTGCGAGTAGTGCTGAGGCTTCAAGAGAGTGTATGTGTGGATGTAGTAATAGGTGTATGTGCATGTGTATGGGGGAACGGATTTGCTTGGGCAGCTTAGGCGTCCTCCTCGCTGCTGGTATCGGGTGGCATGATCACTGCTGGAAATTGAAGCGCACCGACGACGATGAGGAGAGTGGTCCCAATGTGGCGCGTGGTGCCAATGTGGCGCGTGGTGCCAATGTGGCGGGTGGTGCCAATGTGGCGCGTGGTGCCGATGTGGCGCGTGGTGCCAATGTGGCGCGTGGTGCCAATGTGGCGCGTGGTGCCAATGTGGCGCGTGGTGCCAATGTGGCGCGTGGTGCCAATGTGGCGCGTGGTGCCAATGTGGCGCGTGGTTCCAATGTGGCGCGTGGTGCCAATGTGGCGCTTGGTTCCAATGGGAAGAGTGTTGCCAATGTGGCGCGTGGTCCCTGCCCCAAAGATGCAGTGGAGTGGCCGCTGAAGATGAACTGCATCGGCTGCAAACGGGGAGCATTGGCTCTTGCGGCATTGTTGGGGATGGTCGGCACTGGGCCTTGGCGACGGCGAACGCGTTGCGAAATGTTGAACAAGAATGTGCCCGCAGCCCTGGCCACGCCGCGGTGCTGGGCAGTCACATGCCGCACAAGCTCGTCAGGAGAGTGGCCCGTGGTGCCGCAGACGGGGCAAGTGAATCGGCGAACGGGCATTGGCTCCCCGGCCAAACGCAGGCACTGCATTAGATGCTCCGACTTGTGCTGCTTGGTCCAGCCCGTCTTCTTGGTCTCATAGCAGTTCTTGCACAAATCAAAGTCGCCTTCGCACTCCAAGCACATGTAGCGACAGCCACTCATGGTTATGTTGCAGCCATCGCAGATAGGGCCCCGTCGAACATTCATTATGATTCCAAATGCTTTACCTTTTTGAGGGGTGCGATGATTAGTCGAAAAATGAAAGCAAAATTACAATATCAGCCTTTTTTCTTACCTTTTTCGGGCTCTGATGTTGCCGGTTGAAAGTTTTTTCCAGAAAGAACGACGATGGCGACTGGTGATAATTACTGAGATCAACACTGTTCCGATAGTAAAATCACAGCGAAAAGCGTTGCCAGAGCGTTGAAAAACAATGACGTTAAGCTATAATTCAATTGTAATTCAGTTGGAAATAGATTTTGCAGCATTCCAAACTTTACAATGAAAATGCACATGTTTTTGATCATTTTTGATCATTTTTGCTAAATAAATATGTTTTTCCAATACGCTAAATACGCTGTTGCTTTAAAAGTTTTTCAGTATTTTTGAAGCAGGGACCATAAATATTAATCACTTTTTTTTAACTGAAGAAAATCATTCACAGAGAACAGTCCCACAGCAGATTATATAAATATACATATGTATTATTGCCATTATATATATATGTATGCATGTAGATCTCTTGTAATGAGCCTTGCAATTATGAAATGCTGATATGTAAGTGCAGCTTAAAATTGGGCCCGGCACTTTGCATCTTCGGCTTACTGACTGCAAAATTGTAAGCTTTCAAAAATAAGCTATAAAAAATACCGCAAAAAAATGTATCCATTTTCCATTTGTGGGCTTTTTATTTCCCTGATGTTAGTTTCGAAGGCCGATCGATGGCTGCATTCATTTTTCGGAATTGAAAAGACGAACCTTTCTTAAGTTATATCACTAACCATACAGTATAGTTGGGCGCTGATATCGGTCGAATCTACATGTAAGAACTGTCCCATCTACATATACATACATACATATGTACATATGTATATACTGTATGGTTATCCAGTGGACCAAAACGCGATAGTAAAAAGGAACTATCATAAAATGTTGGTAAACGGACTTAGAAATGATACGAGTTCACGAGCGATGAGTGAAGTCTCGTTAAATGTTCGCTGACGGACTCAGAAAAGAGCATTTAGCGGACAAAGAACACGCGACGACCAAAGTATCGCCAAAGTCTCGCAAAAGTATCGCCAACGGACTTAAGAACGTTCACGATTCGCAAGAAACAGCGGATCTCGTAATGGAACATGAACGAACATGCCAAAAAGCGTACCGGCGCGACGTCGACGTTCTTTTGCGATTGAAAACCGCAGCGGAGCTTTCACTGCCACAAACTGAGTGACCAGTGATAATGATACAACTACGATAGTTTTACGATAGTTGAGTTTCGCGTAACTCACGTTTGCGATATCGTTTACGAACTTTTGGTCCACTGGGTAGTGGTTATATGCAAGAACCCAAGGGTTGAAGGGTAGCCCTTCTAAAAAAACAATATTATTATAAACTAAACAAATTGTGGAGCCCCAATCGAGCTATCTATGTCTTTCAGATAAGTCTGTTATTGGTTAGCCAGGTCTAGTCTCACTGAAACTGAGAAACCCTTATTTTTCAGCTATATTTTTTGCGCAAAATCGGCTGAAAGCAGAAACCAAAGTCTGGTACACCGTCTTCCCTTTTAACCCGCTCATTTTCGTTTCGTTTGTTCGCGCTTTGTACATAAATTTCATGCAAATTGACTAATTAATTTCTGCGCAATGGATTCTTATCGCGCTATGCACTGGCCCATATAATATTTGCATAATGCATGTGTATTGGCTCAGTCTCAGTTCAGCGGAGTTCAGTTCAGTTTCAAGCCCCGTACCCCGTACACCGACCCACGCACTCGCCATGGCCCGTGTCCGGGCTGAAGCTCCTCCTATTCCAGGGCTTCGGCTATGGCTTCGGCTTCGGCTACGGTTTCAGTTCCTCTTTCCACAGAGGGAAAAAAAAAACAAAAATTTTAATGACGGATATTAAGCATAACCACACAACTAAACGAAGAGTGGGCCTGGGCAGGGGCAGGAGGGGGCAGGACAGAGACAGGAACAGGAACGGGGACGGGGACTGCGGCTGGGAAAATTTATAATGCTTCCGTGTTTTTCCCGCAGGACAGAAGGAGAGCGAGCGGCTGGCTGGCTGGCTGGCTGGCAGGCAGGCAGACTGACTCGGAACAGGACCTTTAAGCCTGCCAAATATGCTGATTGCAGCAATAATGATGATTATGTTTGCCTGGCCTGCATGCGCGACGCAAATTTGTTGGCCAAAGCGGAAGGAAGTCGAAAGCATTGACAATGCCAGCGACACGAAACAAACCCAGAGGCGAACACACACACACACACACACACACAAAGAGGTGAAAGAGGGAGCAAGACAGGGTTAGATACACATATAGAGCACAATAGTAGGAGAGGGTGGTGGGGTGGGTTGGGGGGTGAACAAGTGCAGCCACAATGCCAACGACAATGACGAGCTGCAAAAGCATTTAACGACTTGAAAATGCGACTCCCGAACGAAGCGAACGTCCAACTTGACTGACATACTGACTAACTGACAGACACACTGACGGACTGACGGTCGGACTGACTGACGGACAGACTGACATTCAACAAATGCGAAAAAGAAACATTGAAAAGGGGTGGCACTCGTACAGAGGGGGGCTAAACGGCAGCTTATGGAAATATCAGAAAGATATTTCCTTGCCCAAGTCGAAGTGGGAAATACACTCACCATCTCACCAGAGAGAGAGAGAGAGAGAGGAGCACTTGAAGCACTTAGTTCTCCAGTAAAGAAAAGACTAGAATCATATGTCCGATTGGAGAAGGGTTTATAATAGGAAGCTCTTATGAGAAATCAGTTACCAGTTATCTTGGTAACTATTTCAAACATCAGCAAAAAAGAAAGCGACGCTTTGATAGGGTACACTCTAAACTGTACATTGTGCAACGAAATTATTGCATTGCGTGCATAAAGTTTTGCCTGGGGCCCTGCGTACAGGTCCCCACACGCAGCTCCGTGCCCCCGATCGTCGACCATCATTGGCTGGCTGGCTGGCTGCCTACTCCGGCATTCCGGATGAGTCCTCACTGTGGCCATATTAGCAAAGTGAATTGGTTTTTATTTGTAGCGGAAATGTGGGAAATTATTTTTCAGTTGTTGGTCGGTGATTTGCATAAGTCGCAGGTGACAGTCGCCGCTGCTCGTTCCCAGGCGAACGAGTGTGCTGCCCACACTCGAACACTGTCCGCCCGAGGAGTCCCTCTTGGAGCCCGCTCTTGGAGTGGCACGACAGTGTACGAGCAGCTGTGGTTAAGCCCGTTTTCCACAGCTCTTACTCGTACCATGCATCCTCAAAGCGGCTTAAGTAACAAGCAGCAGTACGACAATGACCAGGAGCAGCACGAGAACAAGGAACGAGGACGAGGACGGAGACGGAGACGAGGACCAGGAACCAACAGAACTCACCTTATCTTCAACTCCCTGGCACTCCGCATCACACATCTTCAGAGGCTGACCAGTGGAGATATGAATACCCCAACAGATTTGCAGGTTTTTCGGGCAGGGATCTGCACACAGAACCCCCTCTACGCTCCACCTGGGCGGCCATTGGGACTGGGCTTGGCTCGGCCGCTGAAAGCCTTTTTGCTAAGGATTTGCTTGCGGATGTGCTTAGGGATGGGAACTTACTTTGGAGACGGACGACGAAGATCACTCGCTGCATCTAGCTTTGGCTTCTTTTAGGTGCTTTCCCCCAATGCTGGTAGTTGGCTTCGTTTTGGAGGGTTCATTTAAATATTTGTTATTTGCTATCCCGATCTTCCAGGCCTCCGGCTTCTTCTCTATGAAAATCTGCTGCGACTTGACAGTTGGCCTTTGAGCACTTTGAGCTGTTGATTTATTTACATGTACATATGTACATATGTGCATATGTGCATGTGTATATGGGGCTGGGCCAATCGTCTTTGCACAGTTGGTATTTAATTCAATTTATATTTCATTTGGAGCTGGAACTGAAGCTGTGCTTGAGACTCTTGACTTCGGTCGGTGTCCCTGGCGACGGCTGTGATAGCCGTGGAATGGATGGATAAAACGTTGGCTATGCTGCATACACGGCGGACTCACTCTCGTCCGGCTCTCCTCCTGTGTCCTCCATTCGGCTGTGTCCTCTTTCTGTTTCCGTTTCGCCGTTGGTCGGGGGTAAAGTTTTTATGCATGTGGCCATTAACTGGTGGCTTTGCCGCATACTCCTCTGATCTGCGGCTTCCTCCGCTGCCTTTGAGGCAGCTGCCGCGACAAGTCAGCCTCCCGACTCCCCAAAAACGTCGAGCGGTGTGGAGGTGGAACATTGGAACACTGCAACATTTGCTGGTTTGACTTGCACCTTCCCGTGGGAAATCAGTTTAATGGAAATTATAGCATTCGATTACTTTTCAAACTAAACTCAAAGCAAGCTCTTTCACCCGAAAGAAGGAAGAAAAAAGCACGTGTTTCAGGCAGTTGATGCAGTTGGCCAGAACGAGAACCACAATCAGAACGAGAGCGAGAACGAGAGCGACCACAAAGAGGTGCCACAGGCGTTGGCATGGAAAATGGAGCTTCTGGAGCAGTCAGGTGAGGCCTCTCCTCTCTGCCATTTGCCATTTAAGTGACAAATCAATGGACAGCAATGAATGTCCGAATGTCCCAAAGTGAATTGTGGACCGAGTGGACGGGGGAATTCTTTGCAAAATTACATTATCTAATCAGATCTGTTTTTTTGCTGTTTTTTTTTGCTGTTTGCGGTGCTGATTAAAATGGACAAATGCAGAGAGAAACTGAAACTGAAAACGATTGATTTTAGTGTATTCCATTAGGGGAAAAATTGAGTTGTAGGCGTCCTTGTGTTGGCTTGTTCGCTCTCAGACTGGGGATATGCTTGGAAATCCCATATAATCATACTCCGTTGCGTTCGTCTGCGAGCTGAAAGTCAGGCGAAAGCGTTTCCTGGAATATAAACAGCAGCAAAATATGAGATATTCGAAGTTTAAGCCAACATTTTGCTTTTGCTGTAGTCCTCATTCTTTTGGCTACGTGATGCGGCCTCTCGGTGGAGCAGCGTCCTCTCCCTCCCGTGCCACAGGCAGTGCGTACATGGACGGGTCTGTCTCTGGCCCCATCGCCGCTTCCTCTTTCTCTGTGTGAAGGTCACGTGGCACAGCACTGACAAGGCAGGTCAGGCCTGCCTCTGGGTCCCCAGTACCCGGCTACCGGCTACCAATTCCCAGTCCCAGTCCCGATCCACATGCGCCACACGCTCCACACGGTCCTTTTTCGGCTGCTGTCGAATTTCGACGTTGAGTTTAATGAAGTGCAACGAGAATTGGAAGCAATTGAAATGCATTTGCCATGTTGAATGCTTCTGGACAAGGGGACAGGGCAACAGGGGAACGGGGAAACGGGGGAACAGGGAAGGTAGAGAGTGTGTGTTTGGGTGCACCTGTACTGCTGCTGTACTGCTGCTGTACTGCTGCTGTTGTTGCATCATCAAGTGCCGTTAAACATGCCACACGCATCAAAGTGAAAATGCCGCAAAAACCTCCGAAAAAAGGTGGAATGAAAGAAAAACAACGAAAGTTAGAACCAGGTCTCTCTGCCTTCTCCTCTTCCTCCTCCTTCTCCCTCTCCTCTGGGTCAGGCACACAACCAAAGACCCGAGGCACTGGCAAAACTGTTCCCACTCTTGCAAGCCGCTGTTGGAGCTCTGTTAACGGCTCTGCCCGCTGTCCGGGTCGACGTTGCTGCCTGCTCCCAGCGCCTGCGCCCGCCAACAGCGCCGCTTCGGCTGGCGTTCGTCTCCGTTCGGCTCCCCCAGCCTCGTCAGCGTCTAAATTTAGATCACCTTCGGCTCGCTTTTTAGCCCATGACCCAACTACCCTTCGCTTTTAGTTCATGCGGCGGCCATTCGGCGACCTGCACTGCCCAGGAGCGGTCCTGTCCGACGCGGCGTATGCGCGATATTTGCCCATCTAGTTTTACGAGAACTTTGGCTCCGCTCTGCTCTGCTCCTCTCATTCACTCACTTGAAGAGCCCTGAAATATTATCTTTATGAAAATGCACTTGTCAGCGAAAAATTTCCGCAAGCCGAGGTACGTCGACGGGCAGCGGGGAGGGGATGGCAGTGTGCGCGAGGGGGGTGGGAAATACATCTGAGGGATAAGATGGAAATGCACTCGAAGAAGTTGACTTGACTGGGCGGCTCCGAGTCGGATTTGGTTCGTTTGGGCCGTGTCAACTTTCTTTTGGCCATCATCGCCGTTGGAAAGTTCTCCTGCGCGCTCATTACCGAAGCGCTTATGATGATAATTTTCGCCTGAGCGGGTTGTCAGCGGGTGGACAGCGGGGGGGACAGCGGGGGGAGCCTGATCTGTGTATCTTAAAATAGTTGAGGGAAATAGGGCAACGGGAAAGGGGGTCTGACATGGAACTGTAGTTCTGGCCATTGTAAACATTCAGCAAGGAGCATTCAGCCCCGAAGTTTTCCCCAATTTAAATGACGGACATTTAACAGAAACGGAGGCTTCGTTTGCCAGCTGGGATTATGCAACGAAAAGGGCAGAATCCTCCAGCAGCCAAGAATGAAATGCCAGAGATTGAAGTCATTATGAAAATCCCCGAATGAATGCATCCAAGGGTGAAGCACTTCAAGGGAGAGTCGCTGAAACTTAAAGAATACTAAAGAAACACTAAATCAGTTTTCGCTATACAAATTGAACGATGAAATGTTGTTTTATATATTGCATATATGTTTATTAATATTCGAAATACTCTAAAGAGTTATTCAGAGCTTCCCTGGGCCCAGATCCAGCGAAGGTTTGGATGGATTGCCCCGCCTCTGCCATGTGCTTGAGGTGTTCCAGGATCTCACTGCATCCTGCGGGTCGTAGCCGCCTCCTGGCTGAATGCTTGCATTTGCTGCTCCAAGCTCATCACTGACTCGTCTCGTGGTGGCGGCAGCGACATGATTGAGGCCATGATTGAGGCTCCCAAATCGTGACACGCCACCCCGCCCGAAGCTTTGGCACTGCTCTGCTGATTGGCCATAATTTTCTAAGTTTAATATTGAACAAAAACTAAAGTTTACATTTTTAATTCAGTTGCCAAAGTGACATCTGAATAATAAGATAAATACATTTGTACATATTTCGGACCAAATTCGATAATTGGTAACTTTCTTTAGCCTGATTCCCCATAAAAAACGGTAGCCCATATATGTATGTTTGTATATACACACATATGTATGTATGTATGTAGTATGGCATGGCATAACTGGTGGGAGAATGCAAATAAAAATAAATTATAATTATAATAAGTAATGAATAAGGGTAAATATGGCGAGTGGCGACGGACTGGACTCTCCGCCGCGGTTTCACACGCAATTAGCATATTCTCTCTACTCCGCTGAAACGGTTCCATATGGATTACGTGGTGCTGCTGTGCTGCTGTGCTGCTGTCCTGATCCCACCCCAACCCCAACCCCAACCCCACCCCACTGCTGGAACCACTTGTTCTCCTGCTTTCAGCTCTCGGCTCTCTGCGTGGGGATTTAATTTTTCGTTCTTTGTCTTTTTGCGCTTTTTAATTACTTGTTTTTTTTTTGTGGCACGTTTTTTATTCAATTACTTGTACAAATTGCAAACAGACAACAAATGTGCAGCGCGCAAAAAAAGAGCAAGTAATCGTGGGAGCTGGCTGTTGTTTGTGGCAAGGAGCAAGGGGCAAGGGGCAAGAGATCCATGGGTCCCATCTGTGCAAATTCTGAATAAATGTGGATATTTGTATGATATTCCAGTCACACCAGCACCACCCCACACCAGCACCACCCCATCCCCACCCCATATGCCGATTACAGTATCCACACCCGTCGCGAATCGTCACTTTGCAGTCGAATTAAACAATTAACAAGTGTAATTGATAAACAATTAGTGGCATTATGAGCGAGCCGCAAAAACGCATACACCAGAAAAAGGAAAACAAAGTAAAACAATAATAAAAAAAGGCATCCGATACGTACGTGAATGCAAAACAAAAGAAAGCTGCTGCTGGCCAAGATAAAAGTACCCAAGACCGCAGATAGGAATACCCTAACAGATTCCTATTATATCATATGATATTCAGTTTGCCTTCCACCTTCATATATTCCTTAAAACATGCAAGACAATTCCTTAACCAATCAACTTTCCACCCAGAAAGATATGTTAGGGTAAAGCACTACAAAATATACGCAACTATCTCGGGTATATACACAAGTATTTCATATGTATTCATGGTGCATATGGGAATGCCATGTACTCGGATATATATGTACATATGGTTTAATGTATGTGTATATGGCTTATAAGAAGGCGAGAACGATTTGTTTACGTCAGCAGACGATTCGCAGAAGCGTTAATGACCAGCACAAACACGCGTCGACTGAGAAAAATATCAGATACATATGTTGACATTATCTTTGGACGCTGTACATATGTATATACGCTGTATGTATGTAAATCCGAAGCGAGATGAGGTTGCGGCACACGAGACGGGAAAACTTCATGGCGAATGGGAAAGTCGTCACAACTGGAAATCTTACAGGGTATGTGCTACCCCAACATATGGTAGCTAGCACCGCTTTTAGCCAGTTCCAATGGACCTGGCTCGTCCGTCTGTAGGGTGCTGAGAAAAAATCCCCGAAATCGAAATACTTATTTATAAAATTTCAAAGTATAATCACAATTTATAGACGCTTTTCTAGTCGCAGCCCAAAAACCAGTCGGACGTCGGACGTCGTACATCTCGCGGCCTCGATGGTGAGGCTGGGTGGTGGCGGGTGGGGGGAGACCCGCTAAGTGCCGCCTATATAAGCAAATGCCTAGACTTGATCTCTATTTAGTTGCGGTCGACTACTGTGCACCACTTGGACCGAGGGAATTCACTTGCCAGAAAATGCGTGCGTCAACGTTGATAATTTTCGGTCTGCTGATGGCCGGCTGCTGTCTGGCCCGACCCCAAGACAGCTCTACGTCAACGAGTACGACGACGACAACCACTCCCAAGCCGGCGGAGGATAAGGCCAGCTCCACAACCACGACGACCAGCACCAGCACAACCACAACGACGACGACGACGACTCCGAAACCCAAAGAGGAGAAAGCAGCGTCCACAACTCCGGCTCCCAGTACGACGACCAGCAGCACAACACCCAGCACCACCACCAGCACCACTACAACCACCACAACCACCCCCAAGCCCAAGGACTCTACTGACGAGGAGGCCGCGAGGCTGCTGCAGCAGTGCGCCGAGCTGAGCAGGCGCAAGAAGCGCGGCGGATCCTCCTCCTCCGAGGAGGACAGCGGCGAGAGGAAGTCCTCCAATTCGGCCAGGAAGGAGCGCAAGCAGCTGAAGCGGCTCTGCAAGGAGCTCAAGCGGCAGCAGGAGCGCAAGCAGGAGAAGACCCAAAAGGGATCCCTCTCCGAGCTGGCCGAGGCCCTGCGATCCTACACTCAGCGCCAAGGACAGGGCCAAGGAGGGCGCCACGGACACCGCAGGCACTAGAAAGACACGATAATCCCTCTCTCTAAATGGATTCTCTCCATTTCCGCAACTGAAGACAGTTTATTTGCATTTTTTTTTATATTTTTTGTTTGTGTTGTGAGCGTTTTTGATTATATTTTTGAAAATAAACGAGAAAAAGTCAGGCTATTATTGTTTGAAGGAGAAAGTGCAAATATCTGAGGATGGTTCGGATGGGGTTCAGTTTTTAGATCAACAATTGCCACAATTTCTACCACGGAAAGATGTCTTGAAGTTTGCGATGGACCTGGATATACTCTATCACTTTCTCATACTTCAAAGTTTGCAATATACTGCCAAAATCTTTGACAGCGCAGATAAACAACAAAATAAATGAATGAAAAAGAGTATTATATGACATTTCATAGGAATTTTGATTCGTGTCGATGGAGAATGATATGAAGATATATCGATAAAGATATAGCGACTGAATGTTGTATTAAAGTGCTAAAAAAAAGAACAAATATACCATAAAGCGCAATAATTTTTTGATATTCTCCACCTCCGTCTATGGTTTACAAGCTTTACATTTTCTATATAGAACTACTTCCGCTACTGTCAGCTGTTCCTAAAGTCAAACACAAAACCCATATCAAACAGAACCGAAGATTCCAAACCAGTTTTCGGGCAGCCAACAAGTTTTTCTGTAGTTGCAACAATTTGTCAGAGCAGTGCGGGTAAATATAGTCAATAATAATCATAAATCGGTCTACATTTGAGATGTATATTATTATTTGATGTGGATATCATTAGCTCTTACACACATAGTAAATTTTTGGACCTTCTTCGAGTAGTAGTAGTGGCAGGCATTGGTTAGTGGAAGCTGTTTTTTAGTGGGTTTAGTTTGGCCAGCGGTGGCCTGAGGTCAATTTTGAAAATGCTAGCAGAACAGAACAGAATAGAAGAGAACATCTATCGATTGAAAGCAATTTGCATAATCAACATGTGAGAAAACGAAGCGAAAAGAGAATTTGGACAGCGGCAAAAATCGTGTGCGTATATACGTATACGTAACGAAGAAATATGAATGTTAATGAGCTGTCCAGTTGTCCGGTTGTCCGCTTGTCCAGAGTTCGTCGCTGAGCCATTGAACTCTGCCCGGCATGGGGATAGAATGGGGGGCATGGGGCGATGGGGCGGTGGATGCTACTCTATTGGTAAATGGGTCGCCCCTTGGCCGCTTCTTTTGCTGCTCTTTCGACACGGGGCCCTGAGCCCCGATAGCTATAGTTAATTATGCTGGATCTCTGGGCTGGCAAAAAACTAAAAAGAACAACCAGCCACACAGAAATTGACTGGAGAAATGCCGTTAGGGAATGATTTATGCGCAAGTTGGCCAAGAAGTTGATATAAGTTTCAGTGGGGGAACGGAACGCGTCTCAGTTGAGATAGTTGAGGCAAACGAAGACGTTGATATGCTATGCAATAAAGGATTCTGGACGACACTGGTCCTGGTCTGGGCCGTCGCCCTTTCCAGCGACCTCTCGCTGGTGAGCGGTAAATTTTTTTTTAATCCTTGCCCCCCCGCCCCAGATCAGAAATGAACGTGAATATTCTGGTTTGCTTTCGCACCACACAGGCCAAACGGTGGCGCCCCGGACGAGCTCCACGGTGAAGCCCACCAGTGCCCCCAAGCTGGAGATGAGGCCCACCAAGCCCATGATGATCGTGAATGCCCCGCCCAGCAAGCAGAAGCACCTCGTTCCAGTGCCGGCTCCGGTTCCGGTCCAGGTGGAGATGCCCGCCGAGCCGATGATGCTGAAGTCGGGAGTCCAGGTGAAGGACGCCAAGCCGCTGCAGGTGACCGGCTTCATCACCAAGTCCGGGAACATCTACGAGATCGAGGACAAGCGCGGCATGGGCACCATCGAGGGCCGACAGGCGGATGATGGCCAGGGCGAGATCGTGTGCAACTACGGCAACGTGGTCATCTACAGTGACGTGCCCTGCGACCAGGTGACCAATGTCCGTGTGGGCGAGATCAAGCCCATCAAGGAAGGCGGCGTCGAGCAGCCCGCCGAGGTCAGCACCGAGAAGCCTCAGTCGCAGTCGCAGGAGGTGGAGCAGGATCAGGCCCCCGAAAAGCAGGAGCAGGAGGATGGGGACAAGGAGCAGGAACAGAGCAGCAACCATCCGCGAGGTCAGCAGAATCAGGGTCCGAATCGTCGTCGTCGCCGTCGTCCCCAGCAGCAGCAGCAGCAGAAGCGCCGCCGCGGCCAAAACGCCAACGTGGTGCGCCGTCGCCGCATACGGAACGGCAATGGCAACCGGAACACGCGTCGCGGCGTCCAGCAGCAGCGACGTCGCCCCAACCAGCGCCGTGGCAATGGCAATGGCAACGGCAACAGGCAGAGGCAACAGCAGCAGCAGAAGCGCCGCCGTCAGCAGCAGCGTCGTCGCCAGCAGCAGCAGCAACAGCAGCGTCGCCGTCGCCAGCAGCCCAAAAGGCAGCGCCAGCAGCAGCAGCGCCTTACCATCCGCGAGGCCTAGAGGTGGGCGGGAGAGGGGGAGAGGTATTCCCCCCCCCACCAAACCCACTCCACTTGAGACCCAGATCTTACCCAATGACACAGAAGTCGAATAAAGAGCAAGCGAGCAAATAAACCGAATGAAACCGAAACGAAGCCAAGTCGACTACTTCCATCTATGGCCAGGGTCCGGATCGGGGTCGGGGTCCGGGTCGGGGTCCGAATCTGGGTCCGGATCGGGGTCGGGGTCCAGTCAGGGGTCTGCCAGTCAGTGGGGTTGCATTGAAAAATTGAAAATTCACTTTATGTCGGTCTTTTTGGTCCTGGGGAATCAACACGGAACAGTAATTAAAACAAGTGCAGTTCACGGAGGACAGACATGGTAGGGTGGGGTGGGGTGGGGTAGGGTTGGGTAGGGTAGGGACTGGGCGCGAGCAAAATACTCGTGGGTAGGGTTTAAGCGACTGCTGAATGCCCTAAAGAAACAAAATATTTCATGAACACACTTAAAGCTCGGCAAGAATGGAATCGCCATTCAATATTTGCATTGAAATCTTATAGATATTGTTTGAAAACTTGGATACAAACTGATTTGGGGTGGCAGATGGTCTACAGATCATTCAGAATCAGATTCATTTAGTCTACAAATAGTTTGGCCACTAGTATATTAATTTGTTGTACTTAAAATCCAAGGATTAAGTTTGCTTAATATGAAACTGTTTGGCTCCGGCCTGCAGAACCTCTTGGTCCCCTTTCCATGGCATCCAGTCCATCTATTGTGCAGTTTTTAATCACTCCAAAGAGTCCGGGTCGCTGCTCCATTCTTGTCTTGGAAGAAAGAAGCAAAGTTCAAAGGGAATGCAATTTCTATGATTTTGGTCTGGACCTGCGTCTGGCTGCTGCTGCTGCTGTTGCCAGCCTGTCACTTTAATTGTAACTAGATTTTCGACTCGTCTCTGCACACACACACACACACACACACACAGAGAAACATTTTTTTGGGGGCCTGGACTGACTGGGCAAGATGCTGCTGAGGAGGTCGCCTGGGGGTGCGATGTCAACGTCAGCATCAGTTACAAGAAGAAATTTGCGCGCTTGGGCCCAGCGCACTTAACACATAAAACAAACAACAACAGCAGCAGCGGCAGTAGAGCAGACCAGAGCAGAGCAGAGGATGGGGTAGAGTAGAGGGGTGGGCCAGAAGGGGCCAAAGGGGGTTTGGGGCCAGATGGCGCAAAAGCTTGAGGCGGAATAGGGTGCCTGCGAGCCAGCGCGCGCCAAGAAAGTCATTCAAAAGTCAACCAACTTTCTTTTGAAACACGTTAAAGAGCTGGAAGCAACAAAAAATAATACGTATACGTATAGATGTACAGAGATGGTGGCGGGAGGGAGAAGGGCAGCGGCGGAGAGCGGCATAGCCGTGGTACAGGGGGCCAGGGGTTGAAGGCGGGGGCACAGTGCATAAGGGACCACGGAGGACTATGGCATCGCCCCCAACCAAAGACGCTGCTGATTTTCCTTTGTTGTTTGCATGCACACAACGAGCAGCAAGCGGATGGCTGCACTTCCTCCCCCCCCATCCGCCGCAGTGGGAGTGGCCATGGATGGTAGGTGGGGGGGTGACCCCAACCCCAACCCGGGGGTTTCTACTCTCCAAGGAGCCATCAAAATGTGACGTCGTCGACGTCGTCGTTGCTGGGTATCGTTGTCATGCGTTGAGCCTGCAAGTTTATCACCTCATTGTTCTTGCACGCCAAGATTCTCCCTGTCGTCGCTGTAGCTACAGGCCCATACCCCATACCCCATTCCCCCCACATTTCACATCCCACATCCTGGTCCTGGTCCTGGTCCTGGTCCTGCCGCTGCTGCTACTCCTCAACCTTCTTCCACTTTTGCCGTTGCCGTTGCTGTTGCTGTTTTGTGGTTTTATCGCTGACTATGCCATTGCCGAGGGAGGGAACCGCAGCTGCAACTGCAGCATTAACTGCAACAACATCAGCATCAGTTGGATTTCGAACCAGAGCAGTATACACCGCAGCAGGATTCCACAGGACCCATCAAAGCCACTCCCTTACAGGCAGCAGTCAGAGCAGAGGAAATGCTTGCGGTGGCCCAGGACAATGGCCAAGTCATAAACTGTTCCCGCCGAATCAACTGGAACGACTACTGCGAGGCGAGTGCAGGATCCACTGGTATTCGAGTGGAGCGTCAGGGAATCTGGCGAGCAGCGAAACAATTTTCGGTCCTAACATTGATCAGTGCTGCGGCTGTTGAGAAATCGATCAATGTGTCCGGCAACTGCTATTTCTGGTTATTCCAAAGTGGTTACCTCTCACTCTGCAGGATGCGCTCACTGGTTGAGGAAGTGTGTGACGTTTTACAGTGATTTCTGGCCATAATAATGATCCCATCCGATCCCACACATGCGTGTACGTCTACGATTAACTAAGCGGCTAATTTCCCAACAGATGCATATCTTCATTTCTGTATACTTGATCAAAAAACGAAACTAAAAAGGTCGATGTGCAGCATAAATGTTTAATATAATTAGAATATATGTACCTACCTATCTACATGTTGAGGATTGCCAGGCACACGTGTGGGTAGCATACGAGTGGAATGCATAGAGGAGAGCTGTTGCTGCAACGCTCTGCCAAACACTTCGGGCATTAATAAATTGACAGCACTTACGAGCAATCTCTCCGACATTCTCCAGGGCTTCCATCTGCATGTTTGAGTGCATTTCTTTTACTTAACATTCATGTAACTGACATTTCTCATTAGCCAATGCAGCGTCTTTCCCCCTGCCTTGGGTCTGTCTTGACATTTTGGGGGAAGCCAAATGGTAGTGGGGGTTGGGAGTTGGTAGTGGCAGTTGGGATTCGGGGAGACGCGTGCACTTCCCGTTGACCCTCATCTACTTTCGAGGCATGCTAAGGCAAAGTGAGCTGCAACTAATTTCAGTTTAATTTGTGTCAGTCTCCGGCTTCCTTGCTGCTTCTGCTGCTGCTGCTTCTGCAGGGTTCTTTTCACACTTTCCCCGTTACTTATTATCCTTGAGCGACGTGTAAATGCTGCTAATGACGACGTCAAAAGAAGCCGCCATAAGCAGGAGATACAAAAGACTTCCTTGAGCCCAGCTCCCACACTTTCATTCCCATCCATTTTCGGCGAAGAGAACCAGCAGGATGACGAGAAGGAGGAGGAGGAGAAGGAGCAGAAGGAGGAGCAGGAGTAGGAGGAGCATCTTTAACGAGTTCCGTGTTTAATTTGGCGGATTTATTATTTTAATTTGCGCACATTTCACGTTTCGTTTCGTTCCGTTTCGTATCTTTTCTGACGAAGAGCCGGATGAATTTCGATTTCGATTCAATAATTAGAGGGGCCTACGGACGGACCCAGCGACCTTCGACCTTGGCGCACATTTTAAATTTGCAAGTTGCCAGTGGCAACCCAGCTGCTTCCCTCTCCTCCCTGCTCGCTACCCCCGGCATTCATGACATTAATGCGCTTATTTTCATGTTAATTACCAGCAGACATAGACCAGAACCAGGACCAGGACCTCGACCCAACCCATCAAAGTACATATATATATATATTGGTATATAGTATGTATGTACCACCCGTTGAGCCGCCTGCGGGTTTTTGGCTCAGACCCGGGCTCAAGCCTGACCCGAGACCTGGCACTTGGCAAGATTTTTGCGCGGCGATTTAAATAATTGACAGATTTTTGCGTCGAGTGCCGTCGGGTGTCTTTGTGTACATAGCAGCGTGCCCCCCAGCAGCATGCCCCCAGCAGCATCTGCAGGAGGTCAATTGAATGATACTCCTCGGTGCCAGATGTGCTTCTGCCCTGCCCTGCCCTGTTCTGCTCCCCTCTGTCCTGCCGAAAACCATCAGCCGCAAGTTCCTTTTGTTCATTGCGACTGTTAAACAGTTTTATCTTTATGCGATTATGTCTGCTGGTCCCCGACTCCCGCCGACTCGTCCCACTCAACGGCCTCATCTCATCCCCACCTCGCACCCTCGCATCTAATGCGTGTTCGTGTCCCGACGAGGGGCAACGAACGACCAACTCTTTGCCCAAAGGATTTTTGTTTAACAAAGTTAAGTAGAAGACGTGCTCAGGCACGTTCCACACCCCCTCCCTCACCCCTGCCCACCCATCGAAGTCCCAGTGCCAGTGCCAGTGCCAGCCCAAGTCCCAGTCCCAATCCTAGTCCCATCCCATCCCACTTGCCCAGTGCTCTACATTTGTGCGCTGTCAATATTGGTCGATGCCACTCGAAACTTTATACAATGGCTGGGCATACTCGTATTTGAAAAACTGACAGATTCATTGGATAGACCAAGGGCGGGAGGGGGGGCGACGTTATTCCAGTGACCTATGGAATGCATTCCGCCTATGGCTGCGTGATTGAAGGGGCAAAAGGTGATGCATCGATTGTGCGGCTGGTGCGGTTCCGTTCCCACATTCAAGCGGTTCTTGGAGCACCATCGCCACCTGAGTAGCATTGATATATTTTGTTCTTTTCATTTGAATCCCATTCTTAATCACATTCTTGTTTGCTATTCACTTTCCACCCTCAACGTTTGGGAGCACATCCCCTCAGCCATCACAATCTTTGACCCTCTTGGTTTTCCATATCCCATCCCATACCATGCCATCCCTTTCTCAGGTGATGCCTTCAATCTTTCTGCGAAAATGGGTTCCCAGATGGAGTTGAGGGCCATGGCTGACTGCGGAGCGGAAATAAAATATCTTGTGCTAATTTTGTCACGACCTAGCCACCCTTCGGATTCATGATTCGGGCATCCCCTGCCACTGGGAGGCAGGCAACTTCTTGTCAGTTGTTTTAACATGGCCGCGGGGCAAGAGGAGACGTAGACGTAGCATCAGTCGATGTAGCAAGCAGCGGGGGGGGGGGGGCAAGGGCACTTTTGTTTTATCAGAAGTCAGTTAGTAGCGCAAAACTTTTTAAACGTTTTCGAAACAAGTTGAAATTTAAATAAACCTTTCCAATTTTTTGACGATGCCATTAGCCCAGCAGCTTCCCTACCCCTACTCCTACTCCTATCCCCTCCCACCTCTCTTCCGCCTACATCCTGCACTTCTCATTCCACGGTATGAAAGCCAAGTTTAGACAACAAAATCGCCAGAGAAATAGCAAACTTTTCTCGTTCCATCCCTTTTCTCTCCTGCCAGAGAGAATCGGAAGAAAGTCGGTGAGAGACTGAAGAAAAAATTGAGAAATCTGCCACTTCTGGAGGCACAGCCCCCACCCTTACCCTTCCCCACCACCCTTCTTGCCACTATTACCACCCACTCTCCCATTCATGTCCCTTCAGCCCCATAAAATCGACTTAAATTTTTATTGCGACAAAGAACTCTTCGGGCGAAAAGTGAAAAGAAAATCGTCAGGGCCAAAGTGCAGTCACTGAAAGGGGTGGGCGGGGGATACACTGGAGAGAGGAAGTGGCGGCTGGGCGGTGGTTCAGCGGGGGATCTAAGTGCAGTCGAAGGCGGTGAAATCGCATTATGGCATAACATTTTTTCCGCCATATTCGCCATTTGCTCTCAATCTCTTGTCTCTATAAGTAGGTTTTTCCTTATGTTTGTGTCACATACATTTTCAGTATTTCCTTTTGAAAGGTATTTCAATCGTGATGAAATGCTTGCGATATACGTATACCATACCCCCGGAAGAATACCCCAGGCATCCAGGTCTAAGTTCCTCTGTTTCTATGTCGTCTAGTACCTGGATTGACTGTTCCATTGGCTCCTCGCAGTACTACTGTATATAAGTTTCCAAATATCCTCTTAGTAGGACACACGCCAACCCTCGGCTCACTCGCTTAGCTCTCGCTTGTGCCGTGTTTCCATTTTGGCTTTGCGCCGGAAAGTATGCAGTTCTCTAATATTTTCTATAATATTTTCGCTGTCTCTTCTCTCAAGCGTTTGTTTCCCCATTCAAAAAGCTGGACAAAGAAGTGGAGAAAAACATAGAGATGGAGAATGGGAAGATGGGAAGAAGAAGATGTAGAACCAAATGCTAGATAGGTAGATAGATAGATACATACACATGTGTAGAGACAGAGAAAAGCCAAAAAGCGGTAAGCGGCTAGTTCGAAAAGTGCCCGACAACTGCGACGACGACCCGAACGAGCAACGAACGACAGACAGAGAGACAGACAGACAGACGGACAGCAACAAAATAATAAAAAAGCTAACTTTTTTGCCAAGTTGACTTTGACACATTGGGCCAGGCCAACACAAACACACGGGGGGGCTAAGACAGCCACAAACAGTCTGACAGAGACAGGGACAGAGATGGAGACAGAGTCGTAGAGGGGCTGGAACAGAGACAGAGAGTGAGAGAGAGAGAGAAGAAGAGACACAGTGTTAACTCTTCTAGCATGAAAATGGCATAATAAAATTGCCAACTCTCGCAAGAAGTGCAACAAAATACTTATTTGTCTTGCACGAAATGAAATGAACAAAAAATTCAAGAAATTCAGAAAATTCAAGAAATTCATAGAAATATGAACAAGTATATGCATATGGCTTATACGAGTATGGCCACCGATTTAGGCCAAACTGCCAAGGAAAATATTTGCAGAGTGGCAAGCAGCAGGAGCAGGAGGAGCAGGTGCAGGTGCAGGAGAGCATGAGATGGTAACGCCACAAGTGAGAAATATTTGAAATATTTTATTAGCGGAAGTCATGGCTACTGCCCCCAAAAACACCTTCATTCTGTGAGATATGGCAATGGGAAAATTGTCAATATTTACTACATTTTAGGACATAATTAACTAAATGGTGGTGGAGTTCAATAAAGATATCTCCATCTACACATAAGTATTTTCTCAAATTAATCAGAACATTCTTTCGTCTAAAATCGGATAAATTAGAAACGAAAACAGGAAACCTCTCATAGTAAAAAGTATGAAAATAAATCGTCATTTATTCTTTTAGAAAATATATCTCTCAAAATTAAAAAAGGCTTGATCTATTGAGGCTAGGAATCCACTGGAATTCCTTGGGCTTAGATATATACCATACATGTGAGTGTTCTTGTGTTTTCATCAGTGAATAGTCATGACTATTGCTGGCTATTGATAGAAAAGACTTTGAACATATGGTGAGACACACCTACTCGCACATACAGTTGTACATATGTGTGTACTTGTGTATGTATATAAGAATGAAATTAATACTGCCAAAAAACCATAAAAAAGGTATGTCCCCCGCAAACTGATCCCATTAATTTGGCTTATCCGAGGCACGTGTAATTAACATCAGCTCGAGCCAGGCTAATAAGCCAGTCAGCCCCGGCAGAAGGCCAAGTAAAGAGTAAAGAACAAAGATGTAGTAGAAGCATCCCAGTCCGGGACAGACCGCCCAAAGTCAGGGCAAGGCAAGGCAGAAGCGAAAAGCGCCAAGAACAAGTCGAAGCTAAGCGAAGCGAGATTAATGGATTTAATCGCGATGAAAGCGCGAAATTTTCTGCAAACTGTGATAAGCGGCAGCGATAACCGACGGATAAATTGAGGCTCATTAGGGCTAGCCGTTGGCCGCTGGTCGAACTGCTCCAGTTCTGTAAAGGTATAAAAGCGACGCCCTGGCCACCGAACCAGCACAGTCACTTGAAAGACAAACTCTTCAGTTCAAGCCAAGGCAATTCAGTCATCCCAATTCAGATCCCCCAGCGAGTATGTATCTCCAGAAGAGTCTCCTTCTGCTCGTGGCGACTATGCTGAGCAGCATATGGGCCAGGACATATGGCGCACCCAGGCAGGCAGCCGGCATGCCTGTATGGCAGTTCCAGTTCCCCGAGAAGGCCCCGACCAACCAGGACGATCCCAACGAGTCCCCGGAGCCACGACTCATCGCAAATGTGGGCTTCGAGGATGACTTGGTGGCCGATCATCAGCTGCAGCAGCTGCTTCTTCTGTCGGCCGGCCAGAGTCCGGCCCACCACCTCCTGCAGGCCAATCAGCCGCGGAGTCAGGGCGCGGATAATGGCCGCTCCTGGCTGGGCGACCACCACGGGAAGAACGGTGGCAACAGCGGCGGCACCACATTCGTCATAATAACGTCCCCATCTGCCGCTGCCCCCACTATCAACACCACCAACAACAACCTCATAAACAACACGGCTTCCGTTCCGGCCGCCGCTGCAGCGGCCACCACCACCCGCATTGGGGACTTCATTCGCAGCCCGATCGCATATCCGGCCAGCATGCCCATGCAGTACTTCCGCACGCGCCAGGACGAGGCATCCTCGCTGCCCTACTCCTCCGGCCTGTACGGCTGGAATGAGGCTGCTCTCTATGGGCCATCCTTGGATGGCTTGGACGGACTGTCTGGCGGCTACAGCGGCTTGGCTACTCGCTTCGGCGGTGGCGTGCCACTGGTGCCCATTACCATTGGCAACGAGGTGCGCTACGTGCCGCTCAACCTGCGCATGTTCCGCCAGCTGGCCAGCATTCCCATTAGGGAGAACGAGGAGCGGGACCGGGATCGGGAGCAGGTGCGGCAGCCCGTCGAAGAGGATCTGTCCGAGACAATGGCCGACGACTCAGAGCCCGAGGACCCGATCGAGACTCTGGTCAATGGCGCCACTGGTGCCCCCTCGATGGCACCACCAGGCTTCGGCCGCTTGGGCCAGTGGCGCAGGCAGCGTCCCCTGATGAGGAGGAAGCCGCTGCAGAGCTTCGCCCAGAATATCCGGCCAGTGCAGTATCTTTGAGACGGAACTGGGAACTCGCAACTCGATGCTCGAAACTCTGTCCTCCTATAAGATCTACGAAATGGAAACCCCTTCTACCATCTAAGAACTTTTTTTTTTATAAATTTTAATGGAAAAGAGTACCGTAATCGAAATATAACCACATCATCCTCCTTTGGACTTCACAGTAGAATGTTTTTGATATTTCCTTCTAAATAACTCCAGAAATTCCACTGGAACTACGGCTGATTCCATGGATCTACTGCCAACATGTACAATCAGTTTTTCCGACGAGGAAACTGTACTCTTAATCTTCAGCGTCGTTCTTGTCGTTGCCTTCTCCTGGCAGGATGCCTGGATGCCAATAATATTAAGTTGATAAGTTTCTCCTTTGCCCGGATGCAAAACTTTTCAATTTGTGAGGAGTTTTGCTTATTAGCCATAAACATTTTACATGCTGCCAGGCTTCAACTTTCATCCAACAGCCAACAGACAGAGCCAGATGCCAGAGCCAGAGCCAGACTCTGATAAAGTGAGATGGCTTCCAAGGGATTGTCCAATGGAATAGATGCGTTAAGTAGATCAACTTTAATTTGCTCTAAAAACAATTCAATCACTCAACAAAGCCAAATGGAGGCGGAGAGACGGAGGGGGGGATGAGTGCAATCGAGGGCCAGACTGTCAAATTATCTGGCAAATGTCTGTGGGGGGGAAGGAGGAGGCCTGGCAAAATGGAAAATGGAAAATGGCAAATGGTAAATGGAAATGGGCAAAATGGCAAATCGAGGCAGTTTTCTGCTCCTGGGTGTACCTCCGGCTGGCACCCCCACCCCCCACCCTTCCGAGGATGTGTCTAATTGATGGCAAGATTCTTATGCAATGCCTGTTTTCTAAGCTGTCTGTCTCTGTGTCTCTGTGCCTGTGCCAGATACATAGATACCTCCACCCTACACCCATTTATGGTGCGGCAGGCAACAACCAAACCAAAGTGAGACACAATAACAAATTAAATAAATATAAGAAGCTTTTAAGTTAATAGAAAATTCTATAATTGAATTTTGTGCCAAACATCAGCATCTTCTGACCCAGAAGCAGAGCCCAGAACCAGCATACTCATAGATACTCATAGACACTCGTAGATACATACACACACATATATTTAATCAGAAATGCAAGCAAAATAATAACCGAAGATTGAACGGGATTGCTCCAAAAATAGCAGACACAAAGAAGCATTTTAACATTAAATTATTGATTACATTTGGGATGGGAAATCGACTAATGGAAAATGCAGAATGGGAAATGCAAAATGCAGAGTGGAAAATTATGCAAAATAAAAATAAATATTTGTGTGCAGTTTTAATTGGATTTGTACATTTCTTTTAAGCTCACTTCTGCCTTTAAATGGTGAACCTCTGCAGATCTTAAATTCGTATTGTAAAACGCCTCTTTGGGTTAATTACAAATCGGAGAAGAGAGCGGAAGGAGGCGGAAACTGGAACCTTTTTGGTAAAATAATACAAGCATTTTGCGATGGCAATCGAAAATAGAAAATAGAAAAGACCCCACACCACTTGACCCAGGGATACTCGTACTCCGACTGCGGCAGACCGCAAGTGTTAAAGTAAAAATAATAATAATGATAACAGCATATATCAGAGGAGGAGTTTAAGGAACGACGAGCTATTGACACAACACTTTGGCTGATTACAGAAAAACATTCTGCGGCTTGGGTGTTAAAGTTGAGAGCTGCTCGACACGAACAGGCAGCACAGACAGACACACATACGCACATAGTCATAGTAGTATTAGTGGCAGTAGTAGTCGGAGCACCCAAGTATCTGAGTATCTCGGGGATCTTTGTACTTGTCAGAACTGTCTTTATGCGAGTGCGTGTGCGAGTGCGTGTGCGTGTGTGAGTGCGTGTGTGCGAGTGTCTGAGAGTGTGTAGGAGAACTTATTCTGTGGGAAACACTTTTCAAGATTAAAACAAAAAGATTTAAGTGAATTATGTTAAAGTTATTTGCCTTGTGCGTCTCACGCACTCAGCTCCACACTCGACAGTATGCGACAGCCACATAGCCACATGGCCACATGGCCACAGATACGGATACTCGTACTCGGTACGTTGCCTCAGATAGAGATACTGCCACGGATACAGCATGCAGCATACAGTATAGAGTAAGTGTGAGTCTGATACTGAGACTCGGACAAAGACTGGGACTGGTCATGTAATATAAATATGTGCATAAAAATAAATACGTATACGTATGTATAGGGGGATATGGATATGGATAGGCTCTGGCCAGGCCAGGCAGTGGCCTGCTCGGCAGAAGGACGAGGCTGGAGCACAAATTCGTTTATTTATTTATACAGTACGAATATTCAGTGCTGCCTGTTGCCTGACTGCTCCGAGTAGTATGTATCTTTGAGATACGCTTGCCCCATGTTTTTCCCCTTGCCTGCCGCCACACAGATTTATGTGAATACGCATGTTTATTGTCGAGTTTATTAGATTTGATTTACTGCACACACACACACACACACACACACACTAGCATGCGTGTATACATAGCAGATATTTGTAAATAATTCTAGCAGTGAGAACTTTCCCTTCGGCATCCGATAGATACATGACAGGCAGGCCCAGCCGACTTCCCGTTCTGCCTGTCACAATGATTGCATGTCAGCAACATCATCGGCAGCATCACGCAACGCGGGTGAAATTTTTTAATTGCACTTCGGGGTTCCAACTTATAAGAGGAGACGTCTCCATGGATGGGGCACACATTGTGGCAGGAAGTCTCGCAGCATGAAGATCCCCCACAGAGGTATTTCTCTGCTCATCGGGCTAACAGTTCTCGCTGCCAGCAGCGAGGCCCGACGCAGCGGTGAGTCAGTGTCCAGAAACAAGGTTGAACTTTAGCCACAACTAAGGTGTCCTATCCTCTTTTGTACCCAAAGGTTATCGCCTGCCCCAAATGCAAGGACGTAGCGCTGGCTCCGCACCAGCTGCCACTGCAGTCCCAGCGCCAGAGAGCGTGGGCAGTGGTCGGGATTTCCTGAAGAAGTTCATGCTCTTGCGGGGCATGTTCCAGCAGCCGCCCAGCGACAATGTCATCGTTATCACTCAGCCGACCTCGACCACAACCACGACTGCCACGCCCTCACCACCCACAACCACAACGACCACGACAACCACAACCACGACGAACAACAATGCCAGGGCCCTGGGCGGATCGCACAGCAGACAGCCAGAAGACGAGCAGCTCCTAGAGCTGCCAGTGCCCACGATGACAGGACTAGGTGTCCAGGACGGCTTGGACCTGCCACCAGGTGAAGCCCATCTGGCCGCTACCATGCCCCAGCGAAAGCCATCGCCCCCCAAGACATACAAGCAGAAGATCAAGCTGAAGAAGCAGCAGCTGCTCCGCTCCAAGAAGACCCATCATCATCGTCACGTCCACAAGCCCCAGCAGATGAGCCAGAAGAAGCGGCAGCTGAAGAAGAAGCTTCAGAGGAACTCGAATTCGGGTAGCGAACAGAGGGAGAGGCAGAGTCAGCGGCAGTCGGCGGTCAACTTTATCGAGCCCTACCACAAAGAGCACTCCCCTGGGCCGGGGACTGGGACTGGAAGTGGGACCCAGTCTGTGTCCGACTCGCGTTTGCAGCGTATCTGGCGGCGCCTTCAGCTGACCAACTGAGGAATCCGCCAGGAATGAGACACACCTTTTTTTTTGTAGTGCCTAAGTATAGAGGTTTTTTTTGCAATAAACAGATGAAACTTTAATATAATAATAATATAAATATTTTATTGCCTTTTTAATTGCAGCAAATATCTTGATCTTGGGAGATTGTAGAAAGAATTTCGCCACTTCAATTTGTTGTGAAATTTTTATAATAATAATTCTGTGAAACTATAAAACGGGTTTCAGCTCCAGGGGATTTCTTTTTTGGATTCAAATGATTTTCTCAGAGATTCTCAAACAGGTTTCAGGTTGCTTTACATAATTCAGGAGGATGTTGAATACTTATTGTATTCTTAGTCTTGGATTTTCAATCGAAATTGGATCGAATCATAGGAAGAAACTTCCCAGACACTAGCTCCTCACACACAAGGCACATCCTTCCCAGAGTCTTTAATTAATTTTTGAAACTGTTTGGGATTTTGCCAAACATTTATTTGGATGCATCTCTGCACTGTGATTATGTTCGGATGAGGTCACAGAAGTTTTCCAGATATATTTCGCATTCGATTCAATGCGAGATAAAATCGTAGGCAACTTTTCATGTGGAAAAAAGGCAAATAAGAAAATCAAATCCACTCTTGTCACATTAAAGAAGTTTTCAATTTCACTTGAGCATATTTTATGGAAAAGTATTCATATTTATTCATGCATTTACACATGTATATACCTTTCAGTATGTACATATGTATACATACCTAAATATAGGTAGATATAATGATGTTGACCCTGAAAGTTTTCGCGTCGTACTTAAAACAAAACAAAACTGACCCGAAAATCCTTTTCCCCTTGGAGAAAAATTGTTTAAACGGAGGGGGATGTAACTCTGGCAACGGCTTGGATTAGGCCAAGTCAACGACTTTGCGCAGCATTATAAGTATATACTTTATACGTATGTACATATACACACACAAAGAAAAGGGGCAAAAAGGCAGACAAAATATGCGAACACGATATCCTGGCTGTGGCAAGTTCAAGGATGTCTGGCACGCTCATGAACTCGTGACGTGGCGTGGAGCCGGCGTGAACTGAACCCAAGGTGCCCCGGCAGTCAAAGGAAAGGAGTGAAATAAAGGTCCTGGCCCTGGCCATGGCCCGGCACGGACCAATTGTTCATTTGTCTGCCTTTCTGCCTCTTTAGGCCAGCAGACTTAACCTCCCCGCTGTAAATACATACAGATGTATGTATGTATGTATTTATATTCTTTTCTAATGCAAGAAATTTGTGTAAATTGGCAAATTTCGCATAAATAGCGAGCAGCCGAAACAATGGGGGGGGGGAAAGGGCAGCGTCGGGGGAATCGAAGCCGCGGCTGCTGCTTGACTGTGGGGCCACATGAAATTTATGTCTAGATCGACCAGATACCGGGAGAGTCGAGCGGGCAGACAGACCAAGAACTGGTTTCCATCGATTGGTTCGCTCCGCTGAACCTTCGTCGGGTTAAAGGTCACTCCACAGCGGCTGCTCAGAACTGAAGCGAACTGGACAGACAAGATCTTCAGCAGGTTGCATGTCGCTCCCCTGTCGATCGCCCCCAAAAGAGATTATGGAAAGCTCAGGCCCGCAGGCAGACAAAACAAAAACAGCAAATAAAAGAGTGAGTTTAGTGGCAGAAGGGAAGCGGAAAGAGAACAACGGACTTACCACGAAGGGGCAGAAAAGGTTGTAGGCAGCCGCCATCATCAGCAATGTTCACGGACTCCTTGGAGTCCTTGCAGTGATCTTCTGCATAAACTTAAAGGCCTTGCAATAATAATAACAGAAATAGCCAAGTGATTTTGATTTGATTTAATCAAATTCAATTTCAATTTGAATTCGTGTGGCCGAACAAAGCACAGAAATAAGGGTGCCCTTACTATTATGTCAGACGCACAGGGTTGCCAGACTTTGAATCTAGTAGAACAGAAATCATAAGTCGTCAAGTCGTCAGCTGACATAGAGAGAAATAATAAAAAAATAAAATTATTTTCAGTCCAAATATTTAAGTGAAAAAATAAGTGAAAAACCATAATGGATCCATCGGAATCGGGTGGCGGCTCCGCCAAGCCGGAAATGAAGGATAAGTTGATTATGGTACAGCTCTATGGATCTGGTAAAATATTGGCCGTAATACACACATTTCTCCCATTCTCAAAGCAGGGCTCAAAGTCTTCGCTCAGAGCTCGTCGCTCCGATCCAGTGGGTCAGCCACCAAAGAAGAAGTTGCGTTTTTCCGACGACGATCCATTGCCGGAGTCGGCAATGAAGGAGGAGGCAGCGGCCCTCTCTTCGCGCTACCAAACCGTCATGCCAAGCGCTTCCACCACCAAGGCTGGGGGACGAGTGCCTGACGGTTCTTCCCAAGAAGCGGATGGCAGCGAATCCTCTGATGATGATCTATGATCTGTACAGATCAAATGCATGTCGATTAATTGTTAATGTTTACCTGTAACCAAGCTAAGAAATTAAACTGTTCTCAATTTCATGCGCTTTTCAGATACTTCAGATATACAACAGGGGATTCGATGGCCTGCTGCGCCTCGCCAAAGACTGTGTAGGAGTGTCATAGGATCCTGGGACGGATTCTGCCCAGGGCGCGTAGACCGCGGAGCCGCGACTGGCTCGTCCAGTCTGACTGTTGTGCCGCTTGTACTATATTTTCGCCGAAATTACCCCAGAGATAAATTCTCTGCTTAAGCGAGGTCTCATGTTTCAGACCAAAGGCACAATCGATACGTTGAGCCGTCGTCATGGCTCCGCAGAGCCACGTCATGACACTCCATGTACTCCGGCTCCCGCTCCATATCCATCTGTATTCTCGTCTTTGTATGCTTTTGTGGTAAAACAGTGGGAGCTGGAAAGAGGAAGAGCGATGGAGTGGGGAAAAGGATATTGAAAAAGGCGCCGCATAGAGGAAACTTTTTTCATTTTTAGTTTGTCAAGTTGGCACAAAGGGCGAAAAGGCGATGCCGCTCCAAGTTTCTCCACCACCAAAGCTTTTGGCACGGCAGGGAGGGAGGGGACAACTTAACATTTGCACGCTCAAAAATGCCACAAAAAGAGCCAAGGATAAAGGGGCGGGGTCCAAAGTTTGTCCCGACACCCCCCGCCCTCCTGGCCAGCGCTAAGGGAAGCGTTTCCGATCCCATAAAGTACATTTACCACAAACAGTGAATATTTTTTGTATTAGATTCGAAACATTAGGTTCTATATGTACATAATATAAACTTACCTATGTATTTGTTTATCTTTAAGGCCACACGAAATGCTGATCAAGATTGGATCATTGGATCGGATATGCAGAGAGAGAGCTGTTACCGGAGCGAATACCCAGGAAAGAGACTTACTCCCACGCTGCATTCAAATGTGGAACAGGCTCAAATTCCAATTGAATTTCAGTGCCCACCAATTGGAGAGATATCAGAGGAAGCCCAGAAGCCTTGGAGTCCTGGCTGTTACCGGAGACCCCTCTGTGAATGAATGAGTGCCGCCTCTGGATCCAGCGAACGCCGAAACACAAACTGAACCTTCGCTTCTCGGCGTGCATATAAATTGCTGGAAATTATGCACTAGTGCGACAAAAGTGAAGGACCCGGAAACGAGGCAATTGAAACGGGCTGCGGCAGGTGCGGTTCCATTTCGAGGGCGAGCCGCAGTGGCAGATGTACAGCGCCGCACAAAAGCAATTGTCTAATTGCATTTTAATATGATGACTGCTGCAGTTTTACTGCCTGCAGCATCAGCAGTGCCACGGTGCCACGGTGCCCCAGTGCCAGTAATAGACGGAAGACGGAAGAACAGCAACTGCAAGTCTGCGCAGTCAGTGTGTGCACCCCATTTTTTTGGAAAAATATGTATTTTAGGCCTGGAATTTAAGAGACTTTGCCTTGATATATCTTCAGGCATAGCCATTCAATGGAAACGAATTAAAGATTAAATGAAAGGCCAGGCTTTTTCCTGTACAATCCATAAATCCTAATGGATGGCAGCACTGGACTTCAATAGCGTACAGTTGCATTGTAATCGGTTTGCATTGTGCGAGTGCATGAATGGGTATGTTCTGGAAATATTAGAGAGGGAGAACCAGAGAGAGTGGCATTATAAATAGCAAGGTGTTTTAATTAAATGGCAATTGCCGTCGAGCAACGCAACAAAGTGCACATATATACACACAGACATACATACTCTGTATGTGCATCTTTCGGTGGGTGTAGGGGCGATTCCGATGCATCCCAACATTATTTATTTATTGTGCCAGGGCAGTTTTGCTTATGCAATTGCCTCTGCCAGTGTGTGCGGCAGGTGTGTGCGTGTGTGTGTGGGCCAAACTGCTTACAGGCAGAAGGTAAAGAGCAGCAACAAATGTTCCAGCTATCACTAAATAAATGCCTGCAATTAAAATGCTTAACACTCGTTGGCTTGGCTGCTCAATGTGCATCCTGCAGGGCTGGGTATACATATGGTATGTGCATCTACTAGTATGTATCTATACTCATGTATGTATGTACATATGTGCATTGGCATTTGCTCTGCTGGATAAACCTTGCTGTCGACAGCTTGCGGCTGTTGCAAGTAGCTGCTGCTGCTGTTGCACTTTCAGGCCAGCAACTACAGTCTTACTGCAGTACGAAGTGCATTGTCTGGAACTGTTCAGATGCTGGCAGCAGATGCTTTTGTTGCACTCTTTATTGTTCCTGCCTCAGTGTGGTCAGCTCTGGTGGCAGCTGTACCGCCACACCGCCACAAGCCGATTCAAATCTAGCCCAGGGGGGCGCTCGTGAGTCCGGCCTGTGGTCGTATGGGAATTACGAGTGATGCTGATAATTATCATGCTGGTGATGCATTGGAATCTCCTGAAAATCCTCTTCCTTTACACCGGAGTAATTGTCCTGACTGATTCGGCCACTACTGAAAGCCACAGAGGACCGAAGCCGACCGCCATCCCAACTGCAATCATTTCCATCACCATTAGGCAAAGTAACAAGAGACTCAAGTCCAAGTAAACATCTATCGAGGCTCGAAGTTGAAACTCTAAGTCATTGCATATGGAAATACTATACCTACTAATACTAATCGAATTACAATTTTCGCATTTCAGTCGGCCCCAAAGCTTTCCATAATTAGAGCTGTGTATCCCAAACCTAAAACATGAATATGTACAATGAGACGATGAGGACTCTGACTCTGACGATTCCGAGGAGGGAGAGCCCAAAGCCAAGGTGGCCCAAGCATCAGGCAAAGCCAATGAGGAAACTGGTAAAGCGGCCAGCGGCAGGGTCACCATCGCAGGGTCACCATCTGTGATAATATTGGACCTAGCCGCTGCAAATGGCCCAGAGGCCCTGAGAATTCGTCACTCGCCCATGCCGCCTGAAGAATGGGGCAGTGTCCATCTATGTTTTGTGCGCCAAACCGAACCAGCTTTCAATTCCGAGCCGTAGAGGCATATGTTTCTGTGATAATCTTCACGGCACCATTGACAAACTTCATGTGCAATATCTTCCGGCTCCTCACACAATTTTGGAGTGCTCTATGGGCTAAAAGTGTGCTGGGTGGGTGAGAGGGTTCAGGACACAAGGGAGAGGGGCGTCGGGGCGTAGCGCTGGATTCGAACAAAGGGGCAGGCTGCAATTTAATTACCTCTGCACAACAATGGCACACAGGCATGAGGGGGCCGAAAAGAACGAAGGGAAATGGGGGAAGGCATTTGCCAGATGGACTCGTGGCTCTGGCTATAGTTTTGAAATATAGTTGCATATTGCCAGCTGCTAGGTGCCTTAGCACCAAAATATCCGACTACCCGACTCGCCAGACTCGCCCGACCCGCCCCTTCCTCCGTCTCTTTCCCGCCCATCGTTCTGTCTCCTTTGGGCCGAGGCAATCGAGTGGCGTTTACTCTTCCGTTGGCGCTGCAGCTGCTGTTGTTGCTGCGATTATTGTGGAAATAAAAGCAAATCGGATAAAAATGTAACTGCCACGACGCGCCACCCACTCCCCACCCCACTCCCAATCCCACCCAGAGCCCCAGCCCCAGCACCAAGCACAGTGCACTGCTGTTGCTGTTGCTGCGGCAACGTGAAAACCGCTCAGATTCTAACAAAAGATGCAACCGCTGGTGAGCTACAACCGCACGGGCTTTTCCTCCATTCCACCTCCCCCCTCCATCCCATCCTTACCAGCTCCATGCTGCAGCACCACCCAACCACCCATCACCCATCCGCTATCCGTTCGCCAAGCTATGACCATGCCCCACGCTTCGCTTAACTAATTAGAGCGTGTGAGAAAATGCGCAAAAAGTATAGACTAGAAGAGAGGTAGGTGGTGGCTGCCACTTCCTCTCACACCCACACAGCCACACCCATACCCACACCCACACACCCATACCCACACACCCACACCTATACCCATCTCTATCCACACTGTGAATCCAGCGACGCCTCTGCATTTCGTTTGCCTGGCCCGTTCAGTGCTACTGGCACCCACACCCTACACCTACCCCTCCCCTCCTCCTTCTCAGTGAAATATTGTTGCATTGCACAACAGAATCACCGTTGGAATTGTGTATGAATTATGTATAATTAAATTTCAACATTATTCATGTTTCAAGGAAAAAATTAGCAGCTGCCCAGCGACCGATGGGTGCAAAAAACCAAAGCATAAAGACAGCGCCGAAGAAAGGGGTGGCGAGGGGTGGCGAGGGGTGGCGAGGGGTGGGGATGGGTGGAGTGCTCCACGAATCCTTCCCAATTTGAGAGCATTTCAAAGTCAACAGAGCGCAATAATTCGCGGATTTCTGTTGATACTTTTTATGGTGCCACTCGTTAATTGTTCTTTTAACCAGCTTCGAACCGCAAAGGATCCTCGGAAATTATTTGGATTCAATCAAATTTAACAATTTCACATTATGTATATTTCCCATTGGTATTCTATATACATATGTTCCAGCAATGCTCTTGCGAGTTCCATGCATTCTCGTACATTCACAGAACTATGCCTTGAATAACGGACATAATTCAGATTCAGATGGGAAGAACAGCAAACATTTTCGATTGATTAATATATTGATTGCGAATCTGGTCTCTGTCTGAGGTCCCCCAACTGTGTTGTGGGTATTCTGTTGGCCGTCGAAGGAGTCATCCGAGTGCATGTCTGGGCATATGGCATATTGTAACAAATGTTTGCTGTTTCCATTTCGCTGTTTGCATACAGCAAATATCAATTATAGTACTCTTTGTTTCGTCTTTCGCTGTTATGCTTTTTCGTTCATTTCTTTTTTGCACACACCCTACATGCATTTATCTATTTATATATTACTCTGAAATAACTATTCTGCTCATGCGAAGATACAATTATTCGGTTCAATACGAAATTGGTAGCCATCCATTGTATAACCTTTTATCCCTGATCTTACATTTTTCATATTGAAAACATAGTTCATGTTTCATAGTACAAAACTTTGAGCATTTCTACGAAAATATATACGATCCTTGGGTCGCTGCGAAACAGAACTTCGCCGCAGTCCCTCAGGGGCTACAGGCACTTGTCGCTTGTGTCTTATTATCTAACAATGTTTGAGAAAGATTAGATGCAGGTACATTCGTATTTAGGTATATAAAATGATCTTCTGTATGGCTTTAGGCCATGTCAATTGCATTCCGACTTCAATTGCTCTTTGTCCAAAGGTCTCAAGAAGGTATTTGGAATCACAAGACAATAAATGAATAAGAACTAACTGTACGAGTTTGTATTCTGTTGTAGGATTCTCTGGGCATTGTAGAGTATTTCGTAGTTCGTTACTCGAGTTTGGCATAAGCCATTTGGACTGTTTTTTGTGCCGCTGTGGCCATTATTTGTTAAATTAATTAAAATTCAATAACAAAAATGTTGAATGCATGCCTTTGGATTAAGCCCGGCCAGGGGAGGCCAGTCGAGGGCGGGCCAAATGGGTTCCAAATGCAAATTTCAGCGGAGAGGCGGGGAATATTTATGGCCATAAATAAATAATTCCTCGCAAATGGTTTGCAAAGGCAATTGATTTACAAATAATATTAATACAAATTATTAGGCCTCGTGATAGCGATTTTGGGCAGTGCAAAGTTGTGTTTTATTGTCCTCTGATTAACAGCAAGGAATGTGTGTCGTCCGCATCGTCCTTCTCCTTTCTTTCTTTATATCTAAGCAACTCATAAAATGTAAAGTAATCCTTCAGCCTTGGGGCGCTGTCGCATTCATTGGGGCCTCCAGCTTCCTGTCTGCAATAAATGGAAAATATATTTGATTATGGAATGCATTTCCTTAGATGCCCTCGGGCTAGCAACATTCTTTGGGTGTGGTTAAGGACTCACTTTTTCTGTGTGCTCAACCCCAGCTTCTGCCTTTCATGTCTTATTTAATTAAGTTTTGGATTACACTCCTGCCCTGGCTTGGTGTCTCCTTTTTCTGCTTTGGGCTTGGCCACAGCATTGAGTTTTCGCTTGTTTATGAGTCCTGAACTGCAAGGGAGATATAAATATTAGCGCTTCCTCGCCTGGAGGAGTAATAGTTACACACTTACGCACTACTTTTATCCTTTTTAATGGTAATAAATCGTCCTGTTGTATTTTTTTTGAATTGGTTTTTGATTTTAGACAGTTTTCTGTGTGTTGAATTGGGCTTTTTAGTGGGGTTTGATCAGGCATCAAGGATCCAGGGGATGCACTCACCTCAGTTGCACGTTGATCATGCCATTTTCTTGCGACCTGCGTATGTAAAAAGTGTTGGTAAATTAATTGTGGATAATGGGAATCAATGATGAGGTGGCTGGTGGCTTAATAAATGTCTACTCAACGCTGTCAGGGCAGCCCAGCGGATACGCAATCTTTTTTGCCCACTGTACTGCATCACAGTGGACAAAACAGGTAAGAAAGCCCCCTCCTAGTACGATTTGTAGATGGTTCGGTTCAGTTATGCAACAGATCTTCTTCGTTGCACCATGCATAAGCGATTGCATGAATACTTTTGATCAACGACAAATGCAGCGAGGTGGAAAAGGTCGTGTGCAATTGTTATTACACAATATTTTCATTGCTTTGGTCGGCACATCGCGAAGGAAACATCAACTGCACCCGCAGACGGCAGCCATGAAGGAAGCAGCTGCCAGCAACTGAAGGAGTAGCTTGGGAACTGCAGCATCATCCCGGGCCATCAACCGATGACTCTGGCATTGACATGAATAACTCACCGGAAGACTGTGTGTCCTCGTGTGTGTCGGATGTGTGGTGTGTCCCGAAAGTGGAGTGGCAGACACAGCTACCAAAAAGGGTTTATGCATATACTCTCTGAGAATTCTTCACTTAAAAAAAACACACACAATATAGCCAGAAGCAAAAGTTCCGCCCATGCGCTTGCTGCCACGAACTTGAGGCATGGCTGGGATAGGTTAGGTGTGATCAAAACTAAATGTGGCACTGAATCTGCTACTAAAACGCCGAAATATTCACTTACTCATCTGGGGGGAACAATTTGGCTTTCAGTTCCACAACGTTTGAGATGTTAAGCCTGCGGATGGACAGGATTAGTTCAGATTGATCCGACGCCTGCCGAGCAATGCACTCACCGTTCGAGATGTTTTTCCTTGTCGGCAGCACTCATACGGCTATCATACGTTGGTAGGCTTTAACGAATCGAATCGGATATTGAAGGTTAGGTGAAGAGCTCAAGTGGGTCTAAGTCGGACATTCTCTTACCAGCGGTATACCGAAAGCTCCCCCTGATTCACCGCATTCCGATCACGTGTCCCTGGCTGCATGCTCCTGCGAACGACAGAAGCAAGATTATTTCCGACTTTGTTGATTGGTGACTTTCACTCACTTTTTCCTTTCGAATATTTTATATCTGCTACCCTTTAGCACTGACATTTCCCTTACTTTACTGTATAAATCCGACAAAACTATGCGAATGTCACTCGAAACAAAACAGTTGCGCATGCTCTGTTCACCACAGCTGAAAACAATCGATTACAACATCGATAAAATGAACTTTTGTTATCGAACCACGCCGCCGCGAACCCGACTCAGAACAGCAACAAACAACAGACAACAAATATTCTGAGAACTCTGCCAGATGCGCCATTTAGATAAACCTCCTGACTAAACAAATCCTTTCCTAAAAAGAACCAGTGCAGCAACACTGAACACTGCTCGGTACTGGTTCGGGTCATTTCTTTGCAGTGCTGCAAAGCATGCCAACGACCCTTCTTCCAGTAATGGATAACGCAAGTAACGAGGCGGCATTTGATTTCTATTCAAATTGCCATTTCGAACCTTTTCCAGAATCTGAATGGATGATTGGAAAATTTGTATTTTTGAGTGCAGAAAAACTCCCCCCTTCCTGCTGCATGCATGCATGCGTGTGTGTGTGTGTGTGTGAGTGTGTGCAAATAAACTGTAATTGTAAATAAACATAAATTTTACAATTATTGCCAACACTGTATTTTAAACTTATTTATATGCACTTTTTTTGCCGCCTGATTCCACGTGTATGTGTGCACCGCACTCCGAAGCAGATAGCACGGGGAAAGCATAATGGATACAACACTATACGCTTTCCACAGTTTGTATTCCGAGTTGGAATCTGAATGAAGGTATTATGGCATTGACGAAACGATGAACGAGTTGGCAGGGCACCAACGCCAACAATGTCTGAGAAGTGTGTGTATGTGTGCACACTTTTGTGTGTATGTTTGTGTGTGTAGGAACCAATTTACATAGACTCGCTCCCGCCCCTTCAAATGTTTTCAATTTAAAATCGATTCTTTCATTTAATAGACATTATCGCAGTTGTCGTAGCGCATTGCAAATTCGCAATTATCTGACCAAATTTTGCACTTATTTTCGATCATCCAATTGTTTTTATTATTTGCTGTCAACGTTTCCCCCCCTCCCTCCCTGTGGCACAGCCGTCTGGCACTCACAGTTCGTTGTTTTGTTTTCATTTTTTCACTACTTTGGCGGATATCATAAATTGGTTCGGCGGGCGACATTTCCCATGTGCAAAATTGAAATGTGTGTGCGTGTTTTTTGCTGTTGTTTGTTGTCCAGGACACTGCAGCCAGCCACAGGATGCACGCAACTGGAGAGGATGCCAGGGACGGAGCCTGAGGGACTGACTTTGGATGCCAGCTTCGGAGCCGGAAGAGGCGTCAATCGAGTATTGAGAGGAGAAGGAAGTCCTTGAGGCCAGGACAAGACGGAGATAATCCGTCCTTCCTGCAACCAAATTATGTGCTAGATTATGTGGCATATGTGAAACCATTTCAGATAGTTAGTTGCACATACCGTAGACTCAAAGGCTGAACTCACTGAAGGGGATTTCTAGTCCATTGGCGATTCGCTTCGATTTTGTAATCCAAATTGGGATGGGGGATGGGGGATGGGATGGGGGATGGGGAGACATTTAATTAATTTTATAATGCATTGATGGCCACTTTAACATATTTATTTCCTTTGCGTTTGATTGGCGCTTTTTTTGCCTGCTGTTTTGTTTTTGTTTCTGTTTTTGTTTTTGTTTTGTGTCAACTTGCGTTTGGTTCGACTGGTGGCAACCAATTTCACTCACCCGTCCGTCCAGTTCGTTTTCCCTAAATTGACATAATGACCAAATAATTTTCCAGTTCGATGCGCCTTTATGGCCAGGCAGCAGCCAATACATCCACAGAGAGGAAAGTGGGGAGTGGGGGGGATAGGTCTGACACACGGTCAGATACAGATACAGATACAGGAGCAGCGGTAGCGGCAGCGACAGCGGCGTTGGGGAAATTTTCAATTTTCAATTTTCGCATACGTTTGACAACCATCGAGTGACAGCACATTTAATGCAAATGTTCAATTTCAAATGCTGTGGAAATTTATTGCGACTGTCAACATTCATTTGCAAAATCCTATGCACACGAGTGGGGAAAAGCGGGTGGTACTGGTACTGGGACTGGCCACACACTCACACTCGCACACACACAGCACCTATACAGATATCGCGACAATTAATCAAGCAAATGAGGCAACCGAACTGGGAAAATCTGGGGGCCCAGCGACAAGCTGAAGGGGATAATTTGGCACATAAAAAGGGTGAACCGAACCCCACCGAACCCCACCGAACCGAACCGAAGGGTCGAAAGGAACCGTCTTCAAAACCATTGAAGGGTGTCGCCTAATGTCGTTGTCAAGTGACGACTGAGCAAAGTCCCTCCATTCCTCCATTCCCCCATCCCTCCTCCACAAACGGGACTTTTTTTCTCTCGAGTTTTCCCTTGTCCTTTTGGGCTTTTCGTGCGATTCATCGGTTCATTCATTCGGTCACTGTTGCTCTCCGTGGAGTCATTGGGGACAGCGGACAGAGGACTTGGCAGGAGTTCCATTTATCAATTGATTGACTAGATAATTGCCAGCAAAGTGAAAGATAAGCAAGCGACAGGGCCCGTCCAGTAGCAGTTACTAATGACTCACAGCCTTGGGGCTAATCAGCTGAGTTCCAATTTCCATTCCCCTTCCCCTAGTATCAGCAATGGGGTCTTCCCTGTAAACTAGCTTTTTGCACTACAAAAATGGATGTTTCAAAAACTGTAAGCTATGGAGTTCAGCAGGTCGGGGGTCTGACAGACGCCTGCCATAAAGCCATAAATGTCCGGCCATAAATTATGCCGCTGAGGGCGGTGGTGGGCCTGCCAGAGAGTGGGGCTAGTGCTGGTGGTGTTCCGGTGGCATCCAGCGATTGGTGACATATGTGAAAATGCATTCTACTGTCACTTGAATGCTTGATGGCCGCCGCCAGCACTCGCCTACATGTGGAGACAACTCGATTTGGGACATCATCGAAGGCTGCAATGGCGACTGCAACGGCGACTGCAACGGCGACTGCGACGGCGACTGCGACGGCGACTGAGCTGCGACTTCATTAGCTCGCCATATACGATGGTGTTTGATGTGTGAACAACTGTTGCGGCACATCCTAGGGCCAAGGATCCTCCAGCAGCAGAACCAAGTTAAATGACATACAATTTTAGCTATAGCCACCTTCAAAACATCTGAGGATCATCCGTAAACTTCCTGGAGTTTCCTGTTTCCTTGCTCCATTTGCTCCGCCTTGATCCGAGGCTCGCCACTTCAAGTGGCAGCCTGCGTGCCAAAAAAATTGATTCACTTAGCATTCGCATCGAGTCGCCGTGGTCCAGACTCCGGATACACCGGCAACACCTCTCCCAGCAGCTCCCGTGGCTGGCGATCTCTCCGTGATAGAGTGCCGCGACACTGAGTAATCTATTTTGTGTGTGACACATACGTACGTACGTACACTCCTCACAATAAACTCCCACTCCCACTCATTCAGCCGGGTACTGGGGTCGGTACTTCCCGTCCCCGTCCCCGAGTCAGTCACTCTCTAACACACTAATAATGGCATATAAAGTCGCTCGCACACGTTTCCCGATGCTGGATGTTCCTTTCTGTTCTGTTCTGTTGTGCTCCTCTTCTTTCGGCTCCTTTGGCTCCTTTGGCTCCTTTGTTTTTGGTGTTTTTACAACATGGCCAGCATAACAATGTCGCAGCAAACGAAAAATTGCAAGTGGACACATGAATTATGTGCAGCACTCGAGTTAAACAACCGCCGGGCGTAGCCCCAGCAGCCCCAGCAGCCCCACTCCTATTGCTCCTGACTCTGACTCTGCCTCTGCTCCAGTCCCTGTCCCAGTCACAGACCCCCGCCAGCGACAGGCAAACAAAAAGCAGTGCCGGCTTCCTACTAAATGCACGAGTACTCAGAGCTCTCCCATCTCTTGTTGCGTTTCGGATGCGGGGTTTCGCTGGCTTTTTTATATACACATGTGCTCGGTTTTTGTTGGCTGCCCATTGGGGACGCGTTAGTGGTCCGTGGCCGGGTACCCCTCAACCGTCCCCATCCCGCTTTTGGTCCTGGTCCTCGTCCCGGATGTGGATGAGCCCAGAGAAGGAGAAGGCAAAGAAGATGGAATGGGAGTGAAGTGAAGTACAATGTTGACTTCGCCTGGCTTTGGTTTGTTTTGGAGGTCACACACAACAAGAAAGGGAAGGGGGGGGGGGGAGGGGAGGGGTGCCGCAGCCACTGCCATTTGGGAGTTGGCTTTGCGGGTATTAAATTATACATCATTTTGCAACAAATGATGGTCGTTACGTTGCCCCCCCCATCCACAAAGCAAGACCCCCCCACCCCAAACCAGGACTCCACACTCGCAGTGTCCCCCCTGCCCAAATCCCAGGCGGCCATTGCCATTGCCTAGACCTAACAATCGTTATACCCTAAAACAGAGCGGACATAAACCACTTGGACACCAGAATGCGAGCCGAGTGCTGGAACTGGAACTGTCCTGTGCCATGCGGAGTCATAATTCAGTCGAGATAGCGCCTTGTTCTTGGCTTTCAAGGATCTCCTCGGATCCCCAAAGAATTCTATAAGAAACTCTTGGCTTAAGAATTCCTCTTGGGTATCTGGGGTAGCCCCTAAAGGGTATCCGTGTCTTCAGCACGTTTCCCCGTCGGTTAATGATCCACAAAAAAGTATGGCCAAAACTTTCAAACTGTGCTGCCCGCACACAGCCAGTCAATTCCCAGGACTGCACACAACCTACCAGTTAATAAAAAAAAACACACGCACGCACACACACACAGAAAAGTATAAAAACCGAACCGAATCTCTGGCGGCGTTGCTGCGGACGGGATGTGTGGATATATGGATGTCACTTTATTATTTTTAGAGCGGGTTGTGGGTGGTGGGTAGTGGGTGGTGGGTAGCGCTCTAAGTGATTTAAGCAGCGACTGCAGGAAGGCATATAATCGATCTTAATTACATTTGTATGGCATGCCGGGCTGGCATGGTATCTGGCCTGCTGCGAGTGTGGGTTAAATGTGCGGTGAAGGAACGTGTGACTACACACGCAGGCACACACACGCAGCAACACGGGCGGGGGCACACACATGCACGACTTCCGTTAAGCGATTAAAGCATTATGGCCTCATCTCCATTTCCTGTTCCTGCTCCAGCTCCTGCTCCAGCTCCAGCCTCTGTTCTGTGCCTGCACAAGCTCGTCGTCGTCTTGGCAATGCCTTCGTGATGAGCATTTTATGGCTCTGCTCTGGCTGCGCATTGAAATTGAATGGCTTTGAGTTGCAATCGCTTCAAATGGTGGCACACACACACATACATACATCCTGGCAACATCACCCACCTCGCACCCACACTCTTTGCGATTCGCACTTTGAACCATTTTAATTATGAGCCTTAAATGGCTGAGCAAAGTAATAACATACATATTTTTTCGATTGCCCCACACCACCCTCGACAGGGCATCATTGATTCATTCTGCTGCATGCCCCAATGCCACCCATCCACCATTGCATTGTTCCCGTAAAGGCATCGTCGCTGCATCATCTCTGGGTACGCCCAAACATACTCTACAGCAATGAGTAGTCCCCCATCGAATAATTTCTACACATGAACATCTACATCTGCATCTGCATCTACATCTGGATGACCACCACAGTTACCTCAACTCTATTGGAATATAACAGGATGCACATACATATGTGTGTATGTATATTTTCGAGGATTCCAAAAGCCCATCTTCTTCGTGCAATACAGCTTGACCTCTCTCTCCCGGCATTGGAAGTCCTTCCTTCCTTCCTTCCTTTGGATTTCGTCATTCGGCTTGCTGCAGCTTATTGCAATTTGGCGCGCTGAATGTTTCATTTAAAGTCCACACTGCGGTTGGTGCTCGGCTCACATGGAGCTGGAGATGGTCGTGGGCATCAATGTCGGCCCCAAACGTTATCCTCGGTGTCCTTTTCTGCTGTTGTTGGATGGCTTCCACCAAAAATAGCCGCATGCAATTGATTACAGCAACGAGAAATGAATGCACGGATAAATGGAGGAACGAATCGCATTGCGCGGACTGCACCACCGTCGGTGGGGAGCTGTATACTCGTTGTCCTCCGAAATGAAATTGCAATAATGTGCACAGGTCCTCCAGCTGCTTTAACGCCTCACTGAGATGGACTGGCCAGAGCTCTTGCCACTTCGTGCGTGCGTGCAGCTTCTTTTCAAGGAAAAACCATACGATAACCTTAACGAATCAAAAACCCATATAAGAAATATTCTCAAGAAATATGTACTATCGATTTTCAGAAAACTTTCTCTACAATTGGCTTCGGGACTCGATTCTCGACTCTCGCCTCTCGCCCCTCGGTGGCCTTTAATCGAATTTCAACGGTAAGCATTCAAACGTCTGCAAATTAGGCAGAAATGGGGTGTGGGGTGTGGCAGGGAGTGGGTAGGGGAAATTGAGGTTAAGTTGGTGGAGAGCATAGAATTAGGGGAGCAGAACAGAGAAGCGTCTTATCGCCAGAAAAGTGCCAGGCGAGGGGAAACCTACATATAAGCAAAGACTAGCAAGACGACACAACGAAGCTGGCAATACACTTGGAGAAATACACTCGGCAAAGCTCGGATGCCGATTGGGAAGGCAATAAAAAGCGAGGGTGGTTGCACCCTATGATTTCCCCATTTCATCACCTTCACTTACAGCATCCGCTCACCTTTCGTATCCCCACTTTCATCTGCTAGTTCATTAGCCCCTCGCTGGGACTTTTCTGGGAGCATTTTTCTAAAAATTAACGCCATTGCCAAGCTCTCCGAACGGCAAAAAAAAATGGCTGAATCAGCGCCAAAAAAATATTTAAAAAATGGTAAATGGAAGACCAGGAAAAGGCAAACGGTGGGCGGTGGGCGGACGATGGGGCGGGAGGACATGGCAGAAGGGAAGGAGCTTAAGCCGCTGCCACGATATAGGCAAGTGCTAGGCTCTCACACCTTGAGCTCAATTTCAGCATAATTTCCCCCCTTCCCGGCCTCCTGGCCTCCTGGCCTCCAGGGTTGGGTTATATGTGTCGTGAGCCATTTAAGCTCATTACGGGCATCAATTTGGGGGGCGGGGGAAGAGGGCGAGGGCGAGGGAAAAAATTATGCTCCGAAACTCTAAGTGCCTGCCACTTGCACCGCAAGGATGACGACGGGGGCGACTTGAGAGGGGGGGGAGGCGGGAGGCGGGCGGGCGACTAAGTGGTAAATTATTAATTTTAAGCCAATTTGTCCGTGAATTCTGCACGCGTCGCAAGTTCTGCAGCTGCATGGAGGACCCTGCACTGGCGGCTATCGTCCTTCGAGTCGCTTTCATTAGCTGACAAGATGACACGGACCGGATATTGCTCGAATTTCACTTCCTGTCGGGCAATCGCATTCAACTTTTCTTTTCCTCATTTTTTGTTTTGTTTTAATAGATTGAGGTGTCCCTATACACGTGCTATATACAGTACATGTGTATGTATATAATGTATAAATGTATGTACATTCATGGTCATGTAAGAAGGAATAAGAAATGGAGATCCATAAAGCGCAGCAGCGAAGAAAGAGGGAAAGAAAAACGCGAAATGAATTTCACTTGAAATGTGAAAACATAAAAATTGTTTATGACTTTCCGCTACGTTGCCTCCATCTGTCTGTGTGTGTCTGTTTGTGTCTGTGTGTGTCTGTGTGTGTCTGTGTGCATCTGTGTGTGGCTGTGTGTGTCTGTCCCTCTGTCAGTGTGTGAATTTCTGGCAAAAAATAAAGAGGACTGCTTATCAATTGGTGGCACTATCAGGGAAAACTTTTCGGCGAAGTCTTCCAGTCTCCTCCGAGAATAAATGGATCACTTAAAGTAAAGTATAAGAAGCAACTAAAGGGAGTTCGGGGTGGGATGATAATGAGAGGAAGGGGCAGGAAATGGTGCATAAAAAACGAAGGCAAAACTGGATGAAGCTGTTCGAAAAACTAATAGAAAGTAAAACTATTCCATCAACTTGCAAAAAGTTGAAAAATATTATATCTTGGAATCTTGGAATCATCGATAGGCGAGTCGAGAACGGATTTTGCTTACATTTGTTTACCAATTTGTTAGCTACAATTGAAAGTTCAGTGTGGAAGCAGCAGGAATACGTGGCCCTAAGTGGAGAAGGGATACGCGGAGTGCAGGAATATATAATCTGGGGGTAGTATAGCTATGAAAATTCCAAATATTTCGATAAAAACACAATTCAAAGGTGTTTGATTTTGATTTCTGCATCTGCTAATGATGTCGTTTGCCATCTGCGAGATGGGAATTGGGGATTGGGGAATTGAAATAGTGCGGTCTGGAGCGGGGGGGTTGAAGTGTGCGGGTGACCGCAGCAAGTGCGGCAATTCAAAACAATGAAAACCAAATGAAAATGCGGCAACAGTCAGGCAGCAGCAGCAGCAGCAACCGGCAAAGAAAGCCCAAGAAAATGAACAAAAAATGCACAAAGGAATTTTTAAATATTCTGTGCCCCCAACGAACCGGAGACAACCGGATGGCCAGGAGCTGGGGGCCGGGCGCCAACTGTGCGGTCAAGGGGCAAAGCTAACTAAGCATGCCGCACACACACACACACACACACACTACTTGTCTCTGTTGTGGCACTGCTGACTGTCTTCGCTCTCCATTCTTTATTTCCGCTTTTTTGCAATGCGAAATGGCAACCGGAAATGAACTCTTTAGCAAAGTGTTTACAGGCAAGTGCAAGAGGGGGGTGGCAATGGGGGTTGGTGGGTTTTATAGGTGTGCAAGGCGAGGGTGGAGAGCAGCACGGAGTGTACACTGTACAGTCTACGACATTATATTAATTAAATGCTGCAAAATGCTGAGAAACAATCTTGTCGATTGCTGATTGTTTTTGCTATCTATCTACATATGTTTGTACATATGTATGTAAGGAATAGTTTACACAATATAAACTTAAATCATGGACCCAGTGGTGCCAAGCTCTCTGAGTGGAACCTAGTCGAATCCCAAACAAATCCACTTCCATTCTGATCCATTATATGTTCTTGTATCTATATGTGTGCTTGTGCCAACAACTAGTATAGAAAGGCCCCCAAATATTCTGAAAATATACCAAAAAAAGTGATATCGATATTGCCAGATTGTTACGGATGCTTCGGGCAGTGGCTTTCAATGGAGTTGTTATCTGAAGGAGCCCCCACCGCCACACACCGCCACCCACGCCACTCGCACTGTAGTTTTCCTTGGCTTCATCAATTTTAATGTTGAAACATTTTTTTGGATCTCTGTTTGGTGGAGGAGGGGAGGGGGTTGGGAGTTTTTTGCTTGGTTTGGGCTTATGTATTTTTATTGGAAAACAAATCAATTTAGTTAATGGCTGGCCGGAGATGGTTTCGGGAAGGGGGGTGGTAGTTGGAGAAGGGTCCAGTGGGAGTGCAGTTTCGGGGGGTTGCAGTCGCGGGCTGCTGGGGATAGTAAATCAATGACAGTGGGCGCAGAAAGCCAAAAAAAACGGCGCAGCAGCGGATCCAAAAATGGGGTCGACACTCTCTCTCCTGCTCTCTCTCTCGCTCCCTCTCTCGCTCTCGTATGGAAATGCATTTGGCATTCTCTGTGCGTGTGTTTTTCTATGGGCTTGGCATATTTTTGGTGCATTATATTTATATTGCATTTACTACTATATAGAATTGCACTATTCGGCGTCCCCTCACCACCCCACAGAGATAAAACAAACAGATATAGAAATGGATAAACTTGTTTGTGCCACACACAGGCGCTCGCTATGTCGCCATGTCGCCATGTCGCTGTGTCGCTATGTGGCTGCCTCTCTATACGTTATTTATGCATGGTAATACTCGTATGCACATAGCTTTATCGATATTTCGATATATATATACATACATACATGCATATGGTTTATGTGCAACAACGATGATTTCCCTCTCTCTTTCTTTCTGTATTTTTAGCATAATGAATTGAATTTCAGTAAACTTTATTTATGCCAAACAAAAATACAAACATTTTACTTCACATTTCCTTTTCCGTCGCAGGACTGGGCGGAAGGTGCTGACCGATGAAATCTGAAAGAAGTAACATGATCCCAAACTATGGGACCAACTCTGGCGCCTCGCTGGAGACTGTGAAGATTGCTGTTGGATTCTGTGACCAACTGCTTGGCCATGGACATTGACGAGCAGCCAAGTACGCAGAGGGGCCGCGATCACAGTCGAGTGTCAAAGTGTCCTCTGCTCCCCGCCATTTTCTGCTCTTTGGCTTGCCACATCTAGCTGCACAGTCCTGTGGATAGACAGTTGACAGCAGAGGGCCTGAACAGCTTCCTGATCCTTCCCCACTGCTTCCTCATCCACTTTGCGGATATTAATACAGAAAAACGTCCCTCACATGCAACCAGTCTTGGCCCGGTTCGGCTTTCCTTTCAGGATCCGATGCTCATATTGCTCGCTAAGCGGTTTTCCCCTGACAGCCCTTTGAGCGCTAAACGTGGCCCGGCAACAGCTTCCTCCTGCAATCTCCTCCCCTGCTAATGCAGTTCTTGAGTCCGCACATGCTGGTATTAGTGAATTCTCCGCCGGGTTTCAAACATATGCGCATACATGCGCTGGGAGGGCGTGCAAGGCGGGGAGGGCTGAGAAGAAGCCATCCAAGTTCGTGGGGTTCGGGATGAACAACTTAACCCTCCCGGGCTATAAAACTTAATATGTTTTGTATTTAAATTTATGAAAAAGCAAGCGGAAACAATGGAAGTGCAAGCCCCGGGACGGTGGCTGGTGCGGGGGGGTGCGCACTGGAGAGGGGGGATAAGGAAACAGGATAAATGGCTGCTTAAGCCGCCGACATGCGCATAATTGTCGCCAGCGTCAGGCCCCTGCCGGCTCACACTCGCTCCTCTTCAGGATCTCCATTCCCGCAGCTTTGGTCAGCCCGTGTCAACCGTGGGCTGAAGCTCATTAGAAGGACCATCAACGAGAATATGTTGTATCCTCAAAGAAAGAAGAGATTATTGAAATTGTCATGGAATGAGTTTTTGTGGGTTTTTGAAGTACATTTTTATGAAATTTGGTCACAGTTTTCCTGCGATCGTCGACTACTGTGCGCTGGCAATGGGGGGGACTACATTTCGGGCGGGCAATAGGGCGTATGCGTAATAATAATAATTACACGACGCGTGGCCGCCGTTGAGGCAGTTAAATATATTAAAGGCTTTAAATTGTCCTGTAGGCTGTAATACACACAGTACACATTTGTATACACGCACACTTCTGCACGAGTGCCCGCATATTACTGCTACTTGCCGCTACTCCATTGTGGTGTTATTATAAAAATGTGGTTTATCACCTGTCCGGGGGGGCTGAGGAGTGCACAAGTAATGGCAGTGGCTGACAGCGATTGCTAATGCAAATTACGCACCAACGAACCCGGAGCGGAGAGCAGGAATCCTCTCAAGAAGAAGTATTCCAGGCGAGCCGATGCTGCTGCTGCCTCTGCTGCTCCTGCGGATGCCAATAAAAAATATGGGCTCAACAGGATTAATACATTTTTTCCGGTTGGGCCTGTATGCAGATGTAGAACCGAAGGCCAGGCACTGGCACTGGCACATGTGTATGTGAATGTGTGGACTGCCATTCGTTGTTGTTCCTGTTGTTCTTTTGCGCTTTTATGATTATTGTAGTGCCATCGTCCTCGTCCTCGCATCGAGGAGAGCCACACAGAACAGAGCAGAGCAGAGCAGAGCAGAGGAAGCAGTGGAGGCACTTATGCTTATGTTTTTTGGCTCTTATGGAGCTCTGTGCTTCCCCCTCCACTTCACTTCACTCCACTCTACTCCACACAACACCACACCACAGCACACTCTGTCTCTCTCTCGACATCCCTACACTCCACTCCTGTGTCGAGTGCACTTTGCTGTTTCATTTCAACTATATTTGTTCACCATATTTGTATACAAATTCTTTTCTCTCTTCCACTTTTTGCACTCCCTTCGCTGCATCTAGTACGAATATTTTCCCAGAAAGGATATGCTCAGGCCAGTCGCTGGTCGAGCTCCTCCACTTCACACAGATACTCATCCACTCACACACACACACACACACACAGATCAAGTGCTGGAAAAGTGCATATTAATTTGATGTTTTTGTCATATGAAGGATTTGAAGGAGTTGGCAGGATCCAACTGTGGCCCCTGCAGCGGCAGAGGGTTCATTTCGGAGGCAATTTGCAGAAATCGTTTAGGTATAGATCCCTATTCCATATCCATTATAGGGATCCTTCCTTCCACCCAAAACAAAAGAGTATTTGCCATTGTGGAGGAGATATCCATTTGATGATGTGCATTATTTATCTGGGACTTGTTTCAATTAGCCTCCTGCTAGGACCCTACCCTCCTCCCCCCTCCCCCCTCCCCATCTCCGCAGCTAATTGTTGGCTTATTTGTTTAAAAATGAAATTGAAATCGCGTAGAAAAGAAACCTAAAACTCGCTAAAACGACAAAATAAATTAAATGAAAATTTCGCGTGAAAAGCTTTTGTCTCAATCTTTTTCTCCTCCCCACCCCACCCCGCCCTGCCCTTCTATCTCTCTTTGGGAGTACTGGTTACTGGGCGAATATGACCGTCTCCGTGCTGTTCTGTTCTGATTTCCTCTTGGCCCAGCTCGGACTTTGGCTATTCATTCGCTTGGCCTTTATAATAAAACAATAAACTGTAACAATAGCAATTAAAAATCGCTGAAAGCGGATGTCCTGATAAGGACCCTGAAACAGGCAGGGATCCGGCAACGAAGCTCTGGCCACGCTTCATCTGGATGACCCTCGTCCTTGCCGCTGTCCCGTCCTGTCCCATTGTTGTAATTATGCATTATGCTTTTGATTTGGCCATAGCCATAGCCGCAGCCACAGTCCTAGCCCAGCCCTGGCACAGCCTCTGTCTGCGTCTCCGTCTCCGTGTCCGTCGCTTTGAGAATTCAGTTCTTCATTTTTTTGTTGTTTATTTTCCATCCTTTTGTCAGTTTTCCCAGGCTTTTTTTTGCCCTTCAGTTTCCGCGAACAGTTCTGCCAGCAGAGAGAGAGAGAGAGGATCTGCCTCTCAAATGTTCCACTGTCCCTGTTTCTGTTTCTGTTCCTGTCCTGCAAATCAACGCCGACATCGCCAAGGATGCGACACTGATGAGCGACAGACGCAAGATTCCGACACTCCTTTGTCCCTTGTCAGCTGTGATGTTTTTCCCAAGCAAAGCCCCACCATAAGGCGGACGTACGGCTTCAACCTGTCACCTGTTCGGGGTCCAAGGAATAGCTTAAAGCCCCGATAACAGCAACAGCCACTAGCTCCATAGAAGCGGAATCCCAGGAATCGACCCCAAACAGGAAGGTGTTGCCCAGGTGTTGCTCTCACTCTGGACATCCCCCTGTTGTATGAGGTCCTTGATTTACAGTTTAAATGTCCGTTTAATCTTCCCACTTACATTAGTAAGTGAACGGTTTGTTCTTCCACTAGTTCATATTGTTTCCCAGATCCAAAGCTTATGATTTTCAGTTTTATTGGCTGTTGCACAGTGTATACGATGCCACCGCACAACCCAATCAGAAAGACCAAAATACAATTTACTTCACTAAATCAAAATCGGAGGCCCATTGGGGAGGAGATAGGCAAGGGGAAATAGGATACAGAGGCGAAAAGAGACAGACACAGAGGCAGAGACAGAGGCAGAGGCAAATACTCGTAAATGAAGGAAGAACCACAATCGCAATGCAGTCAATAAAATCAAGGCAATCATGCTGCAGTCGGCCCTCATACAGATCCTTGTCGATGTCCCAGTGCCGCTGTCTATCCATCTGTCTTGTCTCTCCAGCCACATGCAGCCATCTCTGACTCCCAGGCCACGTCTGTCCAGGTATTTTGTTTATAATAATGCCCAGCAGTGTGTTAAACAATTACATTAGGCATCGATGGAAATGTATGGGTGTTGTGGAGAGGGGCCAGGCAGTTCCAAGGCTGGCCTGGCCTGGCCTGGCCTGGCCTGGCCTGGCATGCCACAGCAAGATGGCAATCTAATTGACAGTTATGAAGATTGTCAAACATACAATTATAACACTCCAACTATCAATAGCCAAACATCGATTTGTCCCATCCATCCCATCCATCCCGGCCGGGAGGCCTCCACTCGTCTTCTACTCGTCCTCGTAGTCGTACATGAGTGCCACTCTGGCTCAGTGGCCCCCACTCGCCGCATGCATTTGTTAAATTATTGACTCTGGAGGTGGGCTGGGATGAGTCCTGGGATGCCCAGCCCGCATATGCTCAGGCGTACGAGTGTGTGGCATGCAGAACCACTCACAGTCCACTCCTAACCACTTGGGGTGGGCTCTGGTGGAATTATTAACATGTTAATCCAAATGTAATGAGCGTAAGGATAACTCATTGTGATGCGTTGTTTATGGACAGTTCTGTTCTACATACAGACACACACACACACACACACTGCTGCTTCTTCACTCACAAGCACACACACACGAGGCCCACCCACACCACACTGGGGGCTGGAGCACACACATGCCTCGAAGTCGTATGAATTGCAAATATATTCGATTGATATTATGCTAATTTAATTGGGAGCCAGTTGAAATAATTAAGAACAGAAAATGAAGACAGGCTCCAAAAGGCATAAATCTCGGATAGCCCATCTCCTTTTAGCCATTCACCATCCGATCGATCCGTTGGCGAATTTTATGTCCATTATCTGTGTCTGCATAATATTCCATTCATTTATCATAAACATTTCTCTCAAGAGGTCCACCGAGGCTAAAAAATTGAAATTCTATACAAACGCATTTGAATATAGTTTTCTCGGGATGTTATCTTTAAAAGATAATGAAAATCCGCCAATTCAATTAATTGACATATAATCGCATTAACTTTGATCTGAAAACCTATTAAAATTGGCAACATTTCATTTTTTTTTGGTATTTTTTTGGTATTTTTTTGTCATGTTTCCCATTATTATTCGCCTATAAAAAAGAGAATTCTTGATAAAAGTTTTTACTCACAGTCTCTCTTACATATTGAACTATCTAAAAAAAAATCAAAGAACATTTTCTCAATATCGGCTAACGGAATTTTTACAACATTTATAAAGCCAAGAAATTTTTGTCCCGTGCGACAGAGGCTTAAACTAAATTTAAAAAAAACTACTATTGGTCGCCGCGAAAACCACTTCTATATTTGTCCCGTGCGAATACCAATGTTTTTTGCAAATATCTCGAAAACTAACAATAGCTCCGAATCGCCCTTAGAACCAGCTATAGGGCTAGTCAAGTGGTGAATCATAACGGATCAACAATTTTGTAAATCGGTTATATTTTGACATTTTTACAACTTGAAATGCGTACGAACGTCAAGTTCGGCACCAGAGAAATGCCCATATGAAGCTTGAACAAGCTATTTTAGTACTATAAGACGGGATGAGATTATCCTGAAACATTCTCCCGAAATAATCTTCCACTACACTTCTAGACCACTGTACTCTGAAATACTGAGAAAGCATGCCACACACCACACTGATACACGATTGATTTGGGTGATTAATGCGAACAAGCTGAAAAAACTCGGGAGAAGTACCAAACAAGTATTCTTTATATTTGAATCGTATAAACACTGGACTAGAAGTGGGTTCAGTCTTCAATCTATTTCGAACTGAATTACAATTGAATTATAGCTTAACGTCATTGTTTTTCAACGCTCTGGCAACGCTTTTCGCTGTGATTTTACTATCGGAACAGTGTTGATCTCAGTAATTATCACCAGTCGCCATCGTCGTTCTTTCTGGAAAAAACTTTCAACCGGCAACATCAGAGCCCGAAAAAGGTAAGAAAAAAGGCTGATATTGTAATTTTGCTTTCATTTTTCGACTAATCATCGCACCCCTCAAAAAGGTAAAGCATTTGGAATCATAATGAATGTTCGACGGGGCCCTATCTGCGATGGCTGCAACATAACCATGAGTGGCTGTCGCTACATGTGCTTGGAGTGCGAAGGCGACTTTGATTTGTGCAAGAACTGCTATGAGACCAAGAAGACGGGCTGGACCAAGCAGCACAAGTCGGAGCATCTAATGCAGTGCCTGCGTTTGGCCGGGGAGCCAATGCCCGTTCGCCGATTCACTTGCCCCGTCTGCGGCACCACGGGCCACTCTCCTGACGAGCTTGTGCGGCATGTGACTGCCCAGCACCGCGGCGTGGCCAGGGCTGCGGGCACATTCTTGTTCAACATTTCGCAACGCGTTCGCCGTCGCCAAGGCCCAGTGCCGACCATCCCCAACAATGCCGCAAGAGCCAATGCTCCCCGTTTGCAGCCGATGCAGTTCATCTTCAGCGGCCACTCCACTGCATCTTTGGGGCAGGGACCACGCGCCACATTGGCAACACTCTTCCCATTGGAACCAAGCGCCACATTGGCACCAAACTTCCCATTGGGACCACGCGCCACATTGGCACCACGCGCCACATTGGCACCACGCGCCACATTGGCACCACGCGCCACATTGGCACCACGCGCCACATTGGCACCACGCGCCACATTGGCACCACGCGCCACATTGGCACCACCCGCCACATTGGCACCACGCGCCACATCGGCACCACGCGCCACATCGGCACCACGCGCCACATCGGCACCACACCTCCCATTGGGACCACTCTCCTCATCGTCGTCGGTGCGCTTCAATTTCCAGCAGTGATCATGCCACCCGATACCAGCAGCGAGGAGGACGCCTAAGCTGCCCAAGCAAATCCGTTCCCCCATACACATACACATACACATACACCTATTACTACATCCACACATACACTCTCTTGAAGCCTGAGCACTACTCACACATCAATACAGATACACGGACACTACATGTGCTGCATACATTCATACATATTACTCATACATATGTATGTATTACACTCTCGTTTCAGAAATGTATTTGTATGTATTGCCATTGTTTCGACGCACCTAAAATAAAAATCTTATGCAGACAAAATAAATAAATAAATATATAAAAAAAACATTAAAGCCGGAATATTTCACTTTTTAAAGTAGGGGTGCCAGCCTACGGCACTCGAAGGGTATATGTACCTATTAGATTTGTGTAACCCCCAGAATATTGCACATTCTAGAACAGCATCAACAGCAGAGTCCATATAGCCATCTCTGTCTGTGTGTCCCTCCGTTAGTTACGCATTCCCTCTCCTTGTCTAGCACCTTACTTCCCCTGACATGAGCAGTGTATATAGATATACATATATGCATGTTGAAGTGGCAATGTAGAAGACAGATGTAAGAACATATGGAAACTTCTCTCAAGAGGCTAAAAAATTCAAATTCAATAAAAACGCATTTGATTATAGTTTTCTCGGGATATTATTTTTACCAGATATTGAAAATCCGCTAATTTAATTAATTGACTTATAATTTCATTAAGTTTGATATGAAAACCTATTAAAATTGGGAAAAAATTAACTTTTTTGTCATGTTTTCCATTATTATTTTCGCCTATAAGAAAAATGATTCTTGATAAAAGTTTTTTCTCAAAGTCTCCCTTACATATTGAACTATCTAAAAAAAATCAAAGAACATTTTCTCAATATCGGCCAACGGAATTTTTATAACATTTATAAAGCCAAGAAATTTTTGTCTCGTGCGACAGAAGCTTAAATTAAATTTAAAAAAAACTACAATTCATACATGCTTAAAATTATAACTATTTTAAAGAGTCATCAATGCAGAACATTAATCTGAAAGTCGCATCAATATATCGCCCCAACTTTAGCTGGAATCGGAGTTCGAATTGGTCGCCGCGAAAACCACTTCTATATTTGTCCCGTGCGAATACCAATGTTTTTTGCAAATATCTCGAAAACTAACAATAGCTCCGAATCGCCCTTAGCCCCAGCTATAGGGCTAGTCAAGTGATAAATCATAATGGTTCAACAGTTTTGCAAATCGGTTCTATTTTGACATTTTTACAACTCGAAATGCGTACGAATGTCCAGTTCGGCACCAGAGAAATGGCCAGAGAAATGTAGCTTGAACAAGCTATTTCAGTACTATAAGAGGGGATGAGATTGTCCTGCATCCCATTCTGATGCATTCTTATATGGAATTTTGCTGGAAACATTCTCCCGAAATGATCTTCACCTACACTTCAAGAAGACTGCTTTGAAATACTCAGAAAGTGTGTCACACACCACTCTGATACACGAGTGATTTGGGTGAATTATGCGAACAAGCTGAAAAGACTCGGGAGAAGTACGAAACAAGCATTATTTATATTTTAATCGTATAAACACTGGACTAGAAGTGGGTTCAGTCTTCAATCTATTTCGAACTGAATTACAATTGAATTATAGCTTAACGCCATTTTATTGAACGATCTGGCAACTCTATCTTTGTCATTTTACCATTTTACTGACACCAGCCGACATTGTCGTTCTTTCTGGAAAAAACTTCGAAGCTGCAACATCAGAGCTCGAAAAAGGTAAGAAAAAAGTCTGAGATTGTAATTTTGCTTTCATTTTTTGACTAATCATCGCACCTCTGCAAAAGGCAAAGCATTTGGAATCATAATGGATGTTCACCGGGGTATAATCTGCGATGGTTGCAACAAAACCATGAATGGCTATCGCTACGCGTGCCTGCAGTGCGACGACTTTGATTTGTGCAAGAACTGCTATGAGGCCAAGAAGACGGGCTGGACCAAGCAGCACAAGTCGGAGCATGCAATGCAGTGCCTGCTGACGGCGGATGCCAAGAAGCTGCACTTTGCCGGGGAGCCACTGCCCGTTCTGGACGCCGATAGCTTCACTTGCCCCGTCTGCGGCACCATGGGCCACTCGCATGACGAGCTTGTGCGGCATGTGACTACCCAGCACCGCGACGACCAAAGCAACGTCATCTGTCCACTGTGCATGGCCGTGCCCTTGGCTCATGGCCGACTCTTGGTCAACATTGCGCAGCACATGCGCCGCTACCATCGTCTAGTGCCGGCCTTTCCTCAGAGTGCCGCAGGGGCCATTGTTCCCCGTTTCGAGCAGATGACGGGGATCGACTTCACCAATTGCCTCTCCCTGTCTTCTCTACAGCAGGGACCCCGTGCCACATTGCCGACAATGCGCTTCAACGTCGCGCGCGAAACTTCGGCAGTGATCATTTCTCCCGATACCAGCAGCGAGGAGGACGCCTAAGCTGCCCAAGCAAATCCGTTCCCCCAAGTTGAAGATATGGGGGAACTTACAGACACATACACCTGCTACACATGCCTCAGCATTACTAACACATCAATGCAGATAGATGAACACTACATGTGCCTCATACATACATGCCGCAAAGGTGAGTTTTGCCCCTACGAATTTTGTTTGCCGGTTTTCGTTCAATTCTAATGCTTTCTTTTTAAACAGATTTTCTGCCACACACATACACATACACTGCCCAAAAGGAGTGTAAGAAACTCACACAGTTCATGGCTTAGATCAGAAGGAAAAGAGACTCGGCGACAATTGTCTTCCCCCAACAATAATGAGTGCGTGATGCTGGCAGACATACAAAAACATTGCATATTACACTATACACATTACACTCTCGTTTCAGAAATGTATTTGTATGTATAGCCTTTGCATCGACGCACCTATTGTTAAAAATACAAAATTACAAATGAATATTATTGATCAGCTGGTATTACTAATTATCTATAAGGAAATGCAGCATCCAAGCGAATGAAAATGGGAGCTAATTACATTTGCAGCTAGAACGAAGGAAGAAATGTCCCCGTTGACGGGTCCATTGCCAGGCACTCGATCTCTCTCGTACTCTTTGAGCCTCTGGCGGAGGAAGCGAGGAAGAACAACCGGATGGCAAGTCGTTAGTGGAAAGAGAAGGAAGGAGACAGTCATCGTTCGATACGGGTTTCCGAAAGGCGTGTGGCGACACTCCAACCAACAACTTTGAGCTGAACGCCGATCTCCTGGAAGACTCGCGAGATGCCGATGGCTTCTATCTCTGTCATGGTGGCCTCCAAATCAATTGCATGATGACGTACATATGTAGGTTCCATCTATCATGCAATCTCCTTCAGGCACGACCCAGGGCACCCAGGGGCTTGGTGGGGCTTCCACGTTCCATGCAAGTGTGGCCATACGGGGCATCAAGAACCCGGACACTGGTGCTGCTGTGGCCATGTCTGAGATACGCTTCATGTAGGAGTAAGAATAGTTATTGTATCCCACAAAAAAACGCACTTTCCGAAGTGCATTGACAGTGCGCTTAACAGCCCTGATTGCCAGTCTCGCCAATAGTTTTCAGTAAATCAGCTAGATCTGTTAAAGGCGCTAAATTCAAGCGAAAAATGTATCAAAAAATAATACTTGGATAATACTTGGTATTCAAAATATTACGAATTCCATTCCAGTGCCCGATGTTTTCCATTTTATTTTCCCAGAAATTCCAATTTGATAAATTGTCGATCTGATGGGAAAAAGCTGACTTTGCGCGGTTTCCCCACACTGCTTTTGTGCCGAGCCTCGGTGTTTTCCAACACTAGCTGTCAAGCCAGAGCGACGCTGTGCGCTGGCGCGAAGTTCGAATTGATTGCAAAAGGAAGAAATGCGCTTCAAGGAAAGAAGCGACTTAGAGGTGATCAAGGAAACTGTCTCTGCCCCAACCCTACTCAACCTTTACCTGATGTCAATAGCCACTACAGTGTGTCATGCAATCCGGTTAAATCTAAGATCTAAGTCTAAGATGTGAGTCCTCCAAACTAACAGATCATTCCGCCATCTTGTTGATTCCAAACAGAGTACCGAGTTTTGAGCCAATTGGGCTCTACAGATGTGCTTAATTCCCTTCTTGGCCATAGCCGCTATAACCAGGAGATCAAGAGTACAGCAACAAATGCTCTCCAGGGAAGTTCGCCGAGAAGCAATGGGCCCCAGCCCCAAGAACCATTACAGAACTGCACTGCTATCAATCAGCATACATTTAATCCGATTGAGATATCATTAATGTACAGCTTATTGTGCAGGCAAAAATGAATCCTTTAACATTGGTGGCTCGCACTTAATTTTTGGGTTCTGCTGGCAAATTATTCTGATTTGCTCTTCGACTTGCATTAGACTTGCATTCAGTATGCGAATTCCACTCCAGAAACTTCGACATCAAATTGAATTAATGCGGTTTGTATACAGATATGTACACATGTACATATGTATATGGCAAAATCATAACACAGCCACAGACACAGATAGGAGGAGGGAGAGAGATTATTATATGCAGGGGGAAGGCGATGAGTATTGATTCGGACATACTCGCAAGTAGGCTTCCTCCCCCCATTGCTGCTCCTCCAGATTCTTTTGGCATATGCACATACATATGTACATACATACATATGTGTGTGGAATGTCTTCAATCTGGCTCTGCTCATCAATGTCAAGATAAATCCGGCCTCCATCCATCCATCTATATCCCTCTCCCACCGCCTCCTAAATAGCCTCATTCCACCCGCTGTTGTTCACACATCAAATTAGTTCAATTTGCGGCTGGCTGGGCCGGACTGGGCCGGACCGGACTGGGCCGGGCTTGTAATGTGCGGCCAAGCATTTGTTTGTGTGTGTCTCAGTCTCAGTCTCTCTCTCTGTGTGTGTGCTTATGTGTGTGTGGCTATCCATTGATTATTGGTCATATCGGTAGACAAACATTCAGCTGGAAGCAGCGCGGGTGGTGCAAGGGTGGAAATCCCTCCACGAAAAGAGGGAAAAACTAACCGAAAGCAATGCAAACATAATGAACTTATCAACACACACAAAAACAACTCGAACAATTTTCATTTGATTTGATTTTGATTGCGTTTTATATTAATGCCAAAAACACACACAAACACACCACATCCCCCTACCCCTCTTGCATCCTCCTCATGGCAATTTTTTTACGCGGTCACATTTTGTTTTGGACTGATTGGCAGCTTCCCCAAATACGGCAGCAGCTCAACAACTGTTTCTGTTTCTGTTTCATTTTCAGCCAAAAATGGAAGAATTTACCACTCCACTCTTCATGGGGAACGATGTCAAAGCGGGATATACATACATACATACATACTCGTACATATATAGGGGTTACGGGCCAGGGGCTTACCGGCTACGAGCTATGGGCCATCGTTTTTGCATGCTGTAAACGCGTTTGCATTGGGGGGCAAAAAGATATGAAAACCTTGTCATGGTATCCATCAGGCAAAACAATAACGACCTCCCTCTCTCTCTTCGCAGAGAGCCAAAACAATTTGGGTTTTTTTTTCTATATTTTCACATTTTGAATACCCAAAAGACTTGATTGATTGGACGAGGCGGCAAAAAGTTAGATTTATGTGGAATATTAAGAAAATTGGCTGGCATTTTCTTGCTGTTGTTGTTCCCTTTTCCATGGATTTTAATTAAGTGAATAAGTGGAAAAATTTCAAGAATTTTATTAATCATCATACAGGTTTTCCTGTATAAAAGATAATTTCAATATTTCCCCAGCTAATTCTAACCCAAAGAAGATTCTGTTGAATACCTTTTGGCTAGAGAAACCACAAGGCATTCAAGGGCTCCTATTAAAGACTGAAATTGGAATACCATTAATCAATGCCAATACTCTTTCGATTTCTGAGTGATGGTGGAACAGAGGGACTAGTAAAAACGCCAAATTTTGGATATATTTCGATATGAGAAATGCGGGCCGCGAAATGTGGAAACCGGAGAGAAACAAACACAGGAATAGTAGAAAAGTACCCGCATTGTATATACAAACAAGCAGATAAACATTTTCATATAGCCAGAAACAACAATGGGAGCTACTAGCTATGGGGGGTGGTCTATGATGGGATGGATGGTCAACAGATGGACCCACCACATGGCCAGAACCAGAGACAGAGACAGCGACAGAGTTGGGAGTGCAGGTGGAGGTAGAGCCAATGAACAGAATTAAAAATCAAACGAGAAGTGAAGTGAAGTGGCCAGAGCGAGACAGAGACGAAGACGGACATGTTTGTGGGCGACAAAAGTTGGGCTGGGGCCATGAGATGAAAGTGGAATGAAGCTATACTATATACATTCGTATGAAAGATAGTGGGGGTGGTGTGGTAGGGGGGGAGATATTGCAGCAATGTCAGTGACCTGGAAGAAATATAAAATAAATCGAAAGCAGATTGCAAAAATCAAAGTCACCAGCAATCAACGCCATCAACAACACAGCAGACAAACCATCCAAGAACTCTGGCGAAACTCAAGACTACAAACGTCGAAAGGTGGGGTGCGGTGGGGTGTGGGACGGGACGGGAATGTGGGGGAGAGTGGCGGATATGGGGCAACCAACCAGGAACAATCGCAACAGACAGTGTGCATGTACCATTATCATCATCATCATCATCGTGGAGATGATGAGGCAGCTAAGCAGATAAAAAAGATACAAAAGATAAATAGATACTGTGATAGATAGATGATGGACAGTTGGCTAGACGAGACCTGGAGGAAGCTCGGCGGGAGGAGGCAGATGGTAGACGGTAGATGGCAGATGGCTGTGTCCGGGAATGATTTCAAGAAAATCGAATTGCTCCAATTGAAGCTGAACGAGGAATACTAGGAATACTGATAACGATTCGATCTTGAGGCAACATTTTGCAACATATTTTCCCATGTGTGGGGGGGGGGGTTAGCCTGCTGCTTACATCAGCCCCGGACTGGGGTACCGGCTTTGTATAATCCTAATTGGTTATGTTTCTGATTATTTAAGCAGCCCCGCCTCTGAAAAGAACCTTGAAACTGTTGCCTAGAAGTTTGCTTAGTATGAATTCATTTTCGCTCACTTCTCGTATGTTTTCCTGATTAACTCGACTGGCATCTCATCAACGCTCCACGCTTCACACAAGCCACAGGATTACACACCAACAAACCAGGGGCAGTGGCGGTGGTAGTGGCAGTGGCAACGGCAGTGGCTGTAACTGCATCGCACAGCATGCCACCAACAACAGCAACAAAGAATACAACAACAAGGAGAACGAGTAAGAGAGAGCAAGAGAGAGAGAGAGAGAAGCTTTGGGCTACTGTTGGCATACTTAAAGTTCATAAAAAAGTCAAATTAATTCAAATTGCACTGCATACGCGCACACACACACACACACACCCAGAGTGCAAGGGATAAAGTGTGTGGGTGGGGGTGAGACAGAGAGCGAGGAGAGCAGAGAAGAGAGAAGGGTACTTAAGGCAGTGCTCAGCACTAGGCAACGCTCTCCTCAGTTGTTGTTGTTGTCGCTTAACTTATTTCATTAGCTCCTAAATGTATGCAATTTGACATTTTTCAAATGTAACTTTCTCCTCCCCCCCACCCCAACGCATGATGGTGCATGGTGGTGCTGAAGATGCGTTTGTGTGTGTGGCAAGGCCATAAGCAAAACTTGTTGGCTGCCCTAATGGGTGGGCGAGGATTATTCACATTTTCGCAGCTTATGCATACGCACACCAGTGCGTATACGTGATTTTCATTCTCCGGATGCAGAGTTATTCATTAAGGCAGTAAAGGATTTCGAACATAGTATATTTCAACAGAATTCAAGTCAAAAATAACTCAATACTTGAACAAGTTTCACTGTAGCAGACAGTACTTACTGCCAGTAGCTTAAATTTCATAAAAAAAGAGAAAAATATACACAAAAGAAGAATTACACTTTTTTATTGTAAATAAAGGATTAATGGATTGGTGGAATCAATATTTATCGGACAAAACAAAAACCCTGCAAAGAACCGTTAAGTATTTAATTCGTTTAATATAAATTGTAAATAAGATTATAATTTGCATTCACAAAGCCAATGCAGGATAGGATAGCCTACCCCATAAGCCATGCCACATGCCATACGCACGGAAGGGCATCCGAGTGTTGTGGCATCCGCCCATTCCCTGGCAGAGGGGGAGTGTCAGCCACCCCAAGGTGCATGTGCTGCGGCGCCCATAAGTATGTCATATAATTTCTTTGTTTTTACACTGCATCTGTATCGCCCTCACACCTGTGCCCCTCGCACGGTAACTGCTGACAGTGCATGTGTCTCTTTTTTAATCCCAAAGATAAAAAAGGTGCAAAAAGCAGACGTGGCCGCAACTTAAGTGGCCCCCGGAGGGGAATGGGATGGAGGATGACATTGATGTGGGGGTTTTTGGGAGCGCTGGGCCGCCAAGGATCCGTCATTTCGACTTCAATCCGCACTTAACTCTGCATTCCTCTGAGAATTGCAGTTTTCAAGAGTTCTTTCCAAACTTTTCCAAGGGAGATTCTCGATTTTCCGCCATTCGGAATGCCAAGACAAAGTACTACAGACAGTTACTATAGCAGCTACTATTCAATTCAGGATATCCGTAGGTGAGCTGAGCAGAACACCCAAAATCTAGAGCTCTCTGAGACCTCTGTTTGGGTTTGGACACACAACACTGACACTGACACTCGTCACTCGATTCCCTACATTCCCACATTCAAGAACACATCATACGATCATCATCTGAGAACAGAAAAATATTCCTTATATTTCTGATTTATCCGATCTCCAAAGACTTCACGCAGAGCTCTCGGAATGGCCTACATGGGGCGCATGAATGAGAAGGGCAAAGTGGTGGACCGCAAGCTGTTCCTGGGCACCCCTGGGCGCTTCAGGATGCTGCCCGACTCGAGCGATTCGGAGGAAAGCGGTAACTCCGGCAAGGCCGCTCCCCCCCATGCATCGGCCCACTCCCACTCCAGTGGCAACGTCGCTGATACCTCGGAGGCCTCGCTCATCCCGGCAACTGCTTCGTTGAACAAGTTGAACCTCGGCGGGGACGCAGACATCGCGGGCTCCAGCAGCAGCCGCAGTGTGCGATCTCAACCACCGTACAAGTCCGGCAGCGACATCAGTATCAATGAATTGCCGGAGGACGAATCGCAGACCCTCCAGGACCAGAACAACCTATCCTTCAGGGAGTGGCAGGAGCTGTATGACAAGCAAGACGACAGCAAGAGCCCTCGAACCAAATCGTACGAACGCGTCATGGACTGGTGCCGTCGCAACGAGGAGTGGGAACAGCAGGAGCAAGAGAGATCCAAAGCCAGTCAGAAGGATCCGGAATCCTGCACTGCTGCCACTAGCAATGCGAGCAGCCCTGGCGGAGGGCCCCACTGCAAGGTTCCTCCAGAGGACGAGAAGGAGTGCCGTAAGGAGTGCCAGCACCAGGAGGAGCGCCCACAGAAGCGCAAACGCGATCGCACTCGCCGCCCGCTCAAGAAACAGGATCAGGAATAGGAAAATGAGTGCACGCAGATGTCCGTGGGTGCCTGGCCAAGTGGATAGAGAACATCCAGAAGCGTCCCAAGCCTGTGCCCCTCCAACAGATACTCGTCACCCTGCGTGCCACTATCCTTTGATCGATCCTCTCTCTGGGATTTCTACAGACGCCAAAAAAAAAATTTAATTGTTTAGTTGAAAGTAAGAAATTAAATATTTAGTTGATGTTTTTGCAGCAGAAATCCAGATTTTGAACTACTTATTTCGGGATTAGTGGTTTACAGGACTTAGAGCAGGGGGCACCTCTAGCAGGATGTGGCTTTGCACCACTCCTGTCCGATGGCAGTAGAGGGCTCTGATAACTGATATATGCCGCAGCTTTTAGTTATTCTCCCGAGGTAAGTTCTTGGCACACAGATCATCCATCTGTAGTAAAGATGTCTTTGGTATGCTTCAAATGGTTAGCCAGTTCCTGGTCGTACCTAGTATACTGTGTTAAAAAAAGGAAACAAAAACAGAGGCTAACAAAAAATGTGAAGAAAAGAGGGATGACCTCTTTGCTCTGCTAATCACAGGCCAGAAATTACAAAGAAGAATAGAGACATTCGCATGCAACGAGCGTAGCATTAAGGGTATAGAAATGCCTGAGCATATCCATCAAGGGGACCTCAACGTCCTAGCCATGCCCCCAAGCCCATTGCCCACTTCCATTCCCATCTGTCTTGCACCTGTGGAGATTGTCGGCAGAGGCAGAGCCACAAAAAAGTTAAGTGACAGCCAGCCACACACACACACACATACACACAGGGACATTCTGCAGGCTCTGCCTCGAGTTCCGGGGGGGACTGCCATAAACTAGTCTGTTAATCTGGTCATCTTACTCCGTCATCCCATCTCGTTCTCGTGCTCTTGCTCTGCCACTGGCTCTGGCTCCGGCTCTGGATCTGGCACTGTCTTCCTCTCAGGCCATTTGATCTCCATGTGTTTGCAACTACTCTATTAGCCACATTTTAATTCAGTTACTTTAGTTTAGTGTCAACACAACAATTTCATACTTGACGACACTGGCCACACCAGCACACACACACACATACATACACTGTACATACTTACAGAGATGGGTGATGGGTGGCTCTGGGAATGTGCTTAAGTTCTCTAGTTTAATTCCGAAAATTTTCATTTCACTGCGCCTCCTGTCTACACAGAGAGAGACAGAGACAGAGATAGACTCTTAACCCCGCCCAGGACTCCATCAGACATCAGACTTCAGTTTGCCGCATTGACCTCACATTTTCACAGAGTCAACCGCCACAGACGACAGACGAGAGAGAGAGAGAGAGCACACTCCAATGGCAACCCTTCCCTTCCCCTACCCATCTCTCTGTGGTCAAAGGTAAAAAGTTTTGTCAAATTAAAAATGTTTACTGCTTTTCCTACTTTGGCCAAGAGTTTTCCTGCGAGGCTCTCCCACAGCAGGGGAGGGGGCTGGGGGCTGGGGCTGTGGCTGTGGCTGGGCAGGTACAATTGAGGCGGCAGGATTGTGTGGCAAAGGCAGAGGCAAAGGCACTCGCATGACAGTTTGCCCAGGCGGCAAAAACATCTTAAACTAGATACATTTTATCGCTACACATGGGCCCAAAAACGGAGGGAAACGAATCGAGGAAGAGATGGTGACGAGGACGGAGGAGAAGGAGACGGAGACATACTTGCTCATGTATGTACGTACAGAGATGGTATGGTTCTTGGGGCTACGGCTGGTGCTCCAGAGAGAAGGAGAGAGAGAGAGAGAGATGGAAAGTTTTGAGTGATATTTATTGCATGACACTTGATGCAGTAGCTTACCCCCAGACCTCTCCTTATACTCAAAGAACTTGAATCTGTTTTCCGGTCTCTGTCTCTGTCTCAGTCGCTGTCTCTGTCCCGTTCTCGCACACTTCGAATGTGTGGATGACATTTCAACAAGCATTTAATTTGATTTTAAATCTTTTGCTCCAAGAAAAAGGCTTTGCCAGGGATTTTCTACGCACAGAGCGGTATCGGGTATGGCAGAGAAAAGAAATCCAGAGAGCAGGATGCCGATGGATGGATAACTTTAATCACCAAGTTAAATTTCAGATAATAGAATAGTCAAAGATTTCGAGTTGAGTTAATAAACCGAGTTCCGCAATGAACTTTCACTTCCTGAGTAGAGCTTATGGTATACTTGTGGTTAAGATCTGCACTTCTGCACACAACGAAGTCACAATTTAAAGTCGATCAACTAGAGACTTCAAGCAATCATTCCACACACTTTTCGACGACTCCACATTATATATTATATACCCCTAGCATATCAAATGGTATTGTGTTTCTAGCATATATCTTTAGATTGAAACGTTTGTTCTGGGCACTCCCGAAAGTGCCACTTGAAAACTCTTACATTTTCCGCAACTTTTCATCTGCATTCCACTTGAAAATGTTCCTCGTCTAGATCCCCCCGCCCCAGTACGATACGGTGCGGTACTGTACGAAATTTCGTCAAGTTCGATGACAATTTGCCATATATATATGTACATACATATGTATGAATTCTTTTTGTTTTAGTTGCATTATTCTGTCGCATTTTGTTGTTGTCTTTAACTTTGTGTCGAAAGTGTCGAAAGCGAGACAGAGAAAGAGACAGTCTAAGAGAGAGAGAGAGAGAGACGGGGGACAGGAAGCGAAACTTTTTGTCGCCATTGTTGGTAAAAGTTTTGCAATCGCCAGTGCCTCATAAACTTTATGCATATGCACTGATGGCCCGAGAAGGTCCTTGAATGGCGGTGCTGGAGGGGTAGTGGGAATGGTTGGGGGTGTGTGGGGGTGTGTGGGTGTGGAATATAGGGGAACTGGGAATTCGCGGAGAGTTGGTAAATGAAGGGAATATACCGCATAATATGCGAACTGGGCCTGTCATAAATGAAAGTTATGCCTTCTTGCGCCATACAAATGAACGCTCTGAGAATTGAGCATGAGCATGTAAACGGTTCGTCCTCCTCTCTGAATGGGTGGTTTGGTGGTTCGGTGGTTACCTCCGGTAGGGGGTGGCGATGGTGGCTGGGGTCTGGCTGGGGGCCTGCGATCTGAGAGAGCCGTGCATATGTTAAGTGTCGCCTGTAATTATTAATCCTCTTTGTAGACCGCACACACACACACACACACACACACGCACACGGACAGGAAAAGCCAAATGAATATTGAAGGACGCCAAAACCGCAACAGAATTTATTTTAAGCTAATTTTCTTCTTGTGCACTTAATTTTCATCCACGCATCTTGGCCCAGCTCAAGGGTTTGCCTCCCCGAGCCAACCACACACCACACCACACCCCGTCCCACTTCCCACTTCCCTTCCGGCCTTGTAGCTACCCGAAAGTCAACGAGGACTTTGCCATTTAGACTAATAATAAAAACTTAATACGGTAATCCACTTATGCCAGCAGCAGCAGCAGCAGCAGCAGCAACAGCAGCAGAAGAAACCCCAAGCCGCTGCGCACAGTGGGTCGAAGTGCACTTTGAGCTGGCAAATGCTTGGCATCTCTCTGGAAAACTACAATGCACTTGCAACTTGTGGTGGTTAGAATCTGCCCTGCCCCCTTTTGCTTTGCACTCCAGTGCGTGTACCAGTGTATGAGTCAGTAGTCAGTACACATGGATGCATGTGTGTGTGTGTGTGTTAGCCGCAATTTCTTTTTATTTCGGTTTCTTTTTTTTGGTTTTTTTTTAACTTAACCAAAGTTCTGTGGCGCGCACATTTTTCGTGTAGCCAACTTAACACTTTTGCTTAGCTGCCACATAAATTATGATGTGCGTGTGGTGTGGTGTGGGAGTGTCAGTCTGTTTGGCGAAAGTCAACAAGCGGCAAAGCCAAACACTTGGACCGAAGCAGCTGAGGGGAAGAGTGAGATGGGCAAAATGAGAAGAAAACGTTAAAATGAAACTATAAAGTGTCGGGAAGCCTGCCCCAACAGCAATTCAATTTGGCATGAAACTAACTATGCGTGTGCCTCGTGGCGAGTGAGACAGGGACAGCAGACAGACGAGTGGGAGGAGTGGGAGGAAAACAGAAAGAAAAGAGATATAAAAACAGTGCGTAAAGGCATATTTATGGCCAGGCTGGAGACGACAGCAGCAGAATCAACCGGAAGGAGAGAGGAGCAAAAAATGGCAACCAAAATTATTTTGCTGCCAAGGAATGTGCAATCCGGAAGCCGAAGGATGGACAGCTCCTAGTGGAGTGGGCCAGAGTGAGATGGATAGACCAGCTAAGCTGCCTCTTCACTTAATTGCAATACTCCATGGCGTAGCACAACTGGGGGATGGAGGGGGGGATTGAGTGCTCTTACTGTATAAAAAAAAGGTTCTGGATATTTTGGTGGAGATTTGAATGCAAATCGAGGGTGGAAGAGCAGCAATAATGATGGGCAGGAGCTTGAGATGTTACCAGAGGCTACCCAAAGATAGGGTATGATAGTGCCTCAAGAAGGTGCCCCCCCCGCCTCATGATAAACAATCAGCCAACACCTCTTGCTTCTAAGTATCTAAAAGGAATCCATTGTCGTATAGAATGTGGCCCTTGAGTAGTTGCCAGTCCGTCTTCAAAGGATGTCCAGGATTTCCATGGGGTAGGCCTAGGTCTTGTAACTGTTGGAGCCTATGCCATGAGGAGGCAGCAGAAAGGAAATCGTAATCACAATAAAAATCTGCAATTCCCAGCAAATATTGAATTGCAATCAAAGGAGGTGAGTCCCAAGGTAGATGGAAATAAAGTTGGGAATTCTTGGCAAACTTTAACCTGAAACTGATGGATCTCTCTCTCTCTTTCTCTCTCTCTCTCTCTGTGTGTGTGGGATATTGGGACCTGCATAGGCGTCCGATGTGTTAATTTTCTTTGCAGGCACGTTCCTGTCATTGCCACTAGCCCATGTGCATTTTGCTTTGCCTATTACCCATTCCCCTGGCTCATTTGTATGCCTGAATGCGTCGACTGGCTGGCCCAGCCGCCTGGATCGTCCTTGGCCAATGGCCTGTTTGCTTTTCATTTTCCCTGCCTGCCCATCCCCATTCCATTTCGCCCGTCCACCATCTCGCTCTCCCATTCTGTGTGTGTGTGTGTGTGTGTGTACTCTTTCCCAAGCAAAAGTCAACGGCGCATTGGTTTTGAATGCAAATGGGCAGCAGGCGAGGGGGAGGACGAGGGGGAGGAGGCGCAGGAGGACTGCCAAGATGAGCAGCAATTTGCATGGCTTCTTTTCTTTTTTCCACGGCAGCTCTAGCTCCAGCAAACAGCCACCCCAAGTGCGAGTCCAAGACCCTCCCCCTACCACACCAGCACCTCTTCTGATTGCTTCTGTTGTTGTTGTTGTTGCTGCTGCTTTTGGTCTGTGGTGGGCAGCGATAAGGATAAGCCAGGGCTTCACGACAGCAGGACGGATGCGGCGAGGATGCTGCCTGGCGCAATCCAAGGACACCTTTTGGCGCCTATCGTCTTTCAATTAGTTTAATTAAATTGCAATTTTCTTATCTTGCAACGCAGCAACGAAAAAACAACGGACGTCGAGAGCTGAGAACCTGGTCAACTAAGTCCTGTTTATACTTTCATTCTCTTGCCGTCTGTTGTTTTCCACTTCCACTTCTGCTCCTGCTCCAGCCTCTACTCCTCTCTCGTCCGCAGATTCGGATTATTCTTTTGCTGTTTTCCCGCCTGTTAATTATTGCTGCACACTTTGCTGCGCTTTAAAACGGCATCAAAGTTCTCCTCTCTGGTGGTTTTCCTCTCCTCTCCTCTCCTCCCTTCACTTCACTTCACTTCCGAAGCGGCTTGGCCAATCTGCGCCATCGCAATAACGATTAAAGGTGGAGAGGAGCAAGCCCAGGGGGATTTGCTTTTAAAAGGGTGAGCAAGAGGCGAGCTTAGCCAGACTTAAGCTTTCATTAAAGGTACACAGATACACACACACACACACTAAAAGCGCTCAGTCTGGGGGCTGAGATATGTATATCTGGGTCAGTCATAAACTTAAAGGTGACGCGGAAAATCCTTTGCGGCAGCATTGTGGACAATTTCAGTTGCTCCGAAGGATGTCACTTGGAAACATGGATTGAATGACTGCGCATAGACTTCAGGAAGAGGTTTGAATCTGATGAGCACAAGCCATCTGACTCCTGTTTGAATCAGCGCTTTCGAATGAGCGGAAGCGCGAAACGAAGCAAAGGCTCGCATGCGACAGGCTCACATGAGGTAGGAAAGTAAAGAACGCTTTACAACAGATTATACATATACTATATATACATCTATCTGTAGATACATTATGAATATGACTAAAGAGCATCTGTCTTTTGGATTAGTGGATGTTTAAATTAGATTTCGAATTAGTGTAGATTAGAATTAACATATTCTCAGACACTTGAGCTTTTCTCTTTGTTTTGCGTTTTCCATTTCACACCCTCTACTTTACATTCCTCTCCTGCTGCCATATCCATGTCCCTGCCAAGTCCGCTGACTCCTTTTGGATTCGCCACGCGCCGCTGGGCTGCTCATTTGGAGAGGCGCCAAAGTTATTCTACAAGTCCCCAAACCCGAAAGGTATCCCTTGACCTCTCATCCACCCCAGGACGGGGGGCTTCCTGCAATCCTTTCTGGCCAAAAAAAACCTAACGTAAGTAGACAAAAAACAAAGTACTAGAAAACTGTATAAAGTGCGACCAAATGACCTTTTTAATTCGTGGCCATGCACTTTTTTCGCTCCTCTATCATCCTTTCTCTGTCTCTCTCTCTATCTCTGTCCCTTTTAGCCGCTATATGCAGGTCCTGGCGTGTCCGTCTCTTTCATTCGTTTGGCCTGTCTGGGGTCTTTTGGGTGTGAAATGAAATTTGCAGCTTTTGGCGCAGAAAGAAAGTTGCAAAGATTTTTTAAGCGTGTCGCGTGTTTCTCTTTCCCTTTTTTGTTTCGGTTTTGTACCTGACCGTCTCTCTCTCTCTCTCTCACCTGCTCTGTCCCTGTCTCCCCTGAACTTTTCTTTGTGTATGTGTTTGTCGTGTCAATGTGTTAATGCGCTTGCCGCGCTGCATTACTTGCGTGATACTTGCCCAGTGTCCTGCCACCAGCCCCCAGTCGCCAGTGCACACTACACAGTGCACACTGCACAGTGCACAGTGTGCTGTGTGCGAATATGGAGTGAAAAACGAACTTAACTGATACCTGAAGACTGGGACTAACCTCCAGGTCACTCTATGAACACCAGAGACAAGCAGTATCCGTAGATTCTCTAGGTTCTAGCTACTGCAATCCCAGAGAAGGGTTCGAAATGGCTGAAGTATAGATCTAGGACTGAGCAAGTCTCCGATTCAACCACTGTTCTCAATCCTCTACCAATTTTTGTCTGCAAATGAAGTCGGTGTCCGCGACATAAGTAGTGTGTGTGCTGAGTGCATGAGTGTGCGTGTGTGTGTCTGTTAAAATCAGCTTAAGCATTAGTGCTGGTCCAGCATACTGCCACATACACATTCGCACAAGCCCTACCCCACCACACCCCACCACACACCCCACCCCACACCCCACCCGTGGTGTTTGGCCCAGCTTGACTCAACTCGACTCGACTCACCTCGCCCATGTGGCTAAGGTCAAATCCATTTGACTCTCTGAGCAAATTGCAGCGCCATACTTCAGGCAGGCGACATCGTTACACCTCACCAACCAGGGTTCCCAACCAAATTAGTGAAAAAGGAAGCGTGGAACGTGGAACGAGGGAGGGGGGAGTGTTGCGCAGAAGGATAAAAACTGCCAACGCTGCATTTAACAATTTTAATGGATTTTTTCCCTCTGCCGCAGGGCAGAGCACAAGTCCCAGATTCCCAGAAATTGAATCTTTAAACTTGACCCGCTGCACCCAAAGATAAATACATACAAATGTATATACATATACCACTGCATTTTACTATATTAAAACAGTGAAAACTCGCCAGGTTGGACACCTACATATGCATATACTCCCTCCATGTGTAACCCTCTAGGAGGAGGGCTGGCCCAGACTTATATATGTATAAACATGTGCATAGAGTGTGTATATATGTACGTATGTATATGTATAATTATGGTGCTCATAATGTCAGGGGGGAGGGGGGTTGTCCTGGCAAGTGCAGCCCTTAAAAGTTTGGCAAAGACCCATTAACATTCCCATGCGGATTCTAGGTGGAAATTGTGCATTTCCCGTTGAGTTGAAGGAATCTGTAAATGGTGAATAAAACGGAAGTGAATGATGGGGAGATCTCACAAGCACACACACATACACCTACACACCTACACCTTGATTTTGTGAAACGTCTTTTTATTGTCAAAAACAAATGAAAATTCCAGCTTGATGTTTTTTTTTTGTTTCGCTCTCCCGAAATTGTCTTTAGCGGGGCGGCGCTAATAAACAAATAAGTGGGTGTGGGCGTGGGCGTGGGAGTGGGTGTGGGAGTGGGCGTGGCAGACGCTCAATTAAGGCTATTAACGTTACTATGGCACTACGGAGGAGGACAGCGAGGGAGAAAGCAAAACATTGGCAGCCATTCGGTTTTATGACTCTGTCTATAAAAATTCCTTAGTTGAAATTTATTTGCTCCATTAGACGGCGCATTCAGGCGCGTTTCCTAGGTCCGCCGTCGCCACATGAAGCCACCCTGTCGAGCCACCCCACCCACCCCACCCCCTCATAATGATTATGCGTTGCTCTTATGTTTTTATTGGCGGCCTCCAAGGCCACCTCCGTCCATGCCCACCCACCGCCCGCCGCCCGCTGCCCGCTGCGTTTAAGCAAATTCAATAAGTCAATTCCAGGGGAAAAAGAAAAGAAAAGCTATTCCTCCTTTGGTCTGCTCTCTTTCCATCCCTCTGAGCCAATTTTGGTTTATTTATGAGCGATACAAGCGAATAAATTAGGACGAAAATTGGCAGAGGGACAAGGGTTCGACGCTTATCGACCTTCCTTCCAGTAACCGCACTCCTACACTTCCGGGACTGAAGCACACATCAAGTGCGTTTCACTCCCGGCCCAAGTGTAGCTAAGGGAACGTGAGCTCTGGATAGGGGTATTTAAACGGTGGTCATTCGTCAACTTGTCCATAAAACCGCTTAGACCAGCCGCAAAACTCTATCGATCATTCGTTCTCTTTCGCTTTGTGATTAGCTCTGCAGGGTCTTTTTATTTGGTACCACAATTGCACCACAATAGTCCTCACAACCATTCATATATCCTTAATCGCCAGCGCATGCATTTCCTAAACAATGGCTCACCCTTTTCCAACATACGCCAGATGAGTAGCGATCATCCTCACAGCGGATGACAGCGGAGCGGATCTCGTCATACTCATCATCCGCAGAGCGGCATACCAGCGACTTCATTTACAAAGGAATCTACTTTGAGGTGTTCGATCTATCATTTCGCCGAATGTGTGAGAATTTGCTGCTTCGCGGTGCAGTTTCTTCCCCGAATTCCTGGAGTCCGAGCTGGGAGTATCGTGTACAGGTTCTTGCCGTGGAAGTGGGTGATAGATGTAGTAATTGTTTGTCTTTAGCTCTCATGTTTCCATTTCATTCAGCATATCCGTAGGTGAGCTGAGCAGAACACCCAAAATCTAGAGCTCTCTGAGACCTCTGTTTGGGTTTGGACACACAACACTGACACTGACACTCGTCACTCGATTCCCTACATTCCCCCATTCAAGAACACATCATACGATCATCATCTGAGAACAGAAAAATATTCCTTATATTTCTGATTTATCCGATCTTCAACGACTTCACGCAGAGCTCTCGGAATGGCCTACATGGGGCGCATGAATGAGAAGGGCAAAGTGGTGGACCGCAAGCTGTTCCTGGGCACCCCTGGGCGCTTCAGGATGCTGCCCGACTCGAGCGATTCGGAGGAAAGCGGTAACTCCGGCAAGGCCGCTCCCCCCCATGCATCGGCCCACTCCCACTCCAGTGGCAACGTCGCTGATACCTCGGAGGCCTCGCTCATCCCGGCAACTGCTTCGTTGAACAAGTTGAACCTCGGCGGGGACGCAGACATCGCGGGCTCCAGCAGCAGCCGCAGTGTGCGATCTCAACCACCGTACAAGTCCGGCAGCGACATCAGTATCAATGAATTGCCGGAGGACGAATCGCAGACCCTCCAGGACCAGAACAACCTATCCTTCAGGGAGTGGCAGGAGCTGTATGACAAGCAAGACGACAGCAAGAGCCCTCGAACCAAATCGTACGAACGCGTCATGGACTGGTGCCGTCGCAACGAGGAGTGGGAACAGCAGGAGCAAGAGAGATCCAAAGCCAGTCAGAAGGATCCGGAATCCTGCACTGCTGCCACTAGCAATGCGAGCAGCCGCGGCGGAGAGCCCCACTGCAAGGTTACTCCAGATGACAAGAAGGAGGAGGAGTGCCGTAAGGAGTGCCAGCACCAGGAGGAGCGCCCACAGAAGCGCAAACGCGATCGCACTCGCCGCCCGCACAAGAAACAGGATCAGGAATAGGAAAATGAGTGCACGCAGATGTCCGTGGGTGCCTGGCCAAGTGGATAGAGAACATCCAGAAGCGTCCCAAGCTTGTGCCCCTCCACCAGATACTCGACACCCTGCGTGCCACTATCCTTTGATCGATCCTCCCTCTGGGATTTCTACAGACGCCAAAAAAAAAATTTTATTGTTTAATTGAAAGTAAAAAATTAAAAATATTTAGTTAATGTTTTTGCAGCAGAACCCCAGATTTTGAACTACTTATTTTGGGATTAGTGGATTACAGGACTTAGAGTAGGGGGCACCTCTAGCAGGATGTGGCTTTGCACCACTCATGGAGGGTCAACCTAGGATTTCGGTTGTTCTCTTTCCGAGTAGTGACTAAGTTTTTCAAAGGCATTGATTTTAACAGCAAAGACAAGGAAGATCGGGCCGAAAGTGAGACTAAACGAATGTTGGATAATACAATATATAGTACGCCCAGGCCAGGCAACATGTTTTTACCCGTGAAAATCGCAGAAGCAGCGTAGAACCGATTTCCGAATGGAATTATTGAGAATTCCCTGTCTTCTTATGGGGCTCTCTCTCTCTCCCGAATCGAATACTTACCCACTGGATAGGTTCTATTTTCGAATGTTCTAGGCATTTACTCCCCTAATGGATGCATTTTGTGTCCGCACTGAGTCCGGAGGCAGCAGCTCTCCAGCAGCTGCACTGCGGCTGCCAGTTCTGTAGTGTCCAGTGAGCAGTGTGGCAACTGCAGTCGAGGTCAGATGCGGCGGGCACATGTAACCCACACTCCTGCACGACAGGAGTGGGGGCAGGGGGGGAGGTGGATGTCTGGAATGTGTGCTTGCTCTTGCCACAAGAAAACACTCAAAGGCTGAAAGGATTTTCGCTCACAAGTGGCAACCGGAAGTGTTGTGCGGCTCGAGAGTCTACTCAGCAGGCACGCACGCACACACACAGACAGGGGGGGAATTTTGAAGTGGTAAGGATTGTGGGGGGGGGGGGGGGACTGGACATGGACATGGCAGACATGCTGAAAGGTGGAAATTGAGGCGATTTACTTTTTACAAAATAGGCTTCCTAGCAGTGCACGCCGCAGGGTTAATGCACTTTCCGCACATCCTGCAAATCCTCGATTCTATTCACGTGAGCAACTGGTGGAAGTAGGCACCAGCCATGGACTCACTCCTGCCATCCTGGAAAGGCTTTAGAGGGTACGCTGTCTAGTCGATCAATGCTGCAGCCCAGTGCTGGTATTGGTTATAGGAAAACAGCAAACAACCAACCAACTGGGTTCCAGTTTGCCAGCAAATTTCTCCTAATTAAGTCAGCAAACGGTCAGAAGGGGCTTGGCCTGGCCCCCCCCCCCAGAAGGGGAAATATTTATGAAAATTACTTCGACGTAGTCGTCGCACAAATAAATAAAACGTACCAAGTGATGGCAAATGGGGAGGCGAATGGGCGGAAGGCGAAAGGCCAGAAGGAAAAGCTGCTCCTGGAGCTGGGGGCTGTGGGCGGGGGGCTGGGGGCCCAACAAACTAATCACAATAATCACGCTGAAATAAAATTAATAAAAATGCGTGGCCCGCTGGCACGGCAAGGAGCATTTAAGAACATAAATAAAAATTAGCAAAGCCAACAAGCAGGTCTCTGACTTCTTCCGGGACTCCGACTCCGACTCGGACTCGGACTCCATCTGTGTGGCCTGCTAATAAAAGCCACAAATATAAAGAAATTACACAAAACTGCGACGGAGCTGGTGCTGTAGCTGGTGCTGGTGCTGGAGTAGGAACCGAATGGGTGCGGGGGTGGGTTGGGGAGTTGACCGGAAAAGTTAAAGCAGCTAGCGAATAAACGAAAAACTAATAAAAGCCTTTGACCAACGTCCTACGGCCCCAACTTCTGCGCCAGGCAGTGAACAAACAAGCCTGCAACAAAATGTGGCAGAGAAGAAGGGAAACTTTGGATTTGTAATGGCCTTCCAGCCCAACGCCAGCCAGGTCTCACCTGTTCACCTCCTCACCTGCTACATTGTTGCCAGATACGATGGAGCTGCTAGAGATGATGGAGGAGGTGGTTGGGGTGGCGGTGGATGGGAGGCCCTCCATAATGACGACGGCGTGGAGGTCTTGGGTGGCCCTGCTCCTGCTCCTGCCCCAGCCACTTGTTCTAATTGAAGTCAACGAAACTTCCGATCATAAAAATAATTAACTTTTAGTGTAAAATGTAAGAAAAAAGGCAAGGGAATCCTTCATATCGATCAGGCTATGGCTGGGTGGGGCCTCCTGCCTGGGTATGTGTGTGAGTATAAGTGAATATAGATGAATATTCAACTATTCCAACGAATATTTATGTTGCTGCCTTGGAAAAATATGGAGAAATATTAATGGAGAGCAAGCAAATTGAGGAAAGTGAATTGAATCGAGCCTGTGGCAAATGTTTACCCAAAAACAATAAAGATGTTAGTGGTTTAAGCCCAGCGTCCCCTCCCCTCTACACCACTCCACTCCTCGCTATTGATTACATTGAACTTTTGACATCAATTGCACTTAATTTATGCACCCAACATTTTCGATTTTGCCCAAAATTATGTTTGTTGGCCCGCCAGGCAAAAGGCAACAACAAATTGCAAGAATAACAATTGCCAAATTTAAATAATAAGCCATAAATACATACATACATATGTACATATGTATGCATGCACCTGTATGTACATACTATATATAATATATGATTTGGCAGGGCAACAAATGCATATGCATTTCGGGGGACAAACAATTGGCATAAATTTCAGCAACATTTTCGCATTAATTAATTGCAGACGAAGGCCTTCCCAACCCCCGGCCAGGAGATGTGGAGGACAATTGGAAGCCCAATTGTAGAACCCATGCCCATGTCCATTTCCATGTCCGTTCGTTCGTCCATTGCCCGGAGACCAATTAGAAGACAAAGTGCACTGAGAAATTTAATTAACATTTTCAAATGTTTTGCATGCCTGGACATGTTCGGTAGTAAAAAGTTTCGGGGGTCTGATATCGGTACGCTGGCACCTCCAATTGGGGACGCCGATGTGTGCCCCTCTCCCCCTGCACTCGTCCTTGTGCTCCTGCAGCGACCTCCGCTTATGTAATTTGTCCGAAACTGTCGTTGGGGCTTTAACCCTTACCCGGGGGCTGATTACTTTGACTCCTCCTTTGTCTCCAGCCTCTCGTATAACAGAATTTCAATGGAAAATAGTTTTTATGACACATAAACTCGCCAGTCTCTCCCTCTCTCTCACTCTCCCTTCTCTCTCTCTCGCTCTTCAATCACCCCATTTGTATTTCAGCCCTTCCCCTGCCGCACCGTCTACACTCACGAGCACACAGTCACGTACATACGTGCTCAGTGCGCCCCCAAAGCTTTTTCAGGGATCATGTTTTCCCAGCTACACACACAGTGTGCTGGTGTGTTTGTGTGTGTGGGTGTGGGTGTAGAGTGAAAAGTTCAAATGCAAAAATGAAAATTAAATACAAAATGCTAAGTACTTCCATCACTGCAGTGTGGCAGGAGGGACAGGGACAGGGACAGGGACCCTGCAACCTGCAAGGGAACGAAACGAAACGAAACGGAAAGGGAACGGCGGATAGCGGGACAGCGGACAGTGTGTGTGTGTGTGTGTGCGTGGCAACACCTGACTTTTGGCAAACGAAATTTCGAAATTTGGCAAACATTTGACCAGCTTTAAACTGGAAGCGGGAGAGCAGCCGCACGGGCAAGGACACGACTATTGACAAGCATTCCGACTTTTATAAGCGACTAGGGTACCCGCCACCCTGTCCCCTCTATCCCCTGTCCACCGTCCCCTGTCCCCTGTCTCTAAGGGCTTATTTATCCATTGGCACACCTTTAATACCCAAGCAGATTTTTCAATGTTTTTTTGATGAAATTTGCCCAAAAGTTGCATTCTATAAGCTTCAGTCCGACATCCATTAGCATGCGAACTCCGGCACTACGTACTCCCATCTGAGATGGGTGTGCCCGGACTTGATCCGGATACGGATTTCGGAACGCCATGAAACTGAGAAAAAAACTGAAAATTCTAACCATCTATCGGAAAAAGTTGCTCTGATGTTGGAATTTTGGGTGGCTGTTTTCTGGTATTATCATCCAACTCCCAATCCTCCCACTCGATAGGAAATTTTCATATTTATTGTTGTCCCCGTCACCTGGACGTCATACCATCTGTCTTGCTCCATCCCCATTCCCATTCCCACCCCCATCTCCATCTCCATCCCCATTTCCATTCTCACCTCCTGCTCTTGTTCTGGCTGTCATTTGGGCTTTTATTATTATTACTGGAACCCAGAAACACCCCCAGCCCCCAGCCCCCAGCCCTAGCTACAGCTATGTACATCTGTATCCCTGTGCCTCCCTGGAAAAAGGAACAACAAAGAGCTCGTATAATGGAATTTATTTTATGGCCAACAGGTAAGAACATTTTGTTGTCCCTTTAGCGTCCTGCTAATTTTGCTCTGCTTTTACTATTTTCCCCGAACAACCACCCCGCCCTGCCCCGCACCGCCCCCAAAAAGATAAAGAGCAAAGAAAAACTGAAACAACCTTGTCCATATGTTCTGGGGCAATATTTTTTAATGCCCCGCCCGGAGGCGTAAAAAACAAGTGGAGAAAGAAGACGACGCACAAATTTCGTGGGACACCCGAAGACAATTAAAATTTATTCAACGCTTTTCGAGAGCGAAAGAATGGAAAAATATCAACATAAATATGTAATAAGCACAAGTCTGATGAAAGAAGGAAGGGGGGGGCAGCTAGGGGGCAGCTAGGAGAAGGAGGAGACAGCTGTCGGCATTATGCGACTAACATTAGCGTGTTAATGCAATTAAAAAGTCGGCTCAGGGCCCACCAGGATACCCCAAATGAGAGGAAAAAGAACACATTTTAATAGGGAAAAGGACAATGAATCTTCACAACAAAACCCAGCAAAAAAAACCAAATTAAAACTGCCTTTATTATTGCAGGATCCTTGGGGAAAGCATGGAAGATTGGAGGCCTCGTTTCTAGGGTTAGAGCAGAACATTCCACCATGATGCTGGGGATCCACATATATCTAATCCATTTCCAGTTGGGTTTCCTTTGAGTTGGGCTCTCCACTCTTCGGGTTTTCAGTGGAGTTTCTGCCTTTTATTAAAAGTATTCTTTTGTTTACAAAAACTAGATTTATGTTCAAAATTTTTCAAAGAAGGGTTACCGGATTTCCTGGATTCATTCTCCATCCATTTGTCCCATTTAATTGAAGGAAGATCTTAAAGATCTTTTGAAAGCCATCATTTCATTTTTGGTTTAATTCTCGTGGCACTTTAAACTTTTCATTTATTTTATTCATTCCCCTATTCGCCGCCATTCAAATATTTTGTGAAATTCGCACATCTATATGACACGAGTGCCAAGGACCTTTCACCATCGCCCTGATCCTGTCCGACCCTGTCACTCACTTAAAGCTGCTTCAGGGTCCGCAGAGTCCGCCAGCAGCCCCATCTCTGCACCCATCGGCGGCCCAGGAGCCAGGAGCCAGGAGCCAGCTCCCAGGACCACCAGCTTACTCATAAATCATTTTCGTGCCGCGCACTGCCGCAGAATGACACACGACGGCCGACCGACCTCCAGCTCCTGCTCCACCCCCACTGCCCTCGCAGCAGGTGGCACAGCCATATAGCCCCCCAATCCAGCCTACAGCGCACAGTTGCCCCCGCGTTGCGCCACCGAACTTTGTTTGTTCTCATCGCCGGGGCTTGTTTGCACTTTCTGGGGCCGCAAATTGTTTTCGCTCGCCGAAAATTCAACAAATTGGAAAGTGTGCCACAAGTAGTCGCCTGCCCCAGAGCACGTGCCGCAGCCAGGCAGCCATCACCACAGGAAGGAGTTCTCGATTAGTATCGATTACCATCCACAGTCATTTGATGATAACAAACAACAATAACAAAAGGCAAAGCCAAAAACTAAAATATACAAAAATATAAAAGAACTCAAAGGTAAATAGAAAACGAATATTTATTTAAATAAAAGTTCAAATTAAATAAGATTAATTTGAATAGGGAATAGGAGGGCTATGGCCAAGTGAAGTGTGGGCGACGTTTACATAATTCCACTCAACGCCACTTGAAGGATGACTAACGACATATCGCTCAGTTGGGGAGGATGGCTGGATGGCTGGATGGTTGGGTATCTGCCTGCAGGACGGATATGACGATGGTCACAGATATGTCACATTTGTCTAGCCAACAGATACTTCACAAAAGTTTCGTTGGGCCAGAGGACTCTTCAACGGTAGAGCGAGGACGAGGACGAGGACTGGTTCCTGCGGTGATTTTTCTAAGCTGTCAACTGCAACTGGTCCAGGGATTGGACATGGCCAAGCCATCATCATCATCATCATCAGCCAGCCAGCCAGCCAGCCAGCCAACCATCCTGTAAAGATACTAATTGTCAGTCTCCAACCTTAGCCAGATTTCTGGAACGGTTCCGGAAAATGAAAGTCCACAAATATCCCAGCTAAAAGGTGGACCAAAGAGCGTGAAGGGAGATTTCCCATAGAAAGGACATCCCAGAATACCATGGTCGACAGTGTGGACCACACAAAAAGAGTGCTGCACACATGAATTGGCGCTGATGAAATAGATTTTCCGTAACACATGTAATAGACATAGAACCCCTGTGATTGATTGCCAATTTCCAGCAAAAAAGCATCCCTGCGATTGCATGCAAATCGAGTAAATAAAGAATCACGAGTGCGAGATGCGAAATGCGAAAAATATTGCCACAAATCAAATTGTCAACGCATTCAAATGAAACAATAAGTCTGTCAAATGCAAAGCAATTAGCAATCGCAGAGAGAGGAGACAGTTTCACTGTAGCTCCGGGAAATTTTGCAGAGTTTTCCAACACCTTTCTCTCCGGGGAGCAGTCTCACCTGAGGAGATGGGGAGATTCGTAGTCAAGTTTGTTTCGCTAATGAACAGCAAACTGGAGGGACACTTGCGGTGGGGGCAGAGCTGCAGAGGGAGTGGCTATCGACAATGAGGCAAAAGAAATTGGAGAAATGAAATGAAATGCAATTAACCAGCGAAAATGAGCGAAGCCCTCAACAAAGGAATCTCTGAACATGGCCATACTTGGGTCTTGGTACTTGGCGGGGGGAAAACTTGGGGTCAGGCCAACAATCAAGCGACTGATGACCAATTAGAAAATGTAAAATTAGGAACAGACCAAATCAGAGCAGTGAAGTGGGAGAGAGAGAGACAGAGAGAGAGAGAGAGAGAGTCATGCCAATTAATAAATATTTAATTTATAACTTGTGCCAAAAAACAAATTCCATTTCGCAACGAAACGCAAATTGGGTTCTCTTCTTTTGGGGAACTCTAATACCCATCCATGTGGCATGTGGCATGGGGTATGCCCATTTACAGCTAAGAATGTAATGGTAGATGGCTATAACTTTGGTTACGCTTCCCCGGCTTTTCCTTTTCATTCAACTTCTTCGAGGAAAACTACATCTGCATCTACATCTACATCGACCTACGACCTACATCCTACCCACTCGTAGACGTGAATATTGCCCGCACAGTTTGCTGGTTTCCAGGGTGGCAGGATCCTCTGTCTTGTCCTGAAGTCTTCATGTCTTTTTACACATTTTATGACATTTTGTTGCCGTGCAATTAACGTTTGTCCACCAAAATGTTTTTCTCGTGTTTCCATTTTTTTATTATGGCATTTTCCAGTTGTTGGTTTTGCTTATGATTATTTTTTGTTGTTTTTTGTTTGGGGCTCCTCCGCTGGCTCCATTTTACATACACAAAAATGTCACTTAATAAATTTTACGACTGTTTTATGTTGTCGCTTTGGCCCTAAAAACGACAGTGGATACAGTGGGGGTATATGCAGGGGAAGGGAAGGTGGAGCAGCCGGAGAAGGGGTACCTTTAGCACGCCCACTACAACACGTAGTATCCATAAATATAAAAAAAAGGGCACAGAGGAGGGAGGCAGGGAGGGAGGGAGATAGGGGTGTTCCAGAACACGCCCCACACATGGAGGCTGTTAACCCTTGTGGGTGTGCGTTTCCATTCCATTCCATTCTATTCTATTATTTTTTCCTGCTCATTTTCTAGCCCCTTTCGTCACGCACATGTCCAGGAAGAATTTTTCTTTTCCCAGCTCACTGCTCCCTGCTCTCTGCTCTATTTTGTGTTCTCCACTTTCTCCTACTCCCACAGACTCCCCACGATTTGGCTAAATTAATTTTAGGCCATTCAGAGTTGCTCTGGGAGAGGGTTGAGCTGTAGGTATAATTAAAAGTCGTACACACAAAAAAAAAGAAGCGAAAATAAATAAAAAGCACAAAGATTTAGGGCCAAGTGGGGACCAAACATCATGAGTTATGAGAGAGAGAGGGAGGGAGGGAGAGAAAGTGAGGAAGAAAGGGCCTAGTAAATCTGCTACCGAGAAATGGGGAAGCGAGTCCTTGGGTTAGCCACCTTGCTGTTCGAGGGGAGTGCCTCACTCCAGTCTCACATTTTCCTCCCAAAAACTTTTCAACATTTTAATTTTGGCGAATTTTTGCTCCGCTTTTCCTTCTAGTGAAAGTAATTTTCATTATTTAGAGGCGGCACATGTTCGCCCTCCAGGAGCCACTTCGGTGACGCCGACTGAAGTGGAGGCTCGAGTGGGCTTCGAGTGTTTCTGGTAGAATTTGTGCGACATTTTGGCTGTTGATGTTAGGACTTTTGGTCGGATTAAATGCGCACTTCCACCTGGTGACACATCTTCTCCTTCTGCCGCCGTTCCAGAGGCGACTCCGGCTCTTTCTTTCCAACAGAAGCTGCCATTGGCCAGATGAAATTGAAAGGAAGCTTCGAAAGCATCTCTCGGTGGAGATGGTTCTGCCAAGATGGTCGGCAATCAACGAGAATCAGGACTCAACGATGAACTTTGGCCAAGAAGCCAAAGGAGCCAAAGGAGCTCTGTGCTGGAGGGCGAGGTGGGTTCGGTGCAGGGTCGTATGTTATGGCATCAGTCAAAAACTTTGCCAGCAACTGAATTATGTCATTTGTTTGTCATGGCCTCCACCAACATATGCACAGCTCCAGCTCCAGCTTCAGCCCTGACAGACAACACACCCCCACGCACACACACACACACACATAGCATGGCTATGCCATAGATGATAGATGATGGAGAAGGGGTAAATAGCGGCACATGTATAGCATCCAAAATGAAAACAAAACCGAACGGGGCCAGGTACCGAAAGGAAATAAACTAAAGGAAAACAGAATTGGAATGAAGTCGATGAAAATGCCAGCAGCAGTTCGAAGCACAGTGGCAACAAATTTGGAAAAATTCCTAAATTGAAACAGAGATATAAAGATTCGAAAGTGCTTTCTCCTTGTGCTTCAATTCAATCCTCTCAGGCCAGAACAGCAGGGAAAAGGTCTCCGAGAAGGGATGACAACTCTTCACAGCCATTCGAAGAGAGAGCCCTATGGATGATCTCTGAAGACCTCATCTGATGACCAATTCATTGGCCACATTTCTAGCCACGTTTTTCCTGGTTGTGTTCTACTGTTAAAGTGACGGCCACGCCATTACATTGCCGCATATTTTGCGTTTTCACATTTTCCGCTTTTCATTTCGCCGTCGTCGCCGTCGTCGCTGTCGTTGTCGTCGTCGTGCGGCTGCTGCTGCTGCGGCTGCTGCTGCTGCTGCTTCTGTGGCAGTGCCTTGAATATTTTTCTTCAATTTTATTAAAATTATGGAAATGAATGAAATATCTGCTGCATCCCATCCCATCGCATCGCATCCCATGCTGTACCGTCCCGTCCCCAATCCATTTCCTGCCCCTCGCCAGCCAACCGCTGCGCATCTTTTGAGCCAAGAATTTATCGAAAATTGCAGCAGCTGCAAAATTGTCTTCCCGTTTCACCCGATGCCCCTGCCCCTGCCCCTGCCCCCGCCCCTACCCCTACCACTGCTGCCACTGCCACTGCCATTCCCTTTAGCTTCTGCTTCTGCTGCTGTGCACACACCTGGCCAGTGGCAAGTTTAATAATCCGTTTCGCATTTTGCGTTGATGCGAAATCAATCGATGTGCATCGAATATGCCCGGAAGGAGCACCTGAAGGAGCTGCAGGAGCAGCAGGAGAAGCAGGAGAAGCAAGAAGGTTAGCGATGGCCCTGGTGGTAGCCGGGATGCATAAATCCAACTCATTTGCATGGCCAAGGAATCGAGGAAGCAGCGCAAAGATGCTGCTGCGCCAACGGCAATCCCATCCAATTGGGTGCGCGTTGAGTCTGGATCTGGATCTGGGTCGGGGTCTGCATCTGGGTCTGGGTCTGGGCGGTGTGGTAAGTGTTTTGTGGGTAAGGCAGGATGTGGGATGGGACTCTTCCTCTTCCGACACTCCTATTTCCAGCCAGCTCATTTTTGCATTCCTTAATTGCCCCACAGGAGAGCGGTGGCTGATTCTTGGCCCACGAGCCAAGAGTCCTCCGCTAAGAGAACCTCATTTCCGAGAGCCCTGACCCAGGTTTCCTTTCTCTTCCTTTCCCTTTTCCATCCACTCCACTTCACTCATTCGCCTGACCTCTCGCATCCCCCTTGTTCCCTCTTCACCCCCCATGGTGAGTGTTTCGCTCGCTGAGCTGGTTAATTGCATTTCATTGAATTTCTGTATTTTCTTTGACCTTATTGGCGATATTTTCTTTATACTTGCCCCGCCCGCAGAGACAAAGCCATCCGCCCCGTTGCCCCACTGCAGTGGTCTGCAGAGACAAAGCCATCCGCCCCGTTGCCCCACTGCCCCTGTGTCAATTGTGTGGCATCTTAGATCTAACAGTCCACCCAAATCGAAAACTGACTTTACTTATTATATCTTTCCGCTGGTTCGACATTCCTTGCCCGAGGTAGTAGACATTTTCGAAGTGATCCATCAAGATGTTCCTTTCGTTCGTTAACTCAAAGCGTAAGTGCATTATCCTACAGTCCCTCATTATCAGAATAAAACAGAATATTCTTCTGCTGACATTGAAAATGTATTGGCCACTTTCTTCCAAGCTTACGTACATCGCATCTACTGCCTATCCCTACCATCTACCTCATGCTAACAGCATTTTTCTACCACTCTTTGAGGTAAGCGATGTTCTGGATTTTCTATCATTCTCTGCGATTCCAGGTAAAGTGTCAGGTGGAATTTAACAGCATTGCGTCCAGTCACCCTATGACAGCCCTTTACCTTTCGTTTAACCTACCCTTGGAATGGTCCTGTCTCCCAGAATCTTGGAACGACTCCTCCATCATTCCGCTGCAGAGTAAAGGTTCAAGATCTAAGATTCCAAACTACCGAGATTTGGCAAAGTTTTTCGCCATCCCAAAGCTCTCTGAGTTCCTGTTCCTCCGGCAATTGCCAAATCTTGTGAACCAAAAGCCATAACATATTCTACTACACCCCTACTACTACGCTCCACATTTTGTCTCGTACTCTCTACGAAGTCATATCCTGAATCGAAAGCTGAGGGTGTCTTGGCATTCATCGAACATTGGTCCAAGGAGTTTAGCCATCTCTTTGTGACCAAGTACATACAAACTCACGACCAGCATGATCTTCTTGGATAGCACCTCTGATGCTGATAGCATTTAATCTTTTCCATAATCTGGGTTCCCCTTCTCCTATGCTTCCCCTTAATGTTAGTACTTTAATCTATAGATAGCAGTTGAATATATATATATACATATCTTTATTAACCGATACAAAAAAATGTGATTTATTCGTCCAAAAAAAGGGATGCCTTCAAATATTCTTCATCAATATCTTTCAGATGCATTATAAGCGATTTGTTTATCAAATATTTGTACTTGTATAATTTTGTAACTTTCTGTGAAATGTGGAAAGACCAACTTGCACTTTGGGATCTCCAACGGACCGTAGAATAGTGTAAGCTTCTTCTATAAAGGAGAACTGGTGACCATGCGATTATTATCCGATTGAGAACTCAAACTTACCTAACAAGAATTGACTGGAAATTCGTAAGTTTGAACTGAAATAAATTTCGAAATATGTATGCACCAATGATGTTGTATGTGAGCAAATGCTGCTGTGCTGCAACGTATTTTGTTATTGCTATCTTGGGACTGACTTCTGGGCATCGCCACACTTGAAGACGTGGTTTTAGTGGAATTGGATGGGATAATTTTAAACGGGCTCCAAAATGTATGTATTACGAGACGACGAAGGTAGTGAAGATAAGCCATATTTGAACAGTAAGTGTGGTTGGGGGGATATCTTAACCTCAAAGCCAGGTTAAGCAGACTTATCCGGCTCCTGCTCCGCCTTCAGCTCCGACTTCAGCTCTGACTTCAGCTCCTGCTTCGGCTCCTGCTTCGGCTCCTGCTTCGACTTCAGTTCCTCATCCTGATTCGACGGTGGGGCGGGAGTTGAGTGTGTGGCCTCTGGTGGCTGTTGCAACGGCCAGGGATATGTGGCGCCGTGACGCTCGAGGATGCCACCTCGCCGAGGGGGTCGCATGGTCAGGGTGCAGGACTGCTTGATGAGGGCCAGGGCCTTGGCCTCGCCCTGGAGGGCATTGTACAACTCGATTTTCTTGCGTGCGATGAGGCTGATGGTGGGTGTAGCTATGGCCCGGTCGAGGCAGCAGTCGTACCACAGCTGGAACTCCGGGAGGGTGAAGGCCATGTTGGATATTTCGGTTAGCTCGTGGGGCGTCACCGTGCCACCGTAGCGCAGGCGCAGCTTGACATTGGTGGGCAGCCCATCCACAAGGTAGCCAAGCCCCTGCTCCTGGGTGCCCATGATCTCAGCTATGCGGTACTCCGGCTGCTTGCCGTGTCCTTTGATGTTCACCCGCACGAAGCAGCTGGTCACCGCCTGCTCGAAGGCCGGACGCACCAGCAGCTGGATGATGCGGTGCCGGGTCAGCCGAAGCAGCTCCAGCTGCTCCACTCTCATCACTGGCCTGTCCGACACTGGCCCCTTGGCCAGGCTGTCCCCGTCATCGATGCGGAAGGGCGACGCCCGCAGACGCCTCAGCTCTCGTGCGATCTCCGAGACTGTCTGACGAGTCCTCTCAATTCTCTTACTTGCCTTGTCTTCCTTCTTGTCCTTCTGGTCCATCTTGTCTTCCTTCTGGTCCATCTTGTCTTCCTTCTTGTGCGTGGACATTATTTTTTTTCGTTCGATTTGGCTTCTCAAAAGTTAATTTTATTCTAATCCAGGTCTCCAGTGCGAGTATATATGTATATGGCGATACGACAGGAGACTGGAGGGTGTCTGGGGTTCGGTGTCTGGATCAAAGCCAGACAAAATGTGGGAAAACTAGACTGGAATGAAACTATTGTGGCATTTCAATTGTCTTTTGAATGGCGGCCAAGTGTGGAGGATTTACCGTTCTGTTCCAACTACCAACTACCAAACAGGGTACCCAAAGGGTGGCTGAGGCTATCTATTATCGATTGCTTTTGTGATCGAAAATCTGCACTCGACTTTGACTTTACTCACTCCAGTGTCCGATGGCCAAGCCTTTATTCCAGGGTATCAAGGGCCCAGGGCCAGCTACTCGGTTCTGGCTTATCCATTTGAATGCATTTAACGACGCTCCCTTTATGCCCCCCATAAATGGCAGGCCAACTATTAAATTTATATTAATTTTCGCCATTTTTCCTTGGCACTGGGCCGGCACAGGCTCCGGCTCCGGCTCCGGCCCCTCCCTTTTTGGGATACCTGCTGGCAGATCTTCCCTGCGGAGGCTGCCGCCGTCAGCCATTTGGCAAGAGATTTATTATACAATTGTTTTAATTACAGTTGCAGCTAATTGTATGCGGACATCGCCGGCAGATGCTACTCCCAATCCTGGCACAGAGCCCAAAGCAGAGCGGCCCGAGCATCCGCTCTGGGAGCTGGAAGCTGGAAGCTGGGAGAGCAGTGCAAAATCTTTGCATGCTTTGTATGTGAGTCTGCATAAATAACTTGGGACTACGGGGTCGATGTGATGTACGATGTGGCACATCCAAAATGCTGCTCACGCACAAAACCCTCCCCCCCCCGCCACCCCCACCCCTCCTGCCACTTTTAACACTCTACCAGTTCCAGCATGCCCGCCCACACACTTAGGGGCGAACACGTTTATGCAAGCTCAGTCATCATCATCATCATCATCATCATCATCATCGTAGGCATCGGCATGGGCGGCCATCCACCTATCCTCCCAGCATCTCAGCCGTATCCTTGTGCGACGGCATCGTGGCCGCATCTTCGATGAGCTGAGCTGACCAACAGGAACCCCTCGATTTCGATAATGGGCTTTTCGGCCATACTCAAAAGAGAGAACGAGACAGACAGGCATATACGAGTATGTGTGTGTGTGTGTAGGAGCTCTACTGACTTTGTGATACATTTATAAGTCCATAATCCATTTGGTAGACGAACCTGCTCAGATATCTAGGGGGGATCCATTGGAAGGCAGCTGTTTAAATTCCATTCCATTTTTCTATAAGAAGTAATGAATCTAAAATGCATATTATTTTGTTTAAAACTGTCAGCAAAAGGTCGCAGCTACTCAAAAATCTGAACAGCTTGAGCCTGACTTCTGGGCAGCATATGAAACGGAGTCCCGAATGCCTGGAGACTCATCCATCACATGAGCATCAGCTGGCCAGAGCCAAGCGTGAACAACCGAAGAACTTTTCCTCGAACACCTTCTGCTGAGGGCAAAGTACAGTCACCGGCAGGCCAGGCCAGACCAGGAAGCTCGAGCTCTGAAGCCACGCCTTGACGTTGACGGGCAGAGGAAAAAGTTGCATGCGCAGGACGAGGACGTGGACAGGGATGAGTTACCCTCATCCAGTTGGCTGACATGCCAAGCCCAGAACCATGGCCATCCCACAGTCCCAGGTCAGTCGAGTCGTGACGAGTTATAATGTACATATAAGTATTTAACAGTCTTGTCTTTATCCCCTCCCATACCTCCTTGGCATGATCTTGTCCCATACCGACAATAAGATGCCCTTTCAGTACATATAGCCATATGAAATGTTCAACTAAAAATCTCACGATCATTATTTGTTCGTCATTGAATGGTATACTAAAATATAGTCCCCTCGTTCTCTGCGAGTACCAGGAAGTCTGGCTTCCAGAGGAACAGAGCTGGCCGCATAGCCGTGGCTGAGAACGAATCTAGGATACGGATACCCATGTCAAAAAAGAAAAGCGAAACTTCTCCCGCATGCGGGACTGGGTAACAGCGGGACTGGGGCTGTGGAAGGACTTGGAATAGGCCAGGGGCACTTTCCAGTTGCCAGTCGAAAGGAAACTTGTTTGTTGCACAGAAACAAAAGCGCTTCCGCTTTTCATGTACAATGACAGAAACAAGTGTTAATGGTTTTGAGCTTAGGCGGTCGCACAAAGGCAAAAAACCAGAAGGAAGGCAACGAAACAAAAAGCGAAACCAACCAAACAGACAGACTGACACACGGACACAGCGGGAAAGGGATAGCCGAGAGCGGGAGGACGAGTCTGCTGTCCTGGACAGGCAGACAACAACGAGATTAGATATCAGATCGGACGGTAAGGAAGGAGTCTTCAAGTGCGGCACAGATCTCTGGGGCGGATTGGATAATCGTCCCAAGCTGATTTTCCCTGCTACAATCATGCAGGATGAGGAAACCCCTTTTCGAGATCCTGAACCATAGTCAATAGTCTTTCATATAAGGTGCTATAAGAGACTGTCACCGTTGAGAATTCTTGGAGAAACTGAAGTCAATCCTCGGTCGCAAAGGCCATTTTGTAGCGTGTATTTTGTTGTTTCTGTATGGGGACCGAGAGCGATCACACACCTGCATCCGAGACTCTCCTCTCTTTTTCCCTTCTGGGAGCAAGAGTGTATTTTAGATATTTAGATTCTCATATGATGAGGCCATATTCAATCCTTTAACTCCCTTTGGTATGTCTATCTTTCTCGTTTCCAAGCAGTCTTTTTGCCAATTTCAGCTCTGTCTATCCCGCAAACCAAACCACTGCCGCGAAAACCCTACGAGAACCCAACCAACCACCCCCTAGGCGGTGCCAGTGCCTTCTCTGTCCGTGTCCTTCTTCATGTCTGTGACGTGAGCTCTTTGCTATTTTGAATTTGAATTAGTTGTACCCTTGCAGAGGGCATTGTGATTTTGACCAGGTGTAGACGGTACATATGTATATAAGGAACCATCTCCAATGCCCAAGAGCTAACTGATTCTTGATAGATCGAACATTACTGTTCCTTAGTTTTCTGCATGCAGCGTAATTGTCTTCTGTGCTGTTCAATATATCCCCACCATAGGGTTGTGGGGTTTCTTTTCTTGTGTGAGGGTGTGCAAGGTTTCGGTCATGAATAATTATAAATCTCTCCTTTAGTTTTTTCTCGTGCGACTGCTTTTTAAATTTTACCTACAGGAATTTTTGCTGCCGCTGCTGCTCCGTATGGATGTGCAACATGCATATGCAAATGCCTCGGCCTACATGTGTCGGTGTCTGTTACCGCTCCACTCCCAGATATCACCTCCCCGCCCCTCCCACCTTCCCAGCCCCATCTTTGTCCCTGTCCAAACATATGGGAAACTTTTTTCCAGCATGTTGCCTAGTTTTTTGCACTCATTTCTTCTTTGCCTGCCCCGGCCTGGCCTGCCCTGGCTTGGCGTCCCGTTCCGTTCCGTTCCCCCCGTTCCACTGGAAATTACAATAATGAAAATGTATTTGCAAAACTCGCCTAATTAGTTGAATATGAGCCATGTTGGTATTCAAATATGCACACGAGGCTGTCAGAGAGGGACAGCTCTCCACAGCACTGAAGCAGTTAGAGTGCGGAGGCAGTGCGGAGGCAGTGCGGGTGTGGGCGGCAGAGTGGCACAGATACCGGGCAGGAGGAGGGGCAGTGCCAGTGGCTGAGGCAGTACAAAATGGAATAGAATCTAGCTCTAGTTGATGTCTTTGATACCCTGAAAGATCGATCCTTCCGTTCCTAACACAGCCAAGCGGTGAACTAGTTATCGACGAGCACAACTGTACTACATACATATATAAACAAGCATTTCAGTACAGCTTGTGGGCGTTGCAACGTTGCAGTGTTGCAGTGTTACTTGGACTACCCATTTGGCCCTGCTCATGGTGGAAATGCTTCCTTCTCAGCGTCGCAATCGAAATAGCCTGTAGCTGTGTAAGGATATCAAACAAAAGTTTGACATGAAGCATGCAACATATTGCTGTTGCACTGCCTCACTGGCCCTCACCATCAAAGATTTTAGTGAATGTTTCCCCATTTTCACACTCCGAAAACGTGTCCGTTACTTCATTCCAAGGGATATTATACAAAGTGGTTGAGAGAGAACCCAAGACCACCTCACCTTGTGTCAATATACCTTGCTGACATCCATTTCGGTTTACTTACAAGTTTTTTTCACCGGAAAATACTCTAAATTTCACTGAATGCCCAAAAGTAGAGTCCTTTGACCATGCTCGTAGTGCTCATGGGTTGCTCTTTAATTTCTTAAGATATTGCTACAGGGTGGGAGAGGGGAATGACGGGGGTGAGTGGGTGCCAGTATTGGCACCAGTGGCAGGCGAGAGAGACGACAAATTTCCTAATTACTAAGAAGCGCAATAAATTGTTACGCAATGTGGCACAGACGTAACAGCTGAGGCAACAACAGGGGGCAGGTAGTGAGCTTCCTGAAGCCCCGAGAAACCTTTCCCATCCATACACCTTCTTTCTCTGTGGAATCATTCCGACTTCCAGTGCCAATCGTTCGACCTACTAGGCTACGTCCGTTCGTCAATGCCTTGGACAGCTGAGTCGGTCCCCAGAATCCAATAACAAAGAACACAGCTTTTGGCGAGGCTTAAAATACAATTTACAGCAAGGCAACCAGTTTCCAAAACCTTTCCTATTGATGGATTTATGTAGTTCTGTTAGAAAACTATAGATAATTCTATAGATTGTTGAAGAGAGATCTGTATAAGGGCATAGGGTGTCAAACCCAATTGGGTTTGCTTTACCTTTTTGCAGGGCAAAGTGTACAGAGTGGGTGGCAGGTGTTTCGGTAGTCGAGAGCATTGAACGCACCTGCTTCCCCCTTGATTTTCCCTTGAAAACAAACAAAAATTTTGTACTTTATTTACACTCTTTCTGTTCTTTGGGGCAAGCGTTTTGGGCTCTCAGTTTTATGGCTTGGCATCGGGCAGCAGGTGTGGGAGAGAGAGCATAAATTTGTACCAGGGTAAACTTATCGTAATTGCAGGGCGAGTGTGGGGGGCAAGTGGGTGGCGGAGATAAAAATGTCTGTCGCAAATAGGCAAACACATCATCGAGTGGCAAAGAGAGAGAATTCGTCAAGCCACATTTGCCCAGATTACTACATTAGTGGGGTTCACGGGGCGTGGAAACATGGCACAGAAACACACATCTAGAGAGAGAGAGAGAGAGTGAGAGAGAGAAAGTTGGATAGATAGATCGACTAACACACACACACATTCACATACACATACACATCATAATCACAACACAATCAAATGACAATCAAAACCGCAAACAGACAAACGGCATACTAAGGCAGTGCCACCCCCATGCCCACGCGTCTGTGAGTGATATGCGTAGGGGTGAAGTGGAGAAGAGAGGAGGATGTGGTGTGTGGTGCCTGGTGCGTGATGCGTCTGGGGGAATTGTGGGCGGGATCCCCCACATGTGGGCTCTCCTTAATGACGATTAACTGCTGAGCCGCAATTAACTGTGAACAGGCGGAAATACGGTGAATGACAGCTGAAGAAATGGCAGCAAGAGACAGAGAGAGAGAGACTGGGAGAGAGAGTGGTACCGGAAGCAAAAGATGGGGTCACCGGAAGCCGTCGGTAACGTGCCCGCAGGGCATACACTTCCCTACAAATGAATAGATTCAAGGCAAGGGAAGTGAGTATTATGAATAAGGCAACCAATGAATGAACCACTCAGAAATCGCGATGGATTGAGGGCAAAAGAGTCACGGCAAAAACTGAATGCCTGAATTTTAAATAGTATAAATGGAATTGGTAAAGGAAAACATTTCACGGACCACGTGAAACAATAAATGCCAAAAAATATTTGTGTGAACACTCAAAAACACATCCACTCCAATCAGTTCACTTACTTTCATTAAACTAATCAAATGCACTCCGAGTGCGGAGTGAATCAGTGATTCACAGATGCAATCATCCTGTCCCTAGAATCTCCAACATTTATTCGCCACCAAATCAACTTTAGTGGCCAGAACAGAATTCGTTAGCATACTCTCACAGACGGTGTAACCAATTGATGGCTTATCTAGATACATAGATACATATTGCATTTGTATGAGTGTAGTACTTTCTTAAGTTCTAAAAACTCATTAGTTCTACAGGCGCAAATCAATTTGTGACCGAATATTAGAACAATCGATCTGGGTAGGGTATTAGAAGCATCTGCCTCGGAGCAGGAACTATTTTCTGATTCACTTACACGGACATGTGTACTCGTAAACCAAAATAAATGAAACAAAGTGAATGAATGATTCATAAATGATTTCTTAGACCAACGTCTGACCAGAGTGCGAGTGTGAGCGAGCGAGATGTATTAATAAGGAAAATGGAGCATACGCCAGATGGTTTCGAGTGCGAGTGCGAGTGCGTGTGTGGGTGTGGGTGGGTGGGGAGTACATATGATATGAATGAGTGCCGACAAAAGCAAACAAATGCGCAAATAAATCGAGGTGAATGGGGGCGGGGCACAGGACATCTGAGGATGATGATTATGATGGCGCCCACCTAGACACGCACTTGGCCCATCCAGAAGTCAAATGTTGGATGACAATTGCAGCGCATATCCGCTTCCGGGCCAGGTCTAACCCACATCCCAGCTGATCCTAAGGCATCCTCCTGCTCCAGCTGGCACACAAAGAGTGAGAAAGAGAGAGAGAGCGAGAGCGAGAGAGAGGCAGCCACATCAATTTGGAAGCGTGCACATTTATCCTAATCACACACACAAAGGCAGAGCACCCCCCACTCTCACACACACACACGCCAAGAGCTTATTTATGTGCCCAAGTTCTTTTTGACATTGTTCTTTTATTATTTTAGTCGTTGTCTCTCCCTCTCCCACCCTCTCTTACCCTGTGCTGCCCCTCCATGGGGCGACGCTGCTCATTTTTGTCGCAATTTAGCTAAAAGCGTCGTCTAAGAGGAAGTCGTTTTATACTCCCCTATATATGTACCCGCCGCGCCGATCCCGCCTTCGCCTTTAATCTTGTTCCTGGCTGGCTTTTCCTTTTCACATTCCCTCACAAAGAACAAGTACAGAAATATAATAGGGAATTGTTTGGGGAATGTACTATGTATAGGGGTAGTGGATGTGGAGCCACTCTTTGCAGGGATATATCTCGCTGAAGAGCTATATAGGCTATATGGGAACTTCCCGGATCTGCCAAGAAATAGGTTTTTCCAACCTTCGTTGCACGATTGTTTCGCCTCCAAAACTTGAAGCGCCCCACCGCAAATATGTGGGTGTGTGTCTGACATATGTCGCCCCAGGTAGAGTGGGGCAGAGGGGCAGAGACAACTGTTGCTGCATATACATATACTATATGCACATATATGTATGTATGTATGTACATACCCTATAGCTCTCTTGTCGCGTCGGCCGGAAATGGCGTCAATGTCAACGTCGACGCCAAAATGTTGCTGTCATATAGATGTCTATGTGTGGGTGCGTGTTGTCATGTGCGTGTGCGGTTGACAGCAGCACGTCTACGTCTATGGTTGTCCCTGTCCCTGTCCCAGTCGCAGCCGCAGTCTCAGTCTCAGTCCCTCCTACCAGTAGCATCTGCAGCTCCCCCATCCCCTGTGGTGGGTCTGGCTCTCTGCTGATGTTGATGGGACTGCTGTTGCTTCACGTGCTCGTTTACAGTCATTTATCATAAAAATATTTTTGCACTCTCATTTTTATAAACTGTATTGTTTCACACCCCAGCCATAACAGCTCGCTCGGGTGCAGGAGCCAGCAGGAGCGGCAGGAGGCTTGTGGCGCTTCGAGTCGACATTTTTATGAAGCTAATTTGATGTTGTCATTCTTCATTTCTCATTTTTGTAGCGCCATTTTCGTTTTTACAGCTCGTGTGTGTCTCACTCACACGCACACACGCACACAGGCATTCGCATTCGATGAGGCCTGGAGCAGTCAATGCACGAAGGGACTGGAACTGGAACTGAAGCTGGAACTGGAGCTGGCGCTGGAATGGAAACTACAGACAGGTATACACGGGGCCATATGGAATGCTGTTGCCGGCAATGTGCCCATAAAGCTACACCTAACGGCCGTGCACTGAAACTTAACGAGGCTCGTCGCACAACTCTTAACTGTAGCGGCACTGTACTCTTGACTTTCGCCCGGAGGTGCGAGGGGCACAGGAAGTGGCGAGCAGAGCAAATTACACAAGTATATTCAAGCAAGTAAAACGAAAGAAGGAAGAACTAGACACAAGCAGAAGGACACTAAGGAAAGAGTGTGAGCCGTGAGAGGACAACGCTCAAGATCGTCTGGTAGGTCTGATAAAAGCTATGATAAGAGCAAGTATTTGCCATACCGTCTCTTTCTCTGACTCTCTCCAGGGCCGGCTCAATCCTCGCCAGGGCCCAACGCAGCCATCAATATGGGGGTCCTCCTTCCTGCACGACCGTTCCCCTCCTTTTCAATTGAAACAAAAACTTGGAAGATATAAGATGCCCTTCAGAAGGGAAAAAAGATATATTGAGATTTCCAGATGATAATAAATATGAAATGCCATAGTTTTAAGGGGTATTTCAGGGGTCACAATGAGAATGGCAATCCGCCATTAATAAGTGGGAATAAACTATGAAGTACGAACGCTCGGATCCTCGACTAGAGACTTGGTCATTAGATGGAAAGCGGGGGATGGAGGAACTGCAAGAGCTCGACTTATGAACGCCCCTATATCATGTAAGCCCAGCCGATTAGACCCATTTACGAAACGCACTTCCTTGTGCTTTCCTTCGAAGAGAACAAACTGGAAAACACAAAGAAATATCCAGAGAGAGCAAACAAGAGAAAGGGAAAGGAGAGAGCTCTGGCCGAAAAGTCGGCTCTGAGATAGAACCAAATCCATGAGCCGAACAAAATTCAAGGAGGAAATGGGATGGAGGCTGGGGGTTGCGTGCCGAAGCTATTAGCTTTTGCCCATGTGCTTACAAATGGCTTGGCCTCCCGTTGGCTCTTTGATGCGGTCAGTCCGGGACAGAGATGGCTGGCCCGCCGCAAATTAAAGTGCACAAAATGCTTAACTTCTCTCTGAAATATTTACGAGACAGCCAGCGGAAAGCGGGGCAAGGTACGAGCCCCGTATTACCGTTGGAAAAATAACTCTGTTCCAATAAGAGAAGCCCCAACACGTTGGGAATGCGATGGTGATGGTGATGGTGAGAAGGACTATGGCCGAAGGATACTCTGCGGCTTGGGTCGCCTCTGTTGTCCCAACACTTCGAAAAATTGCAGCCGCCTGCATTGGAAGCTAAGCAACGAAGGGCACATTCTTGGGAAGACAGCGTAGAACCCTTTTGGTCCTTGCCAACAGCTCAGACCAGACCAGACCGTCCGCGTCCGCCGGCAAAACTCCTGCAGTGAGTAAAGTCTTGAGAAAATGTGCGGTTTTTGTGGCATTCGCTTGAGAAATCTAATTAAACAAATAACAAAAGCTAAACTCAACCTCAGCCTTAGCCTCAGCCTCAGCCCCAGCTTCAGCGTCAGAGAGAAAGCAGAGTCCTTAGCAGGCAATTGCCGCTGCAGTCTAAAGGCTATTAATAATAAGTTTCGGTTGAGGCTCGAACTTGAGGCCAAAATAATTCCAATCTATGGAAACTTTCGACATGCGGTCAATAAGTTTCAGCAATGGGATTGTATGGCTTTTCGTATTACGATAATATTGACTTTATTTGAGAGCTTCCCAATCCACGAAGCAGTTGCAAAGGATCTCATTTAAGACACTCAAGTAGATGTGCCATATCTGCTTCATTTTCAGGATTTATTCTCATACATCTAGGCCATCAGCGGGAGCTTCCCTTTCCACGCCAAAGTGTGCCCTTGTAGACTTTTGCCGCCTCTAGTTTCGACCCCTTGGAGTAATTATAAAATGTCCTAATTGAATTTCGTTTCACTTTAAAGCTCTCCCCCAGTGCGGTTTCTGGCGCGTTCGCGCTGGGTGCGACAGAGGTTAACCAATCTTGGCGTTATTAAATTATCCCTTAGACACCGCAATCACACTACCTACCCTCCTCTTGGTTATTACCGGCTTTGCTTTGGCTTTGGCTTTGGCTTTTGTAGTGTGGCTTGTCGGCCCAAAAAGGCCTAAAAGTATGTGTGGGAATGCGGCACTACAACTGGCTGTTTGAGTGAAAGAGACTCGAGAGAGAATAACTTTACCGAATGGTTCGGGGCTGGGAGCAGTTGGAAGGTGATCCCTTTTTTCGGGGATAAAGTGGGCTATTCAAGGGAGGCAGGTCAGTCGTTAGACAAAGCTACGAAGAAGTGCGTGTGCGTTGAATTTACCGGGATAACGCTTTCAGTCCGCCCAGTCGCCCGACCGCGTCGTCCATACCCGCAACCACCGCTACTCGACCGCGCCGTCAAGTGTACCAACCGCCAAAACGGCAGCACCGCTCCAACAGCGCCGCCGCCTCAGCAAGCGTCTCCACCATCAGCGCCGCCGCCTCAGCAAGCGTCTCCACCATCAGCGCCGCCGCCTCAGCAGGCGTCTCCACCAACAGCGACGCCGCCTCAGCCAGGCGTCCCCAGCACTCACGCAGCGCCGCCTCAGCAGGCGTCTCCACCAACAGCGACGCCGCCTCAGCCAGGCGTCCCCAGCACTCACGCAGTCGCCTCAGCAGGCGTCTCCACCAACAGCGACGCCGCCTCAGCCAGGCGTCCCCAGCACCCGCGCAGCCGCCTCAGCGGGCGTCTCTACCAAACCCGCGCAGCCGCCTCAGCGGGCGTCTCTACCAAACCCGCGCAGCCGCCTCAGCGGGCGTCTCTACCAAAACCGCGCAGCCGCCTCAGCAGGCGTCTCTACCAAAACCGCGCAGCCGCCTCAGCAGGCGTCTCTACCAAAACCGCGCAGCCGCCTCAGCAGGCGTCTCTACCAAAACCGAGCCCCCGCCTCAGCCAGGCGTCGCCAGCCGCGACGACAAGATATATACTTATACCTTATACCTAGCTAAGATACATAGAATAACGTAAGCGCCTTCAGCGCAGCCAGGGGCGTTACTAGGGAGAGTAGTGGACCGGCCACGCATCCAGTGAACAGTTAGCAGCGCAGTTCCCCAATTCCTTTTCCCCTTCTCTCCGCTTCCCGCCTAAATCGTTCCCGCCAAGTGCGAGCGTTGCTCCCGCGCTCGGGGAAGCCAAGCGCTAGAGTGAGAGAGTGGAGTAGGTATTGGTGCGGATGAGAGCCCAAACCTCGAGAGCGTGATAGCTTTCGCTCTATTTTTTTTGTTGTTCTTATTAACCTTCGTTACAGCCGACGTCGAAGCGCTTCAGCGTTGGAGAGGAACGAAGTGGGCAAACAACTGCCGCTTATCAGGTACTTGCGAATATTCTCTCTCTCCCGCTCTATACCTGGCCTTTGCCGAGCCCTTTTTTTTCTTACCCCTTCCCTCCCCTTTAACTCCAAACAACTTCGTTTGCGCTAATCAGCTGTGCGTGCTGTTACATTCGTTCCTCTTTTAATAGCTTTTAAAATTGAATCTTAGTTGTTAAGTAGTTTCATATTTTGCCTATTTAGAATGTTAAGGGGGGATTTAGAGTTAGTCAATCATTAATAATAAATTTATAATGTTTAACATGTGCTAGATTTGTATTGGGGGCCATGCATCGGGTGATGTCACTGTTTGTCCAGTCCTAGGGGCGGAAGGGATCATCGAACCGAGGAGGGAATCCGATGATCATGGTAGGGAGGGCGAGCCGCTATCACAACACCAGAAGCGGAGATCTGCGCCGCTATGACCTTGTCCGTCTCTGTTATGTCTGTTCCTGCCTTGTGTAGTGTTGTGTTGTTTTGTGGATAGTAGTAGCACGTGAGTAATAATTATGTTTTAATGTCCGTGAGTAATGTATCGGCGCGAGTCCGTCTTCACCCCTCCCTACTCTACTGACTTTGGAGGCCGGAGCTATCACGTGCGTTTCGTGCCGGATGCCCCCACCACCTGCTCATCCTTATAGGTGATATGCTACAGTATCTAACTATATATACTTAATTAAAATAATAGTTATTTGGCGCCCAACGTGGGGCCCGAAGCTGTCGTAACGACAATTCGATGCCCCGATCTATTGTAAAAGTATACGTCCATAACATCAGACGTTACACCCCCAACCTATCCACAATAATAGCATTTATTAAAAGAAAGAGAAGTTAAAAGAAATACACGATACTCGTATCCCAAAGCCGCTGGAGAAGTTTTAGCTAGCAAGCTTTAACGCCGCAGTCTTAGAAGGGGCGGTAATGCTAAAAGGGTATTTGTTTTATAGGTGTAGTTAATTGGTTATTACGCGGACAATTGAGCTGCGGCCATCCCATCTTTTGACAATTAATACCAATAGAATTAGCGTGTGTGTCTTCTGTATCTCTTTTCGAATTCGTGTCTGGTTTACTGGAGTATTAACGTCACTGAGTGTGCTGAATCGACAGAAACTAATTGTTGCCGTTTGCCTTTTTGTTCCTGTATGTAGTAGTTCCGTCAGTGATCCGTAAGCTCGTACTAGTAACATCAGAATGTCGTTTATATATACCCGGTGTTTCGTAACGGTGTCATTGACAATGTTTCATGTTGGTGACAAGACATCCGCTTAGGCTTATATAACTCTCTTCAAGACGAACAGGGGACAAGGGGGATTGTTAGGACAGTGACGGAAGCCGAATGCATGGCATCCACATTGTAGATTTGTTTGTTTTTTTTTTTGCTTTAGCAGTTAACGTTTCGTTTTTTTTTATTTATTTCCAACTTATTTCCAACTTACATAAACGTACATATTTTTATTTAATCATTATAGACGATAAGTAGTTATGCCCTTAACTCGAAGCCCGGAGAACTTGTCCATACAGTCCGACACGGGAAAGATCTGTAATATTTGCTCAGAAGGGATTGCCCATCAAGCCCAGTTGCTTGTTTCCAGCTGTGGTCACGAGTTCCATAGGGTCTGTTTCACCTCCAGATCGGGAAAAAGCCGGATCTGTCCCCGGTGCTCGGGCCCACCTTTAAGCGCATCTCTCGAGAGTTTGACCTCAGACATTCAGCCTTCCAATTCCAATTCTCGAGCTCCTTCTGTAGCGCATTCCTTATTGACGCGCGCGCAGGTTAAGAGAGCGACGGAATCCAACATGTCGAACCCCAACATTCCACCAATGGCCTCAGCCTCGGCTACCTCATCTGGTGACAGTCAGGTTGCCATAGTGGACAGCATGAGGCAAGCTATTGCGGAGGCAATGGCGGCGGCCGTGGCCCAGCAGACAGACTTTCTGGCCACAGCCATGCAACAACAGACCGATAGGTTAGCGCAAGCCATGGAATTGGCCCTCCAACACAGACCTCCTGCTTCACCGGTTGAAACAAGTCGGGCAATATCCCAACAGCCTATTTTTCAGCCCGTTGATCCCAGGGTTGATCCCAGGTCTTCGGAACAGCAGCCCAATCTTCACTCGGGGCGAAGTGACAATCTGTCATGCGGCCCATCGATATATTCGTTGAGGCCAGACAAGGTCACCCAAATCATGGCTAACTGGAAGCTGCGGTTTACAGGAAAAGGCCCAATGGCGGTGGAAGACTTCATCTACAGGGTCGAGGCTTTAGCGGCCCAAACACTGGAGGGGAACTTAGACCTGGTAGCACAAAATGTGAACAATCTGTTTGAAGGGATTGCCAGTGATTGGTATTGGCGGTATCACAAAAGTGTTAGGACAGTCCAATGGCATGCCTTGTGTTCGGCATTGCGGGGCCAGTTCATGGACGATCGTACCGACCGGGATATAAGAGCAGAAATAGAGCAGCGTAAGCAAAGGTCGAGCGAGTCGTTCGATGATTTTTATAGAATCATAGCCGCACTGGCTGACAGACTCTCACAGCCAATGTCTGAGCAGGCCATGGTAGAGACCTTACGGGCCAATCTCCTACCGGAGATCCAGCACGAGTTGCTGTATGAACCGGCAGCGTCGGTCACTCAACTGCGAAGACTGGTCAGGACAAGGGAGATATTTATGAGAACAGTAGGGAAAACTCAAGGGGCCGTACCACGACCCGTGCAAAGACGCCAGGTTTGTGCAGTGCAGTGTCAGGTGGAGCAAATGTCAGACTCCGAAGGATCCGAGGATGACTTCGAGGTGGCAGCCATGGAGCTGGTGTGCTGGAATTGCACCTCCAAAGGCCACCGGTACCAAGACTGCACAGCAGATAGACGTGTTTTCTGTTATGGTTGCGGGAAGGCAGACACCTACAAGCCCAGTTGCAGCAAATGTAATGGTCAATTGCAAAAAAACTCCTCAGGGCGTGCACAGCTGAAAAAAGCACGCAGACCCATGGTGTCGAAGGCAACCATGACCGATTAAAATCTGTGGCCACCAAGTGTACCACCAGCCCAGACCACCTGGCCGTGGTTGGTTCACCATCTACAACTAAGGAGTCCCCCGAAAATAACTTGTCCCGCTCTAAATCACGTAGGCGCAGGTTTAATAAATCCCAGAAAGCTGAACGCAAACTCCTCCTTTCGTCAATTGTGGGTCAACTAAGCGACGTACGACCTTACGCCGAAGTCCAAATTCTAGACAAATTGGTCGTTGGGCTGTTGGACACGGGAGCTTCAGTCAGTTGCATCGGAGGGAATTTAGCATCTGAGCTGCCAAACTTAAATATGTCATGCACGAAGCTGACCGCCACCATTCGGACAGCTGACGGACAATCCCAACAAATCAGCGGCCGTTTAACAACCAAAGTGACCTTCCGAGGAGAAGACAAAATACTCACATTCTACGTAGTACCCTCATTATCAGGAGATCTGTACTTGGGTATAGATTTTTGGAAGCACTTTAAGCTTTTGCCCGAACCTCTTTTACAAAAAGGTCATGTGATTTCGGCCATAGAAGACTCGCCGACCCGTCCCTTAACACCATCTCAGCAGCAATCTCTGGAACTTGTAATTAGGGCGTTTCCGTCCTACGCGGAAAAAGGATTAGGTCGTACACAGGTGATCACGCATTCCATTGACGTAGGGGATGCCAAGCCGATTAAGCAGCGGCACTATGCCGTCTCTCCAGCTAGGGAAGAACTAATGTATGCCGAGCTAGATCGAATGATCAAACTAGGGGTCATTGAAGAGTCTGCCAGTGCCTGGTCGTCACCTGTAGTGCTGGTCCAAAAGCCAGGTAAGGTGCGACTTTGTATTGATAGCCGCAAATTAAACGAGGTAACGGTACGGGATGCTTACCCAATGCCATTAATAGAAGGTATTTTGGGAAGACTGCCAAAAGCGGAATACATTACCAGCCTTGATCTAAAGGACGCTTTTTGGCAGATTCCTCTGGATCTCAAATCACGGGACAAAACGGCCTTTACAGTGCCAGGTAGGCCTTTGTATCAATATTGCGTCATGCCTTTTGGTCTCTCCAATTCGCCACAAACGTTGTGCAGGCTGATGGACAGGGTAATCCCACCTGACTTACGAACCGAAGTCTTTGTGTATTTAGACGATCTTTTGATCGTTTCAGAGACATTCGAGCGACATTTGGAGGTTCTAAGAGTGGTGGCAGCGGCTTTGGAAAAAACCAATTTGACCATTAATGTGGAAAAAAGCAAGTTCTGTATCGCCGAAGTTAAATACTTAGGCCACATTATTGGAAATGGTACAATCGGCCGAGACCCGGCCAAAATATCGGCCATTGTGGACTTTCCGGCGCCACGTTCGCTTAAACAGGTGCGTCGCTTTTTAGGGTTAACAGGCTGGTATAATAAGTTTATCCGTAATTATGCCGCAGTGGCAGCCCCCATCACGGACACTCTTAGGAGTAACCGTAAGTTTGTGTGGACCAGTGAGGCGCAGGAAGCATTTGAAGAGTTGAAGCGACAGATGTGCACGGCACCGGTGCTTCACAGTGCAGATTTCGGTCGGCCATTTGCTATACATTGTGATGCTAGCAATACAGGCGTGGGCGCGGTTTTAATGCAGACAGATGCAGAGGAAAATGAAGTCCCTATCGCTTTTATGTCCAAAAAATTGAACCGCTGTCAAAGAAATTATACGGTCACCGAGAAGGAATGTCTGGCTGCGGTCCTGGCCGTAAAGAAATTCAGGGCGTATGTTGAAGGGCAAGAATTTTCAATTATCACCGACCATGCTTCGCTAAAATGGCTGATGTCGCAATCAGACCTGAGCTCCCGGTTGGCGCGTTGGGCATTAAAGCTTCAGGGCTTTGGCTTCAAAATACATCACCGCAAGGGAAGCCAGAATGTGGTGCCAGATGCGTTGTCTAGAACCTTCACAGAAGATCTCTCGCCTATTGAGATAGCCAGTCTCATAGACCTACAGGCCAAGGAGTTCGATGATCCAGACTACGTGGCTCTGAAAGAGAAATTAAAGTCCGCCAACAATCAAATATCTGATGTGCAGATTAAAGATAGGTGTATCTATCGGCGAGCGGAACACGCGTCGGATGAAAAATTATCGGACGACTCGTGCTGGAAGCTGTGGATACCCAAAGGTTTAGTTCCGGGAATCTTACAGAAGGCCCATGAGGATCCGTTAGCGTCGCATTGCGGTATAGGGAAGATGCTGGAGAGTTTAAGGAGGTATTATTACTGGCCCAATTTGGTGATAGACGTAAAATCTTACGTAAACAATTGTGATGTTTGCAAGACAACTAAACATTCTAACCAGATCTTAAGGCCAGCTCTGGGTAAATCGGGCTGCTCCGAAAGGATATTTCAGCGTTTGTATGTAGACTTTTTAGGCCCATATCCGCGAAGTAGCTCAGGGAACATCGGACTTTTTATAGTCGTCGATCATGCGTCAAAGTTTCCGTTTTTAAAGCCCGTGAGGAAGTTTACAGCAGACGCAATAATTCCTTTTTTAGAAAAAGAAATTTTTCACTGCTATGGCATACCGGAAACGCTCGTGTCGGATAATGGCGTTCAGTTTAAGTCCATTGCCTTCAATGCCTTGTTGGAGAAGTACAGCATATCGCATATGTATACAGCCTTATATGCTCCACAGGCTAATGCGTCCGAACGAGTAAATCGATCGGTACTGGCAGCCATCAAAGCCTACATACACCCGAATCAGAAAAACTGGGACGAGAAGCTCAGCAGCATATGCTGTGCACTTCGCTCAAGCTTGCATTCCGGTATTAAGACAACCCCCTATAGGATGGTCTTTGGACAACATATGATAACCGATGGAAAGAGCTATCGAGTATTGAGGGAGTTAGACTTGCTAGAGGATAGGACAGTCCAACTGGACAAAGATGATTCCTTGGATCTCATCCGTCAGTCAGCCCGAGAATCCATGCTAAAGCAACGGCAGCGGAACGAGCGTTCATATAACTTGCGCAGCAGGGAGATTTCCTTTCGCCCAGGGCAGGAGGTGTTTAGGCGTAATTTCCAGCAAAGCAACTTTGCAAAGGGTTTCAGTGCCAAACTGGCTCCAGTCTTTGTGAAGGCAAGGATTAAACGCAAGTTGGGGTCAGCTTATTATGACGTAGAGGATCTGCAAGGGAACTTCGTTGGGAAATACCACGCCAAAGACTTGAAGCAATGACGGAGGCCTGACAAGCCAGGATCCCCCTTGAGAGAATTTCATTCCCCTCAAGTATGATCTTGGTGGGGGGGAAATTGTAGTGTGGCTTGTCGGCCCAAAAAGGCCTAAAAGTATGTGTGGGAATGCGGCACTACAACTGGCTGTTTGAGTGAAAGAGACTCGAGAGAGAATAACTTTACCGAATGGTTCGGGGCTGGGAGCAGTTGGAAGGTGATCCCTTTTTTCGGGGATAAAGTGGGCTATTCAAGGGAGGCAGGTCAGTCGTTAGACAAAGCTACGAAGAAGTGCGTGTGCGTTGAATTTACCGGGATAACGCTTTCAGTCCGCCCAGTCGCCCGACCGCGTCGTCCATACCCGCAACCACCGCTACTCGACCGCGCCGTCAAGTGTACCAACCGCCAAAACGGCAGCACCGCTCCAACAGCGCCGCCGCCTCAGCAAGCGTCTCCACCATCAGCGCCGCCGCCTCAGCAAGCGTCTCCACCATCAGCGCCGCCGCCTCAGCAGGCGTCTCCACCAACAGCGACGCCGCCTCAGCCAGGCGTCCCCAGCACTCACGCAGCGCCGCCTCAGCAGGCGTCTCCACCAACAGCGACGCCGCCTCAGCCAGGCGTCCCCAGCACTCACGCAGTCGCCTCAGCAGGCGTCTCCACCAACAGCGACGCCGCCTCAGCCAGGCGTCCCCAGCACCCGCGCAGCCGCCTCAGCGGGCGTCTCTACCAAACCCGCGCAGCCGCCTCAGCGGGCGTCTCTACCAAACCCGCGCAGCCGCCTCAGCGGGCGTCTCTACCAAAACCGCGCAGCCGCCTCAGCAGGCGTCTCTACCAAAACCGCGCAGCCGCCTCAGCAGGCGTCTCTACCAAAACCGCGCAGCCGCCTCAGCAGGCGTCTCTACCAAAACCGAGCCCCCGCCTCAGCCAGGCGTCGCCAGCCGCGACGACAAGATATATACTTATACCTTATACCTAGCTAAGATACATAGAATAACGTAAGCGCCTTCAGCGCAGCCAGGGGCGTTACTAGGGAGAGTAGTGGACCGGCCACGCATCCAGTGAACAGTTAGCAGCGCAGTTCCCCAATTCCTTTTCCCCTTCTCTCCGCTTCCCGCCTAAATCGTTCCCGCCAAGTGCGAGCGTTGCTCCCGCGCTCGGGGAAGCCAAGCGCTAGAGTGAGAGAGTGGAGTAGGTATTGGTGCGGATGAGAGCCCAAACCTCGAGAGCGTGATAGCTTTCGCTCTATTTTTTTTGTTGTTCTTATTAACCTTCGTTACAGCCGACGTCGAAGCGCTTCAGCGTTGGAGAGGAACGAAGTGGGCAAACAACTGCCGCTTATCAGGTACTTGCGAATATTCTCTCTCTCCCGCTCTATACCTGGCCTTTGCCGAGCCCTTTTTTTTCTTACCCCTTCCCTCCCCTTTAACTCCAAACAACTTCGTTTGCGCTAATCAGCTGTGCGTGCTGTTACATTCGTTCCTCTTTTAATAGCTTTTAAAATTGAATCTTAGTTGTTAAGTAGTTTCATATTTTGCCTATTTAGAATGTTAAGGGGGGATTTAGAGTTAGTCAATCATTAATAATAAATTTATAATGTTTAACATGTGCTAGATTTGTATTGGGGGCCATGCATCGGGTGATGTCACTGTTTGTCCAGTCCTAGGGGCGGAAGGGATCATCGAACCGAGGAGGGAATCCGATGATCATGGTAGGGAGGGCGAGCCGCTATCACAACACCAGAAGCGGAGATCTGCGCCGCTATGACCTTGTCCGTCTCTGTTATGTCTGTTCCTGCCTTGTGTAGTGTTGTGTTGTTTTGTGGATAGTAGTAGCACGTGAGTAATAATTATGTTTTAATGTCCGTGAGTAATGTATCGGCGCGAGTCCGTCTTCACCCCTCCCTACTCTACTGACTTTGGAGGCCGGAGCTATCACGTGCGTTTCGTGCCGGATGCCCCCACCACCTGCTCATCCTTATAGGTGATATGCTACACTTTAGCTCTGGCTCTGGCTTTTTGCCACTTTTCAGTGGGTGGCAGCCGGCGCTTTTTGCCATTAATCTTCTTTGACGCGCTTAAATCACATGAATAACAAATTAGATGGCATATTAGTACGTGGCTTACCCGCCACACCACCCCACCCCCACCCCCCTCTACATGGGCCTTGGCATCCTTTGTAATGTTTTTTAAATGTGACAAAATGTCAAATGTTATGCAAAAAAAAAAAACAGTATACATATATATAAAAGAAAACGAATGAAGAATGTAAAACGGAGAACGGAGAACGGAAAATGGGAGTGAAAATTAAATAACAAAAGGATTTTCCCATCCCTTTGCGACTGCCACTGCCAGGCTCTATGTATTTTTGCATAATTCATTGCCTTGTCTGACGATGCGTATACTTTATTTGTCCCAGTCCCCTGTCCCACCCCCTTGTACCTTTTTGCATCCACTAATGTCTCCTCTTTGTTCCGCCAGTTTCCTAATTAGCTACGCATTTTCATTGTCGTCACACTCCTTTCATATGTATATTCACTCACACCACCTACTAATATATAAATGTATTCTCTCTCTCTCTCTTTCGCTCTCTCTCTCTCTGTTTATACTCCTTTAATGCAATTTAATTATTTTATTTTGTGTTTATGTCAGGTAAAGAGACAGCAACAGCAACAGAGACAGAGACATCCCTCAACAGCGAGAAAGAGAGAGAGAGAGAGAGAGAGAGAGAGAGAGCTTTGGCCTCTCGACTCGCTCTGGCCTACGTCTTGTGACATGTGACATGTCCGCCTGATAAATTGTTTGCATTTTTAATTCAATTACGCTGCAACAGGCGACAAATGTCAGGGGCTGCTTATGATGTTCCGCCCCCGCAATCCCCACACTGCGACTCTGACAGAACTAATTAAAAAACGGAACCCAAATGAGTAGTGAAAGGTGCAGCTCGCTCGTAAATTTGCCAGCCCAAAGAACGTTAGATATATCGACTCTGTTTGGACAAATTCAATTATTATTCTCATGCAAGGACTCCACTTTGTCCTGGGGGACTTGTATGCCCTTAACCGATCTGATTTAACCAATTAAGGTTCACCATTCTTCGGGGATATTCTCGGTATAGTCTTGGGTACTCTAAGCTACTACTTGCTATCATTCTCATCCTTCAGGTTGACCCACTCCAGGGTCAGAGCCTACCCATTGACCTGATGGATCAGTCTTCTGATCCCTTGAAGCGAGCTGCTGCCCAGGTATCCTGTAAGTAAGGGAGCTCTCTGAAGCAGTACCCTTAAAGCATCCGCCGTTTCATTTGGTCGCAGCTATTGTTGCCGCCATCGAAACTCCGTCCGGCCATAAAGCAGCGCATCTGTTGCACACATGGGCAAAAAGCAGCACACAGGGACACCAGAAAGTGGGCAGCCACTCGGTGGCAACTATTCAGGAGGCAACTTGAAGGGGGTGGAAGTGGGAGTGCCAGTCGAGCCTGTTGCCACATAAACAGAACATTTTATTAGATTACACATTCGGATGCCGGATCCTACATATTGAGAGGAAAGTTATCATGGCAGCGAGACTGCATCGTTAAGGGGTCGTGGATCGGAGTCAGAGTGCAAATTTTTTATGACTCCCAGCGGATGTTTTGATACGTTTTTATGAGACGCGCGCGTGCTGTAAGCAATGGCGACTTCCGCCCAGGCCCCGGCCCCGGCCCAAACCCAACCCACCCTAGGCCTAGGCTCGACCTATTCCTGACTGCTAGAGTGGCACTGCCTTATCGCACTGTTGAGCATTTGGTTGATGTTCTTTAATAGAAAAATATATTGTGTCTTCTGGTTTTATTGCACGGCCAGCGACTGGGACAAGATTGAAGCGATTGCCATGAAGGCGACATTGGTTTCACAGCCAACCCAATCCCTTCCGGGTCTGGTCTTTGCATAAACAAATTCATCAGCGCCGGCAACGAAATAGATGACATAAACATTCGAACTGGGGGAACTGACAGGATGGGAGAGCTGTTTGGGCTGGCCTGAAAACCGAAAGGATTCATGGGAGCACAATCTCTTCGATCCTCCAGCATGGTCCAACGATTCTCTCCCTAATACAAGTTTTCTACAAGTTTTCGTGGCGAATTGATATTTCCACCAGCTGGAAGATATCTGCAGGCCCTAAAATCACTGGAAAATCGCTAAACGGAACCCTTGCCAAAAAAAAAAATGTCTAATTCAAGTTAACTCCGGCATAAATCTCAGCCCCGATGTCTGACAAACGCTTAGCTCCATCAGCTGTGCCCGCTCCATCCGCACCCCCGAAGCCTGGGCGCACTTCAGCAGTCATTTGGCTTGAAGTTGTTGGACTAACTAACTATGTGACCCGAACCCATAACACATTCCTCTCTTTAAAAGTTGCTCAAACTTTGGCTCAAGCCTTCTCCTACATTATCCTCAGGGCCGCCATCGACATCCACAGCCACAGCCACATGCACCCCCTGCTGCCACCCTGTTAACTGCCACTTTATCCATGGAGCATACTTTTCGGGCATGGCAAATGGCAGCGCTGATTTACTTTGCAATTACAGCCAACTGAGTGGTGCTGCCGCTGCCGCTGCCGCTGCCAAAGAGTAGACGATGGCGGTGCCATTCAAGGAGCGGGTCGGGGCGGGGCGGGGCGGGGCGATGGGTTTAAGGCAATGAACTAGAAAGCTGTCTGATTAGCGTGCAGCTCGGAAAAGTTTCTCCTCTCACACTTACACACCCCGTCCGGGCCCCGCGCCCCCGCATACCCGCCGTACACCGATTTATTGAGCCCACTGTCCGCGTCAATAATTTGCATGGGTTAAGAGTGCAAAGAGAGCAGGCCAGGGGCAGGGAGGGGGTTTGCACAGATTCAAGCAGGGGTTAAGTCAACCTCAACTTCATTCTCACTCAACCCTCCGCCGCCCCTCGTGCCTCCTGACATCCTGTGTCAATGCCCAAAGCTTTACCTGTATGCGTCTGTGTCTACGTCTGTGTGTGTGTCTCTCTGTGTGTGTGTGTGTGTGAGAGAGAGATTGTAAAAGCGTGTTAAAAAAAACTTTTCACTTCTTTTTGCCCCCGTCTACTTCTTGGCTTTTTTCATACTACCCAAAGCACAGCGACCACAAAGGGTATGCAGGTTTTGATTGAAGACATGTCACGGCCTGCAGAAAGCCAAGGAAAGATCACAGACACTACTTTAAGCCACTTAAACCTTATAGATGTATGAATGATCTTTGGGGAATTCGTAGGGGAAGAGTGAAGAGTATCTCCAGGTCTTGTCTTTCTTTAAACAAGTCCAGTTCCAGCAGCGACAACAGAGTGACAATAAATTGTTAAGTGTAAAAAGTTTATAGCATTCGACTGAGTGAATGATGGCAGCGGCTAGACCCACTCCCACCCCCCGGCTATGCCCCATGCCATCGTAAGAGCTTAGCGCAAAGTTGAAGATGGATTTAGGGTTTGGTTCTTTGGTTTTTCCAAACAACAAGCCGAGCGGCAGCAGAGCAGCGGAGCAGCGGAGCAATACGGCGACAAACCCGCTTTGAGCTGCACTCAAACAGGCGAAGCCCCAAAAGTGTAAGCCCCAAGATGAGTGCGAAAGTGCAGTGCGCCGGCGAGTGAATGAGCGCCACATGGGGAGAGACATTGCCCAGACATTGTTGTCTGCTGGCGATCCACGTTCACAAAGGAAACATCTGAGAACATCGGAGAACCTCAGAGTTCTCCGAGCGACGGAAACAAACGCGTCTTTTTGTGCGTCCGAATATTCAGTTTACATCTCAGCTGTGGCACATTTTCAAAACATTTTCAAAAGTATAAAATGTCCTCATTTGAGAGTGTTTTTCGATCGTATCGTAGACAAGTACAAGCATTATAATTACCCGAATATGATATTAGTTTTCTGAATTCAGACTTAAATGAATAATGCCAATAGCTTTAGCTACACTCTAAGAATCTCAAGTCATCTTCCTCTCTCATCACATCACCATCTTTGCTGGCCCTGTCAGGGTCCAGGTGCTGGTCCTGCCCAGCCACCTGATGGCTGATGATGAAGATTGATAATGTCCAGCAGTGGTACAGGGACCCTGGATCCGGGGCCCAGAGATGATGAGGTGCTAACGATGGCGACAACGACTGGGGGGGGGGGGCAGGCGCGTCAACAGGCGTTTGATAAATCATGCATGCCAAGTACAGTGCAAACCCTCGCACCACCAGCCCAGAGCAAACAGATTAAAGAGAGGAAAGCAAGAAGGAAAGCAGAAACTCAAAAAAACTCAAAAGAAAAACAAGAATAAGATGACGATAAGCAGAGATGATGCAGACGTCCCACCCACGTCCCACTCCCTACCTTTTGATCGCTCTAATCAGCCTTCAAATAGAACTATAGTCGAAGAGCTCAACTTTTTATCTCTGGCAGAACCCAGAACCCAGACACAGACACAGAGCTAGAGCCAATCCCAGTCGCAGTCGCCCAGAGCCCCGGGCCACTCAAACACTCAAACAAACACTCATTTCCACTCGCCAAGAGCGAGTCAAAGTTGTCGCTGTCGCTGTTGTCGCTGTCACTGTCGCTGTTGTCGCCGTTGTCGCCTCAACCAACGTCAATGTCCGCCCTCAGTTGCATTTTGCCAGCGGTTTCGTGACAAAGCTCCAATCGGCTTCCAAGCACCACTCCCGCATTGACAGCCGAGTGAAGCAACAGTTTCCGCACAGACATACAAACATACAAACATAGTTTTTGGTTTTTTTTGTGTGAGTGATCGATACAGAAAGCTACAACTATTCAGGAGCACCCATACGGAAGAAGATGGGCCAAGAGGATCAGGAGTTGCTGATACGCGGAGGCAGCAAGAATACCTCTGCCGAACATCTAAACAATGTGAGTATAATCGGATCGGATCTGGTCGGATCTGGTCGATTGCAACATCCATTGGTGGGGCTTTTCTTGTCTTGGTTTTGGGCCTGCGCTTGGGCTTGGCAGCGTGAGAATAGTGGAAGAAAAAATCCACCTAACCGCAATTGCGTAAACTAGAAATAGCAAAAGAAAACCAGATAAAATGGAGACCCAGACAGCAAACGCACTAACCAGAAATCGGATAGGATAGTGGATAGAGGATGGTATTTGAAAGCATTTTGTTTGGTACAGGAAAAACACAAATATTCCGATAGATTACGATCATCATATGATGGGGAATATCAGAGAAAACATAGAATTATTTTTGATTTATATTATAGCTATTTATACTTAAATATTAGCTTTAATTTATCCCATTTAAAGGATCGATAGGGTCGTTGTGGGTTGTTGTAAATAGTACAAGACATATGCATTTTATTTGATGATATTCTTGAATAGGCAACAGGCATTTGGTACTTTTGTAATCATCTTTTATCATCGTTAATATTCAAATGAAATCATTTCGAGTGTTGGACTACTGGCGTGTCATTTTTCTCGTGAAATGAGGAATGTTCTTAGCCCAGATTCGGTGGGGCAGAACCGAATGTGTGGGGTCTGAGATAGTGGAGCAACATTGTTGGGTGTCTATGGCTGCGAGGGCTATAAGATACTTTATCTGAAGCTGGATCTTTCGAGTTCTGAGTTATTTACTCGCCCTCGCCCTCCCCCTCTGCGTTGCGTTGCGTTGCGTGGCGATGCTTGTGTGATATTCTATAATCTTGTCTTGTCTTGTCTTGTCTGGTCTTATCTGGGTCATTATTTGACCAGGCCCATGCTTGGGGTTCAGCATCTGATACGGGTATCTGTATCTTGGCACCTGTATGTGTGTGTGTGTGTATCTGCATATCTTGCCAGCTCGGCCTGTGTTGGCAGTTCGTTATCGCTCTGGTTGTTGCCCTCTTTGAGGGCAGGTGGAACTGGAAATGGTCCGAAAGTTTTAAGAAACTTCCTCAAGAGATAATAGAAAAGTCGGATTAGGAGCAGTTTATGGAAGGAGGCATCTGCTTCGTGTGCTCTGGATCACACTTGAAACATTTTTCGAATTTTCTCAAACATATTTCCCCACAACTTTTCCCCGAAGCGAGTCCTGTTTCAGTCTCTCAAATGTTTCACATAGCCAGCCGTGAGTCGTGAGTCGTGAGCCGCGGGTACTTCGTGCGCCTGCCTTGTATTCATCCAAGTGAATGACTTTTGAGTGCACTCATTAGCCACTCGACGCCCTCGACACTCGAGGACAATGGGAAGAGAAAAGACAAAACAAATTGAGTCGCTTCTTCATTTAGTCATTTCAATTTGTCAAGTTCATCAAAAAACATTTCTGCTGCGCCATCTGCCACGGGGGGGGCGGTGGGAGGGCGGTGGGGCGTGAGGTGGGCCAGCCGGTCGGCATTCACACTCCCATCTACCACCCTCTCACGAATTTCTTTCATAAGTAATTCAAAAATAGCACGCAAAGTAAAAAGTAAGCAAAAAAAATATTAAATAAATATGAAATGTAGCATCTTTTTCTGCTGCCATCTTACCAAAGAAGGAAAATAATATACCAAGATAAGACCTGCACAAGAGATGGCTAAGAAGGGCGGGCAGAGGGGTGGCTGGGGGTGTGCTGCCAAGAAAAGAAAAGAAAAACTTTTTAATAACATTTTTCGGCCTCATTTGTTGGGAAAACAATTTTGCCAGGTCTGAGTCACCAACCAACCAACCAACCAACCAACCACCCCATCCCCTACCACCCACACCCCACACGGAACGCCTGCCTGAACTGGCCTGCTCTCTGGGAGTGCTTGTAACGGATATTAAATTTTTCCGCGTTCACCTCTCGACGTCACCCAATTCCTCAGCAAAAGTCAGCCAACAGCCAGCACACCGGACAGGACAGGACAGAAGAAGGTTGAATGAGCGGCTCTTTGGAAAGGTGGACAGAGGGACGGACGGACGGACGACATTTTGTTGTACTTTTATACCCTTGCTGAGGGTTGTAAAATGATATACGTATACGCTATATGACTCTGAAGGATACCAGTAGATACTATCTGTCCGGGTAGCAATCGCTGAAGGGTGGGGATTTTATTTTTGGCATTTCGACACATTGAAGTTGAAGGAACGTTTCTTTTGGATTAGTTTACGTGACCATTCCACGGATAATAATGGGAACCGTAGTTCGATCTGCTCATCTGTAATCTTTCCTATATATAAGCGTATATAAACTTCGTGGCTTTGAAAATGCATTTTTATTTTCATTGAATGTCAGCTTTTTATTTGACTCTCCGCTCTCTCGCTCTCTCTCTCTCTCTCTCTCTCTGGGTCTCTGTTTCAATGTAGTTTGCATTTTTTATTATTTTTTTGTATGCTTAATTTTTTATGATTATTTATATAAATTATTATGGGAGGAGAGCGGCGTCTGGGGAGTGGGGGACAAAATGTTTTCCATATTGCGGCCATCATTATTATTTTATTTATTTATTTTTTTTTGTGCCTGGACGCCAATTAGCGGATCCCTGTTATTTATGCTCTGGCCGCAGGCCCTGGTGGAAACCCCACAAGCAGCGGAAAATGGAAAACAGCAAAAATTGTTTATGAAAATGAAAGATGACAGCGGTGGAGGTGCGGGTGCGGGAATGTGGGAATGGGAAGCAAAACTCAAGAGGGGGGTGCAATGGAAGTGGACGGGATACGAGGCGGAGAAGTCCGACCTTACCGCAACGCCAGCGACATCGGCGGCGGCGTGGGTGAAACGTCTTCGGTTACCGCTTCGAACGGGAAGCCCCACCTCGACCCAAGCGAGGAGCAGATGGAGCTCCCCGGACAGACATCTGACAGCTGAGTGGATACCTCCTACATATCGATTGTACTCGATTTGCACTCACATTGAGAACAAACTGAGCACACTCGTAGCTAGTGTGCACTCACAACTAAACCCACTCATACTCATACTCATGTGGACATACAGTATGTACGATTATGTGCTGGAGAGTCCATTGAAATGATTCAGCGGCATCTGCTTCCAATCTTCCAATCATCTGTAGACTTTGAACTGCAGCTTGTCAAGTGTCTAGTTCGATCTTTGCACATCGTATCACACATAGTAGTTACTGTGATCTGAGCCGATCTGCATCAAGGCATCGATAACTCTTTGCTCTCATGCGTTTCCGTTTCCTGCTGCCCTCGCACTGCAAATGTATGCATGTGTGTGTGTGCCGATTCGGAAATGTTTCCTTCAAATGTAATAAACTAAATCGAGTAGTAAATATTCATGATATATGTATGTAGTTCCTGAGCAGTCACTTGCCTGCATACATATGTACATATGAATATATTATATGTACATATATCGAGGAGCAAAGCTGCACGATTATACCCGCTGCTCAACTCATCCATTATGATCCAGTTTGGGCGCACTCTTAGGCCGGTCAAGTGGCAGGCTTGGCCAAATTGGCCCGTTCCCGATGTCCTTAAAGTTTTATATTTAATAAAAACAAAGCTGACGGGCTCAAAGTCCCCGAACGAAACCCGAAGATGCCAGCGATTTACACTCACAATTGTCTTATGAAGTGGCAACATGGCGCGGCGCGGCACAGCACGGCGTGGCAACAACCCCCACCGCCCTCCACCCTCCCACCTCAAGGACGTTAGCCGGCTGCGGCTTATGGCTGCCCTAATTTGCACATTTTAAATAGACGCCGCCTCCCAGGGTCCAAGACCCGGGACTTGGGCATTTTTATTAAACAGATGGGCCGTCGTCCTTTTGGGGGCCTGGGACTGGGACTGGGATCGGATTCGGGGTCGGAGTCGGAGTCGCAGTCGGGGGTTGGGGTAGGGATTAGCCCGGCTAGCCAAGATTTATGCACAGACGCCTTCATTTTTATGGACGGACGCGTGAAATTGAAAAGTTTTGTGTTGCCAACCTTTTTCAACAACACTCGAAGAAATTGCCTCGGATTGGAATACTCTAAGATACACACAGACATACATGCATACACATAAACACAGATACATATTGAATCTATTAAGCACTGTTTCCATTTGCTCTACTCTCTATGGAGTTGCATTTTTTGGGCTTACCAATTTCTTTGAGTGTAGGAGCTTTTTTCAGGCTTCTGCTTATCGTGCTCCTCCGCCTCTCACTTATTTAAGCAGCTCCTCCGCTTAACCATTCCCTGGAACCTTTTATTAATTTATTCACTCACCCCACCCCCCACCCTCCCTGTGCTCTCTGCCCAGCAGGGGGATGGCAGCGGCGGCGCCTCGCAGAGCTGCATTAGCCAGGGATTTGGCCAGACCAAGAACTATGGCACCCTAAGGCCACCAACGCCGCCAGATGGTTCGATCGGCGGCCAGCAGCCGGACAATCTCACCTATGCCTGGCACAACATGGACATCTTCGGGGCCGTCAACCAGCCCGGCTCCGGCTGGCGGCAGCTGGTCAATCGCACGCGAGGACTCTTCTGCAATGAGCGACACATCCCAGCGCCACGGAAGCATCTGCTCAAGAATGGTGAGTAGCTGCTGCATACGGCAAAGATCTTTTGGCTAATTCGGGGCTGGGCTGGGCCAATTCTCAGTCTGCGGCGTGGCCTATCCGGGAGAACTGCTGGCCGTGATGGGCAGCTCTGGGGCCGGCAAGACAACGCTCCTGAATGCCCTGGCCTTCCGCTCGCCGCAGGGCATCCAAGTGTCGCCGTCGGGCATGCGGATGTTGAATGGACAGCCCGTGGATTCCAAGGAGATGCAGGCCCGGTGCGCCTATGTCCAGCAGGACGATCTCTTCATTGGCTCGCTGACGGCCCGCGAGCACCTCATCTTCCAGGCCATGGTGCGGATGCCCCGGCAGCTCAGCTACCGGCAGCGGGTGGCACGCGTGGACCAGGTCATCCAGGAGCTGTCGCTCAGCAAGTGCCAGAACACGATCATCGGGGTGCCCGGTCGGGTCAAGGGACTCTCGGGGGGCGAGCGCAAGCGCCTGGCCTTCGCCTCGGAGGCTCTTACCGATCCACCGCTCCTCATCTGCGATGAGCCCACCTCCGGCCTGGACTCCTTCACCGCCCACAGCGTCGTCCAGGTGCTGAAGAAGCTGTCGCAGAAGGGCAAGACCGTCATACTGACCATACACCAGCCCTCGTCGGAGCTGTTCGAGCTATTCGACAAGATCCTGCTCATGGCCGAGGGTCGGGTAGCCTTCCTCGGGACACCCAGCGAAGCCGTCGACTTTTTCTCGTAGTAAGTACAATCCCATCCCCCATATGCTAGATCCTTCCTATAGCGGCAATTCCGCTATAACCACTCCACATTTGGTTCCTTGAAAGGCAGCTTTTTCATAGTGGAATTAAAGAGAATTCCTTTATCGAAATAACTCTTTAATGCGGCAAAAAGTTATTACCCTGAGCATACTCCTTGACAGTCTGCTGGATATCCTTTGCTATCTACCTGGAGAATGTGGACATTCGACTTTGTCTTCTTCCATTCAAGTGGGTGCAACTTTTATGGAAAGGTCTCTTCTTTAAGAATCTATCAATGCTGATAAAATTACCATTGGGACCCAATTAGAAAAAAAGTGACCTCGGCCAGAAACTTGAATAAGAGCCATCGTAGATACTGGATATGGTCTTGGATTCTGCTTGTTTTCGGCAGGACCCGTGCAAACATTTTAATATATTTGTAACCAGTTAATCTTTGTTAAAAGCCCAGTACTCAGATCGACGAATATTTGGTCGTCAAAAACAGCGATGCATTTTGATCAGCTGTCGGATTCGATTGAGAAATGGCGATTAATACTGGAAAAGTAGCCGATAGTATTTCCTGGGCACATACCGGATGTATAGAGCTGTCAAAAATCAAAGTGGCTGGAGAGGTTATAATTTGCATTAAAAATCAGAAACAACACACAAAAAGTGAAATGCAGAAACCCGTCAAGGAATTATATGTGCCTGAGACCGGCTACGACCTGAGCCGCAGATGGATCGCAGTGGAGACTCCCGACTTCTCGAAGGTCGTCTACCGCATGATGACGTACAACCTGATGGCCCCGGATATGGTTGTGAAGCACAAGTCGCAGTATGAGGGCATCGATGAGCAGTTCCTGAGCTGGGGAAATCGCCTGAACAAGCTCGCGCAGGAGGTGCAGACCCTCAATCCGGACATCCTCTGTCTGCAGGAGATGCAGTGCAGTCATCTGCCGCAGATAATGCGCCGCTTCAAGGCCGTCACCATGCGCAACTACAACTACATATTCCAGCAAAAGTTGGAGAGCGGATCCGATGGCATAGCCATCATGTACGATACGGGAAAGTTCGAGCTGGTCGGCCATCGGGCCCTGGGGCGCCGGGTCCAGGAGCTCAACAAGCGCGAGGACTTCGATCGCTTTGCCCTGATGGGAAAGTTCAACCTGACCGGAACTCCCAAGCAGCTGGTCGTGTGCACTGCCCATCTGCTGCGGGGCAGTCCCATGGGCACGGATCAGCGCCCGGACCTTGTGAAACGTCTGCGCCGCGAGCTACTCGATTATAGCCGCGATTTCAAGATCGGCAACTGCATTCCAATCATTCTCGGTGGGGACTTCAACTTTTCAAGCAACACCCTACCGTTCCACACCCTGACGATGCCCACCGCCTATTCAACCTGTCCCAAGGAACTGGCACCCGTGTACCCCCCCAAGCCGGGGTCCACCCACAACCTGAACAAGGGCTGGATCGATGCCGATCACATCTTCATCTCGAAGGGCTGTCCGCGCCACGAGATAACCCCCTGCAGCTACTACAAGCTGCCGCCAATCGGCTTGGACCGACTGCCCAACCGTTACCTCGGCTCGGACCACTACTGTATGGCCGTCACTTTCACTGTCCAATAGATGGAAGCATCGAGCGGAGCGTGCCTCATCCCATCACCAACTACTGATAGCAAAACTCACTTTAATCGAATGTACTACAATAGTAGAATCTCATTTATAATATATTTTCAATACATTGGATACAACAATCGTTTTGACTGATTGATCGTCTATACAGTATATCTATCTACCTATGTACATATGTATATCTATTAATCTTTCAGTGTTGGGGCCCAGTGTCCCACCAATTACAATCCGGCGGACTTCTACGTTCAGGTCCTGGCCGTTGTGCCCGGACGCGAGGCCGAGTCCAGGGAGAGAATTGCCAAGATATGCGATAACTTTGCCGTCAGCAAAGTGGCCCGCGATATGGAGCAGCTGTTGGCCACCAAGAATCTGGACCAGCCCCTGGAGCAGCCCGAGAATGGGTATACGTACAAGGCCACCTGGTTTATGCAGTTCCGGGCAGTGCTCTGGCGTTCCTGGCTGTCCGTGCTGAAGGAGCCGTTGCTGGTCAAAGTTCGACTCATTCAGACAACGGTAAGAGGAGGAGTAGTAGGAGGTGGCCAAGAAGAGGGGTATCGGTCCGTTACTCACCTTTAAATATACATACATACATATGTAAATAATTAACTGAATATATAATATACATACGTACATATATGTGTAATACTAGAAAACATTTTAATAATCCGCAAGACCAACATATGAATTCCCCCCACAGATGGTGGCCATCCTGATTGGCCTGATCTTTCTGGGCCAGCAGCTAACCCAGGTGGGCGTAATGAACATCAATGGGGCCATCTTCCTGTTCCTCACCAACATGACCTTCCAGAATGTCTTTGCCACCATCAATGTGAGTTCAAATCCCCCCCCCTCCTCTTACCCTGTGAATATATATGTATTTTCTCCGTAGGTTTTCACATCGGAGCTGCCGGTGTTCATGAGGGAAGCCCGAAGTCGACTGTACAGATGTGATACGTACTTCTTGGGCAAGACCATAGCGGAGCTGCCGCTGTTCCTCACCGTTCCCCTGGTGTTCACGGCGATTGCCTATCCCATGATTGGCCTCAGGCCGGGCGTGCTGCACTTCTTCAACTGCCTGGCGCTGGTCACACTGGTGGCCAATGTGTCGACATCGTTCGGATATCTGATATCCTGCGCCAGCTCATCCACCTCGATGGCCCTGTCGGTGGGTCCACCCGTCATCATACCGTTCCTGCTGTTCGGTGGCTTCTTTTTGAACTCAGGCTCGGTGCCCGTCTACCTGAAGTGGCTGTCGTATCTGTCCTGGTTCCGGTACGCCAACGAGGGGCTGCTCATCAACCAGTGGGCGGATGTGGAGGCAGGTGAAATCAGTTGCACCTCCTCGAACACGACGTGCCCCAGCTCCGGCAAGGTCATTCTGGAGACCCTAAACTTCTCGGCTGAGGATTTGCCCCTGGATTACGTCGGACTGGGCATCCTTATTGTTAGCTTTAGGGTATTGGCTTATCTGGCACTGAGACTCAGGGCCAGGCGCAAGGAGTAGAGTCTGCCCAAGATCAATCATAGTTAATGCGAATGCGGTTTTTTTTTGTATGAGTACTCGTACGTGTCGTGTGTGTAATTATTATTATTATAATTATAATTATTATTGTGTCTATTGTTTGGCCTGCGCCCCAACCACCACCCCACAAAATAACTACATTTAATGTTACTTGGCTTGAAATGCTTGAGAATAAAACATGCTTTTTTACTTTGAAAAAATTCAACTTTTAATAGTAGTTCGGAAAGAAGCTCGTGAACAGTCTGATATTAACATTCAAACAGCGCGCCCAACTTAAACACACCACTCACCTTAAAGTTCACCAAACTCACCACGATTAGCTTGGAAACGTGGAAACACAGCTCACCACCGCACTGGGCCGCTCTCGCGCTCTTGCTCTCACGTCTGCCTACCCTCTCAGCCATTGGAGAGGCTCGCCTTGGTTCTGTTCGCGGGAGCTAGCTGGTAGTTCCGCTCACGTATCACCAACCTAGACTTATATACAAAAATCCATTGATAAAAATGTGTAATATATAGTAGGTAGTTATATAATTTATTTAATGATATTCTTTATGTAAACATGCTCAATGTTTGTAGACATGATCGTTGTATCTTAAGCGAACTAGTTCACAACGGACCAGCACTATCGGCGCTTACGCTCTCTGTCTGTTGTTTCTCTCATTCGTTCTCTCCCTTGCTTCCTCCCGCGCTGACTGTTGATGACCTTATGTGCGCTGTTCGTCGCTCGCAGAGAGTAATTCCGTTGTACATTGTTGGCCGCCGCTCAGCGGTTTTTTTTTGGTGTATTTTTTGTTTGCAAAAGTATTTAAAACAAAAGTGCAACGGAAATAGTTAATAACAAAATATTAGTCGTCCGTCGGTGTAGTCGGTGTGCGGTCGGTCGTTTGTTCGCCAGTCCACCACCACCCTCCTCCTCCATCCTCTTCCACGCTCGTCACAAGTTTTGCTCAACAATTTATTTTTAAAGAAATAACCCGAACGAACCATCAGTTCGAGAGGGGTGCAGAGCGAGACGCCAGCACAACAGACCAGTGAAGAGTGCGGCGCGTAGCGGCACAATATTTTTTTCTTCCAATTTTCAAGTGCAAATCAAATTACTGTTGTTTTGTTCTCTCTTAAAAGTGATTTTTGTTTTTCCATTTATGTACACGTTGTGGCACAGTGTATGTGAGTGTCCATATATATGTATGCATGCTTAAGCAGCAATTAACCAGAAGGTGGAAAACGTACTACGCTACTAACAGAGTCATTAGTAGACGGCGTCGCACAATTAAATTGATTTTTCACCGGTCACCTAACCTCAAAGCCCTACCGGTTAAAGGGGGGGTGCGGAGGCACAGCTGTTGCATACAACAAAACAACAAAACACACACAACCGAATAACGTGGATAAAGAAGAAGACGAAAAATAAGAAGGCAGACACATCATGGATATCGATTCACTGAAAAATGAATGGGAGGAGCTCAACAAGGAGTACACGGAGCTGGAGGTAAGCTAAGTGAGAAGAGCCCAAGGTGTATGTTGTGTAGGGTGAGGTGTCAGTCCTTCACTCATTCAAGCTCTACATTGACTATATTGTTAGTCTGTGTTACGCGACCACTGGAAACAAACAAAATTGGAAACTATAGTAAGAGTGGTCTCTGGCAAAATCCCCACCCTATATTAACACACCTTTGGGGGGCAAGATAAGTCTTTTGTTTGAGCAGTACATATTTACAGATATATACATATATGTAACTCTGTATGCTTTTGCTCTTGGTTATGCTTGCATATGTATGTATATGTGGGTATGTCCATGATGGCTTTCACCTTGACCAAACAGCTGCTTATAATTCACCACCTTTTCTCGCTCTCTCTCTCTCTCCTACTATTTTGACGACAGAACTGCAACAGACGCTATATTGAGCTGCTGGAGCAGCTGCACAGCCGCCAACAGGTCTGCTTCAATGAAATCAAGCATCAACGGTATCGCATGAACCAAATAACGGCATCATTGAGACAGTGAGTATAAGACTATGCCCTTACCCTAGAATGCGCAGAAAAGGAAGCATTTGGGACCCGCGACATTTTTCCTTTGAGAAAATCGAATTTATTTTTAACCACATGCCCAAGTTTGCTTTGGAACAGGCTAGATCGCATTGGTGCTTAAACCGGCTACAATTTTTGGACAAATTAAATCCACATTTGATCATTATATCATGTCAAGACAAGGGTATCACTTTCCTTCTTGTAGGTACGCTTGCAGTTGTGTTACCATGTTCAATTGGAACTTGACTTCAACTTCAATCAAATTAGCGCTGCTGTCGCACACGCATTTCAAGCACTTCAGGCACCGCCGCTTATCAGAAGGAGGGTAGCACACAGTTCTTACGGCAATTAGCCAGTTATCAGCTGGGGGTGGGCTCTTATCAGTGAGAGAAACGGGGACTAAGCTGCGGGACAGCTATGTATGTACATGGCTGCACAACGACATTTACAGCTGATTGCCCAAGTGATAAAACTTCTGATAAAACCAGCGCCCTAGACTTTGCTCTGGCCTTTCTCAGGTGTTACATATGTACATATGTATTGCCCCAGACCCAGCTCCCGCCCCTCATAAAAACTAACTGTTTGCTGACAAGGCGAGAAGGGGCATGTGGAGGAGAACTGCGAGTGCGAGGTATTTACTCGAACCGAAAACTGGCCAGCAAAGCAGCTGATTGACCGACCGAACTAGCTGCCCTTGACCTATGTCCAGTCAAGGCGAAATCACAGACACAGACACAGACGTAGTCATACAAAAGCACAACACGCAAGCCAAGCAAAAGCGGCACAGTGGGACAAAGCGGTTGATTGTGGAAAGAAATGCAAGAGAAACACAATTCCGAGAGGGATATTTGTAAACAAAAAAAAAAGCACCCTCGTAACATATTCGTAGAATTTGTATCTTAAACAAAAATGTTAGCTTGGCTAAATTTTCCACGATATTTGTAAATAAACACGAACAAGTTTCATTAAAACACAATATTATTGTGAAAAAATTGTTTATAAAAGGTGGTCAACTTACAAACTACTGATGTTCAAATAACTATTATTATTCCTTGAATAAACTCTAAGAAAACTCTATAAAAGGCGTCAAATGTAAACAACAACTACTAAAATATTAAAAAGTATTATTAGATGAAACATTGCCGAAACCACTTCCTTGGTTGATTAGTTGCCATTGTTTTTTTTGGCAAATTAAAACGCCATTTTATTTGGGTTCTACCCCAAGCAAGGAGTTGGGTTTAATGAACTGTGGCCAGAGTGCAGAATGATTTATTTGCACATGTGACCTTGAATCGCATGCAAATTGTTGCCGCCTGAATGCCCTTTGGCCCACTGTACATCGCATTGTTATTGCTTGCGTTGTTTTCCTTTTTATTTGTATTTTTATTTGTATTTTTATTTGTTTGAACTGTCTTGGCGCTTTCGAACGCTCTCACCCACTGAAACACTTTTCCTCTCTGCTGGATTAGTGGGGGGGGTCGATGAAGCGTATTCATACATATGTATGTACATGTGTACATAAGCATATAATCAAGCAAACATCAGATTCTGTTGGGGCTTCCAATCGCTTGATGCTTTTTTTTTTGTGGATTTATATAAATGGGCTTATCGCGCGCACGCGTCTTGATTCTCGCGCTAGCGCATTTAATTGCCTTGTTTTGTCGATGTTCCCCCAGTCGCAGTCGCGTGTTCCACGTCACGTTGCAAACGTTTTGACCCCCTGAACGAACGCATTCCCGTCGGCCACAACTCACACACAAATTATGCAAAAATCGTTTGGCAATACTCAAATGACTATCATTCTCTCCGCTGCCCAGTCCAGTTCATAGTAGTACGTTGTCCGTACGCTTAGGAGACGTGGAAAACCCCTTACATACCTTACATACACATGTACATACGCATATCTGATTTGTTTTTCCATTTTCCATTCTTAGCAAATGAATTTTAATTGAGTCATGGAAACAGGGCGCCCCGCTTGCCCCGCCTGCCTCGCTTACGACATTTGTTTACTACGACAGCCAGCGAAACGCTTGCGAATCCCGTCATCCCAGTGTTTATTTGTTTGCTTTTGGCTAGCGGCAAGAGTCTCGTCTCTGAAGATGCATCTACACATCAACATTGGGCACCCCTTGCCCTCCCTCCCTTAACAATCTGTTCGACCACTCCAAAGGGTGTTTATTTTCTGTGTCTGTGGGGCGGCAGGCGCATCAATGGATGCAACAAATGTGGTCAATGATTTGCAGATCTCGAAAGGATTCTGCATTTTGATTGCGATTATGTGGAGATTGAAATGGGGGCTATATGAACTTCATATATATGTACATATGCCTAGTCAGATTTAACATAATCTTTGAGAGGTAGAGGGAGACAGAGAGTTAGAGATTGTCAAGTTATTTCATCAATATGTTGAGGCATAGAAGGAAAGTGTTGGCTCATAAGCAAATCGAGCGGAAACAAATATAATCAGGCCATTGAGTCGGCACTTTTGTGGGTTGTGGGTTGTGTGCTGTGGGTTGGTCGATGGTCGATGGTCTATGGCAGCCCCATATCTCTTTAGATTCGATTCCAGTTGTGTTCAGGCGTACATATGTATGTGTGGTGTACATATATGCATGGGGTCGTTATCTGTGGGTGTTAGAGGAGTATTAGAGGGTGTTTAAAAATAAAACATGAATTATACAAGCGATTGATAAATCGAACTGAACCCGAGAACACGAGAACACGAACCCGAACCCCAAAACGGGACAAATTCAGTGGAGCAACCGCTTCAATGCCATAAATCTACCTTTGAAGCGCCATATAGATGGTTCTATATAGAACATACATACCTATACATATGTACATGCATGGGACGCACTGTTAATTGATCAGAAAACACACACACAGGCACTGATAGAGAGAGAGACCTGTAGAACCCACCCCACCCCACCCACTTTGGCTATCAATTATGTATATCTAAATTGAACTTTGACGCTGGAAATTGTTCTGGTCGGTCGGTAGGTGGACAGACGGAACGGACCGAGTACGAGTGCTAGTGCTAGTGCTAGTACGATTACGATTACCAGTTGCCCCTCTCCCTTTTTGGCCCTATCAATGATGTGAACAAATAATTATACTCGAATTATTTACAAGGAAAGCAAATCATGCATACGAGCGAACACACAGTCGTGCATTGTACACATGTACTCAATCAATAAAACAATAAACATAAATAAGTACTGCCGACTGTCGACTGCCGGACTGCCCACTGGCGGAAAGTCGAACATACACACACACACATGTACATACATGTACATATATTGGCCAAAGTCCAGAGTGTGCCATGGTTGTATGTTAATTTATGGAAAGCTACCTACCACCAGATCCACCACCAACTACAGTATATGTACATATATTGTATTGCCAAAATTGTTCTCTGCGATTTATTATCCAAAATGGAACTAAATTAGGGAATTGTAACACCGAAACTGATCCAAATATGTCCACCCCAGGACGTTCCTCTAGCCCAAAGACAGCCTCACGTATCGTTCAAGTTAATGATCAATTTATGATTGGAATTATGCAAGAATTGTTGAATGATTGTTGGACCTTCCCAAAGATAAGATATAACAGTATATGTGTAATCAATTTTGTAGAACTCTCTCTATACATAGCTGTATGTATAAAGTTTGCTTGGATTATCTTTGGAATGTACATTCTATTCCACGTACAAGAATACTGGGAAAATGCTATAAAATTCAAAGATATTGAACCAGGAACAAATTCCATTTCAATTTTCGTTCCACGTTTCGTGGTAGCCATGCCCCAGGCCGGTTTCTTGGGTACTTTTGGGTACAGGATGGGTAAATGGTTCCTGCTCAGAATTCACTAAATCTTTTGTAATTTTGTAATATTCGCTTTATTTTGAATTGCAGATTTAAGGGTCCGGTGGCTGTCGAGGTTAAGGAGAAGGTTGATGAGCTGCAGAAGATGACCTTGAAGAGGAAAGCGCAACTGCACGAGATCGAACAATCCTTGCCAGCGAAATCGGGTCGCTATCTGCAGGTGAGAGCGCCCAAGGGCCAAACACCCCATAGCCATCATCCCATAACCCCCATAACTCACACTCATGGTACCAAAGAAGAACTTTCCATCAGAAGAAGCTAACAAAGAAGAGTAACGGCAACTGCAAAAAGGAAACGTTAAAAGAAAAGTTGCTTCCTGGGCGACAATTTGCGCGCGGCTTGTTATGGACTTGACTCGGACACGACTTTGGAGGCGACTCGACGCGACTCGACGCGACGCTACGGCGACGGGACGCGACTCGACTTGACTGGAGAGTGGAGTTGAGTCCAAGTTGAAGTTGACCCAACGGCCAGCCGCTAAGCCACTGACTTATCCACTTTGCTTATTCGCAGATAATCCTGGGCGATGTGAATGTCTCGATTCTCAACAGAAACGACAAAGTTCGCTACAAGGACGACTATGAAAAGTTTAAATTAATACTCAACGTAATTGGACTGATAATGGCGTTCTTCAATTTGATATTCAACTACAGGTAAGTGCAATAAACTAAAGAAGAACCATTGCCCAGTGGCGAGTGGCGAGTGCCCAATGCCGAGTGGCCACCAGTGCTCATCCGTTTGATGCCTATTTGCAGAGCCTTGGAGCTGGCCTTCATTTTCCTGCTGGTATGGTACTATTGCACCCTGACCATTCGCGAGTCGATACTGAAGGTGAACGGATCGCGGATCAAGGGCTGGTGGCGTGCCCATCACTTCATCTCGACGGTGGCCGCCGGCGTCCTGCTGGTGTGGCCCCAGGGCGAGCATTGGCAGATCTTCCGCATGCAGTTCATGTACTTTAATGTTTATATCAGTGAGTGGAAACCGTTGGGGTGCCGTGCTCGGGAGCAGATCTTCAACTGCATCATTCTCCTCTTCCATCCGTGCAGGCATCGTGCAATATCTACAATTTGGATACCAGAAGGGTCTGCTGTATCGGCTGAAGGCCTTGGGCGAGCGCCATAACATGGATATCACCATCGAGGGCTTCCACTCATGGATGTGGCGTGGTCTGAGCTTCCTGCTGCCGTTCCTCTTCTTCGGCTATGGGTTCCAGGCGTACAACGCATGGACCCTCTACAAGCTGGCATTTAGTCCCCCGGACGCACCCTGGCATGTGTCCGTCATGTCCGGTCTGTTCTTGCTGCTGTTCGTTGGCAACATGGCCACCACACTGTGGGTGGTGCCCGAGAAGATACGCGCGAGATCCAAGGAACGTTACCGGCTCCTGAGCATGGGCAAGTCCATGAAGCTGCGCAGAGAAGTCAAGGTGGGTAGAGGCATACCATATGCATATTCGGGAACAGCATTGATAGCAGTAGCTCCTATAATACCTCCTCCTCCACCACCTCTCTGCTCTCTCCCGTTACAGAACAGCGCCAGCGACATGGACCTGTCGAGCAGCGCCAACGGCAGCACAACCAAGGCGGCGGCCTCCATCCAAACCGATTCGCTGAGGGAGCAGCAGCCACCCGCCGATAAGAAGGAAATTTAATCAACTTAATCGTTATGTTCTATCAAGCCTGGCATTTCAATATAAAATATATATATATATTTTCTATGATTACGATCTAAAGTTCTTTTTTTTTTTTTTATTTTCGTATTTATTAACTTTAAACCCCCCTTCAAACTATCGGTTTAAGCTTTTGTTTTTCCTCCGCCTCCACAACTCAACTCTCCTTTTGATTTAATTAATAGTTATATGAAATTGTACATTTTGAAGAAAACTGCGAGTACATAAGCAAACCATTTACATGCCTATGCATATACATAGATACATACACACACATACGATAACATACATACATACATATAGAGCAAATGATGGATGATGTTTTTTCGCCTATTTGTAAGTTAATAGAATTTGATAAAAGATAAAAGATAAATGAAACGAAACGGAAACAAAGAAAAATTATTAAAATGGAAGTCAATGAACAAATAATGATTTTTGTTTTTGTTTGTTTTGGTTGGATACTTTGATTTAAATATATATCTTTTTTACGGATTGAAAGAAAAATAATAAAAAATATTAGTAATGAAATCCAAATAAATCGCAGAGTTTTGTGAGGGAGGGGGGGCGGAAGGGGGTGGGGTGAATAGTGAATAGATTTTGTTTTGCGAAAGCCATCGCATGGCAGCCACTAAATACAAATTAACGTAAGTATAATGTAATCATTCGATTGACGCTGGACGCTTCAACGATTTTGATATCGTATAAGTATAACTTCTCAGTCTGTAGAGCGAGAGTGGGAGGGTGGTAGAGTGAGTGAGTGGGGGGATAAAACAATGCTTAGGCGACGGTCCACCTTGTTTTACTGGCGGCCGTTAATGCGGTTCCCTGGTCAGCTACCCCCATGCCACATCCACCCCTTCCGCCGACAGTGAGTGTCTGTGCAACAAAGGTTCCATCCTGCAATGCGGCAAAAAGCGGCGCGGTTTTTGCTGCTCCATTGCCATCGCCCGCGTCAACCGCAAAAGCCACAGGGCCCAACCATCCTACCATCCTACCATCCTTGCTCTTGCTCTCTCTCTCTCTGTCTCTGTCTCTCTGCCTGTCTGTATTTTCCATGCAGTGGGCTCTGCTCCCGGCTCTGGATCCGGCTCTGGCCATTTGCTTGTCTGCTGCGCTGCCGCAGCCTAATTTGGCGAGAGTTCATTAATTGCGTAAACGGCGCGCGCTTTTAATTATGTCGAACGTCGACGTCCGTTGCCCAGTGGGTGTGGGTGTGGGTGTAGGTTTGGGTGTGTGTGCGGGTTGCGGGCGGTTGTGGGCGGAGCTTGAGGCTTGGGGTATTTTGTGCATTTGCGCCATTGTTTGCGCACCCATGTACCACCCAACCACCCACCCAACCAACCGATCACCCATACCCATGCCATTGCCATTGCCATTACCAGCTCTGGGGACGAGTTTACCTCCTTCCCCACCCCCCCACACACACACACACACAGTCTGCCTGTTTTTCTGCGGCAAATGGCAACAACGGAATTTACGACTTTTGGTCAACGCAGCCGCAGAGACCGTCAAAAAGGAGGCAAGCGAGCGTCCAAGCGTGGCCAACACTGTTGCAGCGGGACGGACGTGTGTGCGTGTGTGTGGTGAAAGAGGGGTACGATTATCATTTATTGCAACCGCATACGGCGGAGGAAAAGTGTCGGGAAATGCCATTGTAAAGGCGGGTAATTCGTTAATTTGATAAGCATACGCCACGTTGCCTCCCACACTCCGTCACCCATCGATGCAAAATCAGTCGCAACAATATCAAATAACGGGAAAACACCCACTGCAAAGCCCCAGAAAACCAAAAATGAAATTTATAAGCAGCAATCCGAACCACAGAGACATTCGGCGGGGCATTGGGCATTGGGCATTTGGCACAGTGGTGTGGTGTTGGGTTATACAGGGGATGTCCTTTTCAATGCTTAGTAGAATATATGGAATGCATATTTTACTTAAATTAAGTATTCTTCTAGAATAAGTAGCTTAAAGGTGGACTTGGGGAGTTGGGCACACAAGTAGTCCCCTATTGATGCACTGCCATAATGAGGTTCATCCACTCAGTTCTGCTCTAGTACTTACCCATGTCCACAGGCAGGGGGTCGCTATCGCCATGCCATTTCCCGCTGGGGGCCGAAACCGATTGGCAATGTCCCAGCCACGAGGGCGCTGACGCCGGCGTTGACAATTCTCCTCTCCCAGCGCTGTCGTCGGCCAATAATTCAGCATTAATTTATGCTCGAAAAATCGCACTTAATCAGCGTTTGATTTACGCGGCTATAAGTACAGCAGATGATAAAAATACAACAGTCAGAGTCGAGGAAAATTTCACAATTGGAGGGTCAGCGATATGGCTATCCATTCGATTTGGAATAGTATATGTGTGTATGTGTGTGAGTGTGGGGCAATGAGAGGCAGGTTTTTAGCGACTATACATTATATTAAATATATTAAGAGTACCATTATTTCAGTTGTTATTCCACGGCAGTCCAAGATCAGATCAGATGTTTGCCTCGAGTATGTCAGTGTATGTATGTATTTAGTTCTTTGTCAGATCAATCGAGCCGTGACTTTGGCTCAAGTGCGCCACGATGTTGTCCAAAAGCTGCGGATCGGAGCCATGCACCGCCACGCACAGGGGACAGATGACCCTGATGCTGTCGGTCATGTGGTCGTTGGCTGCGTGCTCCACCAGCTCCTCGGCCGAGTGTCCGTTGGCCCCGCACACCGGACAGGTGAAGCTGTCCGCCTCCAGCGTCGGTATGGGCTCGCCGGCGAAGAGCAGCTCCTTGGTGGGGATGTCCAGCAGGCACTGGAACGGGTGATCGGCCTGGTGTTCTCCGGTTACCACGTGTTTGTCGTGGCACTCCTCGCACAGATCGTAGTCCTCGCACTGCAGACACTTGTAGCGGTACTTGGACAGGTTGTGGCTGTGGCAACCATCGCAGAACACATCCCAGTAGTTCGACGACATCGTGGCTGCTCGGACAGCACGATTGCAATGGCTTCTTGCTGTGTTTTGTTAAATATAAAATTGAAATTGAAAAAGGCCTAACAATAAACTATGTATATGTATATGTACATATGTGATTTGGGGGGGACTGACAGTAACTACAGGGACTCCTAGACTCAGAGACAAAACTCAGTTTGGATTAGAAATGGGTTCAGCTTCTATGGGATGCGGTAAGGATATCCCAAATTAGACATTTCAATATTGAATAAAACAAAAGCGAGCCAAATATGACCCAAAAATTATCCAAGGTAAACAGAAGGCAAAAAAAAAGATACATAAATGTATGTGTTTATATTTAATTGAAATATTAGAATCAAATGAAATTGAACAAAACGAAGAGCGAATCCAATTAGAATGGTTTCATATTTTTACTCGCAACTGTGTGGATTTAAACAATCGAACAATACGAAGAGTGGAAATTAATTTCGAAATCAAATCTCGCGAACAATGACAATGAATTTGTGGACCGAAAATTGTTAGCAATCAGCCGCCACAATGAACGACTTGGCCGAAGCCGAGGAAGACATCAAAAGAGAATTTAATTTTCGAAAAAAAAGGAGGAAAAACTTTGCAGGACAGCCAGGAGTTTGGGAGACAGAGGGCGTCCTTGGCAGGAGAAATGGCAAATGAAATCGAGCAATCAAATGAGCATAATAAGTTAATCAAGAACTTGCCCATGTCCAGATCAATGGGGTCAGTCGTGTGCCGGGTCGGGTCGGGTGGGGTGGGGTGGGGTGCGGTCCCTTTCCTGCTTATAGTCCTCCGCTTTCGCTTCCCTTTTACCGCCGACAAATTGAAATGCCCAAAAGAGGCAAGGAGGATGGAGGATGGAGTGGTTGACACACAAGCAAATAAATAAATGCACTCAACTATGTAATATGGCCAACAGCTAGGGCCATGGTCAGACAATGTCTGGCTGGTTGTTGTAGTGACCAAACCCTCCTCCACCCATTCCCATTCCCACTCCTAGTCCCACTATCCTTCTGGAGGCTCAAATGTAGCGTGAAATCGTTAGTTTCGTTTTGGCCTGTGGAGAACCTGGAACCACGTAATCAGTTGCCTCTCTCTACCCAGCACACAGGACGGCGCCCATCCCCTCAGAGTCGGGGCCTGATTTATAGACGACACACGATTTTCTGGCAACACTGCCCCGCCTTCAGTGCGGCAATTGAAAACCAGATCAATGCGCCACGATTCCCCATAGCCACCCGAAGGATCCCAGTGGATTCGGATGCGATGAGACGTGAGTACTTTCCTGGACGGTTGGATAGGGAATAAAGTCTTATGCAAAAGATAGTACAGCTTGTTTAAATTGTTTGTTTTATGGAAAAAGTGCTCAGAAATCTACTTATATTGGCATTTAAATACGCCGTATTCCTTATGGGGGTCCTTTCCCTTAGCAATTTTCCCGGGTTGGATAGCACCATGTTCCGACTTCTTCTTGTTCGTTCCGGCTGTATTGATGGCCATTATGACATTACGGCCAACAAAGCGAATGTACCTCAACGATGCTCCCAGAGTTTCACAGGAGCCGTAGAGCAGATCCTTGATGCGTGGCTGTGAAGATGACTCCTTATCGTGGGGGTCGGTGTCGGAGTCGGAGTCGGTGCGGTGGCAGGGGTGTTTGAGGATGAGCTGAAGGTTCCACACACTCAACTCCACATCGCCCCCCACCGCCAGCGTGTTGGTCTCCACGTCTATGGCAATCGAATGAATGACGGACGTGTGGAACTTCAGGGTGCGGACCATCCATCCGCTGATCGTGTCCCACACAATGATGAGGCTATCATGGGCCCCGGAGATCAGGTAGCGGCCACAAATTGAGTACACCAAGGAAGTGATGCTGCCCTTATGGCCACGGAAGACGCGCACCTGGCCGCCCTTCTGAATGTCCCACACTCGCACGGTGCAGTCGGCAGATCCTGTGGCCAGGTAGTGACCGTTGAAATGGAACTGGCACACCTCCATGACTGCCAAATGGCCGGAAAGCTTGAGAAGGGGCTTCATGGTGTTGCGACCCCAGAGGCGTGCAATGCCGTCGTACGAGGTGGCGGCAAAGACAAAGCCCCGGGGCGCAAACGTCACGAAGGCGCACAGTTGGTTTGGATAGACGGAGACACAGGTCCAGGAGCCCACGCCCCACAGCCGCATCGAGAAGTCCTGCGATGCGCTGACCAGGAAGTGGTCCTGGGGGGAAAAGGCGAGGGACGCAATTGGCCCCTTGTGGCCGACGAGTGTAATCTCCCCCTTGCTGGTGAAAGAGCCGTTTGCAATCTTGTCCACGTCCACTGTGATACAGACACTATGATTGCTGAAGCCGAGTGCCACCATCGACAGGTCCGCTGAAGGTGCGCAACACAGAACCTCGGTACCTTCCTCCGTGGGCGCGTACGTGTATATCGCGGGCAGATTCTCCCGATCCAGTGGCCAATAGGGCGGCAAGTCTACGGAATTGACAATGGGCTCCAGGTGAGGCACTCCCGGAAGGGCCCATTCCCGGAGCGGCTCCTCGTCGGTGTAGCTGCGAATGACAAAGTGCTTCAGCAGCTTGTCCTGTTGCCCACGGGTCCAGCCCGCCACGTGACTTATGTACAAATGGTAGGTCGGATAGGCCATAGCGACCTCCACAAAGTCTTCGCTGGCGAGCAGCTCCAGGGCCCTTTCCGGCAGATCGTCTGACGTGCGAATCAGCCTGAGCTTTTCGATGCGGCGACTGTACGACTGGTCCAAGTACGCGGCGGCCTCCTCCAAGAAGGCCGTGGCCCTCTCCAAGCGCTCTCCCAAAATCAGTTGCAGGTAGCCAATGGCCATCATGGGATACAGCATCAGGAATATCTCATATTTGTTATACCTAGGAACAGTGTCGACGATTTTCCGAGTGCAATAGAAGGCCTGTTCATATTCCAGAAGTATATTCTCGTCCGAAATCGAGACAAAGTAACAGATGGAGCCCTCGGGGCGAATTACGATGGCATTGCCCTCGTAGAATTCCTTGCCATTTTTGTACACTTCAATCTGCTTTTCGGGCTCAATGGGTTCGACGAGCAGCTTAGAAGTAGGAGCCGCATTGCCCTCGTAGAATTCCTCGCCATTTTTGTTCACTTCGATCTGCTTTTCGGGCTCAATGGGTTCTACGAGCAGCTTAGAAGTAGGAGCCGCATTGCCCTCGTAGAATTCCTTGCCATTTTTGTTCACTTCGATCTGCTTTTCGGGCTCAATGGGTTCTACGAGCAGCTTAGAAGTTGGAGCCGCATTGCCCTCGTAGAATTCCTTGCCATTTTTGTTCACTTCGATCTGCTTTTCGGGCTCAATGGGTTCTACGAGCAGCTTAGAAATAGGAGCCGCACAATTTCCAGAGACGCCATTGCTCTTTGCTGCTTCGACTGCAGCTGGCTTCTCTAATAGTTCTATGGTGTCCTTAATTTGGTTCACAGCTTGAGAAAACTCCAACGAAAATGAAGCAGAAAGCTGCTCAGGGTTCTGCCGAAAAGCGTTCTAATTATGCGTCGTACATATATGCATGTTCATAGTTACAGCATTTATAAGACTTACTTCTAGATTGATCACTGTAGTTTTTATACTCTCCATTGTAAGGCTTTCTTCGTCACCTTTCTTTCCATTGGATGGGCCTTCAGTTTTTAAATAATTCATTTTCACAAACTTTTTACGGTTTTCACAATTTTTTTCTCTAATTGCCAGCACGCGGTTTGACATTAAGCCCGAATTGTGGTGTGGCAGCACTGAACGCAGGGCTGCTGTTTCCATACTACTCGATATATTTCCTCGTTGAGTCGATTGGTTTGCAAGTAACATATAGAAATACTGTTTTTCATTAAATTTGACGGTATCTTGTAGGATTTTTTAGTTGGTTCCTTGTATTGCCGTATTGGTGTATTGGTGAGCTGTTACTCAGCAAAAACTGCCAAGAAAAAAAAGTTTATTCGGAGTTTTTTTTAAGTGTCTGCAAGTGGTAAGTTGTGGTATTAATTTGGCTTCGTGGTTAATTATTCTGATGGGGCATTCCAGAACTTAGCGCTACATTGGAATGGAGAAAAAGTCCACCCCCGCTTCGGCTTTGCCCACAATGTCAGATGGCGATCATCAGCAGATGATGGCGGTCATCTCAAACGACCAGTGCCGGCGCGCCGCCAGCTCCAAGGAAAAAGAGGCCCAACGTCGAGGCCCAATGTCCACCACGGTCCTCAAGTTGGGTGACCGTCACAACTACTACAAGAACTTCCTTCCTCACCTGAAGAAGGCTGCCTTTGAGGTCATCAATTCCACGGAGTACAAGACCAAAAAGGATCAGCTTCTGAGCCTTCTGAGTGCCCTGAAGATCACACCCGAATTCTCCACAATTCCAACGATCTCCGGGAAGACCATGGTACAAGTTCAGCTAGATGTTGATTTTGATTCCGTCTTTTTTGATTACGAGACCAATATCTATGCCTACATGATTGATTACTTCAAGGACATGCTTGTCTAGTAACTAACTGACTTTGTTATTTGCTACTAAATAAATTAGCATCCCATCATGCGACTATAATTTGCGCTCCTGGTGATTCCCCAGCAACAATCCATTAATCTGATATCTTGCATCCATCGACACCAACCATCAAGAAGACAATTTGAAGATCTAGAAAGGTGGGTGGTAGCAGCACAGGGAAACTGCAGATGCTGGCGATTGGATCTGATTGGAATAATACTAATTTTGAAGAAAACTATCCCTCTGAACTGTTGCTGTTGCAGTGGTGATCTGAGAAAGTGGATTCTTTGATGCTACACTGTATGGCAGTACTGCCACGATGGTGTTGCATCTCCCCCTAGGAGGAGACAGAGTCGCAGTCACATCCAGAGTCTCCAAACTGACTCTTCCCTGCCACCAGTGGCTCTCTCTACACGCACTGCATTGGAAGCTGCATGGGACTCGACCCACTGCCCCTCGACTCACATGGCGAAATCAGAGTGTTGCATTCCAATCCCAATTACAATCACGGTTTCCGTCTGCAATCACTGCGTTTTCCCTATCACAGTTCAGCCATCGTCTGGCCCGACTGTCCCGACTGACCCATGACCCCCGCGCGCCGACACGCCCATGCCAAATATCCTGCCCAACTTCCGGATGTGGCCCCTTTCTCAACACTGCCCCTGCCGCCGCCGCCACCAACTCCTGCCACACTGCTCCTCCTTCATTTCATCCTTCCCTGGCATTTGGTTTGAATTATGTGCCGCATTAGTAGAGTCGTTGGCAATGACTGCGGCGGCGCTTCTTGCAGGCGGAGATGGCACTAAAGTTGGGGGTTGAGCGGGAGGCAAGTAGAAGCCCATTGGGGCATGCAGGGAAGCGCTACGGCACGCCACGCACTCGCAAAACTTTAACACAAATTGAATTATGCAGTCGCCCCTCACAGACGGAGCAACGGGGACACAAAGGACGTGTGGCGTGGCCTTCTACGAGATAGAGATAGTGAGCTGGGAGCCATTAGACGTTGGGTGGGGGCGGTGGACGGTGGACGGTTGGCGGTGTTGACCTCCAGGCGCACTCCACTCCGGCTGACTTTGGCAAATGTAACTGTAATTTATTGAAATTTGTTAGCGCCGCCACGAGCGCAGACACAAAACCCGCCGTAAAAGACCGCAGTGCTGGTGCCCGTGCTGGTGCCCGTGCCCGTGCCCGTGCCCGTGCTTGTGCCCGTGGTCGTGCCCATGCCCGTGCAGAGGACTGGAATTCCCCACCGCATACCCTGCCGAAAAAAGTTTCGGTCACGTTTTTTGTCACGCTTTTTTTTTTGTTTTTTGGACAACAAAAATTGCGCCCGCGGTCAAGAGTCAGACGCCGACTATTTCTGCCTTTTGTGCCACCCTCAATATTATTTTATTCTGCTTTTTGCTTGCTTTTTGTTACCACTTTTTAGGTATTGATGCTGATGCTGGTGCTGGCGGGTCCGTGTTGGAGGTGCCACCACACGCACCGCTGCCGGACTCACTCAGTGACAGTCCTGCGGCGCCTGTCGACAGTTGTTCAGGGCAGGGCGCTATACCCTATAGGGAGGGACACATGTACATGTGTACTAGCGTGAGGGGGCAGCATCTGGCGAACACTGTGCGATGCGGCTTTCGCGGTGAACCACTCTCAGTGTAAGCTGTGGTCAAAAGGGGACAGCCATGCCCCCAATGTTAGCCGTATTCCTGCAGTTTCTAGGGCTTCAAAACAGTTCCTTCTGTCTGCCTTCTGTCCCTGAAAGAGTATCCGTGCAGTCGGACTCTACTCTCTATGAACGCTTTGTGCCCTTCAGTTTTAATTGCTGACAGGCCATGGTCATGAGCAACACCAGCATGCACCAGGACCATGCCCTTACTGCCGCCCCCAAGCGTTGGTATTTCCTTTTTTCTTCTGCTCTTTTTTTTCCCTCTGGCAACGCCAAAAAGTTTGCCAGCTGCAACGTTTCGCGGTTGCATGCTAAAAAGTTTTAAGTGCCCCGCTCGACCAGCCACCACCAGGCCCAGGACCAGGCCCAGGACCAGGACGACTCCAACGATCGACCACCTTTACAGCACACCCTCAACCGAACCGAGCTCCCCCCTGGCCGACCATTTGTCCGCCCATCTGCGGACCTCTTTGGCTCCCATACGCTACAGTTTTTCTATTAAGCAGTTCAAGGCTCGTCTCATTTGTAGCCTATTTGTCCTCTGGACCCAATCCTGCTCATTCTCCTTGCATCTCTCTCCCAGTCCACGTCCCCGTCTGCGTCTCCATCGCTCTTAATCGCCCTCCTCCACTCGTCCTCTCTTCACATTTCGGCATCGTAAAAATGCCAATGAGCCGACCTGAGCGAGCGGCGTTAAAAACTTTTCTCATTTATCAGACGACGGGGAGACTCCCAGTACCAGTCCCCAGAGCCCTCCTCCTCGATCCACCACTTTACAGTGACTCCTCCTACAGCTCCCCTCCTGGCGGACACATCCCCTCGACTGGCGTCAGGTAAATTGATTGTCGCCGCCAACGAAGTTCGACGGTTGTTGGTCAACTCACCCCCAACCCTCAGCTCTCTCCCTACCTGGCCACGCCCGAGGGCGCCTTAAAGTTTTCGCACCCCTGTGTTTAATTGCTGTAGTTTTCCCCCATCGCATCGCTTGGCATCGCATCGCATCGCACTCTTTTCCTGGTGCTCAGATTTTTAAAACGACAACAATGGCCAGCAAGTGGCAAAAGTTTTTGGGTCAGCAAGGGGTTACGGGTCAAAGTGGAACCGGTTGGGACAAGAGGCAGCCGGCAGGAGGCAGGAGGCAGCAGGCAGGAGGTGGGAAGTGCCAGGGTTCAACTGCAGTTGAAGTTGAAGCCGGTTAATGGCCAGGCAAATGAGCCAACTGGACAGGCGGCTAATGAGCAGCGGCCCCAACACGGGTTGAGAGAGCCAACAAGAGCAAAATAATGCACAAAAAATACAGAAAGAACAATTACCTTATCGGACATACTAGGATACATACTAGTAAGTGATTAGCGCGGGTGTATGGAATTTTGAAAACGATAAAACTGACTACATTTTGGGATCAGGTTAAAGTTCACAGCAAAGAATTCCAGGCAATCGCACAATGAGCAATAATTTTCTTTGTCTTTCTCCCTATATTTTCCGAATCTCTCATTTCAAGTTAAGGAACAACTGAGAGAGATACGCGGTCTAGCGAATCCTTCCTGGAGGCATCGTCCATGCTCGTGATAGGACTGCCAGTAGTTGCAGATGGATGCTCCAGTGTTTCGGTGGTCCTGCAGCTAATGCAATTTCTGAACCCTCGGCTGACCGGCCATTAGTGGTGAATAGCCACATCCTGCTCGAGGTGCCTCCTGCTCAAAGTCCTGCAATCCACTAATCCCAAAATAATTAGTTCAAAATCTGGATTTCTGCTGCAAAAACATCAACTAAATATTTCATTTTTTACTTTCAACTAAACAATTAAATTTTTTTTTTTTGTCAGTGTAGGAATCCCAGAGAGGGGATCGGCCATAGGATAGTGCCAAGCAGGCTGTCGAGTATCTGGTGGAGGGGCACAGGCCTGGGACGCTTCTGGATGTTCTCCGTCCGCTTGGCCAGGCACCCACGGACATCTGCGTGCACTCCTTCCTTTCCTATTCTTGATCCTGTTTCTCGTGCGGGCGGCGAATGCGATCGCGCTGGCGTTTGCGCTTCTGTGGGCGCTCCTCCTTGGCCTCCTCCTCCTTCTTGTCCTCGGGAGTAACCTTGCAGTGGGGCCCTCCGCCGCGGCTGCTCGCATTGCTAGTGGCAGCAGTGCAGGATTCCGCATCCTTCCGACTGGCTTTGGATCTCTCTTTCTCCTGCTGTTCCCACTCCTCATTGCGACGGCACCAGTCCATTACGCGTTCGTACGATTTGGTTCGAGGGCTCTTGCTGTCGTCTTGCTTGTCATACAGCTCCTGCCACTCCCAGAAGGATAGGTTGTTCTGGTCCTTGAGGGTCTGCGATTCGTCCTCCGGCAATTCATTGATACTGATGTCGCTGCCGGACTTGTACGGTGGTTGAGATCGCACACTGCGGCTGGTGCTGGAGCCCGAGATGTCTGCATCTCCGTCGAGGTTGAACTTGTTCAACGAAGCACTTGCCGGGATGAGCGAGGCCTCCGAGGTATCAGCGACGTCGCCACTGGAGTGGGAGTGGGCCGATGCATGGGGGGGAGCGGCCTTGCCGGAGTTACCGCTTTCCTCCGAATCGCTCGAGTCGGGCAGCATCCTGAAGCGCCCAGGGGTGCCCAGGAACAGCTTGCGGTCCACCACTTTGCCCTTCTCATTCATGCGCCCCATGTAGGCCATTCCGAGAGCTCTGCGTGAAGTCGTTGAAGATCGGATAAATCAGAAAAATACGAATACAAATAAGGTATATTTTTCTGTTCTCAGATGATGATCGTATGATGTGTTCTTGAATGTGGGAATGTAGGGAATCGAGTGACGAGTGTCAGTGTCAGTGTTGTGTGTCCAAACCCAAACAGAGGTCTCAGAGAGCTCTAGATTTTGGGTGTTCTGCTCAGCTCACCTACGGTTATCCTGGATCAAATGGAAACATGAGAGCTAATGACAAACAATTACTACATCTATCAGAACGACACTCACCCATTTGCACGGCAAGCACCTGTGCACGGCACTCCCAACTCGGACTCCGGGAATTCGGGGAAGAAACTGCACCGCGAAGCAGCAAATTCTCACACATTCGGCGAAATGATAGATCGAACACCTCAAAGTAGATTCCTTTGTAAATGAAGTCGCTGATATGCCGCTCTGCGGGTAAGATTTTGGTTCAGTTGGAAAGGGAGAAGCGATCAAAAGCGATTTTGAAGCAAAGGGCTTTGGCCTTCAGCACGTGTAGAACATATGGCAGTTAAGGGAAGATGTAGGTGCTTTTGCGATTAATTATGTATATCGATGAGTAGTATAGATATGTGGGGCTAGGGCTGCATGCAGTGGAAATAATACTGAACAGAGTAGATTTTTTAATTAATTTTACTCCATTTTAAGAGTTTTACTCACACAATATGGCAAAATGTGCCATATAATAATACCAGTTGCGAATTCCCTACGTCTAAGCTGTATAAAAAAAAAATCAGTATATATCGGCATTTAATTTATTGGACCTAATTATTATCTGCGTAATTTTATCGGTTTCATACTAATTATAAACCTGCTTACACTCCGCTCGGCGCTTGGTACGCATTGAATTTTTATTTCGGACAGAATTTTGGTAGGTAAGACCGTACTGCATAACAGAATGGGGCACATAAAGCCACGGATGGAGCCAGCTTACACTAAAATATCGCAACTATCGATTGTACCTTCGATCGTTTGACTTTGACACCTCTAATTGATTAGTGGTGCCAAGGGAATGGACTATTTGCCCAATTTAAAGCAGAAACTACGTATGGCGCGAATTACAAAGGCGCTAACATCGGGTCGAGCTTAAGAATTATTTGGAACTTGTTCAAGCGGCCAAATGAAACGCCTGAGATTTCAAACACCTCATAGAAGGGCTCATTGCCTACCGTCACGTCAATGGGAACCCACAAGATGTCCTCGATGATACTGCTGAGCAGGTGTCCCATCTCAAGAAGCTGTTGAATGTTAAATAGGACGAAGTGCGCCTGCAACGCACAGGAGCTCCTTCACGTATGATATCTAGAGGACCAGAGAAGAACTAAAGCTCATATTAGCTCATGGATCCGACTAGAAGTAAAACATCGCAAACATTGATATCGATGGCATCGATATCATATCGCTTGACTTTGACACCTCTAGTTTTAAACACACACAGTGAAAGTGTTGGAAAAATTTACATTTTGCTCCAATTAAAAGCAGAATCTACGTTGTTAAATGGTGTTTAACTCACAATTAAGTCTCGAATCCAAGATGGCGTCTTCGCAGAGTGATAAGAAGCTAAGTGTGAAGAAGCTTTGGCTTGAAGTGAGGGCCAAGGACGTGCGCACATGGGAGGAAAACTACAACGGCGTGATGATATTTGCCGGCATAGGCGTCGCCTTTTTGCTGTTGGAGTGCACGGATATACCGGTCGTGGCAGTTATGTCTCTCCTGGCATGGCTGATTACCATTTGGGACTACTTCATGCTGTGGTGCATGCCGCACCTCAGGCTGTACACAATCAAGGAAAGCTTGGCAGCACATTATACGAGTCTGTTCAAGAAGCCCAAGTCGTTGGGGATCGTGATCTTGAAAAGCGGAGCTCTCCTGGCCGCGGCTTGGATTGGATCAATCGTTTACAAGTTCATGTTGATGAGCCTGATCATCATTTCCATTGTCATATTGGCACGTGTGCTAGAAAACTACATCTTTAGTGGTCTCCATTAGAGAGCTGCTCGACCCCAATACACCGCATCCATCAAATTATGTCCAAATATTATTCAAATACAATACAAAATATATTGAACCCCAAATTAACTCCAGATTGGTAAGTGGCTAATGCAATTACTTGACGGAGATCCGTGCAGTATAAACGTTTTTCTTTCATCAGCTTCTGGCCTGCTAAACTCATCGAAACTCTGCTTAAAACTCAAAGGAAAATTCTGCATAATTTGGACGTTTCCTGGTGTATCCCTATTTTGGTACTACGCGGAAACAATAACTGCTTAAGAATTACTTATTGCTCATTAAATATATACATGAATCGGAATCCATTAATATTCATCCCTAAAATATTGAAAGGTGTCAACAAAATTGTACCTGTGGTACAGTCGGCATACATAGCTCCCTTTCGACGACATTTAACACTGCACATACATACTATGTACATATGTGTACACTCAAAGGAAGATCATAAATAAAATCCGTTATCAATTTACCCAAAACACACACAAAATGCACAAAATTGAATGTCTGCAAGAAAAGATTCAGTAATTATTTTTTGGAAATTGCAATTTTATTTAATTTCATTTGGTTCGCTTTTCAAAGGTCCATAAATTGTGTGGTGCAGTGCCATGGGTGGCCCTTGGAGTGGAGACCACAAAACGGTTGAGTGCAACCGCGCAACTTCTAGCACTTGTCTATCGTATTTTAAATACCCTTTTGGCTCCCACTCACGAATATTAAAAAAAAAAAGAATAAAATTGCACATAAAATCAGTGAAGGACTTTGGTTGGACCAATGGAAACTTCCAGCTCAAAGGATTAGTGGGATCCGCCGAATGGTTACGAGTCCCAGTTGAGGCATGTTGATTAGCGGCTGCTCAGTGGTGCCTTGAGAGGACGATAACTCGGATATCTCGGGGCACTTGACGATCAGCTGGCAGCCCCAAAGGCTCAGCTGGCAGATCAGGACACCCCGGACTCCAAAGACCAGATAGCGCACCCATGCGGAGTACACCAGGGCATTGATGGGGGTCCCAGATTCCCAGAGTCTACAACACCCGACTGCAATCGATTTCGATGTACAATCGATACGCAGAAACAGCTGATTTGTGGCTTGTTTACATTGCGAACGAGTGATGGGACTGCCAAACGGATGGCGCAGACGCAACCGTGTCCCATAGCCAAGTCCAATTGAAGATCTTACTGTGTGGCTGCAACAGGATTTCAGTGTAGATTTGAATGTTTGCTATCTTCAGTTGTTTACGGCAGAGTTTATCGATTGCTATACCCTGTAGAAATACGTACTGTTTGAAATACTCTGTGAGAAACACGTACACTGTGTGATACCTGGCAACCCTGGCATTGTGCTTGCCGCTTTTTTTCTCAGCTATAAATTCAAGTTTAAGTGTACGTTGTTTGATTGAAATAAGCTTGTAAAAATGGAGCAACAGCCACCAAATGATGACAGACCCCTCAAGAGGGGCGCCTTCATGAAGGTAAGTGAAAGGATCAAAGGGAAATTAGCCATACGTTTTGTTTTGCTAACCTGTCGATATTGCGCCCCAACCAACCAACCAACCAACCAACCAACCAAAAGAAGAGCAAACAGATAAAGCGTCCCCGCTTGGGACGCACTGTAGAGGAGATATGCAAGGAAATGCAGGGAATCATTGACAACACTCCATCCTGCTCCAGAGATAATGTGGAGGCGATTCTGGCGGTTCCCCTAATGACGCATTACGATAATGAGCTGGCCGAGGCTATAAGCGCCGAAACACACGACCGGTAAATGCATACATGCTCGCATGTACATACATATACATAAACATATACAGATGTGTACTTATTTATGTATTATATTGATAGAAACAACGACTCATCATCTGACGATGAACTGGATGACGTCATTGAGAGAGTCATCACCGAAGAGGAGTCCTTGGCTAATACCGTTGACATACCGCGTCTATATGACGATGAACTGAATGACGTCATTAACAATGTCATCGACGAAGAGGAGTCCAATGAATTGGCTAACATCAATAACACAACCCGTCCTGTTGCATAGAAGCGGAAAACAGGGAACTATAGTTGCAATCGACTTCGATATACAATCGATTCTTACTTCTTGTCTATTCTGCAAATTGGGTTTATTTTTTTCCAAATAGTTCACTTTACAGCTCCTACTCCGCGTTTTGGAAATCTGTCACCTTGCCATCTCTTGTCCTGCTGTGCCCTTCCCGCACAGTACCCTTTCCGTTACTCTTCAGCAGGCTATCAACTTTTGGCGATTTACGGCTCCCGACCGTTTAAAGTCAGCGACGCGATGCGATGCGTTGCAAGGGATTCCTCCGACTCAGCCAGCTGTCAGGGCAGGTGACTGCCCACTGGAGAGGTGGCGTCGAGGACGTGCTGGAGCACACTCGTGTGTGTGTGTGTGTGTGTCGCTGGAGAGCAGTGGAGTGATGATGCGAGTAGAGTGGCGTTGCATGGCGGGAAAGCAATGCAGACAATCCGCTGACTGGCAGAAAATATATTGTTGCGGTTAAATAAATGCTGAAAACAAAGACACTGTTTCCACACTTTGTGCTTGCCCTCACCTGGTCGCCCACTTGTTAGCCCTCCTCCAATTGTTGATCCGTACAATCCGATAAGCCATTAAGGCTATAACCGATTAAACTCTGGCACCAAACCCACTTCTACGGATGGCCTGCAGGCTTCAGAAATGTACAATGGACTTTCAAATGTGAGCTCGACTTTCGCACATTACTCGAGCAAGGATCTAAAAGGGTATGGCATATAAATGGGATAGTAATGTTCTTATGGACATTCATTCTCCTCCGTTTTTTGCCATTTTGGTTCCTAATGATGGCCACTTCAGTGCTTCCGCTCGCCGGCGAGAGTAACGGAGAGGAGAACAGCATCAGGAGAAACGACCTCCATTCGAGTGGGCGTGGCTGTGGGGGATGGCCTGGCGTGGATGTAGCTCGTAAATTTGTAAGTTTATTAGTGCAATTTCCGTTGCTAATTAATTTCCAGGCCACAAACACACACACAAACACACACACATACGAAGATAAAGAGAAAAGAAGAGCAATAGAAAGAGCACATCTGGCTGCACAGGGCAATCCAAGTGACATGCAACTTGCAGTTTTTGAACTCCACCGGAGAGTGGAGTATGAAGGGAAAGGCTCTCTCGGCTTAGAGGATTCAAGATAGAGGGTTCTTTAAGGACTTTAGGACCGCACAGTTCTATGGGTTCTGTGACTTCTTTTACAGACCAAAAACAATACCATAATATAATAATACTAATGAAAAGAGAACTCCGCATTATACATTTCCATAAGAAAGAACCAAAGCTAGTCCTTGCCTCAAGGAGGCCTGATAGTTTCCTTGGGTATATAATTTCACAATGGCAAACAAAATGTTTGGGTTTCATTAGGCTGAAAGCCAAGGTGATGGAGTGTTTTGCTAGGGTATTGGCCTATAAAAATAAAATCAGCCTAAAAGCAGCCGCCACGAGGAGGGCCAACGACAGGCTATAAATTATAATTTTCAAGACATGTTTTCGGCGGATGGGGGCAGAGGAATGTGAGGGGAGTGGGGGAGTGTATGACTTTGACAAGTTTTGATGATGTGTGCCCGGCATCCTTGCCCCATCCATGCCGCTCTTCCACCGCTCTCCTCCTGCTTTCACTCCTCCCATCTGCAGCTGCTCCTCGTCATCGTCATCGCCATCGCCATCGTCGTCCTCGTCGGCTTCATGTAGGCAACATTTTTCAATTAACAAACGAACGAAAAATATATGACATGCCACCCGACCACCCCTCCTCCCGTCCACCCCTCCATGGGAGCCTCTCGACATGAGTAACGGTGCCAGGCGGAATCCCCTGCCAAAGGCATCTCGTCCACCATTCCCGCATTCCCACACTCACACTGATACACTGATATACTGATATGTGTACATGCATACATACCATACATACATACATCATTTTTCATAGGCTTTCAGCCTGCCGCAACCTCACTTCCCTCGGCTTCGAATCAAAGCGCCGAAAACGGCCTGTCAAACGAGTGGCAAAAAGGAAAAGGAGCAGCAGGCGAGCCCCCCCCCGATGGGGTCCGTGGGGAGGTCGGATTAGAGGGTAACTAACTAACAAGGAAGAAAAGTTAGCACAGCGGCGTCCCAGTACTCTTGGAATGGAAAGGCATGGGGATGCTCTTTTTTTCACAGCAATTCGGAACACTCTTCACAAGGGATCGATGGGATCTGTGGCCAACATCTAACCAATCCAATCGAAAGTTTCTGGCACCTTTGAATTCCTACTAAACAAAAATTATGGAAATTAGTTTGAATATTGTACAATCCAAGGTGCTCATAGACTCTGAAAGGGTATACAAACTAGAAAGGACGAAAAATAGGAAAGATAAAGAATATATACATGTATCTATATGTACATATGTATGTGTGTGTCTGATGTACTTGTGTCGGTCTTCGTTTCGCCTTGGCAAAATGACAAGCGAAATGTTTTCTGCCACAAAATTTCATTTAGAGAAAGGGTTATTAATAATATCAAATTTGACGCTGGGCGGCCATTACACAGAAAGTTTTTCTCCTCACACATGTACATACATATCTTTCTCTCTCTCTGTCTTTGCTGCTGTGTGTGTTCGTGTGTCTTTGGGACCTGTGCGCTGTCCTTTTGGGCGTTTTGTGGCACGCTAAACACCTGCTATTTTATGATTTTATTAGGCACTCAACACGCCACACGAAATGGGGCAAGGATCGCAGGGGCAGAGTGGCACAGGTTCATGTTGCTTGACAGCTGAATGGGAGGGAACATTAATTCTAAGGGAATTCTTTTCGGACACATAAATGGATTGTCAGACAACGACGAGTTCATGATTATTTTCTCTTAAAAATACTATTCCTTGGTTTATAACGCTAATTCTTATATTTTTGGTAATTCAGAGCCAACATTAACCCCAACATTACACATTCTGCTGGCAATTGTCTGCCTTTTCGCCGCCTTTTGCTGGTAAAGGATGTCCAAATGGGGAGGGAGAGTCCCCGAAGAGCAAGGGTCCGGTGCTTTAAAGCTAAAACTGTCACTACACCAATGTACGCTTGTGTACCTCTCCCGTCACCCCACACTCGACTCGCGACTTTCACACGATTCAATACCATGAGCAATAGGTTGGTGTGGGGTGGCAACCAGCAACCAGTAGAGCGCAGAGCGCAGAGGTTGGAAGGACGACGGCGACAACGACGGCAACGGCGCCTTCGACTGCCCGGCGGTTGTATAAACGTTTCCCCATAAATAAACTACCAAATATAAAATATGCATATGAATGCTGGCCTCACTTCCACACGGCAACACAAAGGCGTCCCAAACACACACACAAAGACACACACACATGTACACTGGTAGAGAAATTTAAATTGATTCAACTCCCACACACGTCCACACCTTCATTCTGATACACACATATACACACACACACACATACATAGATACACAGAGAAACACAGCGAAGATTCCCATGGAACATACATTGAAAGCCGAATGAAAGGAGTAAAAAAGAAAAATGCATTTTAAAGCGTAGCAATTTGAATGCCATCGCCAGTTGAATGGATATTGAGGCCCAGCAACAGGACCAGCACCAGGACCACAACCAGGAACAGCAGGACGCGGACGCGAACCATGAAAATCACTTCAGCTTGCAGCTGCAACAGAGTGAAATTTCAGCCAATTTTCATGTAATTAACAACAACACGCAGAGGCGCTCGAAGCAGCGAAATTTCAGCGACGACAACAAAATTAATAAATAAGTAAGCGAACAGAAAAGTCGCCAATCAAAGGGAAAAATACGAGCACTATGCGGGGCACCAAAGGGGCAGGGCAGGGCGGGGACGAAGCAGGGAAAAACAGGATGATGATGATGTAAAATTAAACAGCACATTAACAAGGTTAAGAGGTCACTAACAACAGAAAGAGATAGAGACACGCACACACACACACACAGAAGAGACGGAAGGCAGGCAGGGTGGGAGCGGGGCAATTTGGTAAACCAGAGAAAATGGAGAAAAAATTAATTACAGCTTTAAAGGTTTTCTTTGATCGAAACAGGTAGAAACAGTTCATGCTTAAGGGACAGTAAATACATATGTACAAATGTATGTATGTGCTGGAGGAAAATGTATTTTAACTTCAAAGATGGTCAGTCTTTAAATGATGAAATGAAAACTTTCGCCCAGATCGTAAAAGGTTGGCTTCAACACTCAGAGATAAGAGACAAAGGGGTGGACATACCATAGCCGCATAGCAGAGAGAAATGTGGCATAGTTAAAGGAAACACAACCTATTTTTAAGGGGAAATATATACCTAATATAACAAGCGTAGCATTGAAAAATAATGTTAAAAAATAAATGACAAATTGAAAGGAAAATTAAGCAATTTCTCGTGTCTTTTCTTTAAACAAACTTATGTTTCTTATATTCTTAAGACTTCGCCTTTATTAGGCATTCATAAGAAAACAAAAACAAAAAGTCGCACAGACCCTAAATTGATTTCCTTGGAGACAAGTTACCAAAGCAGCAACATGGGCAGACATTGAAGAAAAAACTTGAAAAATACTCATACACATGCAGGGAGCATCATCCCCGATCAGCCTGGACTGATCCGGCAGCTCCTGTAGCACCTGCCGCCAATGCCTTTCTTCCAGTTTACGGAATATATCTGCCCAAGTGTGGATCAACTCAAGATAGAAGTGGAGAATAAGTAGTTCCATCAAAGGAAAGTCCTCTTGTTTGAATACCTATAAGTATATCTCTCACCGTTGACTTTCCGTTTCCAGTTCTGATTTAACTCTTACTCTTTAATCACAAAAAACGATGTGGCTCTGGGTCTGGTCTTGTGGTTTCTTACTTCAATTCACAAAATTACCCACAATTTTCCAGCTCCAGTTTCCCTACCCCTCCTCCGCCGTTTGCGATCCACACATGCGTATCTAATTCAAATTTGGTTGAAAATTAACAAAATATGGGAAATGAGATGTGGGAAAAAGAAAAAGAGAGACGATGGTCAGAAGCTGTATAACATGACAGGTGCACATATACATTAAGTACATATACGAATATCTATATACATATGTATGTATATAAATGAGTGTACCTTTGTGGGTTGATGTGCCTAGGATGGATGGGGATGTAGCTGTAGCTGTAGGTGACTTGAGGTAGAGCGGTTTAACTGGTGGAAGACGATTTAATGCATACAAAATGATTTACACGCCGCTGGCCAAAGATAATATGAGAGATGGGTTGTGTTGGGGATGCGGTGAGGCAGCTCCAGGGTATTCTCAATCCTCCTCCTCCACCCACTTTAATGCACGTATGTATGTATGCAAAATATCTCACTCATCCCCCGGTCCCACACATCCTGCGCTTCGCTCTTCTGTTATCTGGCCGGAGCTCAGTTTTTGTGCTTGGCTTGCAATTGCAGGCCTTCCAGCTATACCCCTCTACTACCAGCAGTCATTCCACACACACACGCACACACACACACACACATACTCTTCACACTCCACTGCACCATCTTGCACCCACTTCACCCACTGCATCCACTTGCCAGCCCCTCCTACTCTTGGTAACCGAACAGCCGCATTTCTGTGCTTCACAAAATCAGGCAGCGCTGAAAAGTATGCTATGCTTTTTGCCCTCAATGCCTAGGCCTCCTCCAACACCCACACACATACCCAATGCCTCTCCCTCTCTCTGTCTCTCTCTGTCTTTTTTCCCTCAATATCCCTCTTGCTCTCTTACTCTTATTGCCAGCTTGCATTTCCAAGCCAGGAGCCACGAGCCACGAGCCAGGAGCCTGACAGCCCATCAAGCTGAAATCTCTGATGATACGAAATCAGCATAAACAACAACAGCCGTAGATACCAGAGGAGGAGGTGGTGGTGGTGCTGGTGGTGGGTTCTAGAGATGGGGATAAGTAGAGAGTGTGGCCCACTGGCGTGTGTAAGGGGAGTGGGAAGCTCCCGCGTTTATGGCACAAAGCAACTGCAAATAGGGTTAACAGCCAGTGCAATTTTCATATTACCAGGCTTTTGAAAAACTGCAGGCGATTTTATACAAACCCCCACCCCCGCCACCACCAGCAATCCTCCCACCCTGACACATCTTTGGGGTACACACAAACATGTGTGTATGCCCTCTGCTCGCCAGAGTTCGTTGAACGCATTTCCAGCTGCAAAAATGTGTAGCTATTATTATTAGGGCTTGATCGGGGCGTATGAAAACTCGATTTCAGACCATAGACCATGTGATATACCGATAGAATACCGATCTTTCAATCAGCTGCAATATTAGTCGCCCATCTTGTTGTTCAAAAAAGTCAAACAACCTTTGAGTAGGGAAATTCACCTCCATATATTCTGTTGTCGGTTTCCATGCCTTCTCAAGCCTCTTGACGTCGCTTGGAATGCTGTATAATCATTTCGACTATCCCCTCGAACTATGCAATAAGGGCAGGTCCTAAAATGGGCGTGGGATGGGAAACAAACCAAGAAAGTTGAATGTAAACAGAAGCAACAACAAGGAGCTCACACAACAAACATTTGATGGGTAGAAAGTGGATAGCTCCTTATGATCCAAGTATTCTATATATACCCGTTATGGCGACACGAACTATTACAACTAGACAGACCGAATAATTGTATTTATTTTATTAATATACTTTTAAATACTTATAATCTCCATGATCATAAATGAGGATCGATCAGATATGGTGTCAATGTTCCAAAGTCTGTAGAAAAGTAGAAATGGGACCTACAATTTCGCCTTATTTAGTGTATGTATAAAGCGGTACTACTATCAATTCTGACTGCGTTGGTTCCCAGGAGCGGTATCCTTTTAATCCGTTCCTTACAATCACAACATCAAAGCTATGCGTTCATATATGATGTATCTTTAGAGTCTCGTATCTTCTTTTGTATGCCGTCTGTGGCTCTGTTCGAGCTGCCTTTTGTTTTTACCTATACCGTTTTGCCTATCACTCTTCTTTTTATTTCGCACTCTTTGCCGCTTTCTCACTTTCTCTATTCCCGGTGGAGTGGGCCAAAAATATAAATATGTTACACGGCTTTACGCCATTTTTATACCCACTGCCACCATTTGGCTCCTCGGACTCGCTCACCCCTTCCAATGTCCCCCCCACTTCCGCCACTTTCTATCGTTCTCTTTCTCCATCCTCTGGGCAGTGGATTTTTCTTCTTTTCTTCCCCTTCCTTTTTCGTTTTTGATTCTTTTTTTGTCATATATATTTTTTGGCTTTGTCGCGTCGTGTGTTTTCTATGTGTTTGTGTCATGCAGTTGACGTGCGCTTATTTTCTATTCCGCTCCATATGTCACGCCAGCCCTCAGAACACAAACGCAGACACAGACAGAAACAGAAACACACCGATACACGTATACAGATGCATTAGGGGTGGGCAGCAGGAGCAGCAGCAGGAGCAGCAGCAGAAGAAGGAGCAGGAGGCTCTATTGTTGTGCTGCGCTTCCATTTTTCGTTTTCATTCTTTTCTTCCAATTTTTTGGTAGCCATTTAATATACTCTATATAGGCGGCAGTTTCCCAAATGTTGGCTAATTGGTTTCCATTGTGCAAATCCTTATAGATATAACCATACATATATTGAGTTAGTTATTCATTCATTCGAATTGGGAAACCAAATGGTTTAAGTAGTTATCTGAGTTTAATATAATTATTAATACTACATATTATATCATTTCATTATACACAAGATTATCCTCTATGTACATGGATTATACATGGAATAGTCAGAAAAAAAGTATCTAAAGATACATTCAGGAACATATTTTTATGTATAGCTATGAGTAATCGATGACTTTAGGGTATTCCAGGTGCTTATTAAACTCTTTCTGATATTTTCTACACTCACTTCCTGTCCTTTTTGGTCTGTGAATTTGCAGCATTTCGGTCCACACACATACATACATATATGTACATACATATGTATGTATTTGTGTGTGTGTGTCTCGTGTCTTTGTTGCATGCAAGTTCCAGCGCCTGTGTGTATGAAATTTTGTTGTATAAATTGCGTTGGGAATAAGAATTGAGTTCTAAAGAGATTTAATGGCATATTCTATCTTTCTCCATCTCTGTTGCACTTCTGGGTAATGCCATCTCTTTCCGGCTGTGGAACATCTTACTTGACTTCTGCCTCCCCTACCCGTTCTCCGTTCTCCGCTCTCCGTTCTCCATGCTCCTTCATTGCAAATGGGTCTAAACAATATGTGCTTGTAGGAAAGCATTTTGGCTTTGTCAATTTTGCATTTTCATTCCATTCCTTGAGTTCCGAGAGAGTGGAGAGCGGAGCAGAGCGAAGTGCGAAGAGTTGCAGTTCTGGTCAAATCACTGGAGTCCCGCTTCCTGTGCGCCATTAGAGCAGTGTGTGTGTGTGTGTGAGCGTCTGTCACTCTCTCCATGGAATGAGAATGTCTCCCAACAAGGAATGTCCTCGATTTCGTTTGTTCCAGAAAATAATCAAATTGCCTATAAAGCAGTTCAGAAAGGTGATTTAACCTTTTAAATACTTTCTATGGGCCCAAGGCATTTGTTCAAATTTGTATTGTTTCGTTGCCTGTTGGCATGACTGTACCATCAGGGGCTCAATCTCAGGCAGCAAGTAGTGTGGTAGTGGTAGATGAGTGACTACTCCTCTGGCTCTTCTCTAATATGTATCGAGTCCCAGTCCCAGAAGCTGCCAAAATCTCGTAAATCCCACAGATCGCCAAACAAAAAGCCGAACATGCCTGCGGGAGAAATCGACTCATTGCTTTACGCTGGAAAAGGCGAGATAGCAAGAGCCGAAGTTGCATTGCCGAAGCCACACGAAGGCTTTCTACTTTTTTAAACTGTCTGTGTGCGCAATTCTGAAAAGCTATGATTGCTGCGTTTAATCGTTGCGTATGCTCACCGTCTCGTTTTTGTTGCACAGTGTAATGAAACGAAAGTCCTGCCTGTTCAGCACTGAAAATTGCTGTCAATTTATTTTGCCGCATTTTAAATGCAGAAATTAATTTGAAAACAACAAAAAATAAGGAAAGACTCGTGACCGGAGCGACACATACCCTAGGTTATCCCTGGCTGCCATGGCTTTGTCCTGCGAATACCTCGATAATACATCGATCCATTTTCCATCCAGATATTTCTTTTATGATGCGGATCATAGAATAAGATTGGCGGACAGTTTTTGAGGGTATACAAATACGACATACCAGAAAGGAAAAAGAAACGAAGGATATCAAGCCAATGGCCAGGACTCCTCCTGGCGGAAGGTCAAGCTATCTGTCCATATGGGGGTATGTGCACGTATGTACATATGTATGTACGAGTATATGTATCTGGGTGGTCGGAAAATTTATTGTTTTTGTCATTAGCGCTGCGCAAATACGTGGGACGTTGCTGGGAACGTTGTGGGCTGCCGAGGGGGGGTGGGCGAGGGTTGGGCTCCTGGCCAGAATTGATGTCGATGAGTGTTCGTTAATCTCCGAATATTTATTAAACGGGATTGGTGAATGGAAATTCTCGGTATGGCATGGATCGCCGCTTGTTAATTGAAAGGGAAGACGCCGATGGGTTGCAACACCGCCGTCGAGGGTGTCAGTTGCAAATGAGATGCTCCAGGATTCGGAAGCCCCCGGATTCATCACACCTACTGCAGCTGCTGCACTGTGGGGAATTCCATTTGTTTCCTTTAGTTGGTTTCAGATGGTAATAGGACTGCAGTCAATATATGCTCTTATATTCATAGCACTTCCCAGCTCCGTTGTCCGACGGACGTACAAAAAAGGGTCGTTCAGTAAATCCTGAACACATACTCCTATATTTGTATGTCAATCGAATACTCAGTTGGTTTCAGTATTTCAAAATCGTAAGATGTGACTGGCAATATGACTAGGCAAATCTTGTCCAATTCCTGCTCGTATTTGCATGTACGGTATGTTAAGTATTCGCTGTAACAAACTCCTGTTCTGATATCCTGATATCCCCCACAGCTTGGAGCTAATTTACAACAAAATTATTGGATCGTTACTGTTTCGAGGGCTAGTGCTTTGGCTCAAAATCTTTCTTGCGCATTTTCTTCTTTGGTAAGTTGATCAGTAGATGAGTGATGATTCTGTTGAGCGTTCGTCATGATCCCCGACAGTTGTACGAACGCTTGGAGAACTCTTATGCGATGGCAAAATAACACCGACCTGGTTAATCGGCTCTCAAATTCCTTCGGTTATTTTCGTTTTCGGTAAGTTCGGCAGTAGATAAAGCGAAAGTCTTTGAAATGACATACGGCATGGCCCCCCCACAGGTTTATGAAATACTGGCAAGAGGCCTCAGGCCTCTGGATGGCCGTCTGGCCCAGGCGGGAGCGCGGTCTGACTGTCTGGCAGAGAACCTGCGGTACGCCGGACATCGGGCAGGTCGTCGTATTCAACGGCTGGCACAATTGCTGCATGGTCGTGTGCGACGACTGCCGGTCGAACCGCGTGGGTGCATTGATTGACCAGGCAAAAGTATGCCTGGACGTGGTGCTGCTGTCCGTGGCCAAAGCCAAGTACCTGGACCGCGTGGCGGCTGCCCATTGTCGGGGTGTCAGTGTGCGCGTCCTCGCCAGCGACGAAATGCTCGCGGCCAACGGTCAAGCGATGCAGCTGCTCTGCGCCCTGGGAGTGCCGATGCGCTCCTATTCGATCGGCGTCATTTTCGGATACAATTTCGCCATAATAGACGACGAAAAGCGAGTCCTGGAGATCGAGGCCAAGCGGGATACGGTCCCCACAAGTCCTTGGCGTCCAAGGGGCAACCTGAAGGGTTGTCTCAACTGGGTCCTGCCGGCCGTGTGGCAGAAAAAGGACAACAGGAATGACAATTACCACTATCAAAAATTCTTCGACGAATGGAACTCCCTATATCCCATCACCCTGCCCTACTTCACAGCGAACAATTTTACACAACGGAACAAAGCTTTGCACAAAGTGCTCCAAATTAAAAGTTAGTTTAATTTAATGTTTCTTTTTGTATACCCGGTACTCCGAAAAAAGCGTTTCCAACCCCTTAAACTATATGTATATATGTATTCTTGCTAATGTCTGTCGGTCCCTCTGACGGTCTTCATGAGCGCCTAGATCTCAGAGGCTATGGGGGCTAGAGCAACCCTCCCAAAGGACGGAAATCTGTGGCATCCACACTTGAAAACCTAAAACACAGAATCGTAGCGGAAGACCATACTTAGGAGATTGCCGAATCTGAATCAGAACGGATTATTATAATTATTTTAGCCAGACTGCCCAGGAACAAATGAAACTGCAGCAGTAACGGGCCCAGAGGTTCATTGGGGAGCACCACCCAGTGCCAGCCGACCTTCAAGGGTGACGAGAAGTGCATCGCGTCGATCGTCGAACGCATCCAGACAGGCGGCGATGTGGTGGTCAAAGCCAAAGGCCAATCCTGGGAAGGGTTCCGTCACCCTCTCGATAGCCTACGCGGCCTGAAAGATACCCATTTGAACATTTTATTATATCAATGAGAGCCGTCTGTTCAGAAGATAAATAAGCAACACCTAAACATTGGCAACATTGTTTTCCGATCAAGCAAAGCACAGCTGCTGATCTGAGTAAGCTTTTTAAGCTTTGAGCGCAGCCAAGTCAGCAATATGCGCACTTGGGCCGATGCTTTTTGGAGCTTTTTAGGTTGCGCTCTCAACTCGAGTGTTCGCTAGTAATATGTAAGCACACTATGGCTGCTCTCCCCTCTGGCCTCACTGGCCTTTCTGGCTCCCCATATCTTCCTCTGTTTCTGTTTCTATTTCTTGTTCTTGTTATTCTTATATTGGCAATCGGTCAGCTGCATTGTGGGGTAAATAGGAATGGAGACAAAGATTTTGTTGAGCTTCGTTCTGTCAGCGATTTGCATATCGTCGCTCTGGTTATCATTGTTGTTGCCTTAAAATGCAGTAAACACTTTTATTGTTGGCCTCCCTTTGCACTGTGGTCTCCACACAGCAAATGACATTATTTGTATACCCTTACCGAAGCATCTTAGCAGAATCTGCCTTTGTATAAAGTGTATTGGGTGACATAATTCCCCTAGAAGCGGAAGATCAGCAGAGAGCTTAACTGTACCAGCTCAAACCGAAAACTTAAAGGGTATTTAAACCTTAGTTAAGCGGTCTAATACCTTCCTACTCTTTGTCCAGTGTTTTCTTCTCCTCTGTTGTCTCATCATTATCGCATTCGACGTGACTCACAAAGTTTGAAGAGCAGACCGGACCGGGAGTGTCGAGGGGGGGGGCGGGGAAGTGGCTGCCAAAACTGTGCATGTCTTGACATCAGCACAAACAGCAGCAAAAGACAATGCGGTGGCCGGGGGGGTGCATGCTGCATGCTGCAGGCTGGAGGCTGGAGGCAAACCTCCTTCTGACTGCTGCACTTCCGCTTTCAACGTTTTACACTTCAATTATCTTCAATTTACGGGGCGAAGGTCTGTCTTCAAGAACAATGGTCCTGCTGATTGGAATTCTTTAACCCGATGCCACTCACTCACATATGGGAGAGAGAGAGAGGGGGGGAAGGACCTGCAAGACAGCTACAAATGCGACAACATTGTTGCCTTGCCCTTAGACTAACCAGGACCCACACTCCTCACATCCGACCCCATGAAGTGCTGCAACAGCTGTCGACAAGCAACTGAGGACAACGGAGGCCACGCAGAGGGGGCAGCAGTGTCTGGGGCGCCAGGGGAAGGTGAATCGAACTGACGCAATGGCGTTTTGCTGATGGCATTCACTTTATTTTCGATTCGATTCTTCCGTTTCATTCTATTGCTATTGTGTGGGAATTTGTTGCAATTTCATTTTCTATTATCAAATAATTTTGGTGCATTTTTAAAGCAAACAAAAAGTAGGGGTGCAGCAGTCGGTGGTAGTTTATTCATGGGGGAAAAAGTATATAAGAAAAGTATCTAACAAAAAGGTTTTCCTCGCTTCCCCCGCTGCCCGGTAAGTATCCAATTTTACGAGTTCGTTTGTACATATATAAATCCATAAATTGTTGCATTCGTTTGAACGTTGTAAAAGCCGCGGTAAAAGCCGCGGCTCTACTCTATTCACTGAAATTTCATTCGTTCCCTCTGGCTACGCGCTCTTCAAGGTAAAACTTCTATACGTGCAGTAACAATTATAATAAATGGTGAGTAATGGAATATCGATTGCCATTTCTAGTAGACAATAATATAGTCCTTCCATCAAAGTATATAGTCCTTTCATCCCTTGGCAGCTAGAGAGCGGATCGCTATCGAAACTTTATGGGGCACTGAGAAGGCGGCGAAGATATTGATGAAGAGTACTTGAAGGTTTGCTGGAGCTTGGACCTGAAGCAGGCCCTCCAGGGATGCAGTTGCGATCAGCGACTTTCACCCTCTGACGCTGTCCAGCGAAAGACGCAACAGAGCCTGCAATGCCCCAAAGCCCAACACCACGCACCATGCGGCACCTCCTTAGCGCACTGAAATTGAACCAATAAACTGAACAATTGAATGTTAATTTCTTCAGCACAGCCTAATGCACTCAAAATCCATTTGGAATGGATGTCAGTCACCGTCATTAGAAGTAAAATTCAAATGTAATTCCACTCTCAGCGGGATGGGTCATGCCTATGGTTACGGGTAGGGGTAGGGGCAGGGCTAGGGGTAAAAAAACCACCCGGTTGAAGGCAGTCAAACAATGGACCGAGTAAGCAGTGGATCCCCTGTCGCAAACCAAATTAACAAAACAAAAAACACGAAGACAGGATCTAAAGCGAACCTTAAGATATCCTTTCGGATAGTACGTTTATACATACATTTGTCGAAGTATCGTATGTCAGTCATTAGTATTGATAGTGGGATAAGATCTTGCCAGTAGCGACACATCCTCCGCTCAGCAAAAAGATAGTGGAGAAAGTAGATAGCAGAAAGTAGAGATATTATCAGATGAGGGACTTATTTGTATAGAAAAAGTCTGACGGAAGTGAGGAGAACTCACATAAAGCTCTATATGTCAACATGATATGCGCTTCAATCGTTAGTCTAAGGATATAACATCCTATGGAAGAGTATACAAAACGATACCAACAAGGAGAAGGGAGGAGCCTGGAAATTGACAAAAGCAAACGAAATCAAAAAGCGAGAGACGAGCGACGAGAAACGGAAAACGGGAAACGAGAAACAGTACTGAATATTGATTGCGAGAAAGAGCGAATCTCCACCGGCTCCACTACTGCTGCTACCCACTCTCTTCCCAGCCAGCCACCCACTCACGAACACAAAGAGTAACCATCTCCCCTAACTGGGAAATCAAATTGATTTCGAAATCCTTTTTGGGCAGGAGGGAATGCAACAGAGATTGGAGATTGGAGATAGGCGGACAGGATGCAGATTGGGAGAGAGAGAGATGAGGCGAAGGGGATAAGGGGGTAAGGGGGCGGTGCGACATGTCCATCACCTTCCAGAACTCAACTACTGCCCATTGCTGGTGGCTTTTCTCTGGCTTCGTTCCACCTCTGCCCGTCACAGTGATGTGATTTTTTGGCCATTGTCGTGGTCCGAAAGTCTTAAAGCTGTTTCTTTCGAGTCATTGACTGCTCAAAAAATGGAATTCTAAACCGCAAATTGTTGATTGCCTCAGCCATCCCTGTGTGGGCAGAACCATGCCACTCTTTGTGGAGGCGACGGTCAAGCTTGCATATGTTTCACAGCTAGACATACTATTACGGAAGCTACTGTAAAGCTCTTATGCCAAGCCCTACTTGCTTGCACATGCATGCCGAGCGTTCGAATGAAAGCTTTCCAAGATCAAAGCTAGTCTCACGCACTGTAAGCTCATTAGGCTTCCGCTCTTCTGCAAGTCAATGGGCCAAGGAATGGATCTCGGAGTCGGGCGGTGGCGCATGCGCGTGCCTTTACCGCCAATCACACTCCTCATGGCTCCAGGGATATCCAATTCTCGCTTTTGCCAGTCAGTTGCCAGATTTGATACAACAAAAAATTATGTGTTTTTTTTAGAAGAAGATTTTGCTTTACTTGAATGTCCCTAGCGTCCAGAACCAATGCCGAACACTGTCTCCCGGCGGACAGTGGACATTTGGACCAGCCACACCTCCATCGGGCGGAGCTTTCAGGGAATGTCGCCCATCATGGGGCGCCTACAGGCCCTGGTTCTGGCTGTGGCTGTGGCTCTGGTTCCATGTTTGGCCTGCCGTGAAATAATTCTACATAAAGCGACAAGCAACAGAAAAAACAGAACAAAAGGTAAAGGAAAAGGCAAAAAATGGGCAAAAGCCATATAGAGTTTTCTGTGACTTTTTCCCATCTTTCGCCTACCTGCAACCCACCCACGTCCTGCCACCCACCGCGGCATGCACCAATGCAATTTCACATTCATAGTGGAGGAAAATGGCTTTGGAGTTCCATTTATTCGTTTACGGGCTTATCGTTGGCAAAACGCGCCTCAGGTTTATGTTGCAAGGACCTCAGCGACTAATAGGACTCGCAACTAAAAGGAAACCAGGAACAAAAAGTAGTGTATCTAGATACATAGACAGATACAGCGACATGAAATGATAATGGTATCTAATGAACCAAATTGGGAGAAAATATATGCACTTGGGTTGGTCAAAAAGAAACAATAACATGGTGAACAAATCTTTCGGTCCTGTACATCCTGTATGTCCTGTTTGAACAGTGTGCCGTCTGCTTTGTGTATCCCTGGCTTGGCAACTTCTGCTCGGACTGGTTTTGCTGCCAGCCAACTTTGTAGAAAACATATCCCACATCCCCTTACCACTATTTCGGGGCCATCGCATCCCATTGGCGGAATGGGGGGGGGATGGGCATATTAAGAAGTAAACATCCCAATCGTTTATACAACTGTTGCCAATCTGACCCCAACGCCGAGCCGCGTTTCCAATGATATGTCCGCCCAAAGCTAAATGTTACCATCCATATCACCACCATCTCCACTTACCCAGCCACCGCCCAACCACCATCCACCCCGCCGATGCCACCGTGCACCGTGCAGTTTCGTGGGGAAAGGAAACGTCCCTAGGGGCTGCTTCAATCATAGGAGGAAAGCAATTTTGTATGCTTCGTAGCTGTGCGTTCTGTTATACCCTAGAACAGGTCTTAGCGAATTTCCAACCCGCCAAAAATAGAAATTACTAATCATAGGGCTAGGCTAAGACACATAGATGCAATATAAACTATCGCTATTTGGATTAACAGAACTTGAGTTGGCTTACAGGGTTTCGGATGATATTCTTCAACAAAAATAAAGAGACATTAGAGCGGATCGGAGCTGTTGAATGTTTAGTATCGTATAATATAATATAACGAAATATGAGCGATTCAAATTCAAAGGAAATACAGCACACACACGTACACATAGGCGTAATTCTTTCAGATAGCTTGGCGCTGCTTGGGGATCCCTGGAAATCTTGAAATCTGATTAAAAATCTCAGACACAAAGTGATACAAATCGAGGACAGATACTAGCTACCAAAAGAACGGGGGATCAGCAAGGGTATCTAACACGTCGATCCACCTTTTCCGTGTTTACTTTTCATCACCATGCTGCTCTGTTTTTTTCGCATATTTTTTTGTATTGCTAGTTTTTGTTGTCGTCAGACAGATTGAAGCCAAAGCGGCAGCTCAGGTGTGTTTCCATTAAAGCCTGTTTTTGCTCTCAAATCAAAGCAAGGCTTTGGACTGTTTCCAAAATCTGTGAAACATAAAGAATAGTAGTTGAAGTGCAACGGATTAAAGGAGCTACAGATTTGGTACAAGAATCCCTATATCGTTGCCAGGCATAAACAGACATCCTAATCTAGTGCTCGACACGGCCCTATATCAAAAGTCTCTGCTGCTGCGCTGTCACTCACGGACAGCCTTTGTGTGGCTTCGCAAATGCGACTTCGGCTCTTGTCATCTCCGATTTCTCCCGCAGGCATGCTCGGGTTTTCGCTAAATAACTGGAACTAGTTAAATATTTGTGTATCCATTGCTCGTGTACCACTGTATCATTTATACAAGATTTATATTATAAGTAAATATGTGAAAAGGAGAACGAGAAAAAGCGCAAATGCTTTGTTTTATTGGTTATTTGACATTGAGAAAAGTTGGTCTATCGTGCGGCGAAGTGGATGTCGGAGGTGAAGGACTGAGCTGATCCGTGAGTGAAGAGGAGTCCTTCTAGTGCGTCTTCGCCAGCTACTCTAGGCGATTGATCTTCTGAATGAGGTGCGCCCACAGAATGAGGTATACTGAGGTGAGCATCACCGTCCAATGCTTGGACACGAAAATTTTGACGCTCGTTAGGATTCCCTTGACGCCTGTGCTCACCGTATTGCGAAACGATGCCGAAAACATTTCCGTCAATCCATAGAGGCGCTCCACCATCGTCTCGTCCGGCTCATCCTCGTAGTTCTGATCGCATCCGTTGTCCATCTTGTCTTGTAAATATAGTATACAACAGATTTGTCTGTAAATATTTGAAAAGTCCCAATTTGGGAGTTAGGTACTGTCACCAAACTGTTGTGTATGAGAAATAGTCTGCTTGAAAATAACTATAGACTTTTGGCAACTAAAAGAAAGGCAAATTTCGGAAATATACAATTCAAAAAATGTTCAAAATTAAGTTAGTTCCACAAGAAATATATTTAGCATTAGAAATACGAGATTAATTAAAATAATGCATACTCGAAGGTAATATTTTATCCCAGCTTTATCATTAAGCATTTTTGCAAACACTTTTCTGAACTTTGTTTATTCTCTTTCTACCCAAAGAACTTGATGATTAGAATTTCTGAATACTTTCTGTTATTGCGCTACATTTGTCTCCCTCGCACTCTCACTCTTCATACCAACTTCATAGCTCGCTCACTCCGCCAGGGGGCGCTACACTGATCCAAGAAAGAGAGAGAGAGAGAGAGAGAGAGTGAAATTCATTGGAAATGGTTTGCTTTGGTCTGTTGCTATCTATCACAATAGTTCTGAATGATTCTGCTCCTCAGGTTTATGCTTGCAGTAACGAAGTTCCGTTACACGTTCCGTGTGTCTAGCGATTATAATAGAACACAAAATGGCAGCACCTACCTCGCTGTGAGGCTCGGATTTTAGGCATAAAAATAAGTTTGAATTTACAATTCAACTCAGAAATGTCTGGGCTTTTCTCTTAAGGTCTTTACATATTCTGTATGATTTAATTCGAGCCTTACATCATCTGAATGCATATTTATTCAGTAGAAGAAAGTATAAACAAAGGCATGTCTATCTTTTTGTACCCTTTCTGATAGAGATAGGAAAGGATATTCCGAAATGTTCCAAACGTACGGCAATTGTTTTCTTCTGTGTGGCCATACTATGTTCATAAATGGGAGTACCCAAGGATAGGCGAGGGTATACAGGTTTTCTTTTATGCTTTGAGTACATTCAAAATTGTATAATTCCCTCAAAAACAAATTCCTACAATCACTAATATTCTGTTATGCCAATTGCCAACTTGCGAGGCATTCTCACATTCACCTTTCACCTGACCAAACTACATACATACTATTCTTAAATATATGTATGTACATATGTACATAAGTATGTATGTACGCATTCAAGTATGTATGGCCATTTTCCAAAGCATTTATAATTCATTTTGCCATTGAGGACTTAATCCGCTTACGGCATTGCACAAACGCCCGCAAAGAGCCCAAACGTTTTATTGAATATGCACAGGGCGGGCCAGGGGCAGGACAGGGGCAGGGCAGGGGCAGGACATGGCAGAGGCAGGGGCAAGGCAAAAAGGAAAAATGATTAAGCTCACTAATTAGTCAAAGGAAAAAAAAATAGCTTACAAATGTTTTTGCAAATAGATAATTGGAGCTACGAGTACTAGTATATGAGCTCTGTGTTTGTGTGTGTGTGTTTGTGTGTGTGTGGGGAAAGTGGAGAAAGGAAAGCAGAACTGGAAGGGGCAGGCAGCATAGTGTTGCGACAAGTTATGCCATACACGTACATCGTCACTTGCTTAATATGAGAGGAGAGGTGAGAGGTGGGAGTGCCAGGGGGTGTGGGGGTAGGTAGAGTGGCTTCGGGTCAGACCAGCCGCATAAACCGACAAACGACAAGAGACGGGAATGGGAGCGGGAACGGGGACGGTCGCAAACAAACGCAGTGGGCGGGCGTGTGGGAGGCACGCATAGCCGCAAGTCAACAGCAGGAACCCGCCACGAAAGATCCAAAGAACAGGCATGGCGTCAGCGACAAGGACTCGACAGTCTTCACGCGGTTAGCAGCCACCAGCTACCATAGCATGTCGCTACCCCACTCACCTCCCACCACCCTGGAGTTTTGCTGCTTTCTGGCATCGAATCGAAGCTGAAGGATATCTGCAAAATGCCTAGAGAAGAAAGCCGAATGAAGTCAATTACTTATTTTTGTAGTTAAGATCTTTAGAGAGTAATCTTAGGCATAGGATAAAGATATGCCATTGAGTGCAAGCCCACTGAAGGTGTCCTGGCCGTAAGCAAGCCAAGTGCCCAGCACTAGCCACATCTCTTGCAGCCTCTGCTCCAGTGTCAACCATTCGCACCATCCAACCATCAGTAGCATACGAGTCGGGAGACTCCTGTCGTTGCTGTCGTCGTCGTCGACGTCGTCGTGAAGGTGTCGTGTTGAACATGTTAGGTGTCTTGTCGCTTATCATGTTAAGTGGGTGCACCCACGACTACGTGCCTAGCATTTGAGCAGAGCAGGAGGGCCATAAGGAGGGGCAGGAGGGCCTTAAGGAGGACGCAGGTTAGGCGGTTAGATGGGGGGCAAACAGCCATGTGTCTATGGTAATTTTCATAGAAAATATGTAAAATTCTGAAAACACACAGACAAACAGACAGACACACACACACAGACAGACAGTTGGAGAGAGAAGTAAAAAAAAAATATTTATATAAAAAAGTGAAGAAATTAGCAACAACGTTTGCCACTCATCCTGATGCTTGCTTGCTTGCTTGCTTGATGCTGCTGCTCCTTCTGCTCGTGCTCCGGCAGCTGCTCCTTGGGTCCTCCACTGCCACTTGGCCTACTCCTGGCAGCTAATTTCTTTTTAAAGTGATGCGACTACCCCTCGTGACACCATCGTCTCTCTCTCTCTGAGTATCTTGGTGCTGTTGATGCCAGGACAAGCTCATTTGCACCTCATTAAATGCTGCCACTCGACCTGATGACGGCGACGACGACGACGACGACAACGACAACAACGACAACGACAATAAGTGGAACAGTGGAATCAACGAAACAAGAACCGAGAACGACAAAGAAGACTACGAACCAGCGAGAAGGGAGCAGGGAGCTGGGAGCCAGCAGCTAAATCAGTGCTCCCCAAACACATTCTGTGAGGAATACTTATTCTTAGAGGATTGCATACGTACTCGCATACTCGTATGTCTATGTGTGTGTGTGTGTGGGTGTGTGTGTACTTTTGTTTGAAAGGCAAGCGAGAGGAACAGATACCTGGAGAGCCCTGAAAGAATGTTTACATCTCGCGGGCTAATGAAGACCTCATGGCCCCAAGCCAGAGGGATCGTGTATGTGTGTGTGTGTGCATGTGTGTGTGTGTGGGTGGACTCATAGCTGTGTCAATTGATGAGATTTTTGAGGGCTCCAAGGGATTGGGGTGAACAAAGTAATACTACTTATCCTAGGATTGGACAAGTGACGCTTGTTGAGGGTAACTTTTACAAGGCTTTCACTCTCTCTTAGATCAGATTGGGGTCGACTGGTCAAAGACCTGGACAGAGAAACACATGGCTTAGTATAGTTCTTATAGTATAGTAGAATTTATACCCCTTACGTTAGCAACTATTGGCAATTATGTGTTTGTGATGGTGGCAGTGGCCGCATAATCAGGCACTTAAAAAGCCCGCTCTGGGCTGATCACTCGAGCATCATGCAGGATGCAGGATGCAGCATGCAACATGCAACAGCTGCATCCAATCATCGACATTATTACAATATGAGAAAGGGGTTGCGTCCCCCAACCCCGCCCAGCTCATCCCATTTCCATTCCATGCTGCCTCATGCTGTCACTCTGTGGGCCTGATTCCCGGACTCTACTATCTGAGTCGCGATGCCCATTAAATCAAATTAAGTTAATTTGCCGCACTGCGCACACAATAACGTCATCAGAGAGTGTAATCCTGAATCCAGCCATGTGCCACACCCACCTCCGCTGTGGCAGCCTGGAGGCCCTCGAGTGTGTCTGAGTACTGCTAATAAACGTCATCGATGCATTGATGCATGCCAATTAGCAGGAGACAGCAGGCAGGCAGGCAGGCGGAGCAAACGTTGATGGAATTCTGGGAGGGATTCTGGTAAGAGGAAGAGGCATAGGATGTCATCAACAACGACAACGACATTGTCATGGGCAAGGGGCATATTCAGCTGCTGCTGCTGCTGCTGCTGCTGCTGCTCCTCCTCCTCCTACTCATGTTGCATCATCTTTGGCAAGTGCAGCACAAAAACCCAACTGCAACTGCCACTGCCGCATTAATTGCAACTGTCAGCCAACACAGCAGCGACAACTGTGACCCGCTTAACCCTTCAATGCCACCAAGCCACCCACCCATCCACCCTACCATCCATCCATCCATCCATGCATCCATCCATCCTCCTCAAGCGGAAGCGGCTACCCTGGCTACCCTGACTACCCTGGCTACCCGCAGTCAATCATCCTGGATGGCAATACACGCCGTCCCGAGATGAGCAACTATTTGCAGTAATTTGCTGAACTCGACTTCTGCCGCGACTGGCACTTCATCAAGACCCCAGCCGATGATCACATCGATGCCGAAAGGACTGGTGGGACGAAGGATAGGGCAGGAAGAGAACGAAGTGACAGGGAAGGAAGTGATATATTGTTGGAGCAGCAGGAAGACCTAAGACATTCAGTTCCTTCAGCCATAAATCCATAATGCATAATCAGGATTTCCTCATGCAAATGTGTCAGACTTAAGCCAAATCACGACTCCTGCGATGTCCCAACAGTCCAGAATCTGCACTACGAGTATCCTGACCTCATTCCCCCATAGTCTGTAGTGTCCCTGGCACTCGAACCCCCCGCGAAGACATTTCGCAGCGTTACGACATGAAAAACAGCTCGACAAGTTGACAATCTCCGATTAGCTTCCGGTGCAGTCAGCTCTTTGGGAGCTTGAAGGATCATCCATCAGCAAATCATTGACCATCAAAGAGTTATTGTCCAGCCAGGACTCTGCTTTATTTTATGTATTTTCGAAACCATTTCTTTGCTATTCAGTTTGCGACCAGCTTTAAGTGTTTTCCTACTCTCGCACATGCACATTCCCCCCACGTTCCCCCCACAAGAGTGAGAGGGGAGAAGCAGGAAAGTTTCAAAAGCAAATTTCCCCGAGGATGCGAAGAGCAGTAGCCAAAGCGGGAGCAGGAGCAGGAGCAGCAGCAGGAGCTGGCTGTCGACTATAAACGTCATCGGAATTCCCCAAAGCCATTAAGCGCAAATGTATGCAACACCCAACCCAAAAAACGAAAGGAGAAAGGAGAGAGTAGAGCAGAGGAGAGCAGAGGAGAGCAGAGGAGAGCAGAGCAGAACAGAGAAGAGCAGACTGGAGTAAAGAAAGCGCAATAACTGAAAAATGTGTGCTAGCATGTCCCGCCAATATCTCAGCCCCTCCCCATGCCCTACCGCCTCCAATCTTGGCAACACTTCATTAGCAAACGCCGAGGCAGGGGCCAGGTCCTGTCAGGACCGCGCGCTTCCTTCGCCCTGCCACTGCCACTGGAACTGACTCACAATAATTTCATTTGGCAACACTATTGGCTTGCCTTGAACTAAAAAGTAATTTCATTGATTACCAGCGAGTCCTCGCGTAAAGGATAACAAGCACAGCCACTCCACCCAGCCCAAGCCCCAACCCCCGAACCCCAAACCCCCAACAGAAGCGAAGCGAGCAACGACACCAGCCACTTGGGAGTTGGGACTGGAATTGGTATTGGTATTAGGAGGAGTTCCACGAGGCTGCAGGATGGAGAATGGAGAATGGAGAAGGATGGAAGGAATGGAGTGGTATATGGTAGTCTCCTAGTCTGCGGTCGGAGCTGGCTCGAGCTGGCGACCCATTGTTGCCATTGTAAGTAGCACTTTCATAAGCAAACACCAGGCGCAAATCAAAAGCGTAAAGCGTTCGATTTCTTAAGTAAATCCCATTGAAATCCACCCCATTGATATTCGCCGGGGGCAGGCATCTTCGTTTTTTCCTCTTCCTAATGGGAGGAAATTCAAATTCAAATATTTTGAAATAATACTTGGGATTACTGGTCGTGACTGTCCTGGTAGATTATCGTTCTCAGGTGCAGCTACTAACATACACAATTGTCCCACTGTGCCGGATGGATGACGTCTGCCTGGTGACCCCGGCCACCCTTTCCACCTTCGATACACTTACTGGGCAATCAAAATGTCTTGGCCTCTGCTGGCGCCGCCAAAAATGAATGATTGGATCAATGACGATGAGTGGTTGGTTGGTTGGTTGGTCGGTTGCGTGGGGTATCGATGAGTGATCCACCTCCCCCGCCTCACATTCCTCACAAAGCGTTTTAATGGCTTTGTTGCCGTGGGAATGCATGCTGCCTGGCTGCCTTTGGCCTCAATGGTAACCCCACCCCACCTTCACCATTCTAGGCGATAAGAACGGAAATTAACTTATCAAACATACATAGCAGGTTAACATTAACAGCAGCATTAACAACACCAACACTAGGGGCCACAGCTGCGAATGTTTCCTGCCTGACCATACCAACCGCCCGCCCACCCACTTATCGACTCCACTCCAACCATGGCTAATGGCTGCAAACGTTCTCTGCTTCTCTGCTCCTCTGCCTCTTTGGAATTCCCCAAACAATTGAAAGTTAAAGCCCCGCCGCAGACGAAGACGAGCAGCAAATCGACTGGCAAAGGACGAAAACTATGACTAGTTGTACGGCTGTGTTGCCTTGTGGCTAGCTGATGATTGCGAGCTGATGATTGAGTTGAATCTGAACAGCCCATAGAGGCCCATAGAGTATTCCCAAGGTCATGGCAGACGCTTTCTTTGGGCGAGGCAGTCATTGTGGTCAGTAGTACCCAAAGATAAGGATTGTGCTTTCTCTTGGTGTTCCATGGATGCCCCTAAATACATATTTACTTTGATGATCATCACCGATTGTTAAACGGATCCTATTCGTAGGTATAATATGGTGTTATCATGTATAAGCCTTTAGATCAGTGTACACAAGCTGATGTGAGTAGCAAAAACCCGAACATGACTGCGGGAGAAATCAGTTTATTTCTTTACACTGGAACAAGCGAGATAGCAAGAGCCGAAGTCGCATTGCCAAAGCCACGCGAAGGCTATCCACATTAGATAGATATAATAATACGCTAGGTATTAATCGTATTATTACATTTATTGTACTGCTTTGACCCACATTTAAAGTGGGGAAAGAGCTCTTGAAGGGCTTTCAAAACTCTTATGGTTATCAAACGATGGTTCGAGTGTAAGCCCATTGCTCCTTATGCTCACCATCTGTCTAATGTCGAAATAAAATGATTTAACGGCAGAGGCTGCATCGTTTGCTGCCTGGCAACCATTCGGCCTGCTACGAGCCATCCTGCCTTCCTTCGTCCTGCCAGGCAGCAAACAATAAGCCTAAGTGCGACCAAAATGCCAACAGCACATGGACAGCAGCAGCATAGCAGCGGCTCCCACGTCCCACCCCTCACACCACCCGCACTAGGCAACCCATTCGGCAGCGCTGCGGGGCTACGGGGAAGCGGGGCTGCGGGGCAGCGGCAGCTAGCAGAAATTATTGGAAAATTCATTAATAAGCGAACGGGAAAATGGGAAAATTGCGCGAACGCAGCAAAACAACAGAGCAACGCAAGACGAAGTGCGAGAGAGAGAGAGCGGGGCGGGTAGGGGCGGGCTGGACAGACAGATAGACAGACAGCTTCGTTTAATTGCACCCACATGGACTCACACCCATTCATATCCAACCATTCATACCACACTCATACACACACACCCACATTCAGCCCACATTCAGTCCACCCACCCACACACATGAGTCCCGGTTTGGGGCTTCTGTTTTGTGTTTAGGCTGCATGAATAATTGCCCAACTGGATCCATATGCCGCGAGGTGCATTTGCTTTAGAGGGTCAGTGCGGAGGGGAGCGATGGGGGGCGGGGCAGATCCCGCAGGATTGCCGAAAGTCGAAGCGGCACTTAAATCATCAACAACTGAACGAAGTCGTGAATTCATTCGAAAATGTCTTATCAGACATTTTCAGGAAAGGAAAGGCCATTGGATGTTAGATTACAACCAGAATTGGAATTACTTAACTGGAATTTCCAGATATTTGTACCACAATAATTGTCTGCATCTTATGATATTCCGATTCAGATGATATAAAGATTCTATGGAGTGTTTCCTGCAGGAATGTAGAGTTAGTTGTAATGGCAATGACACCCTAAAAGGATTGTATATATATTATAAAAAGTGTTACTATATAACAGCCCGATCTACATTAAAGTAATACAATTATTATAAGAAATATGAGGGAGCCAAGCTGTTCCGAAAATGTTTTAGAAACACATTTTTTAAAATCTGTTGTCTTTGTTTCTTTCCAGATGATGTGGGTCAAGGTTATTTGACCTCATCACAATGAAACCCCAATAAAACTGACCACAGAACTGGTCCGGTCTGGTCTGGTCTGGACGGGTCTGGTCTGGACTGGGACTGCCCCTCCGGCTCAGAGCTGAGGAACCTCACCGACTACGTGCCAGTTGCTGCTTCGATGAACCCATAGATATTTTATTCGGTTTTATTGATTTTATAAAAAGACCATATCTATATAGCAGGCGACTGGCGCAGCCAAGTTGAGGCATTTTGGCTTTTAATTTCAATTTGACAAGCAAAACAGTTGGCACTTTTTCCTCTCTCTCCGACTACGTGCCAGGCGTCCGCAGCGTCTGGGGAGTCACCATTCAAGTCCGACCCAACGACCCTACGACCCTCCGAGTCCCTCCTCAGAGTTGCAGTTAGAGTCAGAATCGGAAACGGAATCGGAGACGGAGTCGAAGTCAAAGCCAGGGCGGAGTCACAGACAGGGACGCGAACAGGAACCGACATTTGGCAATAACTCACGGCATTTGATGACAGATTTTAGTTTTTTATACATATGTACATACATATGTACATACATATATGTATGTGTGTATCTCCGTCGTGGGACATCTCTGTAGCGGAAGCGGAAGGTGGTTTCCTCCTAATGTTACAAAAATTACTTCCTTTATTTGGAACACAAATCCGCAATCTTTAAATGCCTTCAGAAATGCCTAACTTAATCTCTATGAAGCGCACTGTACGAGTACGTATACGTGTATACGTATATGTATATGTATTTATGCGGCTCTGGGAGTGTATGTGCGAAGTTTTCCTTTTCCCCATGAACGTGCGTTTAAATCTTCGATAACTTTTCCGTCTGTACGTGACTAAAATGGAATGCGACCTAAAGACACTGCCGAATGGGTCCAAACGGGTTGGCTGGATGTGTGTGGCCTGGCCTGGGAGGTTGGCAGGGGTTGGGGGTTATGGGTGTTCTACGATTTTAGATTTTAGTGAGACACGAGACTAAAAAAGGAAATGAATGAACAATCTAAGGAAGCAGAGGCAGAAGCACAAGCAGAAAGGAAACGCTTGGGCCACAGAGCAAGAGACTGAGAGCCAGGTCAAATGTCTGCCCGGGGGCTTTTGTTTCAGCCAACTCGCCAACATTCAGTGGCCCAGCTGTGACTTTGGCTTTGACTTTCAGTCTTTCAGCTCTTTAAATGACGTGAAAAATACTAACAAAGTCATCAACCATTGATTTTAAGTGCACAACGCTCGGCCTGCAGAGATACACTTTATTTTCTAGGTGTTACACCTCAATAAAACCATTTTCAAATGGCGGCCCAAAAAAGGCAGCAGAGATCCATTCGGGACGCCACAGACGCAGCTCTCCATCTTGAGGGGAAACTCTTTGGCAAATCAAGAGCACGTTGGACTCCCAGTTGGTAGTAAAATAATCTCTCAAAGTACACATGTACATGGCCTCTTGATGGGGCTGTCGAAGAATTCCATGGTCGCTGAGCTATAGCTAATTTCCTTCTAAGTAATCACCGATGGCGCGAGTATCTTCCTCTTCTGATGCCCCTTCATTGCCGCTCAGACGAGTCTCCTGTGGTTCTCCATGATTCATCTTCTTGTAGGCGATCGGGAGAGTCTAGCCCTGGATGAAGCAGCCTCATTGGATCTATGGAGAACGCAGGTTTATCATTAGGGGATGAATCGCATGGGAGCCCATCCCAGAGGAGCTACTATCCCACAGACTGGTGACCGAATCACATCCAAGAATACCATTTATGTCTCGTCGATGGTTCAGATGATCCATTCCATTGTCACCCGCGCCTGGGCATAGCCGGGCACCCTCTTTCCGGGAACTTTTGGCCATTAAAGGCAACCTTCGTGCTCCATCCATTTATCTCGGTGCAGTTGGGAAGGAGAACTATTGAAGATAGCCCTCAGCAGATGTGTGTGCCCTTGTCTCCCGATACCCAATACTAATCCGCCGCCTCCTTTGGTGTGGATGCATGTATGTGGGTGGCATACTATCTATGCGTGTGTGGGTGTCGCTGTCGCCTGTGGGGAGAAAAAATGCAATGACAAATAGACGACAAAATGAAATGAGAAATATCCAAGAAAAAGGCACAGAGCGTCAGAGCCAGAGGGAGGACGAGAAGGACTAAGGGAAGAAGGAAGCGTTCTAGCCGAGATTAGAAATGCATTTGTTCCAATCAAGAAGCCAGCAAAAGAGAGGCAAGCAGCATGGAGCATGGAGCATGGAGCAGCTTCGTGTCCTTGCAAAAGCCAAAGCTCAAAGGAAAAGGAAAAGGACAAATGTGTGAAGACAAACGGCCCGGGCACGTGAATATGGTGGAGTCCCCAATGGAGGCGCCGCTACCAAGGCCAAGTTTCAATTAACGTTTCGAAAACTTAATCAAGCCATAATGGCCACCAGCCAGCAGTTATTCCACAGTTTTGTACCATAAATGGAAGTACGAATGGCCACTGTGCTCTTCGGCCCATCATTTCTCCCACAAAGAGCAACAGGACTGAATGGAGTGGATTGGATTTGAAGTGAAGAGTGGGTAAGAGAGGAGAAGATAGGAGAAGGCGAAGGAGCCTTGTCATTGCCATTCTCATCTGAATTTCACCCAGTGACAGCCGTCGTGCCAGTTGGACCTCGACTTCCACTTCCACCTCTGCCTACCTCTGCCTCCATCCCATTCCATCCCATTCTATCCCATCCCAGACATCAGAGTCATCCATTTCCATTGCTTTGCGCTTCGTTCTATTGTTAAATGCATGAAAAATTGCTGACATGGCCGCTCATCAGTTGAGTCGACTGGGCGGATCCTTCGAGGATGATCTGGCCAGGTGACGTGCCAGGCATAACTCATACGCCGCGTTGCTCTGCGATTTATGGCCACTGTGGCTGCAAATGAACAATGCCCGTGCCAGTGCCTCCTGCGAGGACACCTCTCGAGGGCAACTCTTTTGACAAATTGCATTGGGGATTGTTTATTGAATAGAGAGAGGAGCAATCCTTCCCTCCCCTCCTGGCCTTCAATACTGGGCAGTCGGCTGAATAGCGCGGTTCACAATAAATTAATTAGCTGTACACTGGTTCAAATTACCCAAAAATTATCCCCGATTGCGGGGGGACAGCGGGGGGTAGACAGCTGCCGCCATGAACAGAAGTCGTCTCAGGTGCAACGAGAACCATTTGCATTTAATGCCCCTCATTTGTCCATTTGCCTGCTCGCGGTGGAAAAACTCAGTGGCGGATGAGGAGAGGAGAGGACCTCTTTAACCCTTAAACTCTTTAACTCTTTGGTTTTAGATCTAAAGGAATATTTGTCCCTTTTCTTGACGTTTGCTCCTTTCCCCCTTTAAGCTTGAGCTTGAGCCCATTTGCAGCTCTTACCATTTATTATACAACAATTGATTTACCTAAATACTCTAATCGGCTTGACCTAATTGCCCTCGGAACACTGCCTCACCTCGCCTCTCACCTTTGCCTTTACCTTTACCTTCACCTTTACCCCCGTCCGACTAGTTCGGGAAACAAGAGGCAACAACGAGGGCGAAAATTTGTTGCCTTCTTGGGCGCTGCGTGCGCTAAATAGCCGCGTGTTTCCTCGGCGGTTGGTTTCCAACGGTTGGCGGATTCGGAGAGCCGCGGCGGGGAAATGACTTAATAACCAATAAACTTTTGTTTTATTTATTCGCAAATAAAGCGTTAAATCAGCATAATAATGGAGCAAGGTGGCCGGGCACAGGCCCGATCCGCAGGATGCCAGCGCCGTGGACGGCGGAGGGAGGACGTGGACACACACAATGGCCTGCCAGCGATTAACGCTCCGTCGACTTCTTTGCGGTAATTGAAGTTTTTGAATAGTAAATAACGTCGTCTTTAGCTGCGGAAGGCTCTCCTCCTACTCCTCCTCCTCCTCCTGTTCGTCCTTCCTCTAGAATGTATTGCTCTATACCTAAGAGTACCTAAGAGTAGACTGTCCAAGAGAGTCGGGTGAGCCACCACAAACACCCACACACACACAAAATAAATACAGCTGCAGCGGAACTTCTTTTACGACTAGGCAAATACCTTAGCAGGTGACCATTTTGTATGGACGTAATGGATCCATTTGACGGTATTCAATTAAAAGAACTATATTTAGATACTAATATCATGTTAAAAAATGGTGCAAATGTTTTAAAATGTGTTTCAAAAACAATAAAACCATTTTCCATGTGTTTTTATAGGTCCTTCAGCATTGGACTACGAATATGAGAGGCAGCCATAATATATTCGACTTTTGTCTCGGTATTATAATATCTGATATATCTAGCATATCTCTTTACAGCCATCGTTGTCGATAGGGAAACTGTAATTCTATTAATTTTGATAGAAACTATTATATTCCGCATGACTGAAGGCAATAGAAATGTTGCAAAAGTATCTTCTGCTTTGATAGAAACATATGTATATGTATAGGTGACTAAGTATTCTGGGATGTATCCAATATTTCGACGCTGGTATCCCACTAGCAATACATTATAAAGCGCAGTGTATGGAAAATGTAAAAATCACTTTTTTACAACTGATTTTTGTAAAGTAACATTCATGTAGCACAGTGTTATAGGGTACACTTCCGTTGGTAGTCTTGCGTTGATGCCCGGGTATCGGGCATAACAAAAATATTTTCCCAACTGCCAACTGTTGAGGGCGTGCGCGGTGCGTGGTGGCAGAAGGGGGTGTGATGTGGGGGTGGGAGCACTCAGGTCAGGTCCTGGCCCAGTAGGCGACGCTGATTGTGTGCGGCTCACGTAGTCGAACCGCAATAAATATTGATGAGCACACAAACACAACATTAAAACATTGTGCGTAAAATGGACGAGGTTCTAGGACACAGGACCCCGACCCCAGCGTGGGAGCGGAGGGGGGTGGGGCCTCACCTGACGGGCCTTCGATCGCCTTTTTCCTCTAATTTGTCTCGGCCCTCCAGCAACAGTTAGGGGCAGTAAAATTTAATAACAATAATAATGCTAGTCCAGGAAATTCAAGAACTTCGCTTTATTTTCATACCAATTGCTGGGTCGGTCCCGGGTCCGTCGGGAATATCCCAAATTCTTCACAAGCCCAAAAGGAAGCTTTATGGGGAGCTCTCTGTCCAAGCACACAAAGAGAGAGCAATGCGAAAGCCCTGGCCGGGACCCAGGTAGGGGTAGGAGTGGGAGTCCGGGTCTCGTTGAGGGTAGGGGTTGGGGTCGGGGTCGGAAAATCTATTAAATATTTACAGCCACAACGAGGAAAATATCTCTTAAATAACACTCAAGCCAAATCATAGGCGGAGGCGAGGGAGGTTCCAAAAGTTTTCGACATATTTACATGCAAAGATTTGGATAAAAGCAAAGAGGGAAGAAATTTCTCTACTCCCATCAAATCTTACCATAACATCCATAGGTAAGTACATTCAAATTCCGATTCCACTAAAAGAAAATTGTATCCTGAATTACAAATATTACAGTATGGAGTATAAGAACTCTTCCAAGTTGGTTACTAACTCTCAAAGCAACCCTGGCTAAGCGAGCTGGCTTGGTAATTGAATTGACCCAGCGGGGACACGTCTTTGGGCCGTCCAGGTGGGGCTGTGGTGGGCCCAGAGGTTTATTTAGTTAGCAATTTCTCTAATAGGTTTACACTCAATCTGCGATGACACACACATACATATGTACATGGCCTTACATCTATGTATGTGCCTTATACCGAACAACAATGGGCGAAAACTTCACCTTCCACCTTGGACTGATATATCTTAAGGTATAGCTTTTGCATTGCAACTAATCACAGATCAAATGTTAGGCCATGCATTTCTCTCTACAGCCCATCAAATTCTACGGATATCAGACGATGTAGATGTAGATGTAGATGTAGATGTAGTGTAGTGTTTTCGGATGTATCGTGAATCGTAAGTATGAAAGTATGGAGAGCTAATCAGTGGAATCCTTACTATCGGATGACCTCCGCCGAATTGTCCCTCAATAGTACTACACGCAGTTTTTGTTGTTTCTCTTTTGAGGCTGGGGACACCTTCCCTCTTCTGTCTTCTACCTCTTCCCGTGCGGCGTGGCGTGGTTAGGGGGCACACGTTTGTGGTTTCGATTGAATCTCGGGCCCAACTTCAATTGATAATTACTGAAATAATTGATGTAATTGCTCGCGTTTGACCCAATTGAATCCCACAATCAGTGTCCCCATTGCCACCACCATCCAAGAGCGAGGAGGCGTGGCCGCATAGCATTGCACGGCACTACAATGCAACAGGAGTAGCCTAATTATGATTCGAATTTGCTTTGCCAGCAGTTGTCCTGGCGACAAAACCAGTAATCCTGATAGCTGTTCACAGGTTTCGTGGAATTTCCAATTTGATGTGTGGGTTGGGGAGGGGGGTTGGTCGGGGAGTTGGAGACCAGCCGCCTGGCACTCCACAGGCAATTTGCGGTGGCTGTGCAAGACAAGTGTCTCTGCTCAGTTAAGAGTTCTTAAATTAATTGAAAACGCCGTCTGCACTCCATTTTCGCAGCGACCATCCTTCAGGAATAGATTAAGTAGTCAAGAGGCTTTCATATGTACGCGTCTATACATGTACATACATACTTACAATGCGTCTGGAACTGATTCCTTCCTCTAACCTCATGAGAACCATCAGGGTAGCTCTGTGTATTACTCTGTTTATACTTATTTAAGATTCAATGAAGTCTTACCATGGTAATAGTATTCACTGAAGCTCAGAAAAGGATACAATAATATAATAAAAATGCTGCAGGACAGCTGATGTTGAAAGGCAAAAGAAAGACAATGTGTCCAGACACAATTTAATTGTTTAGATTGAAATATTACACATTTATTTCTTGGACGTCTCCTTTCAGCTTCCAGCAGCTGTGTGCACTCAAAGGAAGATCATAAATAAAAGCCGTTGTCAATTTACCCAAAACACACACAAAATGCACAAAATTGAATGTCTGCAAGAAAAGATTCAGTAATTATTTTTTGGAAATTGAAATTTTATTTAATTTTATTTGGTTCGCTTCTCAAAGGTCCATAAATTGTGTGGTGCAGTGCCATGGGTGGCCCTTGGAGTGGAGACCACAAAACGGTTGAGTGCAACCGCGCAACCACTTCTAGCACTTGTCTATCGTATTTTAAATACCCTTTTGGCTCCCACTCACGAGTGTTACAAAATATTAAAAAAAAAAAGAATAAAATACAACATGGAAGGACTTTGGCTGGACCAATGGAAACTTTCAGCTCAAAGGATTAGTGGGATCCGCCGAATGGTTACGAGTCTCAGTTGAGGCGCGTTGAATAGCGGCTGCTCAGTGGTGCCTTGGGTGGACGATAACTCGGATAACTCGGGACCCTTGACGATCAGCTGGCAGCCCCAAAGGCTCAGCTGGCAGTTCTTTCTCCGACCAACCAGCAGATCAGGACACCCCGGACGCCAGAGACCAGATAGCGCACCCATGCGGAGTACACCAGGGCATTGATGGGGGTCCCAGATTCCCAGAGTCTACAACACCCGACTGCAATCGATTTCGATGTACAATCGATACGCAGAAACAGCTGATTTGTGGCTTGTTTACATTGCGAACGAGTGATGGGACTGCCAAACGGATGGCGCAGACGCAACCGTGTCCCATAGCCAAGTCCAATTGAAGATCTTGATGTGTGGCTGCAACAGGATTTCAGTGTAGATTTGAATGTTTGCTATCTCCAGTTGTTTACGGCAGAGTTTATCGATTGCTATACCCTGTAGAAATACGTACTGTTTGAAATACTCTGTGAGAAACACGTACACTGTGTGATACCTGGCAACCCTGGCATTGTGCTTGCCGCTTTTTTTCTCAGCTATAAATTCAAGTTTAAGTGTACGTTGTTTGATTGAAATAAGCTTGTAAAAATGGAGCAACAGCCACCAAATGATGACAGACCCCTCAAGAGGGGCGCCTTCATGAAGGTAAGTGAAAGGATCAAAGGGAAATTAGCCATACGTTTTGTTTTGCTAACCTGTCGATATTGCGCCCCAACCAACCAAAAGAGCAAACAGATAAAGCGTCCCCGCTTGGGACGCACTGTAGAGGAGATATTCAAGGAGATGCAGGGAATCATTGACAACACTCCATCCTGCTCCAGTGATAATGTGGAGGCGATTCTGGCGGTTCCCCTAATGTCGCATTACGATAATGAGCTGGCCGAGGCTATAAGCGTCGAAACACACGACCGGTAAATGCATACATGCTCGCATGTACATACATACATATACATAAACATTTACAGATGTGTACTTATTTATGTATTATATTGATAGAAACAACGACTCATCATCTGACGATGAACTGGATGACGTCATTGAGAGAGTCATCACCGAAGAGGAATCCTTGGCTAATACCGTTGACATACCGCGTCTATATGACGATGAACTGAATGACGTCATTAACATTGTCATCGACGAAGAGGAGTCCAATGAATTGGCTAACATCAACAACACAACCCGTCCTTAGGACGGTGACGACGAAACTGGCGATCAACTAAACGACATCTTTAACATAGCCATCCACGAAGAGTAGCCCAATGCCTTTCCCAGGACCAATAAGAAAATGCACCCATGCGAAGGGTTTAGATAGATAAGAACATATATTTCAAACGAAAGGAAATACTACCACATAAGTTAATAGTTCCTTCTGTACACATAAAGATGCGCCAATGGTTGTTGTATTAAATATGAAGAATACGAAAAATCAAAGTCCTTTTAATCTTTCGTCGAACACAGCTTTCACATCTTGTTTGTTTGAAGAAGGATGTGGAGGAAGTCTACCATTTATCCAGCTTGTCGGACTCGGTAGTCCCAGAACAAGGACTAAAAAAAGTGCCGAATATCCAGAGAAAACTGAAATGAATCGCATACGCATCGCAGGGGCGCGTTGCCATAACACACACATAGACAACAACACGCAGAAGAAGACCGACGACTAGTTGTGTGAGGTAGGTGGTTGTTGGGTGGATGGTGAGTGAAATGGCGCTGCATTCATAATGGCGGTTCGTACTACAGTTCCTTCCGGTCGTCGCTGCTGTTGCTGCTGCTGCTGCTCCTGCTGTTGCTTCTATGGCCGCATGTCGCAGCGGAAGCCTGGCATTTACGACAGGCGACAATACTTTGGCTTTGCCCTCGCGGATCGACTGGTTCGAGTCTGTTCATCTCCAGCAACCCACATCCCACATCCCACCTCCCTCTCTCTCTCTCTATAGCTATCTACTTAAAGCTTTCTCTTTCTGTGTATTCCTATAGCGAGTATGCGGGTATATCCGTTTATTGTGCGAGTAGAAGATCCAGGCGACCACAACAGCAAGTACCAGGACCAAGGAGCGCTTATATCAAGTCGGTATTCCATAGTCCGAACAATAGCGTTCCACTGCATCTAGTTCACTGTGTGTGCGAGTGTGTGCGTGTGTTTGCATCCTGCTGTGTCGAGCTGCGTCGCGTCGAGTCCTGCCATTGTCAGCGATATGGAAGCAATATCACGCTGGGCCAAAGAAAGTAGTACTCCCTATTTGTTTATAATAAAGTCCCAAAGGCACTAGAAACTAGAAGGCGAGAATGTGACGATGTTGGACTGGTTGATGGACTGCGACAGGAACCGGCACGTTCGCCCAAAGCCAAAGATGGAAAGATGTGTTCGTGTTCGAGTTCGGATGGCAAGGAAAATGAACAATGGAGCAGGCAAACCGCGGAAATTTCCATATTATCAGCCACCCAGCCAGCAGTAGAAGGTGGCTCGCAAATTGAAGGCGATACCGTGACAGTGGGTTGGAAACGGAGGCGGTGCAAAAATCTGAAAAAAGATAGAATTTATTTGAAACTTAAAGGATATTCCTAAAGTGCTTTATATTCTTACTAAAAATCCATTGGATCTGTCAGCCCTTAGTCCAGCCTCTCCGCGCTTTGAAGAACCCTCCGCCTTCCTTCGACATTTTCCATTGTATGACAGAGAAATGAGTCCTGGGAATTTCTCTTATAATCGCCTAAATAAGACAAACAGAAATGTTTAATAGCTGCCATAATTGAGAGAAAATAGTGGTTAGTCGGGGGGCAAAAACTCATTGTCCCTTTCTGCAACAAATTTAATTAAAAAAACATAAGCCAAAAGCATAAACAAATGAATAATTCACATTATTATGATGTTCAAAAGTCCTTTCCACTCTCGACTCCTGCATTCCTGCACTATTTAGTCCCCACCACGAAAAACTACGACACAGTCGCAAACAAAACTAGACAGAAATTTGCATTAGCAAAACCAAAAAAAAAAATTAAGACAAAAAGTAAGGGAGGGGAATTTGTTCTTTATTATTATTATTTTTTTTTTGGTTTATTTTCGATGTGACTTTTATGCAAATGGAAAATGGGAAATTTAAAATTTCGTTGCACAGTTTGGGCGCGCATTTAAATTGGTGTGGATCAACCACTCCAACCCCCCCACACCCACCCCCCACACACACACACACAAACATTTCCGGCACATACCCAGCAACATGCCTTAAAGGCTTTGAAAGCAATTTGTCTACACACTTTTTATCGTTGGTTTTTTTTTCGAAAAAAAGAAGACCGAAAAATAGTTAAATTTTTGAATATTTCTGTTGGGAAGAGAAGCGCAAAGGAATTTTCGATTTTGTTGGCCATACTAAATGGAATATATGATATGATATGATAACAGTTTAAGTACTACCATTGAAAGTTCCCTCAACTGAGATAAATCTAAGAATTCTTGGTTGTTTTTTTCGTTTCTTCTTTAAAAATACAAAAAAAAAATGTAAAAAACACAATCCAGCTTAAACTGAAAAACCAGGACCAAAAGAGGGTATATCCATGGTCGGGACTGCCCAACAGGACTCTTCATATTTGTTCACTTTTTGGAAAACTTCCCCATGGCCCCCCCATGCATGTATTTTGCTTTGTTCGGTTTTTTGGCGCGTGCGAATTTAATCAAAAGTCAAAAGAGCGCACACGCTGCGTATCGGTGCTCTGTGCCAGGACATGCATCCTTCTTGTGCCCCACGCGCCTTTTCATTTCTTGTTGTTTTTGTTTTGTTTCATGAATATGGCCTGACCCACATGTGCGGACAATCTAAGAGGACCAATGGGCAGAACAATGTTTTTGCAGCGAAAAAGTGCATTTAAAGTAAAGATCGAAAGGTCCTTGAAGCGGCGATCAAAACTCTCCAAAGAGTCTCTTAGCTCCACCATCGTTCTCTTGGATTGCTGCCACTTGATGCTGATGGTGTCCTTGGAGTTGCTGCTACAGGGAGGTGGCATCCTTTGCCTTTGGATAATCGTCATTCCGGGTGACCAGTTGCAACATCTGCAAATTAAAGAAATTTCTAAAATTATTAATAATCCAAATGCTGTGAATAATACTATGAAATACCCTGTAGATAAGGCAGGAATTTACATACGATATCCAACGATTTCTGCCTTTTCTGTATACAAACATACGTACGTATATAAATACGCAGAGAAATACAATGAATTTATAAAAGAATTCTCCTCCTCCCATGCAAAATCCCAAGAAATCGTATTCAGCATTAATTGGAATAAGCTTTGTTGTCGATTCTTATATATAGTATTTCTCGCCATTGAGTCACGAGTGGCAGACGAGTTCCAATGTGCAAAATTGTATGTTTATCTCTCTGGCAATTTAACGACTGACTTTCCGTCCAACGTTCAATGCGAATTCGAGCGATGAATCGAGCGAGGCTCACTTTTCCAGAGGTGTGCCCTGCACTTCCCAGTTGGTTGACCCTCAATCGGGAAGTCGCATAATGTAATACTTAACCGATAACCTGTAAGACCAATGAAACTTGAGTAAAGGTCAGAAAAATCAACTTGAACTTGGCGCAAATATATTTGTGATATGAAATCTGTATGGTATCTCAGAGATAGCTGTTAAGAATATAGAAAGGTGGAAATTGTAGATCATAGATATCATTGTAGATTCAGATATGGTTTATAGGAACAACTAAAGCCTGAAGAAAGTCTATTGATCTGCTAAAAGGATATTGATTGAGCTCTATTTCCACGGATCAGTCTTCACATTTTCTAGAGTGCATAATTATATATAGTAATATTATCACGTACTATTGTAACCTCCCCCTGTCCAAGACACGCTCTTTGCACTGGATATAGTATTCATATAAATATGCACATATGTATGTATATACGAGAACGATTCAACCGATTTTCTGTCCCTGTCTGCCTTGAGAAGAATTGCGAATTGAATGAGAAATGGGAATTGGCAAATTGATGTTGACGCACTCGACGAAGAGGGGGGAAACGGGTAGGGTAGTGGTGGGGAGGGCAGTGCTTTTAAGCTTCGTTTTGCAACCGCAAGAACAGCAACAAAAAGCATGTAAGAGACCCCAGCTGGCCATTCGACCACTGGAGTACCCCTGAAATGTGTGTGCAAATTTATAAACACCTAAGAACAGATACTATAATTGTTTTGTAGAAGTTTTTTGTAACTCGGAAACCAATGGATACCCCATGGGGTAGGTTATCGAATCGTAGAATGACTCTTTCAAAGTGCCACTTGGATGTAAATAATTAGTATTTATGTACATTTTTAAAGCCTATCCACCTCATAACTAGTCCTTAGCGAAAGATCCCTGAAGTCTTCTTATGTTTCAGATTTAGAGTACGGATTTTCTAGGTATTGCCTTTAGATGTAGCTTATACACTTCCAATTCTGTTCTAAAATAAACTTAATGAAGGCTGGAAAGAGTATGCCATTTGGAACGATGAGTGACTGTCTACTGTGGCGTCTCTCTCTCTCTCTGAGACACTTATTGAATCTTTATCATTGTTTTGCTGCATCGCACATACATTTGTATGTATGTATGTATGTATATGTATTAAAATCTAGCTCAATAGACGTCTCGTCTGGCATCCCCCGTTGTGCCCCGCAAACTGCAAGCTGGGTATTATGGCAACCTGGCCTGACCGCAGGCACGAGCGCAAAAAGAGTAATACTCGTGGAAACCAGAGAGAATGCTAATGCCAGTGCCTCGAACAATGGAATACCCGCTACTCAGTGGATGCCTAAGGCTACTCTCCCACTCTGGGCGGGGGAGAGAGAGAGAGAGAATACATGCATACTTATGTACTTATGGCTATAGGAACTTATTTACTTTTAATTAATTTTTATAAATCGATAGTAAAATGTGGGGACTCCCACGTCCAGGTTATGTAGGGTATAGCCTCCAGGGTATTCATGCAGGGATCTTTAGAATCACAGTGGTGAATGGTGGTTATGTTTTGGATAGATTCACACGAATAGCATATACCCTGTATACCGGGGGTATAAAGAGCTCAACTAATTAGCGCAAGTGACTTTTGGACGTCGTCGCCGTTGTCGTTGCTGCCGCTGCTGCTGCTGCTGCTGCTCCACTGGCCGTAGTCTCCGTTGTCGTTGTCGTCGTCTCCGCTGCCGTCAATTGAACCGCACCGTAACAAAAAAACGTTGCTTGTAAAAATATTTACCATATACAAAGTAATAATAATAATAATAAAAAACAATTAACACATTTCTGTGGCACACATAAAGTGTGCAAAGTGCGGCCCCGATTCACGAATACCGGTTCACAGATTCGCTTTTTTTTTGTTTTTTTGGTTGGGCTGCAGAGGGGGAGGTGGACTGGCGGTACGTTCCTACGCTCCAGAGACAAAAGTAGATTGAGAGTGTAACTAAACATAGTACAAGTCTCCATCTTTATCTCTCACATACACGCACGCACGCACACCAACTCCCATGCCCATGCGTGTGTGTGTGCGTGTGTGTCTTTAATCTTTTTGAATTGAAAGAAATCTGAACGCGACTTTCTGGCTTTGGAAATCCAGAGGTTCTTTTTTTTTGTAGTGCCGGCGTCAATTTTAGTTCGAAGACGAACGGCGAACGTGTGCGACACGATCGAACCGATCAAATTGTTCCACGTTGAAATAATACAAATAATTATAAATATTTATATGTATATTTTTTGTGTTGTGCGGCAAAAGTGTAAAGGAAGAAATAAATACATACATACATATATAACAGAAATGAGAGAGAGATTATAATGGAAGGCGGCCTCAGTAAATAAAATTGCAACAAAGAGAAGTGTCAGTGTCTGTGGCTCTCTCTCGCTCTCTCTCTGTGTCTGTCTCTCTATCGCTCTCTGTGAAGGGCATTCCACAAATATTTCGGTTTGTTTTTGATAAGCATTCAGCCGCCTGATAAGCTTCGATAACAGTTAAACGGAAAAGCTTCACGCGCACGCTCTCTCTCTGTCTCTCTCTCTGGCTCCATCTCCACCTGCTCGAACGCGCTCTTCTGCTCTCCCGTACCTGCGGGACGGGCACACAGGAACGCGCACAGTCCCCGAACAGCTGTTGGAGCGAGTATCATTCAATGAGCAGCCGGAGGCGGCAACAACAAGCAAAACAAAAATAAAAAGTGCAAGCAAAAGAAGTTAATTATATTCAAAAGAAAAGCTACAACAACAAACCATGGGCCGTGATCGACTACCGGAGCTTTTGCAGGTAATAATAGACGCTGCTGGTTGCTGGTTGCTGGTTTCTGGTGATGGGTGATGAATGAGGTAACAGCTAATTAGTTGTACGCACAGTGGGACAAATGAGCCACTTTGTAAACATCAAATTAAGAAAAGCCCACCACAAAAGAAAGCTCTGGGTCTCTGAATACATCTTTGATTAATAATTACTGCTTTTCGGTTCAAATTTTGTGCCAAAACTAAACAATGCAGTTCCTTACGGTTTTCAAAATATATAGAAACACTTCTGAACGTTTGATGAGACTTTTATCCTTCTCTTTGAGAAGTAAAACACACTGGAAAGATGTCGCACACTTGCCACTGTGGCCGATCGCTCTTCTTCTTTTCTCCACTTGTATTTCTCGCACTCTCTTTGTGCCTTGAGGAGCCCCCAATGGTGTGGAGGGTGGGGTGCTAAATATTTATCAGATTCCCCCATAGATAACAGCGATAAAGTAGCCCCATACGACACATCACACTTGCCCGGCACCCCCCCGCTCCGTACCTCCCCCATTCCACTGTTTTGTGCACCAAGTGAGTTTCAGTTTGGAAATTATTTTTATTGTACTTTTACACGGCGCCAGGGTGGGCAAGCGAAAAAGAAACAAACGGAAACAGTATCGAAAGCAGAAGCCGTAAAAATCAATAGCAAAATTGTCTCTTTTTTTTGCATTGTTTTTAAGTGCATTTTTTAGAGATCCCATTGCAGTTTATTCATGTATTCATTATTCCTTGTCATTCGGTAGCGCTCGCAGAGCTCTCAATCGAGCTCCTCGTCTAACGGTTCACTCCTGCTCAACGTTTACACGGGGACAACAGAGTACAGCAATAGTAACAGCAACAGCGGCGGCAGCGCAAACAGTTATAGCATCAATACCACCAGCAACAACAACAACAATAGCAGTAGCGAAAGCAAGGATCGAGGTAGCAAGGACCGAGGGAGCACGAAAATGGCGCAATATGGAGCCAATGTAGATGACATCCTTAATCCGGTAAGTAGGAGTACACAAGCTCTCTCCCATATGTACGTGTGCGCTCTCCCTCACTCTGCAGGGCACCCCTTCCCTAGGACATATTAATAATTGCTCTCCATCACTCCCGCGTTCCCACTGTTTTTTTTTACTCTTTCTCTCTCCTTAGCCCTTTTTTTTGAAGCTTCTTTATTTCTATGAATCAGTATTATTACTCAATCGACGCGTGAACTCGTGATAAGCGAAAAAAAAATATATGTTCGATGTATGTATGTAACTTTTTTCATACATTTTGCTATTTTTTATTAATACGACCAACAGCCACACCCACACACCCTCACTTATCACCCATGAGGTTCCGGCCGTTCTCAATACCTTGTAAACAAAGATTTTTGCACTTGGTAACCAACTAACGACAGAGAATTACGGAAGCTGTACATACATATGTACATATGTATGTAATTCCTGCCCAAAAGTATGCCCGAATACAGCAGGTGTACCATGTACCATGTACAGGGTGAATCTGGCCATGACCATTCAAATGTAAAGAGACTCTTACGTGTTTGTTTCAATATTATAGGTAAATAGTTTTAAATATGAAATACTATACCGAGTAAAACTGAAACAATCTACAACTAGGTATTGCTATTATTAATATTCATTAAATTTAAGGTATGATATATGGCGAAGATAACATAAGTCCAATGCACTCGAATTAAATTTTGCTTGTCTAGAGTTTCACTGCATTCTGTGATATGAGTTCGCAAAACGAAATTAATTTCAAATTAAGATTCAAATTACTCCAATTATTGTGTGTCCATTTTTTATATTCTTTCACTGCTTTGTACGTTGTTTTTCGTTCTTATTTTTCTTACGCACAGAAAAAACAATTAAAACCCATTTAATGGAAACTTTTTGTTCTTTTGCTCGGCACAATGAATAAATTTGAAATCAACCCCGGATTCTCACTCATTCCATTCGTGATCCTTGTCTCTTTGCTCTTATTTGAGCGCATATATTCACTCAAACTCTTACCCTAATAAATATTTATGGAATGACCAACTTTTCTTTGCAGTACTCGCAGATTCGGTTGCAGCTCTCGCAGATTGCCGCCAATCTGGAGGCCATGAACCGAATGACTCAAACTATTAATCTGCGCACATTTAACGGTAAATATAAGTTTAAACCTTTTAGAGTCGAAATGTAAATATATGATTCCCGCTCCTTTCTAGAAAACGAGATGGACGACCTGCACAATAAAAACTTGCGTCTTGGCAATCAGCTGATGAGTCGCTTCAGGGAATTCAAGGCCAACCTGCCGCCAGAGAACGACTATAGCCTGGAGGCGAGAATGAAACGCACCCTTTTCTATGGCCTATATCAGACGTACATCAATTTGTGGCAGAAGAACGAGCTCTTTCTACAAAACTATGAGCTAAAGATAAAAAAGAACCTGCGAATGCACACAAAAATCAGTAAGTAAGGCAGGCGACAAGCAGATAGACCCGATTTAGAGTTAATCGCTCGTTTAATTTGTATTTTAGTCAATTCGGAGGCCAGTGAGCAGGAAATTGAGCTGCTCATGGAGAACAAGACAACCAAACTCTTCGTGGACAATGTGAGTACAGTGGAGCCACAGCAGAAGCGACAAATTAATATTGACACACAGTTTTCCGATTCGTTCAGTTCCTGCAAGAAACGGAGAAGGAGAGGCAGACCCTTCGTGATCTCATGGACCGATTCAACGAGCTGCGCAAACTGGAGAAGTCCATTGAAGATGTGCACGCCTTGTTTATGCGCATCCAAACGCTAGTGATGGAGCAGAGTGAAACGATACAGCGCGTGGAGTTCCATGCTCAACAGGCTACACTGTATGTGGACAAGGGTGCCGTGGAGCTCGATCAGGCCGAGAAGCACCAAAAGAAGGCGCGGAAGGTGAGGTGAACTAATAAATATAATTGCCATGAAACTGTACTCACCTCGCCTCTCGTTTCTTTTTGTTTGTTGCAGAAAAAGATAATGCTCATTACTATACTCGTTGTTGTGCTGCTAGTATTACTATTTGTTGGTATTTATTTGTAAGACGCCACATCAAAATAATAACCTTTTTTTTCCATTGCGTTTAAGATTTAAACTAAGAAAATACACCTAAAATAAAAGAAAGAAAAAACGATAAAAACCACATGGTGCTCCATGTTGAAAATTCATAACGGGATTTGCGTTTGTGTGAGTGTTTGCGCGTTCGCCAGTTTGCATACTTCTTCTCGAGAACGTTCTAGAACGCATATGCTTTTTTAATGAAAAAAACACACTAACACACATGCAAAATTATACTTGCTTACATATCCCGCCGTTGGGATATCGATAAATGGCACCGTTGGCCGAAATTGTGTGGTACAGCTAAAATACGCCCTGCTGTAGTCCCGATTGTAAGCTATATTTTCCACAAGAATATATGAAAAAAAAAAAAACAGTTTATTTACCTTATTCCACCTTAAACAATAACAAACTCCAATCAGAGGCGCAGCAGCACAAGACGCTATGTTAAAATACTTTATCGATATCGCATAGTGTGATCGGCGAATGTGTTTTTCCACTTACATATCGGGAAGAAAAGGTAAATGCCTGTAAGCCACAAATGGCTTTAAACGCACATTATTTGTATTTTCAAAAACAAATAATTCTTCAAGAACGCATACTAGTTTATTTTATAGTAGAACTACCCTGCCTGTTGCTTAATTGTCGCGCCCGTCTTTCGAACAGAATTGTTTTCGTACTTAACATAACTCTGTTGATAAACATTACAGCTCGTGCGCATTACAGCACACTTTTAGCGCCCAAGTGCACGGCTTTTGTTTTGGAACAGTGTGCTGTTAAGCGACATCAACATCCCTAGCGTCTATAACTATTTTTTTTTTTAAAGTGAACCAACCTATTTTTCATGTCTGCTATTTAGGTAAGTGGACCGACAACAACACCAGGCCGCAGCTAAAACAACAAGGAATTCAATGAGCTAATGAAAGTGGCCAGGGGTAGTGACGGTAGCCAAACATTCGCTTAATTCCCCTTTCGCCAAGCGCCATTTTTTGCTTTACATGCAAAATCTGACCTGATAGACAACGCAATATCCGTGTGGTTCGTCTAATTTCAGGCAACGATTCCATTCCGGTGGTGGCCCATTCGAGTGGCATAAAATGGAAGAAATGTGTAAGAATGTGAAATCCGCCTCCCTTGGATCAGTAGCTGTCGCTGGAGGAGTAGCAGCAGTAGCAAATGTTGCTCCCGTTGTCTCTCAGGAGACTGAGGTCTTCACTGTCCCCGCCCTTGTGCATCAACATAATGGCAAGGGAGTGCACTTCAAGCTGGCGCCTCCCACAGTCCAAGCCATTGCCGCCGAGCCTGTGGAGGAGCTACTCGGCTCTGTCATTACACACAATTGCCCCGGGACTCGTGCCAGTGCCCGGGTGATACAGAAAATGAAGCAAGACCAGACTCGCCCAATGACGCCGCCGCCCCCTGAAAAGGAGCACACCAAGAAGGAGGAGAAGCCCACCCAGAAGACACCATCCCAGATAAGGACAGGCAATGGTCGGACATCCTGGACGAATGTCGAAAGGAATTGCTTCTTTGATGCGTTGAACGAGTTCGGAAAGGATTTCGAGGCGGTGGCCAACTGCATCAATGCGAAGCTGAAGCGCCGCAATGCCAACAGCGAATACAGCTTCAAGACCAAGGATCAAGTGCGCCAACACTACTATCAGACCTATCACAAGATCTGCAAATATGTGAGGTACTCGGATGGTAAGACAAATACCCTAAATATCAATCTTTAGCCATCCATTACTCTCTCTCTCTATCTCTCTCTCTGTAGAGCTGAAGAAGCTCGCCCAGGAGCTGTACACACTAATCAACTACGGGGAAATGCGTCGCAAGCTGCAGTTCCTCACTGAGAAGCATTTCATGAAGCTGAAGCCGCTTATCTACCAGGGCCAGATCACCATCCGTTGCAAGGGCAAGAACATACGCATTAAGACCCCCTCCTGCAAGGCTCTGCGTCGTCTCAATCAGCTTGATGGCAAGTCTCAATACATTACTGAAGCTCTACCTACTATCAAAAACTTATTTTTGCATCTCTAATTTAGACTCGCTGGATGACATACGTCTGCCCAGCAAGGTGGAGGTGCTGCTGAGTCCAGCCAACATGGAGACCTTTGGCCGGGTGCAATCGTTGGCCCAGAATCCCAGGGGTCGCATCATTGTGCCGCTGCACAAGAAGCTCCTGAGTTTCATCAAGATATTTGAGTACAAATGGCGCAGTGCCAACCAGCGACTAAATGAGCAGAAGTCTTCCTTGTATCCCAACATCTCTGCCACTCCCAGTAGCAACGCCACCACCGCCGCCAGCACTCCCGCTTCCACACCCACACCCAGCAATAACAACGAACCAGAGAAATCACAACCACCGACGGTACACGTGGAGCCGTCACTGTGCTTCCAGCCCAAGCCGGGTGTGGCTATCCATCGGCCGCTGCTGAACATCACTGCCCACCTGAACAGCATTGACATCTGCTTGACCGCCTATGAGGAGCGTATGGGCGTTAAAGTGCGCAGCGAAACCCTGGGCAATAGTGCGGCGGTTGCAGTGGCCGCCAGTAAGCGACCACGCACTGAGAGCGGATCAGAGAAGCGTTCACCGGAGGCCAAGAAGCCCAAGAACACAGCGAGTCCAGTTCTTGAAACGTCTCTAGACGTGTCGACGGTGGCCCCAGAGAATAATATTGTGAAGCTGGAAACTGTGAAGTTGGAAACTGTGAAGGTGGAAACCGTGAAGGAAGAAGTTGTAAAGCTGGAGGTGTGCAGCGGCGATGAACTGGATACTAAAGAGTTCCTTCCTTCCGGTGAAGCAGCAGTCATCACCTCAGCTGTGGCCCCGGCACCACCGTCAACACCAATACAACCGCCGCAGCTGCCAGCTTCAGCACCGGTTCCGGCAGTACCAGTGCCAGCGCCAGTGGCAGCACCGCCAGCGGCTCGCTCAAAGCGCAAGGAGGCAAAAGAGGCGGCTGCAGCCGCTGCTGCCCGCAACTTTAAGCCACTGCTAAGCGATAATATTATCAAACGGATGCGCCGAGGCTGGACCGTGTCGAATGCGGCGGATATAACCATTGGGGATTTGTATGTGGTGCTGGGACAGGATTCCAAGGTGGAGCTGGAGTACTACTGGTGCGAGGCAGAGATGGTATCCCAATCGCACTCCTCCTCTGTGCCAGGGACCACGACCACATCAGCCACATCGGCCACATCGCTTCCATACAATACCAATGACTGTGATAGCGTGGAACGCGTCAAGGCCGTTACCACTTCGACGGTAAGCAATAAGCTGAAGCATCTGCTGCTCGTGGCCAATCTCAGTGAGCGTGTGCGCAAGCGTCAGTGCAACTGTGGCCATACCTGCGATCGCAAGCGGGACCTGATGAATAAGGCCCAGCAATTGGCGGGAGCCAACGAAGCTGCCGCCGGCGGCGAGGGCATTTTCCGTACGCCCATGCCGCCGATCCGACGTCCCATAGCCAATTATATTGATCCAGTGCGTCAGCTATCGGCGGTAAGTGTTTTGTTTTTCTGCACCAACAAGCCCAAGCCCAGACCAAGCTTATACTTTATTTCTGTTTTATGCGCAGCTCACGCGCCAGAAGCTCAACCGGCAGCTTCTGGTGCATCGACGGCTCCTCCTGCCCGGCTCGGGAGTTGGCGTACCTGGTCGTCCCTATGACCAGCTGAGTGTGCGTCAGCTGCACTACGGACTCTTCGAGCCGATTGAGCGTGCCGGTATTACGACTGGCATCCCCATGATATCTAGAGTCAACGGGGAGGAGCAGCGCCATATGCACACTGTGACAACCTCCATAGACGGCATGGATGCTGGAGCCAGCCGTGGACCAGCGAGAGATATGCCAAATTTGGATATTGTTCCGCCATCATTAATGACAGACACGCTGCCAGAGGCAGCTCAAGATGAGAGTACAAGTGAGTGGCAGAGAGCTACACTAGGTCTTCAAGAATTTAAATGAAAATATTTATCTTCCTCGGCAGCACAAAACTTCTTTCGTGGCAGCACGAGTCCGATGCATTTGCTGCGGGATTCCACCTCGAATGCGCGCTGGCTGGAGGAAAACATCAATGACTTCTCGCTGACCTCGCTGCTTGGACATTTAGATGGGATAGATGCCACCAGGGATATAATAGTGAGAAAGAAGCGAACCCCGCCAAAACCTTTCACATTAATGAATTCTTTTATTTAAACTGTGCCAGGACCCCTCCTCAAGCATGTCCGTGATCAGTGAGAGCAGCGTGGACTTTCGGCACAAGTTCCAGGAGATTGCCGCACTGCTGCAGCAGCAGGAGAAGGATTAGCAGCGGCCGCAGGAGTACCAGCGTGTGCCTCCAACTCTTTTCCATTTATGCATAAAACGAAAATTATTTTTTTTATTTAGATAAATACTGATATTATTATTCTATTGTTTCATATTTAATGAATTAACATTAATGGGTTATTTTGTGATGATATATCGTATGTATATATATTTTTATATATATAACTGTATGGATACATGTTTATCATTATTTATGTGTACTCGTACAATATCTATTCTCATTTTATTTCTGCCAAGTATTACACGCAAGCACTCACATTGTTCTGTAACATTTATATTTTATTTATAATAGTACATTACAATAATCGTATGTATCGAACGAACGACAAAAAAGTAAAACAACAACATTCATATTTTGTAATTTATCGCGAAAAGTTATTCATATCCACTGACTAGTTTTCCCCACTTGTATTGAGATTCGCGCGCCATTCAGAGGACCTCGAGAATTGTACAAGTCCATTATTGCATGTCTTGTCTTGCCTTCCCCAGCGACCCTCTCTACCTCTCCCTCTTGTTAAGGCTAGACATACACACATATAAATATATATTGGACACACAAAATGGATAACCAGAGTCGTTGATTGATTGACCTTTGTAACTCTATACTTATGAAAATTGTTATGCAAATGGGAAATAGCTAAAATAAAGAAGCAACATCTAAACTAAAATATTCCACAAAACCTCTGTGCTGGTACTTTTTATATATGGTACATTCATACATACATACATACTGGTATATAGGATACAAATCATATACCCATCTAGTCTGACAACGGCTCTTATTAAACGAAATAAGGAACTAAGTGTTATAGATATAGTTATAACAAATAACACAATGAGAAACTTTTCAACGTACGCGACACGACACAATGATTGGGTTGTAGGCCTAGTTGAGTACATCCGCATGACCGTCTTAAGAGTAATATTGGAAATGAACGCTTTCAGAGAAAACTTCAATTGTTCCTTAATGTTTTTTGGTGAAACTAAAAATGTGTAGTCGCTTATTTCAGCAGATCATTCTTCCGGCTTTTTGGCAGATGAGTTTAGCATCGTATTCGCAACTTTATCTCACCAGTCAATGTATCTAGCGCTCTGCTTGTACGAAGAAGAAAGGGAGAGAGCGCAAGCGGATGAGTAAACTTTCGAAATTGTGCATGCCACAGATTTTCATCATTTGTAAGGGACGGAATGGGGCAGGAAGAAATTTTGAAAAGATTTTAGGGGTCTACGCAGATTCTAAGGATGGTCCAGGCCGGAAAACCTAATCAATCTCTCTTGTAACGTACACTTAACACTGTAATTAAAAATAAAACGAGGGGAAACGTTGTGAGCCGCGGCAAAGCCCGCGGCTCCACTTTATACCCGGTACTCAGTCAGAATATGTTGGCAAAAAGAATTTAATACATTTTTGCTAACAAAAAAAATTCTTTAAAAATGAAGTCGAACCATTTTACAAATTTGTATATATTAAATGTTTTCTGTCTCTATTTCGGTTTACATATGTTATCTCCATCTGTCTTCTTTACATTGACACTGAAATTTAATTTGTTCCTTCTGGCCATAATACTTATCCGACCTGATCCAGATTCGGCAATCTGTTAGACACGGTCATTTTCCATGATTCTATGTTTTTGCTTTTCTCATATCTTGAAAATTGTGGATTCTAGGCGTCAAAACAGACCAATGGGCACAGCAGTTGGAGTCGCATGTGAGAGAGAGCGAGAGGGAAAGGTAACTTTCGAAATGGTTTTCTTCATTGTAGCTTTATTAATGATGGGATCTGATCCAGATTCAACACTCTGATAGAAGTGGTTACTATCTATGATTCTGCGTTTTTAGTTTTATCGTATCTTCAAAATTGCGTACGCCACAGACTTTCGTCTTTTGTGCGTGCGGAAGAGAGAGGGGCGAAATTTTTAAATACATTCGGAGTAGTGTGATAACACAGAAGCCTGGATACAAAATTTGGTTGCTCTAGCTTTAATAGTCTCTGAGATATAGGCGCAAATGAAGACGGACGAATGGACAGACAGACATAGCTATATCGACTCGGCTATTGATGCTGATCAAGAATATACATATATACTTTATGGGGTCGGAAACGCTTCCTTCTGGGTGTTACACACATCCGCTATCACCACAAATCTAATATACCCCTATACTCTTCGAGTACCGGGTATAATGAATTAAAAATAATTAACAAATTAAAATAAACGAACTGCTTTAGTTCTCATCGTCGTACTCCAGAGACGACTCCATGGCCGTCGTTTTCTTCGACTTCATGTGGACATTGAGGGATATCTGTCGCTTGAAGGTTTTGCCACAATCGAGACACTTGAAGGGACGCTCGTTGGAATGGACCAGCATGTGGCGTGTCAGATCGGAGCTGTTGGCAAAGCTGCGCTTGTGACAGACCTGGCACTCGTGCGGCTTCTCCTGGCTGTGGCATCGCTTGTGGGCAATGAGATTGCTCGAGTAGCGAAAGGACCGGTTGCAGATGTCGCAGGTGTGCGGCTTCTCGCCGGTGTGGGTCAGCATGTGCTTCTTGTAGCCCGACTTCTGGGTGAGCCGCTTGCCGCATATGTTGCACTGGTATGGCTTGACCCCTTTGTGGGCGAGCATGTGGGTGCGCAGCGAGGAGGCCTGTCGATAGAACTTACCGCATATGTTGCATGTATTGGGATTATTTGGATCGTGAGTCGTTATGTGGCCATCAAAGGCGTTGCGTGTCTTGAATGACTCCCCGCAAATCCTGCACTCGAAGGGCTTGGCGTCGCCATGCAGTTGCATGTGGTACTTGAACGAGTTGGATGTGCTCAGCTGCTTGTTGCAGATCTACAGTCAGATTAAAGATTAGCCAAATCGAGAACAACTTCTCTTCTGGGTTTTCTAGCTCTCACCTGGCACTGCAGCAGAGCAGAGACTGGCTTTGGCCTTCTGGTTCGGGGAGCGGTTGCTGTTGACTGCTGCTCTTCCTCACTGGTGTCTTCCTCCGCCTGCTCCTCCACTTCCTCGTCCTCCTTCTCCTCATCCTCCTGCTGCTGCTGCTCCACTTCGGCCATCTCATATAGATCTTCTGGAATGTGGCTTGCCATGTGCATATCATCTTCGGGCACCTCCTCAATAATGTCGCAACCCGCCAGCAGGTTGCTATCTTCCTGCTCCTCCTCGATTATTTCCAGATCATTATTGAGTTCTGCCGAGTGCTGTTCATTCAGTTTCCCCTCACTCATGGGCAGGCTGGCGGAGCACTTTTCATGACGCTCCCTTAGGAATTGATCTATGCCGCGAGCCTTCTGCTTGAACTCCATGACCTGCTCGAGATTCGTTGCGCAGCTACCGCATATGTGGTCGGGCATAAAGTCCTCCTCCTCGAGCACATCCACGCTGACGCAGTAGCTGAGGACCCTAGCCAGCGTTGTGATTTGGCCGCATATCCTGTTTGGCTTGAAGAGGGAGAAGCTGTTCGAGGAGGGGACATAGCAGACACGACAGGTGCGCGCAATGCGAGTGCCGGATCGGATAACCACATTCGAGGACATTTTTTACTCTTATTATACTTTTTGTGCACTAGATTTGCTTATGTTTTCCTTCAAAAGGGACAACAGCAACAGCGTCCCCAAAGCAATATTGTCCTGGTGTGGCCAGACCGTGTTTCTATGTTCTCAGCTGATGGAGAGTCAAATATAGTTCTAACGGATTGTAGGAAAATTTGGCATTAACGCCTACCCACAATTGTATTATCGAAGAAATGTCACCACTACTTCAAAAAATTAGTAGATTATGCCGGTTTTGAGGTTGACAGGCTCACAAAATAAAATTTTAATAGTTAACATTTAGCCTGTAGAATAATCGTGTGTTACAACAAATAGATTGGCAATAGCATGGCACCGGGTATCGTCATCCAAATTTTGCGTATAACGAGAGGAGCGCGAACGCCCTTTCTCACATCATTTCAACGCACATTGGGTAATCATCAGAAGACTAGGTCGTCTCTTCCTCGTGCTCTGTGCACGGTGCGAAGCTATACCAACACAACCAGCAGTAAGTACATTGGCCTTTTATTACCAATTTACCTTCTGATGATTGATTCATGGCAACGTATGTGACATTCCAGAAGAAGAAACTGCGCCAGCCGCTGGCGATGTGGAAAATGCGTCGATACTGTCGAAGTTATTTCCCCAAACAGCACCTGACGTGAACAAATCCGAAGAGCAGGAGCGTAAGAAGCGCGAGGAGGAGGAGCACAAGGAAAACGAGCGCGCCTGGAAACGCATGAAGCTGGGGTACGAAACCGCAAAAACTAAAAAATAATACCTTGAGCATTCCCTCTAAACGTTGATGCTTTTATTAGCTTTGCCATATTTGGTGGTGGTGGCATCGTCGGTGGATTGTGGGCTCTTTATGAGTTTGGGAAGCCCGATGTGGATCCCAATGGGCTGACAATAGAGGATGAGTTCTCGCACAAGCCCATGGTGCAGCAGTATTTCCAGCGCATGTGGAAATCCCTGCACTACTACCAGAAAATGATACAAGAACCGTCGCGCGACAAACTCTTGCCTGACCCGCTCCAGCATCCATATGTACAGCCGAAATATACACTTGTCCTCGAGATGAAGGATGTTTTGGTGCATCCCGATTGGACATATCAGACTGGCTGGCGCTTCAAGAAGCGTCCCGGCGTCGATCACTTCCTGTCCGAGCTGGCCAAAGAATTTGAAATCGTTGTCTTCACAGCCGAACAGGGCATGACGGTGTTCCCCATTCTAGACGCCCTCGATCCGCATGGCTACATCATGTACCGTCTGGTGCGCGATGCCACGCACTTTGTCGATGGCCATCATGTCAAGAATTTGAACAATTTGAATCGTGACCTGCGTAAGGTAAGTGACTCGCAATGTAAGCACTCGATGAGAAATGGACGATGAAACCTCCTTTCCCTTTTCCCGGCAGGTGATTGTGGTTGATTGGGACGATAATGCCACAAAAATGCATCCAGATAACACATTCGGCATTGCTCGCTGGAATGGAAACGACGATGATACCCAGCTTCTTGATCTGGTGGCTTTTCTAAAGAGTAAGTTCCCACTCTGACTTCCATTTCACCCTGACTAATGGTTTATTGTTCTCGCTTAGTCATTGCGCAAAACGATGTGGAAGATGTGAGGGAAACGTTGCACTATTATCGCCAGTTTGAGGATCCCATCGGTCAATTCAGAGAGAATCAACGCAAGCTGGCCGAACAGATGCAGGAGGAGGAACGCATTGAGAGGGCCAAATCGAAGCCCATGGTCAAGCAATGGACGCGCAACCTTCTGGGACGTTAGATCATACCGACCCAAGCCCCACCCACCCACAATTATCCCAGTGTTTCTTTATCCTCAATCACGCCACACATCAAGAAAAACGCATCCAATCACAAGAAGCTGAGCCCAAAATAAACTCCAAGAAAATTCACACAAACCGACCGACAAGAATTACAGAGATGTTGGGCATAAGGAAATGCACGTTAATATGGTCATTTTTTTGTATTGTAATAAATCAAGCGAAATCTTTGTTTTCAATGGATTACATAGCTTTTTTTCGTTGTATGGCAAATGTTATCTTAATAATAATGATATATTTACAACTAAACAAAAAAACAAACACACCAAAGACGAACACGAAGAGAAATTCATATATACATATATATGTAAATATATTATAAACATTAATCTATATATATACATATGTCCGCTTGTATTTATAAATCTCTTTTTCTCTGGCTCCTTTTTTTTTAATTTAAGCTTTCGATATTTTGCTCGAAAAAGTGGCAGTCGCCCCAACAGATTCAATATTCCTGCAATACCACGGTCTCTCATGAATCCCCCCCTAATGATGACTGGATCCTGGGTGGTTGGGCAAATAGGTAATTCCTGTGGAATCCTAGGCCTAGAGCCTAAGCTGCAAGAAATAAATTTCTGGGCCAATTCATTAATTTTTACTTTTTTGTTGAATTCTGATGGTTGGTCGCGTTAGTCTTTATTTTTATAGCTTCAAGTATGTACATGCAAATAATAGGCATAATGATGAAAAGTATAGAAAGCATAAAAATAAAATGGTGCAAAATTATACGAAGACTTTGTCAAGGCGATATTCTTGAATCTTTTTACAGAGTTCTCAGCCAAATGTGCTTAAAATGATGAAACTATAGAAATTTCAGAAAATATTGCTGTACTTTTGGCTTAAATTAGACATAAAGATACTCCTTAAACATAAATCATATACAACTCAAGCAGCGGTACACTTTTCACTTTCACTCTTACCTTTTTCCTCTTTCGTCTCTGCGAGTAGAATCCGTAGTGCTTATACATAATATATAGTCTATATATATTCGTAGGTAATCTTAGGCTAAGCTTAAGCCCTAGGAGCCCCACTCCCCCTAGAGTAACTAGAGCACCACCACAACCTTAGAGTTGGACACTTTCTGGTCAGGTATGTCGGCCAAATGCATGACTGTAGAGGATCCTCCTCCTCCGCCATGACGGTGGTGGAGATCATTGGTCACATGCATGCCAACGCCTACGCCGACACCGACTGCCGCAGAACTGACCACAGAGGTATTGGTGATGCCGCTATAGAGCGACTCCTTGTTGTGGACGCGCAGGTGGCTGATCAGTCGCTTCTTGGTGGGGAATGCCTTGCCGCAGATATCGCACTTGAATGGCTTCTCTCCGGAGTGCAAGCGAACATGGGCATTGAGGTTGCTGGTGAACGTGAAGGCACGTCCACAGATGTGGCACTTGTGCGGCTTTTGGCCGGAATGGACAAGCAGGTGCTTCTTGTAGCCTGACTTTTGTGACAGTCCCATGCCGCAAATCTCACAGGTGAACATCTTGGCGCCGGTGTGGCTAACCTTGTGCTGCCTCAGCGATGAGGAATCATAGTAGGCTTTGTCACACTGATCACAGGCATATGGCCGCTCTCCGGTGTGCGTGAGCATGTGCCGTCTTAGATGATCCAAAGCGGCATAGCCGCGACCGCACTGATCACAATTGTGTGGCTTTTCCTCCGCATGGGTGCGCTTGTGGGCGGCCAGGCTAGATGTGGTCCGATAGAATCTCCCACAGATAGTGCACTGGTGGGGCTTGACATTGGTGTGGGTCAGCATGTGCTCCTTGAAGTTGCGCAAATGCTTCAGCTTTTTGCCACACTCCTCGCATTTGTACATCTTTTCATTTATGTGCGAACGCATGTGCTGATTCAGGCGGCACTGCTGGCGAAAGGGCTTTTGGCATACGTTGCAGACATACGGTAGCGTCTCGCAAGGCAATTGGCTCAAATCCGGGGACTCATCTTGGTTTTCTTCCTCCTCCGCCCCGACCTCCTCTTCTTCGCAAGTCTGTAGGATAGTTCTTGGATGCAAATTAACGTTTCTACGGGCTGGGGAGATTCACTTACCAAATGTTCCTCTGTTTCTTCTTCTACCATGTCCAGGCCCTCTTCCTCGTACTCCTCTATGGCGTCCTCGGAGTGTATCACTATCATTTGGTCTTCGAGCATATCGGCTGTCGTTTCGTCCATCACCTCAATATCATCCTCTTCGGCGTCAACGGAGCAGAACTCATTCTTTATGGTCACATATTCGATTTCGGCCGGCTGGTATTCATGGACGCTCTCCATCTCTAAAGTCTCGGATGCAGCTGCCAACTGAATTTGTTCATCCTCCTCCTCATTGTCCACATGCTCCTCATGTTCGGCCACCTCTTCCATGACGAACTCCTCCTCGACTTGCTCCAGTTCGTTGATATTCTGTAACATAGCGGATGACAACTCGTCCGTGGAGGAGTCCCGTTTGGTGGTGCTACTGCTGTCTCCTTGCACATCAGTTAGCATCTCAACCATAACGTACTCATCGAAGGCATCGTTGGCTTCATTCAGTCCCTGGCGTAGAAGATCGTCCGAATCAATAACCATGCGCTTGAAGGCGACTGCCTGCTCCAGGAGCGGCAGGCAGTTGTGGCAGATGTGCTGTGGCATCGTTTCGCCGTCCTCCGGCTCAAATGAAAGGTCGGAGCAAAACTTTAGCATGTTGGCCAAGGTGGTGGTGCCTTCGGTACCAATATCGATCTCGTCTTGGAGCGATTTATATAGCTTGCAAGCTCGTGTACAGGTACGGCAATTCATCACCACGCTCCCAGCCTTGGCCGTCATCATTGCAGCGGGAATGCTCTTCCTTTAATTGCTTTATTTGGTCACTTTTATCGGATAATCCGAATGCCTTTCAATACCACTAGTTTTTATAATGCTGCGCCTATTTATTTATTTTAATGCACAACTTCTTTTTGCTTATTTTGTAGAGCTGGAAAAACATCGATATAGTCGACGCAAATAACTACAGACATCGTTTTTTCAAACATCGATTTTTTTGCCAGTCACCCCTAAATTTAATCGATGTGATTTTAATCGGCTCTGGTGAAATATTTTTTCCAATTTGATATTCCGTTTAATATTACTAGCTAACTAGGACCCTCAGGCCTGAGCACATAATTTTATACGATTGATAAATCAATTATCTACTAGATTGACCAAATACAAAAAACCCGCTCATTGCATTTGGTCCAATAAGGGTTTAAACAGAAAAGGTCAAGACATAAAACGTAAGTGAGCATGAAATGCGACGTATGAAAACGTAAGTGAGCATGAAATGTCACGTCATTTGGAAACTTATCTGGTGGTATGGACGTATATATACCCTTTTTAATTTCATTAATGTTAAAACTATTTTTTCCTAGCTGCTTTCAAACGTAATTAATAGTGCATTTTCCACATATCTACATTTTTTGACCCAATTTGCATTTGATGAATTTATTATTATTAACAAAGCGATCCCGATACCCATTTTCAGTCTTTATAAAAAGACCAAAAGCCGTAAAATTTTCTGAGATAGAGACTTACTAGTTTCTGCAATAATAAGTGCCTAGTAAAACAAACATTTCATAAAGTCTATAAAATCCTGTCCTAAGGACTAAAACTAGTTTAAACTATTTATAATTTATATATTCATAAAGAAATGCCACGATCGGCGCTTCACAAAGACTAAAAACTAAAAACACTAAACGAATCTGACGAATAAGCAAATTTTGGGGCGAATATTGCGAACATTGCCGGTGGCACACCGCTAGCCCACGCCTAGCTATCTGACTAGCCCGTCCGGTCCAGCACTGACCCGCAGACTAGCCCGACCCCATGTAAAATCCTATACCATTTTTGCATTGCATGTCATTGGGGTTGATGTGTCGGCAGGCATTGCATCAACGCTGACTAGTCCGTGACTAGGCTGCGGAGAACAGTCCATGGACTGGTCCAAGTGGACTGGACCACGGGAACATCCTCATGGGCCGCCCCATAAACTGGTCCACGTTGACTAGTCACGGACTAGGCTGTGGAGACCAGTTAAGTTAGTTGTTTTGGGGGCAATTGTTTTATTTGTTCACTATAATTTGGGCTATAAAATGTTGGGGCTACTCCTTGGAAGGAAACCCATAAATTATAGTAAAAAGATAACATAATCGAATAACTAATCTCCCATGAAACTGTTTACTTAGATTTCATCAATTTATCCATTATTTTAGTAACTTCTTGCTCATTTCAAATTCGCCCGCTGTAAAAAATCCTCGCCGTCCTGGGAAGTTTATTATATTTTTCCCTGGGAAATTGCTGAGGCTCTGCGGAAAAAATCGGGTATGGACAGCAGGTAAAACGGCCCAGAAAATGCAAGGCCTGCAAGGTAAATTCCACCCCACCTGATTTTCATGACGTGTGGGCGCTAGCGCCAGCGCGCATATAAAAAATGTCTGATGTTTAAATCCCATTGAAGGGTATTGTTTATAAATTAGTTTATTTTCTAAATAACAAATGTCTAAATTTAAATATTCCATGAAGGGGCTTGCTTATATCTTAGTTTATTAGCCCACATATGCATATGGGCATTTCTCTGACGAGGTCCACCGAAAATTAAAATTCAATAAAATCGCATTTGAAAATATTTTTCTCGGGATTTTGTTTTTAAAAGATATTGAAAATCCGATATTGAATATTCTATCGACGCTCTATCGAATGCAGAAAATGCATGGCCGCAATCGGCTAGAGATGGCAACTCAATATTGGCAGTTGCCAGCCGTGCAAAGGCTTCAATTTAATTAAAAACCATTGACCATGCCATTACTAAGTCTAGTTTGGTCAAAACACTAAGCATACATTTAAAGATCGAATGAATTATTTGATTCGTGAGCAAAGCTGATGATCTGCTGCCTACGATTCTCTGCAGCTGCCATAGCTAGCACCGACTGGGGCGGTGGCATAGGATTCCGAACACTGGCAGGGGCCTTAGAAACCAGTGGGTCGTTCGCTGGGCCCAATACTGGACTCGACTGACCTTCCGACGATCTCCGACGCTTGGACATGTAACGACTAAAGCAGAAGGATTAAAAATTGAATTTTCGTTCGCTTAATCGTCAAAGACTTACCAGCGTTCCGCCTCCTTTCGCTTAGCCACCTGCACTTTAATTTGACGCATTCGTTGCAAAAGCTTTCTCCGCTCCACGCGCAGCGTATGTTGCTCATGAAAATGCTGCTGGCACACCGACTGAGCTAGTTCTATGTCCTTGTCTAATTTATCCATATCCTTTTCCTGTCATGAGCAAAAGGAAAGCAATTAAACTGCACCCTAAACTAAATATAGTTCATAATTTTTTTTACCTTTTTTGCCTTGTACTTATCGAAGTGTTTCTGGTTGCTTCGCTGAAATTTTTCTATGAAATCAAGCGCCAAATTCCACGGCTCCGAGTGAAACAATCGCTTCAGATTGTTGGGCATCGCGTTGTTTATTTGCCGGCCGCGCACGCTCTTTTGGCAAATAGGGCACGTATAGATGGGAGCATCGCTCGGCGAGCGTCCCCGGCAGGCTTTTACGCATTTCTCGCAGCTCACATGCTGGCAGGCCAGTAGGAAGAACATGAGCCTCTTGAAAGCAAACTGCTCGAAGCAGCGATTGCAGTGTATCCAAAGTTTACTGGCCTCTGGCTCGGGCGTTGAGGACGTCTTGCCAGCATCTTCCGTTTTGACGAAATGCTTTGACATTATTTTGATCAAATACCGGTGCAAGTTTTTTGGTTTTTGTTTATTTAATTGTAACTGGACTTTTCCCAGGGCTGGCATAAAGTGTAAGAAATTAATCCAGCTGGCAACGCTTCGCCATGTGTTCCAACTGTATGGCATCTCAGCCAGGATAACGGAATATGCAAAAACACAAGACTTTTATTTGAATGTAAAAAAAAACATGCAATACAATATATAGAACTATTAGTTAGGTTTTTCGCATTCGCTCAATGGGTTCCCTGGGCCGGATGCGATACCGCTTCGACGAACTGGACGGCGACACGGAATTGCAATACGGATTATCCAGTGTCTGAGTGCGCTTCCGCTTCAAGGGCTGTACATCATCCGCCTCCCGCGTCGAGGTGCGCACAAGAGAGCCTGCTATCGAGGCGCAACGTTTGATCAGGGAGCCAGATGATCCATTATTTTCCTTATTCTCCATATCGTTCTTGTCGCCTCGCAGTGTGGCCGGCAGTCGCATCATGGAACTCATTATGGACCACAGGCGTCCTGTGCCCTGATCCCGCTTCTTATTTTTTCGTGTGGAGGCATTGGTGGGCAAAAAGACCTCATCTTCATCTTCCTCCACCCCAGCACTTTGACCAACTGGCAAGTCCTGGACACCACTGAAGGTCTCCAGTTTGCGGCAATCTCGCAGCGGCGGACGAGCTCTGAGACGTTCCGGTGGTGGTGATACACGATGGTTGGATGCCACAGACTTCTCCTTCTTGATGGAGGGCGAGAACTCACCGCTTATCTGGCGTGGCACAATCGACTGCCTGCGCCGCTCTGGACGCTCTGGTGTGCCAGGATTTGGAGTGTAGAATGTATCCTTGCTTTCCTCCTTCTCCTCAATCTGAGAGGCTACTTCCTGGCTCTTGTGTGGTGTCTCAAATTTAATCTGCTTCTTATTAATGGCAGCACCAGAAACTCTGGTTATTGGTGTAATGGGCGGCACAACAACCTCCGCCGACTCCGAGGTGGATCTAATGATCTCCACACTCTCGCAAGAGTTATAAACGGACCCGCTACTCTCCCCCATGCTCAAGGGCATGGTTCTAGTAATGATAATCGATTCGGTGGTCAGTTTCTGGGCCGAGAGCATATATTGCCTCCTGTAAACATCTTGAGGATGCGACAAGGAACTCGTCTCCAAGGCAGAGCTCTCACTTTGAGTGCGTCGAACGACTGGCGAAATGCGCAGATCTAAGGCAGTTGATCCGGCTGCTCCCCCATCGGCCGAATAGCTATTATTCTCGCTGAGATCGAGACGAACCCGCCGCTGGATGAGGCCGGTCGGGGGAGGAACCAACATTGTCCCATGCTCGACAAAGGCTTTCTGAATACTCTTTGACATGACCTGTCGGAGGGGGGTGACAGCACTTATCTTGTTTCGAGCCCCCACCTTCCAGGCACGCTGTTGCAACTGCTGCTGGATCGGATTGCCCTCAAGGGCCGGACTCGGCTCCTCCTGATAGATGCTCGACACGTGTCCGCCGTTGGAGGCATTGAAGGTGATGGGCTCCTTGGGTTTGGCAAACATTGACTCCAACTGAACGGGCGTCGAAGTGGATCGAATTATCTTTCCCTTTTCGGCGGTTTCATGCAGGTTGGTCAGCGGACCGACGCTGCGCCTAATCGATGATCCATTACTGATGGATGAAATATTCCTGATGGAGGAGACACTATCGCCCCCTATCAGTTCCTCGTGGGTGACACGACTCTTGGCCTTCCAGCGCATATTGATCAACGAAATGGGCGTCAAGCCCGGCGAGGTCTGGGTGGAACTGGAGGTGGACATTGGCGCACCCGAAGCGGGGACCATAGCTAGCGCCTGCTTTACAGTCACTTTGGATGATTCCGTATTGGCAGTAAGATCGCTGCTGCTGCTGCTGCTGCCACTGCAGTTCTGTCGCATATCCGCGCACTTGCTGAACTCTCTCAGATCGTTGATTTTGGTGTAGTTGCGTAAGCACTTGCGACATCGCAGCGGTAGGTGGGCGGTCTCGATGTGCGCCAATAGCTCCGCATAGATTTCCTCACATAGCACAAGGGGCTTCCGCTCGCATATTGGACAGAACACGTAGATGGAAGTCAGTCCCGACTTCATTTGCATTTTATGTTCGACTATGCCAATAGCATTAGCCATAGCGAGGGGCTCGCGCACTGCAATGGCGTGGGTGTTGAACTGATGCTTATTGCGGCATTTACCGCAACAAAATACTCGCTGGCAGATGTGGCACTTGCCCTGGCAATGAAACAGGACAAAGCAGTCATTTAGAAATTCGTGGTGGTGGCGAATTATCATACCTCATCGAACTCCCACATGTTTAAGCCAGTCAAAATGGACATGAGAATTAAATAAAGGTTTTTACTCTGGACAAAATACTGCGCACACACACACACATGCAAAAAAAATGCAACGGTTCTTTGCCACCTTGGACTTTACGGTAGTTACAGGGTTGCTACGTATGAAAATTATTTAGGAAATAAATCATATAGCCCACTGATATTTCGTTTGTCTATCTCATATAGACTTCAGGCTTTTAACGCAATAATATAAGGTAGTCGATGTACCCTTCAATTGAAAGTTTTATTCCTCATCATGACGTCACAGTCATTTATTGCATTTCCCAATGGAATAAAAATGGGACACAGCCCCGATGATGCAGTGTCAAATAAAAAGTTGCTACAGATTTTAAACTAGAGGAAAAAAAAAATTGTTAAACGCCACTTTGTTATATTTCTTCTCAATTTTAAAAAAGGAACTTTATTTGCTGCTTAAATATTGCTCCGTTTTAAAAATAAAATAAAAACTTAAAATATATCTTAAATACAAGTCCTGTGAGCTGTGAGTGACTGTATATACAAATGATAGCGCCGATATACAACGATTTCAAAAACAGTTCGGTAGTTCGATATTTCCGTATATCGCTGTCGGAGCGATAGGTAATTTTTTTTTTTTTTACATTAACGTTATTTACAATAACAGGAAAGCTGGACGTGAATGTTATTTTATGTAAAAATTAATATACGTCTACCAGTTAGTTTAAAAATTGAAGTCACAATTTAATTTGAATTAAATCGGTTCAGTGGGTATGGTAAATGTGGTGGCAGTGGAATGCCATGCCGACAAATGTTGATTACACGACCTCACCTTATCTATCAGTGCTCCATGCCCTGCTGATTTGTTTGAACAATTTTATGAAATTCGCAAAATTTGTATGTTTAATAATAAACTTTGCTGCAATCCATATAAAGAGCAATAGTTGTAAATAAGCATAGGAAAAGCCATGCTGGACAACGACACCAGCAACAACAATTGCAATCCACATAAACTGCCACTCGGAGATCTAAAGTTCGCCCTCTCTGGCCAGGATGGTGTCAAGAGGCATGTCCCAGCTTTGGTGAGTGACAATAGGGCATTTCCGTACATATTGATTTATAAGGTATATGGTGTCTTACAGGATGAACATTGGGTGAGACGAGAGAAGCCCTTTGGTAGCTACATTTGCCTGATGAGCTCCTATGGCAAGCTCAAGACAGCAGCGGCCCTGGAGGAATGGACATTTACGGCCAACAATTGCCGTCAGGATTTAGAGTTTCTGCTTAGCTTGAGCCAGCATGAGTGAGAATGCGAATTTCAACCCCACTTCCAAAACCATTGCTAAGCAAATATTCCTGATGTCTCTGCGCAGATTCTGGTCGTATATGGTGTACGAGGAGTCGGCCATGGCTGCCATTGTGACATTCCTGCAACGAGCCAATCCGTACTACAGACAACCCGATGTCAGTGATAATTCCGCACAGGATAAGGAGATCGCTCAGGCCAATCAACTGTATGCCCAGCTCCTCAATCTCGTTGTGCGTTTGGTGATGCGTCTGTGCACCGCAAAAGAATCGGCCTCCGAATGGATTACCCCCCAGCAGCACAGTAGCCTTCTGTATAGCAACTATCTGATCTCTGTGCCGCTTCTGTTCGATCTGGCCATTGCCGTGGGCGACTCCGAGCCCCGAAATGTGGCGCTGCTGAAACAAATCTTTGACAGTGTTCTGTCCATTCAACCGGAGTACAAGAAAGATCTTAAGGAGGCGGTGGCCTTCTATGAGAGTGCCTTCCTCAGTATGCAGATTCAGGTGGAGAACGAGGGCTGCGAGGGCGCCGGCGGTGGAGTGCCGATTGACGGTGATCTGGAGACGCCCTACGACGATGTGGTGCTCTTTGCCTTAGACTGTGCCTACACGCTGCATCTCTTGCTGCAGCTACATCCAGAGCTGGTGGAGACCATCGAAGAGCTTCGCCTGGTGCAAAGGTGCCAATCATTTCATCTCACTCTTTCTTTCTGTGTTCTCTATCTTTTGTCTCTTTCTAATTCGTAGCATTGCCAATTTCTATGATCTGACTATTCCCATGCTGTACAAGAACATCTATATGGTGAATCCCGAGGCGAATTCCCTGCGCTGGCTGAACGAGACTCGCCAGCAATTCCTTGGCGTGGTCCGTGACGTCATCAGCGCACAGCTTCAGGGCGGACGCGGCCAGCAGTTGGTGGAGCTGCTGCAGGAGTGCCTCTCCGCCCAGACATTTGTGGTGGACTATCAGCGACAGTATCCGCTCGAGCACGACATGCAAATGCTGCTCAATCGCTGTCCAAATGTGTACGCAATTCTCTCCCTCTCAAATCGGTTGAGTATTTAATATACATATATCTCTATTACAGGAAAAATTATAAGGTGGATTTTGTGGTATCTGGCTATCAGAAGGCTGTGAGCACTTGCCCCAGTGGCATCATGGCCGATGAGCTGGACAGCAGTCCGGACGTCTCTTTTGATGGCGACGAAGACGAGGACTCTACGTCCACCTCGCCACTGCCTCAGGCAACTTCCAATGGGTCGACGCGTGACATTGATCTGGAGGTCAGCGCTGTGCTGGATGTGTTGCCCGATCTGGGCATGGGTTTCATACGTGCCCTTCTCACTCGCTACGAGAACAGCGAGCAGGCGATTGCAGCCATTTTTGATGACAATCTGCCACCGGATCTGGCGGAAATGGATCGCCAGAAGGTCTATGTCCCACCCGATCCACAAGATAAGCTCCAGAGTCAGACGGGCGTGCGTCACTTTAATGTGTGCGACGGTGATCGCTATGATGTTCTCACGCAGGATAAGCCCGAGTGCATTATCAAGCAGGGCAAAGGTCTGCCTGGCGGTCCACGCAACGCCGAGCAGCTGCTCGACGACAAAACGGATGTGAAAAAGCTGAAGGAGCGCTACGAGCAGTATGCCATGGTCGAAGAGACGATCCACGATGGCGATGGCGGGGAATACGATGATGAGTACGATGACAGCTACGAGGCCCTCAACGAGGGTCAAGCGCCGCCCGTGAGTCTGCTGCGTGCGCGTATGCAGGCGGCCTCTAACATGGCCTCCTCTCACGCTTCTGCCTACGAGATCCAGGACCAGGAGGAGGATGACGATGACAGCTCCGATAGCAAGTCCGAACAGGGGACGGTGTCGCGTGGGGGCGCCGACTTCTGTGAGAACCCGGAGGTAACGCGTGCCCGCTACCAGCAACGACAAATGGCCAAATATGGCCACCGTGGATCAAGTGGGCCGCAGCCGAGTGCTGCTGTGACTGGGGCGCCCAAGGGACAGGGCCAGACGCAGCAGACACAACGCAGTCGCGGCCAAAAGGAGGCGCACAAATCGTCGCGTGCCAATCACAATCGCAAGGCAGGTGCTGCCTTTAAGCGCAGCAAAGGCATGATGTCCTAATACCTAAATAAAAGATGAATATGCGAACTAACAAACGATGCGATATGTATTTCAAATTTCATTTGGGCATTTCTTGGAAATGTTTATAACTCGCGACTTGGCCGTTCATTCAAAGGTGTCTAAGGGGGTTTGTTTGTAATGCAAAATGTATAGCTAACATAGAAACTAGAGAAGATTATCTAAAAGGAAGGGTAACATTCAATCATGTGGTTTCTTTGTTCATAAAATGTCGATTCAGTTGTTTCATCTTGGCACTGTGCGTATCCACATTCTTGATTAGTAGGTAATTCTCACGCACGAAAGTCTTGAATGGCGTGTTCAACAGATTGAGACGCGAGATTTTTTGTGTGTCAGTGCTCTCCCAACGCTCCACGTTCACCTCAAACTGACAGTAGTAGCACCGGAGTAGCTCCTCCTCGTTCTCAAACTTTATCCGGCCATAGGAGCTACGGGCACAGAGCGTGCAGGTGTATTTACGGCTGGCTTCGCAGTCACTGATCAATGCCAGTTCTGGTATCAGGTTCTTTGCTTTGTAGGCCCTGGGGGATACACAAGATATAAGGGATAAACAAGACCAGACAGAGGCTTTCCAGCTTACCATTTGCGACAGTTGTCGCCGTGGCCTGCCTCACGGTTGAAGACAAAGGCCGCCACATGGCACATCTCATGCAGCAGTGGCTTTATAAGCATGCCCGGTTGATTGATTTGTTCCCACAGCAGAATACGTGCTGTGCGGTTGCCTGAAGAGTTGAAACCCAGTTCGCTGCTGCAGGGAGTATTCATGCCCGACTTCCAAACGATTTTCGCCTGAAGGCCGCAATAAAAGATGGCATGATTGAACACACTAAATAGGATCTTGGCCAGAGCCACTTTGCACTTTTCGAAGTTACTTTCCCGATACGGCAAAGCCCGCGGATGACACATATTGATCGAAGTCTGAGCTGCAATTGGAAATGTGTTTAAGTTTCTCTTCAGGACAAATGAATTTAACTCACGATTCAGGGACTCGATGAATCCGTAGAAGAGCGGATGCTGTTCTAGGCAGGCAATGCTTCCATTGTGGCGTCGACAAATGCTCGCCCGCTGCTTATCACTGGGAAGGCCGCTCAGATCGATCGGATCCTTGAGGAAGGCCGGTGCCTGTGTCTCAATGTAGGTGGAATTCGCCTTGAACACCAGGTCGTCATAAAACTTCGCCTGCCTCTCCTCAATGGTAGGTGCATGCAGTTTCGATAGGTTCAGCCGCGACCAAGTGTTGCTTGTTGTCGGTGTGCTGGGCGCAAATAGGCGTTTGGGTGTCGATAAGATGGGTGTCGTCTCTGTTATCGGACTCCTGGAGGGCAGTGAATGAGTCTCCTTTTGTGGAGAGATATCTAGCTCATCAGCATAGTTGTCCATGGGATTGTAGAGGCGTCGGCGAGGGGCCATAAGTCCCAGAAATTTGTGCAGTCTCGTCTTGAAGTCCGGATCATCTTCCACCGATAGATCGGCTACTGGATTATCCCCCAAAACTGCCACTGACTGGCTCAAGTCAATATAAATTAGACGTTGATCGCTTTTGGAGCAAGTGCCGTCGCTGCTGCTACTGTGCTGATAGGAGACGCGCCTCTGTTTCCGACCCAGCCATTTAGGCTCCGGGGGGCTCAGGTCTAGGGTATAATCCTCATCATCAGTGTCGGTCGAAAAATTATTCGACTCGTCTTCCCCCTCGGGCTGTGACGAGGAATAATCAAATGTTTTATCCACAAGAGCGCGTACGCGCCGTCCACTGCGGGTTACCACTTTCGGACTAGTGGGGGTACTGGCACGCCCTGACTGATCTACAAAATATATCCATCTATATTATACCACTCTTCAGGTAACTGCCACCGACTTACATTTATCTACCAACATATCATTGGCGCCTTGTTCCTCAGATATCCCACGTTTCCTTATTGATTTCTGATCCATGTTGTCTAGACTAGAATCTATAAAATGGTTTTGTTTTGAAAACGCGCTGTGCGTTGTTCGTTAAATTTTTTTTTTCTTACTGTTGCCGCTGGTGTTTTCTTCACCTTCCGTCTCTTCGACGAAGATATGGGATTTATCGGTTGATGAAATGCTGATGGTGGTAATATAGTCGGAGGAATGGAGGAAGCTAACCACGAACGATTCATCCGAATCAAGACAAATAACACTGCTGCCGCTGCTGGCGCAGATAGATGTATTTTCGTCGTCACTATTGCCAGCTTCACCCATTTGGGGCAGTTTGCACGTGAGATCGTCAGTCTTCTACGACACAAATAGGTAGAATGAAAGTGTTGGGCAGACACATCCAATAAAAAACTTACTCCATATTTTTCATTATTCTCGATACCAGTATCATCTAATTTCAAATTGCTCAGCAAATTAGACAAAAAAGTGTCGTTTTCTTGAAGCGTCATGGTTTACTGTTGTTTTGGTCTAAGGTGCCGGTTTACACTGAGGCTGCGTCTAGATGCGTCTTCTCAGAAACGCAGTTTTTTTTACATAGGTTTAGAATAGGGCCCTAGTGATGGCAAAAAGTTGCGTCGTTTTCCGACGCAGTTGCGTTTTGGTATTTCTGTGGTATTTCTGTGCGCATAACAGCAATTTTCGTATTGTTCTGCCTAATCAGCGGAACTATCACCACTAATAACAACAAAAAACAGCAAATTCAAATTTAAATATAGCCGCGTAAAATTTTTAGCTGAGTAAAAAGGGGCAAAAATACATGTAATGCTTAGAACAAATTGCTGAAACTAATTTTATTATTAAATCAAGCATTTCAACAATACGTTTGATTTCATATTTTTTGTCTTTGAATCCTTTCACTGTTTCCGTGATCTTCTCAGCACAAGAAAGTATGCTGGCAGATACTTGTAAGCGAGTTGAGCAACTACCTCGCGAAAAAACTCCAGTAATATGCGGCAGACAATGGCCCTTGGTACACCACCCTACCGTACAGGCTATGCTGGGGCTATTATCTTCTCCAGAAGGATTGTCAGTCGAGAGTTGAGATTGGGCAACGGTCCAACAAGAATGTTGAGAATACTCCTCTCCATGCGGAAATTTTCTTTAAAAAAAGGCATCGCAGTTGTGCACAACATCTTCCTCCCAAAATGAACCATATCGTGGCTATTGCAATTTAGAATACATTATTTAATTGAAAAGAGAGAACATTATCTGCTCTTTACTTACAAGGGTCCAAACGCAAGGAGGACGTTGCAGTTGCAAGACGAATTGCAACTTTTCTGAGGATAACTCAAACACTTCCATGCACTTCAAAATATTCTCCTCACTTTGCGGCACCGCAGTTAAAAGAATGAGCCCTATATCCGACATATTTCGTTAATTTTCGAACATTATTTACTTTTTTTTACAAAATGTGTCTTCCTATTCCAAGACACAAAGACGCAAAGTCGCTGTAGTGTAAACGGCAGTTCTGCTTCTCTGCGTCTTCTCCGATATCGATAGGAAACGCACCAAGTGTAAATAGCCTATAAGACTCCCGGCATCATTCAATAGTGCGGTTTTAGGGCTGGAAAGGGTAAGCCAAATATGGCTATTCATCGATACTTGTGGTCTATATTGTCATGGGTGCTGATCCATGATTTATTTTTCATGATATGTTGCGGAATAAAGTTTGTTATGCGAACATTAGGCTGATATTGTTTTTTAGTACCACTAATTATTGTAATTCTAATTGTATATATCAGTGTTTTTGTTTAAAATTCAAAACTTAATGGCAAGGTTCTTTTTGTTGGCCAATACTATCGATAGTGAACCGAAACAGTCGATGGTCGGCTAATTTTTAACCATCGATGGTGCTATCGATTTTTTCCCAACCCTAGGTCATACTGCTCCCCACTAATAGACGCTCCGGTTAATTTTATTTAATACATATTGTTAGCAGAAAAGAACAATACAAAATGGGTCGCCGCTCCATTAATACCACAAAGAGTGGGAAATATATGAATCCCACAGACCAAGCACGTAAGTCAGATCAGTTGCTGTAGCCAATCGGATATTGTAACCCCAAACCCCCACAAAATGTTTCAGGCAAGGAGGCACGAAAAAAAGAGTTGAAGAAGAATAAAAAACAGCGGCAAATGGTACGAGCAGCGGTCCTTAAGAACAAAGATCCATCCCAGATCCTCGAGGAGATGGAGAAGATTGATGAGATGGGTAAGTTGCTATTTAGACATGGTATGCCCCTTTGTCAAAATGATGCAGTGGCTCCAATTCCCTCCTGACAGAGTACAATGTGTTGCAGCCGTCGCCACTCAATGAGAAAGTGCTGCGGGACAAGCGTAAGAAACTAAAGGAGACCTTCGATCGCGTGATGCGCCTCTATGTGAGATTTTTCCTTTATATATTACACAAAAAAAAAAATTCAAATCTTCTCTTGCCCCTTGCAGCACAATGACGAGCCGGAGCACTGGGCAGAGCTGAAGCGAAAAGAGGTGGAGTACGAGAAGAAGCGTATGAAAAAGCAGCAATACTACGAGAGTGTCAAGCACGCGCAGAGTGTTCAAATTGATGAGATTCCCTTACCTGCTCCCGTCACACCGGCCACGCCTGGTCCCACTCCAAGCGCAGCCCCTGTCGGCACAGGTTTTGGCGTAGGCGTTGGTATGCGAGTTCCACCACCGCCTATCGCCCTAGCCCTGCCTCCATATGCACCAGGCGCACCACCGGGAGTGCCCAAAAACAGCGATGCAGTCCCCGCTGAAGTCCAGTCAGACAAGCCCAGCGAAGAGGAGGATATGGATTGGCTGGGCGTACCGCCTGGACCACCACCAGATCTGTTTGCCATGTCCGAACTAGACTCGGACGCCGAGGGCAATACCGACTACGACGGGGAAGGAGACGAGGCCGAAGAGGAGGATAAGGAGGAGGCGTCAGAGCCAAGCACTCAGAACATTGATGAGTTCATGAAGGAAATGGAGCATGTGCACAAACGCAAGCATCGCAAGCTCGCCAAAGAGGATGAAGGAAGCGGCTCGCCTGACGAAGACGACGATGAACCGAATGCGACGTCTGCACGAAGCCAAGACAGTGACTCGGACAACAAGTCGAACCTCAGCAGCGATAGCGATGACGACCCCGAAGACGATGAGGATGAGGATGAGGACAAGGCCGAGCCGGCTGCAAAGACGGAGCCAACAAAACCAATTGTGCCTACCGTGACTCCTGCTCCGCCCAAAGCTCCCACAATGCCACCCCTTCCGATGCCGCCAACGACATCAGTGCCGGCCCCACCGCAGGTCCCCCATCTACCGCCAATGCACAACCTTGGGCCGCCTGCTATAATGTACCGTCCGCCGCCCATGCGCCCGCCAAACCCACATTCTGGTCCGGGCTCTGGGTTTGGAATGCGTATGCCACCAGGCCCACCACCGGGATCGAGACCGCCCCATGCTCTCGGACCCATGCCCCGCATGGGCATACGAATGCCGCCAGGTCCGCCGCCTGGTCTGCCACCCCGCATGGCGCATCACAATAAGCAAGGCGGGCCACCGGTACCACCTCCGCCTAAGGAATCGGCCAAGGGTGTGACCACCATCACCGCCAAACCACAAATCCGGTAAGCAGAGCAAATAATTGAAAATAATTGAATACTGATTTATTATCCCCATTTTCTTATGCACAGAAATCTAAGTGCAGATGTTACTCGCTTTGTGCCCTCCACGTTGCGCGTGAAACGTGACGATCAGCGGCGAGCGGCTCGACCCAAACACGCTGCGAGTGATACCGGCCATGCCCCGTCCGAGTCTCACAGCAAGCCGCCCACCAAAGACGATGCCTACATGCAGTTCATGAACGAAATGCAGGGTCTGCTGTAGCACTCCCCGCAATTCCGAGCGGGTGTGTGGTAGAGTCTCTTGGATGCGGCTGTAAATTGAATATATTTTAGTTTTAGATAAATTGAGTCAACCAAAGCAAACAGTCTTCTTCTCTATTTTAATAGTTTCTTAATTGGTTTGGGACCAGCTTTAAGTCCTTTATAGAACCATGATTCTCTTCCCCGATTCAGGAATCAGTCCTGAACTACGCAATTATGTGATTATAATGATTTGCAAATATCTCGAAAACGAACAGTAGCACCAGCTATAAGGCTAATACATTTTTGCAATTTGAAATGCGTACGAACGTCCAGTTCGACATCAGAGAAATGCCCATATATACTTTATTGGGTCGGAAACTCTTTCTTCGGGCTATTACACACATCTACACGAATCTAATATAAACCCATGCTCTTTGAGTACCAACTATAATAGGAAAAAGGAGTTTTTAAAGATGCTTGAACTATACTTTCAATGGTATACATATATCTACCAACTTTGGAGGTTTTTTTATTTGATATACTTTAAAACACTCTGGAATATTTACATGCTTTAAATTACACACACAAGAAATGTGAGGAAGAAGAAAATATATTTACATTGCAGTTTCGGAGTTGCAGATGGAAAAAATGTGAGCTGTCGTGGATTTTGGTCATTTAGCTCCATTGGTCTGCATAGATAATCTTGGTGATGATCCATCGATCGTCTTGGTCGACTTCTTGGTAAACGGCCGCATCTCAATGATGTCCGTCTTGAGGGCCCTAAAGCTTTTGCGCAACGAGTCGGAGACCTTTTTCGTGTAGCTGTTGCTGTTGCTGCACAATGAGAGCTTGTCGTCGCCTTGTCCACGCCGATCGCCGGCCAGGGGACGCAACTCATCCTCCTGCTGGCCCCCAGCTTCATTCAAGGTGTTCCTCAGATACTTCCGATTGAAGTGAAGCTGAGGGGTTCCCCACTTGCGCTCCAGCTCCAGGCCATTGCTCCCGTTGTGATCGTCCTCAGAGTCGGGTGTGCTGGCGGTAGCGGCGGGCTCCACCTCCACCACGCCCATGCCCTCCTTATATGTGCGCGTAATGATCATGTTGGGCGGCACACTCTTGCCATTCACACCCGCATTTTTAGTCTGCTCATAGTCGATGGGGATGGGCTGGCTCTGGCGCGGTGGCTTGGCACGGCGAGGAGACTTAACTGCCAGCACGCTCACCCGATAGTGCAGTACCTGCTGAAAGGAAGAGTTCGTGTCAGTTCAATTGAGGATGTCACTGGATACACAAACCTTTTCGGGGTCCACGAAGCGGGATAGCTCGTTCAGGGGAATGCTCACGCACGTGCCGTCCATGAGTATATCGCGATCGTACTCGCTGTGGACGGGAAACTTCTGGGTCATGGAGAGGGCCTCGTTGTCCGGCTGGAGGAGGGTCACCTCATAGGCATAGTTATACTTGCTCTCGCGCCGATTCGACGTACAGGTCATGGTGAAGAGGATGCGCTGCTTATCGTAAATCTCGTAGAAGTTGAACATTTCGTCGTGCGCCTGGAAGACGTAGTAGCCCGTGAGGGGCTTACGGCGCACGGCCATGTTCCACACCATTTCCGAGGTGTTCGAACGGAACAGCTTTTCGGCATGCTGCTCCTCAAGATGCTCCTTCCACTGCACCTCCCTGCCCTGCCACTTGCACTCGCCCCACACCCGACCCATGAAGCACTTCATTGGCTTGTAGATGCACTGCTGCTCATGCCAGGGCAACAGGGCCACTGGCATACGCACCTGGCAGCCACCGGCTGCATGGCTGCATCGGAAATGGGCCTTGGCACACAGAGCCTCGACGGTCAGGGAGCGCGAGTTGGTGAATGATTCCTGCAAACGAAAAGAAGAAAAGATGTATCAAATGATCACTCGTTGTGCGGCTGTCGATGATGTCAATCTACAGCTATTTCATATTCAGTTTGAAGTGGCTCCCACTGTCATTCCCCCTCCGCACGCCGCGTACGTCACTAGATAAGATTTCGGGATACCGATAAGTCAATATCGTGGAACGTCCGCTGACGTCAATTTACCTTGCACAGTGGGCACATGAGCAGAATGCGGGTGCACTGCTCGCAGACACTGTGCCCGCTCTTGCACAGCAAAATGGGAGCCTTCATGGCGCCGGCACAGCCCGGACAGCGCAACTCCTCGATGAGGCCCTCATAGTGACGAGCGGACACGGTCGGTGGTGGTTCTGCTGTTGCCGTTGCTGCCCCATCTGGCGTGCCGACTGGCGGTGCCGCTGCTGCGCTGAGTGCCGTCTCTGTTAGACTTTGACGCAACAGCGAGGCTTCGGTGGATCCATTTGTCACCGGACTGCGGCCATCCCCGGATCCAATGCTTCTGGTGCGACTCAGCATGGGTGGCTTTGGAGGCGGAGACATGGGCGAACGTAGCGTGACCACATTGGGGCTGGGTAGCGTGGCATATTTTACGTTCAATACAAGGCTGTTCGGAGGCTGAGGCTTGTTCGGTTCCGTTTCCACTTCCACGTCCACGTTCAGCTTTTCAAGCTTTTTCAGCTCCGTCTCCATCTTCTGCTGGATGTCCTCCTCTTTGAGGTCTTTCTTCTCTGAAGATGTGGCCTCCTCACTAATGGTATTGTTCAGGAAGATGCGACGCTGTTCGTTGATCTGCTCGATGGCCTTTAGCTGGCCAAGAATCTTTAGCTCCTCGCTATTGGGAGTGGTCGCCTCTAGTCCATTGCTGGAGACAGATGCAATTTTTTGCTCACTGCTGATGGTGCTCATGGTGCCTGTAGATATTGTGTAATCACGGCCAGTTGCTCCAGCACAGTGTGTGTGCTATTTGTGTTGACTGGCTGGCTGGCTGGCTGACTGGCTGGCACGCCCGTCTTCTTCTGGTTAGGCTGTGGTTCGGTTCGGGTCTCGTATCTTATCAGAGAGACGCCTAACTAAACTAACTTGGCTGGCAATCGATTTGGATTTTTGATATAACCATAAGTAGTATACCCGTACATATCAAATGCACGACGACAACCCATTTGCCTTGCTTTCAATTTCTATTTCAGCCTGGCTCTCTAGTTTTCCCTCTTTGGTTCCGTTGTCGATGCCGTTCCCGTTGCCGTTGCCGTCTTGTTTCAAATATCTTTCGGCCACTACTGTGGCACGCCCTCCAGACAAATTGAAATGTTTGTGAATCTGAATTATTGGCCATTGGCGCGGCTTCCTCTCCGTTTTGCGGCCTTTCGAATGTCCGTCTGTTTGTCTGGCCTAACCTAGCCGGGCCTAACCTGGGGGTTCTCGTAATGTGGCTTGAACCGTTCGTTGGCCAAATGCCGCAGCCATCAATGTCAAGGTGTTGACGTGTTTTGGGGTTGTTATTGTTATATATGTCTGTGCATGTAATTTCTCTAAGCCCCACCAATCCAATGCCGTCGAAAGCCCTGGCCAGGCCGCGCCAAATCAAAGGAAGGAAACAAAAGCAACAAAAATGCTAAACTTCGATCGATAGGCCATGACCTGACTGACTGACTGCCTGTCAATCGGCTGGGGCGAGACATAAAGAATTGGATTTCGCTTCAAATGATTTTTAATTAAATAAAGTTAATTGGATGCCGTTAAGGTCATTCTGTCAGGTAGCGCCAAAAGTTTAAATTCGATAGATCATAGATCGAAATCGATTTTTGCTTTTTCTTTTTAAATGGCTTTAAAATCTTTGTGAAATCTTTCATTACAGAATTTATGGCTTAGAATCAGATGATTCTCCTTTTATTTCACTAAACCTGGCAGCAGACAAGTTTTCCTTAAATTTGTGGGCCAAATATTATTAGTTCAGTGTTATTATCGGCTGTCAGTCGATGAGTTTTATAGGTATATCGAACTAGCTTTCGTTCTTCTTTGAAATACGTTATAGTTTGAATTAATATTTTAGGATTTCTTCCACTGATATTCACAGCCGTATTATAACTTTTCCCGATAAAACTAATCTAAGCAAAGATAATTGCCAATTAATGTTTACCAAGAATAAATTAAAATTTATGAGGTTTTTATCAAGTAAACTTCTGGAGCAACAAAAAACAGATGCAGTTATATTTTAACAGCAGTTGACAGCGCAACCAGCTTGGAGAATTCAAAAAAGTAGACAGACGATTTCTCGGATTCACTATTATTTTGTTATGGAATAGACAAGCCCACGACGAGACTCCAGGGCCATGCACGCGTTTCTCATGCCCAGACCATACACCACAGACTTTTCCTATTTACATATGAAATCTTATCTGAGCGGGGCACCTGCACTATGGCGCTGAGGCACTCAACTATTGAGCTAAATCATGTAATAAAAGAATTAAAATACAGCGAAACAGCTGGCGGACCATGCCGTACTATAAACGACGACGGTGGACTATCGTCAATGTGACGATGAAGGTTAAACGGCCGCGGCGGCATTGACATTGGCATTCAGTCGTCCAGGAAATTGTGGTGCGCGCGCAACCCAGGGCAGCAGCATCCATTCCATTCCATCTTCCGGCTGGCTTTACAGGCCGCTTGTCGCATTCGTTATACAGCCATGGCCCCACCACGTCACATACTCGAACTCAGCCGGAAGGAGCAGCGTGAATTCATTGACTCCTTTGACATGGTCATCAGCGATTGCGATGGCGTTGTCTGGATGCTGGTGGGCTGGATACCGGGCACTGGGGCGGCCGTAAATGCTTTAAAAAAGGCCGGTAAGCAAATCAAGTTTGTGTCCAACAACAGCTTTCGCACCGATGAACAGTACATGGCCAAGTTCAAGCATATTGGAGCCAACAATGTCCATGACGACGACGTTGTGCATCCCGTCAAGACGATTGTGCGTTATCTTAAGAAGCACAGGCCTGGGGAGCGTGTCTACTCCCTCATGTCGCTGGAAGCCAACGAGACGTTGCGTAAGCATGGCATCGACTTTGAGTCGCTGGTGAGGATGAGTTCTGGGAGGGTGCGAAGTGGTGGAGTAATTATTGATTGACTTTCCTTGCAGCAAGTCAAGGAACATCTAACAGCTGCCTCGCTGGTAGATCATTTGAGCATTGACAAGCCTGTGGGCGCTGTGCTCTTTGACATCCATCTGGATATGTCCTACGTGGAGCTGGCTAAGGCCATTAGGCACCTGCAGCAGAACGACGATTGCCAGCTGATTGCGGGAGGAAGCGATGTCATCATGCCCCTGGCCGAAAACCTCAATGTGGCTGGATTCTTTGACTTTCTGGAGCATGTGAAGCGCTATACGCAGCGCGAGGCCACCTTCCTGGGCAAGCCATCGCCCATTTTGGGTGAGATGTTCGGGGAAATGTTTGAGATCACAGACCCCAAGCGTTGCATCTTCATTGGCGACACCCTGGTGCAAGACGTGCAGTTTGGTAAATCATGCGGCTATCAGTCACTGCTCGTCCTGAGCGGTTGCCTTACCAAAGAGGATATGTTCGGTGCTCCCGTCGACGCACAGCCAGACTATTATGCCGACAGCCTGGCCGACTTTACGCAACTGCTCCAGAATATACAAGAATAGACAATTAGGGGGCATGGGCATGGGAGTCTTTATTGGTCCGAGTGTGTGTGGCAAACAGAGTGTACAACGATTTTAAATCTCCAAGTCCTCGGGATGATACAGTTCCGTGAGCAGACGATACACGTACGAGGGAGCGTGGCCACCGCTAAAACAGTATATTACATGCAAATTAATTGATTTACTTGTTGAATAATAAATGTTGAACTAATTTACGTACGTATTGGATATGAATAACGTGACCAACTCCGGTGGCACATAATCGAACATGGGACTGTAGACCTTGGTCTCGCGGGCCGGTATCGAATCGTATGGGATCACATCCTCGGCACAGCCGACCATATTAAAGGCATCCTGTTCGCACAGATGCAATGGCGACAGTTTGTACATGGGCGCGAGGACAATCACAGGCACGGAGTAGTGCTTGGCAGCTAGAGCCACCGTATAGGCACCGCAGGCAGCTCTCAGGCCACCGTTGGCCAGAACACTGTGCGTGCCAATAATGACCTTGTTGACGCGTGACATCATGGCAAAAATGGCCGCATCTGGGATGACAATAATCTCCACATTCTTCTCGGCAGCCAAGCTGGCGGCCAGATTGTGACCCTGCAAAAGGAGAGAAGATCAGTTTCTGTTCTCTTTGCAGAGGAGATTAGAGTTCCACTCACCCGACAGGCCGGCGCACATTCCGCCACAATGATGGTGAGGAACTGACGCTTCTTGATGGCTCGCTTAAGGAAATTCTCCACGCTGCGCGAGTGTCCCAGCGTAAGTATGATCTCCGAGGAGTGGATGTGCTCTTCAGCCTGAACGCAGATGTTCTCCGAGCTGGTCTCCAGCTCCGTTTCCACCTCCTGCAGATGATCCAGCAGGGCCTCCCGCAGCCCCTGCTGTGGCACCGAATAGTCAACACTCACATTGCTCTCGCTGGTCTGGGTGACCAGTTTGTGGAGCGACAGCGAGGCCTGTGAGTCATCGGAAAAGTGCTGGACCTTGGCATGCAGCAGATCAAACTCCTCGCGGGTGAGTTTCAAGATGCGACGTGCTATGTTTGAGGTAACAGTCTCTTGTGGCAGGGCCGCCTGCAAGATGCGGCACTGGGCCCGTACAATCTGCATCAGGGCACTGCAATAATATTTTCATTGAGAGCTGCACATGGCCATAGCAAGCCATACTTACTCTGCATTCTTCCAACTCTTGCTGATGATTATGTATTTAAAGATGTCTAGCGTCTTGTTGGTTATGCCGAAGGAGCCCTCCACCAACCTGCAAAGAGGAAATGTCAGCTGCTGTACTTTGAAACATGCGTTAATTGCTTCTTACCCCACTTTGATGGCATGTATTAGCTGGGTGACCTCTTTCAGTGGCTGTTCGTGCATTTTGACCCCAAGTGTGCTAACAATTCCGTCAAAATTATAAAATTTGGTAAACAGACGTTTTACCACGTATGTTATCGATACCCCACGAGACAGGTATGACAGGTTTCAGCTATAAATAGCTGTGTGCTGTGCAAATATTTGCAATCTAGTACGTACCTAGCCAAAGCAGCAAAAGCTGAACAAATACAAATAAGCCAATTTTCTTTTATGCATTTTTAAATGCATAAAACTGTAAACTTTCAAAATATGCGTCAATTTACACCAAACAGTTTGTGGCCTAGTAAATTTAATTGATTTTTTCCAATGAGAAGATTTAGCCTTTTTTTACGGCATACGAATATTGCTGAGTCCCCAACACTGGCGGCATACACCGCTCTGAAATCGGTTATCGGCGAAGAGAGGTCGCCGCCGCCAGCGCAGCAGCAACACAACAATAACAATTACAACAACCACACAGCAAAAATGCTCAACGATAAAAACTTGCCCTGGCCGCGAGAATGGGCTACTCCGAAGCTTCAGATTGTTGTTTACGTGTCTTCTTCACAAAGCTGAGGACGCTACCGCATTGACCCGTCGCACGGTTCGGTGGCAGTAAGACTGCCAGAAAAAACGAAAAGAAATTTCCTCTTAGTCCGCGGCCTCTGAATCCGGATCGATCTCAGTGTTTGCTCGCCGTGTTTGTTTATCTGGCTGCTGGCTCTGTGTTCTATTCTATTCAATTCAATTCCATTCTGTATTCTGTTTGTTTCGACTCTATTCTTGCCTCTACCTCAATACCCTATCATAAATTTTTGTTTGCTTTCTCCCGCATACGAAAACCGTCTCAGAAATAACAATGAATATCCATAGTGAGTAATATACACATGTTTAGTTGGATCCAAACTCTTCATAATTAATGTCATAATGCTGTTGCCCGCTCCCATTTCTTATCGCACAGTGAACACGAACACTCTGAAGTACATCAGTCTCCTAACGCTAACGCTGCAGAATGCGATCTTGGGCCTCAGCATGCGCTATGCCCGGACCAGACCCGGTGAAATTTTCCTGAGTTCAACGGGTGAGTTGTTGGTTGCAAAACAACTTGCGTTGGCACTTCCACGCAAGCATCCGTAGATCAGCAGCAAAGTTGCTGGACGTGTACAACAGCTTGGCATGGTAGCTCGCTCTAGAGGAAGTGCCTGATAAGAAAACATCATTGTACTTCCGCTTGTGTAACCCACACACTGCTGCGAATTCAACAGCACTAAAATCGTTATATTTTAGTCTTACATTAGCCTGTTCTTTTTATCTCTATTGATTGCTTACCTTTTATCGTTCTTGTCTTCTAGCTGTTCTAATGGCCGAGTTTGCCAAGCTGATAACATGCCTGTTTCTGGTATTCAATGAGGAGGGCAAGGATGCCCAGAAGTTTGTCCGCTCGCTGCACAAGACAATTATTGCCAATCCCGTGGACACGCTCAAGGTGTGCGTACCCTCGCTGGTATACATTGTGCAGAACAATCTGCTGTATGTGTCGGCCTCGCATCTGGATGCGGCCACCTACCAGGTCACATATCAACTGAAGATCCTCACCACGGCCATGTTTGCCGTGGTAATTCTGCGCCGCAAACTGCTCACCACACAATGGGGTGCCCTGCTCCTCCTGGTCATGGGCATTGTCTTGGTCCAACTCGCCCAGACAGTCACGAGCCCAAGCGGCAGCAGTGAGTCCTCTTCGCAGTCAGCTGGCGGCGGTGCGGCCGTGTCGTCGAGTGCGGTGCCCGAACAGAATCGGATGTTAGGATTGTGGTCCGCCTTGGGTGCCTGCTTTCTGTCCGGGTTTGCGGGCATTTACTTCGAGAAGATTCTGAAGGGAGCTGAGATCTCTGTGTGGATGAGAAATGTGCAGCTCAGTCTGCTGAGCATACCATTTGGCCTGCTCACGTGCTTTGTTAACGACGCCAGCCGCATCTTCGAGCATGGTTTCTTCCATGGCTACGATTTCTTTGTGTGGTATCTGGTGCTGCTGCAGGCCGGCGGCGGCCTCATCGTGGCCGTTGTGGTCAAGTATGCGGACAATATTCTGAAGGGTTTCGCCACCTCCCTGGCCATCATCATATCCTGCGTGGCCTCCATCTACATCTTTGACTTTAACCTCACGCTGCAGTTCAGCTTTGGCGCTGCTTTGGTCATCGCCTCGATATTCATGTACGGCTATGATCCGTCCCGCTCCGGTCCCAAGCCAACGGCCCAGACGGCCGATGAGGAGAAGCTACTGCCGCGCGTATGAAAAGATCTGGATCGCCCCCTCCCCCAAACAGTATTTGTCCCAAGAATCCCGGAATTAGGCCGTGAAATGGTTACATTTGATGTACTTCGTGTGTGCGTGTGTGCATGTGTTTATTAATTTGTGTGTTTTATTTAGTAACTATGGAATATATGAGAATCCATATTGCCCCCGTAGTAGCAGCACACCAGCTCGCTCCAATTATGTACTATACTTATTATTCTGTTTGAAATTAAAGGAAACAAAAACAAACGAAATCCCATTTATCGTTTCTTTATTCATCATTTAATCGATCTAAGGTGCGACTAATCTATGGGGAATGCTTTTAAATCATATCTTTTGATGTATTTACTTCGTTGTATACATACTATATTATGTTTATAGTTTACGGAGAGGTACATTTCTTTCCTTTAATTACAGTTAAACAAAATTCAATAAGGATTCGTTTCATACATTTGAAACACATTACAATTAAATTTGCTTCAGCGTTGGCTGTATACATATATTCCGCATACCTGGGAGAAGTATATTTATTTCCTTTAGCTCAATTCCTTTAAAATTAAATAAAATCGTCTTCAGGGTACATTCAGAAATGGCGTCGGAAAATTTTCTACTTCTGACTAGAGAAAGGCTCATTCGACCACAAATTATTTCATTTAGTTGAAAAAAAAACTTAACATAAGCGTTTCACTTAAAATTGGTGAGTTTTTGCGTTCGCTCGTTCGTTCGGTTCACACAGAACAGAGAGTATTCTAATGATAGTTACGGTCCGAAAAAAAAAAAACAAAACCTTTGTAGACTTACGATATAATAGAATCCTTAGGGGAGCTAATCTAGGTAGATGACCAGCCCAGGGCCACATTGTTGGTGCGCGACTGGAGACTAAGGACAACCTGAAAGATGCGCAATGCCGGCCCGAGTTTAAAGCCGAAACCCTTTATCACATCCTCGCGCGTGAGCAGCAATAGCGAGGCGCCATCCACGTCCTGAGAGTAAAATTCTTTAGCCTCATCCGGATAGAAACGGGAAATATATGTGACAACCTGGTCAACGGTCCAAGTGCGCACTGGAGCTAGCTTTTCTCCCATGATGCGTTTTGAATTCGTTTTGGGCTGTGTAGACGCCCCAACACTGACAAGAACGATTTCCTCTTCATTGCTGTCAATGGGCACCACCGCCTCCTCCAATGGCTGCTGGTCCATGCTCTGCAGCGCCATTGATGACACTTCATTTGGTTTTTCTTGCTGGCACCCTTCTTCGAGTTTAATTTCTGGCCCTTTTTCATCAACATTTTCTGGCAGATCTTCATCGAACTTTTCTGGCAGATCTTCTTCCAGCATTAGCTCTTCCTTGGGCTTTTTAATGATCTCCTCTGCTATAACAGCCTCCTTTGGCTCTTCTATTTCATCCGTGGACAGGCGATTTTCTTCGGATTTGATTTCGTCTTTTTTAAGCTTTAGCTCCTCTTTTTCTTTTTCTTTTGATGCATCATACTTTGTGTCTGGTTCTGAGACAACTGTAGCAGCAACTGTGACTTCTGTTTTCGACTGCTCCTTTGATTCCTGCGCAGTTTTGGCCTGCTTGGCTGGTGGCGACTTCTCCTGTCCAGCGGGATCCGATTGGGCACGCTTCTTGCGTCCCGGATATGATTTGCGTCCAGTCTGTTCACTGGCCGAATGGTTGTTATTGTTGTTGGAGCTAAGCTCACAGTCCTGGCATTTCCACTGACACTCGCTGAGATCAGAACCGTTCAAGGGCGGATCATGGCAATTGCGGTGGAAAGAATACACGCACACGCTGCAAATGGCCAGATCTTTGCCCTTGGTGCCGCATATGCGGCAGCAGCGGCATGCCACGCACTTGTACTTTTTGCGAGCAACGGCCAGGACTTCAAATGAGATGGGAAGACAGGAAAAGTGCCCTGGAAAAACGAACATAAAAAATAGATGCGATGCAGATGAGCATGGAGTTGGATGTTGGGTGGACTAGTGGGAACTTACATTTGCTCTGACAACTCTTGCAGGCCAGATAATTGCTCTTGTGGCCAGAACCACGCTTTAATTCCATTATGCCGCACTTACTGCACATATCGTAGTGACGCAGCGCAGGCCGTGGGTCCGCACATTGTGGAGCACTCGCGGCGACTACTTCTTTCTTGTTCTTGGACACAGGCAGCACCACAGGCGGTGCAACTGGCACTGGTGCTACTGGGGCCGGTGCCGGCAATAGCGACGCTTGCACATTGGTATTCGCTGTAGTGGAGTTGCGGGGCCCACGTGAAATGTAATTGTCAGACGGATCGTAGACTTGCTTGGGTTTCTATTAGATGTGGGATGCAAATAGCATGCAAAGTTGATCAGTTCGGGGAAATCTGGCAAATCGGCGGGAAATGTAACCTACCTTGACGCGTCCTGTGGTGCGAACGGCAGACGCTGCTGAGACAGTGCCTCCCGTTGCAGTAGCATCGTTGCTGTTGCTGCCAGTGCTTGAATTCAAGTTACTAATGGCACTGGTGGACTCGTCTTTGTCCTCCTCTTTTGTGCGCTTCATCTTGGGCCAGCAAATTGCTTAAAAAGGTTGTAGACTATACGAAAATGTTGTTACTTGCGCGCTCGGTTGCCCAATGTGACCGTTTCTGATTAAGAAAATACAAGCTTGGGATTTGTGCTGCTTGTCTGAAATATTTATGCACGCAATTTTTTTAAAATGTCACCGTTCTCGCTTAGAGATGAGAGTACAGCGTGAGTTAGTTATAACAGGAGAATATTTAGCGCCCACCCCACTGTTAATTGGTCGTCTGCTGTTGAAATATTTATTTAACGAGTTAGGGCATTTATAATATGCGTTAGTGCATTTGGGGTATTATTTTCTATGCACTCAAAAAAACGATACCCCTATTGCGTTTTCTGTTTAATATTTAAATGAAAAATGTATTTAAATTCCATTCCGGCCAAAAATAGATCAGATACATTAAATTTTTGTTTGAACAAAAATATAATACAATTTATCGTTGTCTTTTAATGCATGCCTTAACATTAACGAAGCATTACTACAAACATTCAATAGGTAAATAACTTAATACCGAAATTAATTTACAATTGTCTATATAAATATTTAAGTATCCCAAATTTTGTGCGCTCTTCGAGAAGCCGATCGATCCACCAAGCCGTATCCTTTAATCAATTTTGATACGCCTGCCGTATCGCCAGGCCAAACGCACCAGATCGCGATGCGACAGGGCCCAGGCCAGTAGACAGGCAAGGCCGGCTATCAAACCAATTCCTAGATGGGTGAATAGAGCAGCACTTTGGTACTGCAAAGAGCGTAAAAGGACGAAAGCGTTAAGCATTAGGCAGAATTTGATAGGAATAAATGATAAATAACACTCACCCAATAGCAGATGAGCCCAGACAGAATCAGAGTCCCGCTAAAGAGCTTGGCTGGCTTAAGGCCCAGCAGTGGATTCAGCGAAAGCGGCTGATACTGTTGCCTGATATAGTAGGTACTGTAGAGGATGCGTCCCAGCATGTTGATGCAATTGGCAAAGATGAAGCCAACCGGCCCAAAGATGCCCGTCAGAATGTAGGATAGGACGAGGAAGCTGACCGAAAAGATGGCCATCAGATAGTTGTACTTGTCAATGTCCCGACTGGTGTTGGTGGCGAACATGTAGCCCTCGCTGATCCCATTTACGGACAATAAATAGATGGCCAGGCAATGCCACTGCAGCAGGCTCTGGGGCAGACCCCCGGCCACGAAATCTGGGCCGCCATACAACAACAGCACTGGATAGGAGTAGCTCTGGCCAAAGGTGAACGCCAGCATGCCAATGGAACTGACGCCCAGCAAAAGATTGTTCAGCACACTGCTGGCCTGTCGGACCTGGTCAGGGGGTTGTTTGGCCAGACGCGTGTCCCGCGATATGGTCTGCGTGAAGTAGAAGTACGAACTATCCTCGATGGGGCGAAATATGAAGCGAGCTGCCATGCTGCCCAGATTGTTGACCACATCATAGGTGGCCTGCTCGCCAAAGCTCAGCACTGGGGAGACCGACATCACATACTTCTCGCCTTCGGTGAGGATCTGCTTGAGCACACCCTGCTTGACGAAGCTCAGCGTGAGCGTTTGCAGCTCCCTATTGAAGAACTTCCCAATGGGGTCGAACATAACACCCGGCAGGAACTCGGTCAGCCGCGTGAAAGGGAAGTCGTCCATGTGCTCGAACAGTGTCAGCTCCCAGGATGTGGGTGTCGGCTGTTTCTTTCGTGCCTGCTGCATTTTGTAGTCGTTGAAGCGGCCGATGTAGAAGTAGAAGAATCCGTATTGGCCGAGGACTATGGTAACTGAACTGGCCAGCTGGGCAATGCCAAAAGCTGTGATGGCCGCACTCCTGTCGCCAACCACGATCCACAGGAAAATAGCTGAGCGCACGAAGATGTGGAGAGTGTTTAACAGAATTTTAAGCTTGACAAAGCAAAAGACCTGGGCCACGAAAACGGTAGACTCGGCGAACAGTTCCAGGACACAGGATAGGGCAACGGCATAGCAGGCGAACTCATATTGGGAGGAATAGACAGCGTCCACGGTCGAGAGCCAGTTGAGCCAAATGTACAAACAGGGGCCACAGAGGACGGCACAGATGGGTACACTGCAATAGATTGTGGGAAAAACATTCTTTGGGTTTCAGATTTGTGGATGGATTGGATGATTGTTCCTTAATGCTTACGTAAGCCACATCTGGTTAATCAATTGAGCCCACGAGCACCTATCGCGCTGCTGCGAATTGGCACTGAGTGCAGCCCGATTGATGGCCTCCCGGGACAAGAAGAGCAACGTACTCTCGAGCAGCAGCAGGCGCACATTCATGATACCCAGCACCTCGCGACCCACATTGCGCACAATGTACGCATTGATGCCGAACGTGAGGATGCGGCATAGTATCTGGGAACAGGGTGATAAGAATGGCAAAGCATCAGAATGGTGACTAATTGCTGACGGGTTGTGAGCTGTGGGCTGGGGATTGGCTCTCTCAACACCACATCCCACCAATTGGGGCCAAATTCGAAACAGCGCTCACCTGAAAGATAATACTGAAGCCAGCGCCTAGTAGGCTGCTCTCTAGCACGTTGCGTGCCATTGCTTTGTATTAGTGGATCGGCGGCATTGCATAAAGACGGGAAATCAAAGTAAATTTGATCAAATACAAAAGAAAACTGTTGACGAAAATCGAAATCATTTGATAGTGCTGGTAAGTGTTTATCTTGGCGAACAGCTGATCTATTTTTATCTAATTCCGTTTTTGCGCTTAACAGCACAGACAGATTAACATAGCCATATCGGCCGTTAACATACGGCTGGAGGAACATCAATTCTATGTTTTTAAGTTCTTAACTTGAAAGAATGCATATAAAAATATATATGTACATATATATAAAGTTCAATTTTTCTTATATTTATTTTGAAATATCACTAACAAACTATACAACTTTTGTCTTTTTTAGCTAGGGAACAATCCAAAATGTAGGTTTTATGGGCGCCAACTAAATTTTCGGTTGCAAAAACATCGCAATGCTATCGATGTTTCATCAGCTGCACTGTTAAGACTTTGGCGCTTCGTTTGCGATTTTCAATTAAATAAATTACCAGCTTTATTAACTATGCCCAGCAGCCCTCTTGCGCAGACATTACTTGCAACGGCACGATGTTAGGGGATGCCTCACGTACAACTCAAACTGGCGCCCCAGACAGCTGGCAGCGACGCAGAAGAACGACTTGTGGCTCGCTGTGACGACTGAAGACTTGTCTGGCCAAGTTAGTCTGAGTTTTACCACGGCCCGAGTCGGTTTAAGCCAAGCGTCGCGATCATAGTACTGAATTGGAGTCCGAATACGAATACGAGTTCGAGTCCGAACCGAGTCGCTTGTTTGCTCCGAAAGATAGAAAGAAAGAAAGGTGCGCGCGCGCGCATGCGCTGTCGTTCAAACCAAGCTGAAAGTAATATTAATAGTAATAAGAAAACCGAAAAAGCGAGTGGTGTGTTCTGCAAGACAGAGCGTGAAGTGCAGTCGACTGCTGCTCTGCTGAATTGTTGTTTGTTTTGTTTTGTTTTGTTCAAGTTGTTGTATTGTTGCTGCTAAATAGTTTACCCAGATAAATATGCGGAAAATCTAATCCGCCAAAACGTAACAATAAACGACGTCAACTGGCTATTGATTACAAGTCGTGTGTGTGACACTTTTTCCATTCAGTGCCGTTCAGTGCAGTTCCGTGCAGTGCAGTGCAGAAAAACAGGTTGTTTCTGTTTATTGTTGCTATTGCATTGCTGTGTTCCTGGTGCTTAGGGCACCACTCACCTGCTCGCTCGCTGGCAGCCTGGCAGAAACGCGGTCATGCCGCTTAACCTGCCCTGGTTATAGATCCCGACCCAGAGCGCATTTGTTAGCAGAACCGGCAAAGGAGGCGGAACTGGGCAGCATCTGCCTTCAACTTCAATCCCCCATCCAGGATGTCGGACATTTACTACTGCAGTAACAGCCAGGTGAGTGATCTTCTAGGCATTCCTCTCATCTTGTGCTAAAACGAATGAAAATTACGCCAAATAAATTGAAATTTCTTGAGATCATTGACCAGACACGGGTTATATTTTCCCTTTGCCCATTTCCTATCTTGATCGATTATATCAATATCAATCCAGTTAATCTGTAAGTCTGTAAATCTGCCTGAGAAACGTTTTTGGAAATGTTTTTCTCTTTTTGGTTATCTCGCCTAAAACGGCTTTCCAATCGTTGGCTTCGCCATCTCCATCTCCATCTCCATCGTCATTTGTCATTATTGGAAATTAGTCGAACAGACAGACATAATTAATGAAAACAAAAGTAAAAGCGACAAGCAGCCGGGTAGCCGTAGTCGTAAACCAAAATAAAAGCAAACTACTGTTTGATTTTGTCATCTTGTCGGTTGCATAATGCTTGCACCAGTATTTGTATCTGTATCTAGGGGTATTGATGGCCCCTGCCATCTCTCCATATCATACTATCTGTAATTCGAGCATTTGGCGGGGGGATCTCTTCAGTGCGCAACGGCCGTTACTCTGTGAAATGTATGGAAATTATAATGATAGTCAGCTTAGAGCCACGCCTCCCTCTTTAAGGCGGCCAGTCACCAGACAGCATCCACACACACATAATCAAAAAGAGTCCCCACCAGCTACACTGAAAGAAAAAACATACAATAGATGGACGGAATGGGTTTATAGTTTCCCAATGGAAGTCAAGGCTCTCCTGGCCATATGGGTCTCTGTTTTTTCCAGTGTAAAGTCTGAGACTCGGCTGTCGGCTGTCGGTTGTCGGTTGTGTGTGTGTGTGTGTGGCTTTTACAAGTGAAAGTGCGTCCCGTTATAAGCCAATTTTGACTTAGTAACTTACTTTTGCTGCCACTGCCGCTGCTTTAGGCGCATGGCTATAAAAAATGATGCCCGCCTCGGCCTCCTCCTTCGTTCATTCGTACTACCAAATACCACCACCAAGTATAACCAAAAGAAATCAAAAGTTTTACTGGAGTGCGTCTTAGTCTTGGTCTTAGTCTTGGTCTTCGTCTTGGGCTTCTCTCCTTTGCTGATGCTTTTGTGATTTTAATTTGCAGCTGTTTTCATGCAAAAATTGTGGCGGTTTGGGCTTGATTGTTGTTATTGTTGTTGTTGTTGTTGTTTCTGCAATGGAGTGGCTTTTCTTTTTGGTATAGTAATATTGTAGGTATAATTTCCCTCCCCCTGGGTTTCTCCCAACCACCAACCGACAGCCGCTTTTACGAGTGTTTGTATGTGGCGTGTACAAAATTTGTTTGTGAAATGAATCGTTGGGGACTTTTGTTACCATAGTTTACCATGTTTCTTTTTCTCTCTTTGGGCTTTTGTTTTCTTGGCTGATGAGAATTTTTCCAAACACTAAATATGTGTCGCCTCTAACAATGAAACCGAAAAAGAGAGCTCTGCAATACCGAATCAGTGGATGCTCTATAGAGAGACAGAGTTGCATACTCTTAAATATAGTATTGGAATAAATATAACTACATAAATGTATAAAATATACATACATAATATCTGGGGTATTTAGGTAAATACATTTTTAAGCCTTTTGTTCCTTTACCACTTCAGTTTTCTGCTGTTTTAAGGGCTTAAAAAATGTTCTTTAAAATATTGGCTAATTTTTAAATGTGTAAATTTTATAGAATTCATTTGCATAGTTTTTTTTAGCTATGTTTGTGTAGATTTTGGGATTAAGAAAAGTTACAGCTAAAGAAAAATATAACATACTATCTCAAAGGATAATCGTAAGCTGAAATTTTAAAAAATTAAAAAAAAACTTAAAAAAAACATGGAATATTTAAAATGTTTTCATTTTTCTGTTGTTCCATTGATTGTTTTAGTATTTCCATATGGGTATATGTTTTCTTTCCCTCAATTTATGTTTAATCTTTTATTATTTGACAGTTTTTATCCATAGTTTTTGGATTACGGATTAGAAAATGGATTCGTATAGTGTATTTAAGGTTTCTCGGGTAGAAGTTTTCTCAATTACATAACAGTATGTGTATGTTCATATGTGTGTGTGTGTATGCAGAAATTGTCTGAACAAAATTCGTAAAATTATGCCCATTAGAAGACCCGCCTTCTGGGGTGGGGTTCTTAAGTGAACCAAGGCCATTCGTCGATAATCATGACAAAATACAAAAAAACATTGAAAAGTTGAAACATTAGTTTAGGGATTGTGTATGGAGAGTAAGTTCATATGTGTACCAAGGTTTTGTCGAGTTTTTTCCAGAGTTTTGTTCGGCTCTCGGGTTATTTATTGCCGATTGTCGATTGCCGATTGTTGCAGGGCGTGTGTGGGTGGGCGGCACATAGGGCTCGTTCATTGTTGTTGTTGTTGTTGTTATGTGTTGGCCGCCAAAGGCTGTACAAGCCGACTATTGAGCAATTTGGATTTTATGTTGGGATTGTTATTTTGCAGTTGTCTCTCTGGAGTCTCCGCCCGCCGCAATTTCATCAGCTCAGCATTCAGAAATCGTACGAGTATGGGTGGTACATACATATGTATGTCAAAGTGTGGGGCCGCCGAGGCATTCCAATAAGTCTATGGGTCTATAAGTCTAGTCTAAGGCCTCTCTCGCACCGCATTTTATGCGCCAAAAGTGATTGCAGCGACAACAACGACAACAACAAACTCGTTTGGCTTAGAAACAAACGCAACAACTTTCAGTTGTCTGCCCATACACTACCCCCACCCCCCCCTAGCCACTGGCCCCTGGCCCCCACTCCCCTACTCCCCTACCTTTGCGGCTATTTCTCGTATGGCTTATCTTGCTCGTGGAACCCCCATTACGGTTGCTGTTGCTGTTATTTTCGGTTTTTGTTCAAAAGTTTTTTCTCTCTCTCTCGCTCTCTTTCTTGTTTTTGCACAATCACCAAACACCCCAACGGCAACCGAAAAAGGCTGACGCCATTTGGAGGGGTCCCCTCCCCCGACCTACAACATGGGTAACATAGGAGGAAAAAAAGAACCCAATCCAATGTACCGATTAACAGCTGTGTAAAAGGCGCTAACTCTTTTATGGTGGCAATGGTTCCCCCCCTCCCCCACACCAACAACATACTCATCATTGATGACTTCGAAATGTTAACATTAACATTAACATTCACATTAACATTGTCTATGATCTGTAAGATCTGTGCGATGCCTTGATTGAAATGTTTGATTGTAAAAACTGTGTTCCAAGCTGCGATTATAGGAGATCCTACTTATGGGTGCTCAACAAAGGAAAAACCCAAAGGAAAATTGTATAGTTTCATCTGGAAATAACTATGGCTTTCCCCCTCTTAATCCTAGTCCTGATTCTACACTCGCTGCACAGTGTTCACTCTGTATGTCCGTCTGTCTGTCAGTTTGTCGTCACATTTTGCCGTCATGTGCAACAGGTTCACAAAAACAGCAACAACTAACGAGAAAAGGCAAGCAGCAATATGAAATAAAATGTTGTTGCCATTTTGCCAAATGCCACAAGACAAGACAGCGGGCGACAAAAGCTACAAAAGCAACAACAACAACAACGACAGCCACTGCCGAGACTCAGACTAGAAATAAGCTTGAGCAGAGCTTTGATTTTTACAGTACCCTGTATACCAAAGAGAGTCCAACAAGGGTACATATGTACATACATACATACATACGTACATTCTCCTTTGCCTTTCTGTCCACCTCTCTGTCCTCGATTAAGGAACAGGGAAACCAAGAAGCGTGCTTATCGCTGGTGCTATAGCTATAGCTCAGCTTGAAGAGGGTATCCCTCTTGTCGAAACTGTTATGTATTTCGAGTTCTTGCTGGTTTTCTTTTAGCTCAAATCAAATGTTTCATTGAGCCGACCTTTTGACAGAGCGAAGCAGTAGAAGCAGCAGCCAGCAGAGCGCTCTCAGAAACCACTCTCTCACACAGCCGCCACAGCATTTGGTGGGAGAGCGCAAGCAAGCACTCTCATGCTGGCCCATCAAGCAGTATCGATAAACGCTTTATGGGTGATGGGTGGGAGTAAAAAGGAAAGAGAGTCAGACTCAGATTCAGAGTCATAGCCATAGAGAGCCATAGCAAGAGCTCAAGAGAACTTTCTCTGCCTGTGACGATGGCTGGCATTTGTTGAAGGGGGCTTGCATTTATCGTAAAATGTCATTGAAATAAATTAGAAGCAGAAAACATAAGGGGAATACATACATAGGTGGCAGTGGCAGTGGCAGAAGAATAAGCACAAGACAAAAGCCACAAAAGACGAGAGCGCTGTTGTTGCTGCTGCCTCTGACTTTGAGTCTGACTCTGCTACAGCGGACCCCCAAAGAAAGTAGCACAAATCATTGGCTTTTGCTGCTGCCGCTGCATCTGCTTCTTCTTTTCCATCATCATCATCATCATGATCATGATCATGAGCTTCTGCCATTGCTTGCTGCCTTGGCGCTGCTTCATTATGAGCTTTTATTAACTGCGATTTATGGGGGAATGTATTTTAATTTCAATTTCCTTTCGTTTATGTCTGCACATGTGTGCTTCGCCCTTTACTTTCCAATTGGCAATGGTTTATTAACAGTGCTCACCCCGCGCCCCGAGCACCGAGCCCCACTCAGCCCCGCCGACTCAACCATTCCAAGCGATTGCCATTGCCTCCACATTTACCTCCACTCTTCTACAGCGCTTTTCAGCTTTTACGCACTGCTTGCAGTTTGGCTACTGCTTTGGCAGCCTAGCCTTGAACTGCCTGCCGACGCCTTTGCGTGGGCAAGCCGTGTGTTGATACCCTTTGCGAGAGATACTACAGTTTTGATCAGACATTTGCAACGCATGAATGGAACACACCCAAGTCGATATTGTCTTGTTCTAGGAGCACTAGACTATTAGACTATTAGTATTATAGTATTACTATAGGGCAGAGCTGGGCGAGTCACTAACAGATGACGTGGACCAACCGCTACTCTCAATGATAGCCAAATTGTGTAGAGTTCTTAACAGTAAACCCCTGCAAGAGTATCCAACCAATCGCTCAGCGGTGGATTCGTTTTTATTTTCTGTATCTTTTACCTTTTCTGGCATTTTCCCCAATGCAGTTGTTGTTTTGTTTTGTTTGTTCGTTAATGCTGTCCAAAATAGTTGCAAAATTTCAATTAAATATGCAAATCTCAGCGGAAATTAACTTTTACGGGCAAAGTGGAAGCAGTTTGGGAAATTATAGCCTGGGAATTATAGACTCCACAGAATTTGGCTACGACTACCTTGAGTTGCATACAAATGAGTAAAGAGATTATATAGTTGATATATGCAGCAAATAAATGGTTAACGATCAGTTCATCAACCCATTTTCGTATACTTGCGAATCTATCTACATATTCCACTTTGGTTCCCATAGCGAGCCCAGACCCAACCCACCCACCCCTACAGTAACTAGAAACAGGGCCATTCCCACTTTGGCTTACCGAATCGCATTCTGAATAAGTGAACAGCCAGGCCAGAAGAGCAGCGGAGAGGGTAACCAGCCAACGGCAATGACAAATCTCCAGAAAGCGCCCATAAGCATTTCAATTAATAGCTGAGACCGGAGACCAGAGACCGGAGTCCGGAGAACTTTCTACTTCATTTGGAATGCAAAACCAAAGCCCAGACGCGTTTAGAGATGGGTACAAACACCAATTCGTGTACGATATTTGTAGGCGTGGCGCCTCACGAGAAGGATTACTACGAAAAGAGGAATCGATGAGATCGTTGGCTCGATATTTGCACTGGTTTCAGCAAAATGGAGTGCAAATTATCCAAGAAATTATCAAAATTAGTGGATACTTTTCTCCTCCCGCACCCATCGCTAGCCAAAGGCAAAGCTCGGTTCGGTTTGGTTCGGATGATAGCGACAATTTGTAGACGACTCTGCTGTTTGTTTGGATTGCATTTTGATTGCCATAATTGTTGTTGGAGTTGCAAATGCAACTCTTGTTGGTTAGTTTTGTGGGCAGAGCGAATGAGTGAGTCACAGAAGTGGGCTTCACCCAATCCCAAACCCAAACCCAAACCGAATCTACGTGAGACACAAACACACACCCTAAAACGGCAACCCAGTTTCATAGTTGCCAGCTTGAAAAATCAGTTTTCAGTCACGTCTCGACGTCGTCGTCGTCAATCGTTGCAGGCGAAAACGCCATCTAATCGTACCTCGCACTCGCACTCGCACTCGCATACTCGCATACTCGTATCTGGCAATGCCATCATTGCCATCACCACGCACGTACTCTCCTACCAGCCGGCAAAAACCAAGAGGTGGAGCAGCAACCAAGGAGAAAGAGAGAGAGACAGAGAGAGAGAGAGAGTTAGGAGATAGCGGTTAGAAATGCTCCTTGAGGAGGTCAAAACTGTTCACTTTTTTACGGTTTATTTTTTCGGTTGAACTCCCTTTGCCTTGTCGTCGCGTCGGCTTTGTCTTCGCTCGGTCTCTCCCTCATTGTTCGGTTGCAGCTTTCCCCCAGTTCGGCAAAACGTTCCGTTATTAATTCGTCACGATTGAGTGGCAGCTGTGTGGCAGCCTCGTCTACTGCGGCTGCTGCTCCAAGCGACGTCAACGTCAACATCTACGTCTGCCACAGAGGCTGCGACTGCGTTGCGCCGCACTGCGGCTGCTTAAAGGGAAATTAGTGAAAAGCTGTCACAGCTGCCGTTCCCGTTTCCCATTCCCCATTCCCCTCCCTCCATTTGCTCTGCGGCTGTTGCCATTGGCCGCACGTGGCCCCAACTTGGCTTCTAAGTGCAACATTGCAGGCAGCCCTCACAGCCGTCGCCTGGCCAAACCCAGAGCAGAGATTGAGCCAGAAATGTGATATTTGAACAAGATACGAACGAGTACGTACGTATTTGTGTTCCGTGCCGTTACGTTCCGTTCCTAACTCAACGAACTGTGGCCTGCGCTGCTCGTAAAGTGAACGCAATGAAACTTGACCAGAAGATTATTTACTCAGCCTCAGTCTCAGTCTCTCTATGCGTATGCGAGTAATGTGGGGATTGGTTGGATAATTGCTTAACCAAAGGGTGGGGTGGAGTGGGGTGGGGTGGTAACTACCCCTCCTCTGCTTCATCGCATTGAAATTTGACCCAAAAGTGTGCCCACTCATTGCTGGTTTGCTTTGGTTTGGTTTGGTAATAATTGCAAAACTTTTATTAAAATCATCATAGAAATATACAGTGTCATATATAGGGCAGATCTTGGGTTACATCAGTTCTCTTCTTTAAAGAAAACCCCATTCCAATCGATAGATTAAACAATTTTCTAAGAGATTGGCTTTATTTTATAGGTCTAATATCTTTATATCCTTATACATCCATACAATATGTCCCTAAGGTGTTCTTATATGGTCTTCTTTTTCTTTGGGCTGGTGTACACTTCCAGTTATAGTCCTATGGGACTGTCCAAGAAGGACTCTGTTTGCAGAGAAATTCGAATGAAAGTGACCCTAAAATACATGCAAAAATCATATGTGTGTGTTTATGGTAAATGTTTTCTAGTCTTAATCAAAGTTTACTTTAACTATGGAGTGGCATTCGCTGGCATTCGCTGTCCTGTTGTTTGTTGAATGCCTCACATGGTTCCCACATGGCAAGGGCGCATAATCATGAATTCGGTCATCATCCAGGCATCACGCATGGCGCATGGCGCATCGTCCAGCTTTCCTTTTCAAAAGAAGAGACGAGCAACAGCAAAAGCAACAACAACAACAATGAAAACATGTTGCAACTTTCTTCGTTTTGTGGCCATAAGGTCATCCAGTCTGTCTTCTGTCGCCCCTCGATCTCGGCCTTCTCGGCTGTGAAAGTGCACTCTCGACTTGGCATGGCATGGCACGGCATGGCTTGGCTTGGTGTTCGGCGGCGACAAGCCGCGCGATAGAGCGTTAGAGTTCAAAAGACTCAGGCCACGAACTCGTTTTCCCATTGACGACAAGTGTCATTCCATGCGATGCCATGCGATGCGATGCCATGCCATGCCACCAAAGGCTTTAAAGAAGAGACCCACTAAGGAGGAGGACAGCTTTGTTGCCGAGGCGCCTCGCAATTTTGAATTGTTTGTCTTGTTGCAGGCGAAAGCGAATTTTGTTCGTGCCAATTGCAGTCGAAAAACCAAAAACCAAAAACAATTTTCAAAGCCAAGGCGAGGCGAGGCACGGCACAAAATGAAAGTGTTTTTGTTGCTGCTGCCGACGCTGTGCGGCTCTGCGGTGGCTTGGTGGCTTGTTGGGGGTCCCCCTGCCACCCCGAGGAAACACGTTTCGGCAACATTGGCGGCACTCAACATGTTGCGCGAAAAACATGCTTACAAGACGGGCCTCCTCCCCATCGTCAGTGGCTGTGGTAGCGGCGCCAGCCCCTCCAACTCCACTCAACTCCACTCTCATCCCTCTCTCATCCCCCAGCTGAGTAAATTTTCCTAATTAGTGGCCGTGCGAAAGAAAAGCGAAAACGAACAGCAGCTGCAGCTGCAGCTTCATTTTGTTTGGGAAAAATGAAAACTATTCAATGAAACAAAGAACTATTAGGCATAGCTTTTTATGGCCACTCCCCAAAAGGACATCAGTGCCAGGCTCCGCTCAAAGCCTCCTTTGGTGATTGATGCCACTCCACCGGAGTGGCTATCGTGATAGATGGTCTCTTGGTGAGCAGATTCGGGCGGAGGCTACCAGTCTTTGATTTTCGCAGCCCCAGGATCCGCTTTGGGGTCCATCTTTGAGTTCGGCTAAAGAATATGCTGGTTGCGGGAAGTCTCCAGTATAAGACTGTCTATAAGACAGTTGGCTAAAGCTAAAGCCAAAGATCTATAATAAAGCCTCTTTATAGCGGCAGCACTCAGAGATCGATTGCCGCAGAATAAAAGCCATAAATACTACGAACATCTTAACTTCAGAAGTTCAACGATCCCCTTGATGGCGAGATATATCTTGAATACAGATTAAATCCACCCAGAGATCATCAGAGATCAGTAGGAACAGCAATTCCATTCAAAGTTCTTTGTTTCATCCAAACTTTCCATCGAGGAATGGAATTCCATCAACTATTGTATTTTCAATTGTTAAACGATTTCCTTGCCACCTACCTGTATATACATATGTACATATGTATGTGTGCATGAACATCTAATTTCACAGTGTTAGTCCATGTCTTGGAGATCATCAGTTAGCGTAGAACAGAAAACAATGGGAACACGCGGCCGGGCCGCACAATCAAGGCAGCGAATAATCAAAAAATATGTAAATATGTTAAGCAAAATGAAACAAATAAACAATAAACAGCGAAAAAACAACAACAAAACCTACTACAAATAAAGGAAACGCCGAAACTTTCTTTTACGCTGACGTCGCGCAGTCGCCGTAGCAGCGCAGTTGCTGTCGACGCTGGACATTGGGGCGCTGTTCGCTTGACATTGGACTGCTTTGGTACTGCTTTGACTTTGGTACTGCTTTGACTTTGGCTTTGCTGTTGCTGTTTGCTGTTGTTTTTTTTGTAACTGTTGATGTTTCTGTTGTTGTTTTAAATGGTTTTAACTGGAGCATACCATATAAATGGCCCTCGGGCGTGTGGGATGGGCTGTGGCTGGGGAGGGGCATGTGCTGCTACACTGTGCTAAATTTGGCAGTTGTTGCTGCTGACCAGAGCACCTCGCCGGACAATTAGCACCTGTTCGGTTGGTTAGTTTCGGGCTTCTCGCGCATGTCTACCCCATTACCAGCTTTTGTAACGAAATGCTCGCACTATGGTTTGTTGAACAAATGTTTTCCAAATTTGTTTTGCAGATGAAAAAGTCCCGCGATACGGACAAAACATCATCCGCGGGGTCACAGGCACATACCAATGCGAATGCGGCATGCAACATAGCCGCAGCGACGGCAACGGCGGCCGCAGTGGCAGCAGCTGATAAAAAGAACAACAACAACAATTGCAGCAATCGCAACAAAGACAAATCCAATTTGCAGACAAACGGTGGAGGAGGAGGAGGCAAAAATTGGAAGGTAAGCGTAAGCGTAAGCATAAGCATAAGCGTAAGCGTAAATTGTAATTAAATATGAATTTGTGCGATAATTAAAGCAAAAAGGAAAACAAAAGGAAAAGCTACCAATTGGTGAAAGAGAGGGTGGGATAGAGACCGAGAGAGAAGACAAAGGAAATGTGTGTGTTCGCGGTGATGTAACACGAAAGCTTACACACACTGCCAACACGTGCGCCACGCATAATGCATTCGTGTCAGCAGAAATGAAGAGAGAAAAGTTGCGAGTAGAGCACACTGCTTGCTTTGAGCCGTTATGCGGCCGAGTGACTTTTGACTTGCTTGGCCCCCCCGCGAACTCTTTTTCTCTTATCTTTGAGAACGAGTGATCTGCAAGTGAAACAAAAGCTTCAGTCCCCCCCCCCAACCCCACCACGAAACTTGCCTGGCTTTCTTACCTCCTTCGATAGTGAGAGAGAAAGAGAGAGAGCGAGAGCGTTACAATTGCAACACAATGCTAATAAGTCTGCTCAATAAAAAAGTGTTGACCGATGCCCGCGATTATGAAATGAGGAAACCATTTTTGTTTAATTACACTTTTTGCCCCTGTTCATTTATTTTATTATTGTTATGCTACATGCTACTTTGTCTCTGTCTGTCTGGCAGGCAGCATCACGCATCAAGTCAAGAAAAGTGGGCCATGCGCTGGCTGACCCGTTTACAGAAAAATAGCAGCAGCAGCAGCAGTAGCAGCTCTTTTTTTTTTCCTTACTTGCGCTTTAATTATTTTCTAAATTGTGCTTGTGCCTGCCTGTGTTCTGTTTTGCCGCTTTCGCAATTGCAACATAAAAACCAAACCGCATTCGAGCTTCCCCCTCGCATCCGTTATGTTACGTGCTATTTAAGCTCAAATAATTAATAAAACAACAGACAGAAGCTACAGCAGCAGCAACAGAAGCAGAAGCAGGCTTTTAAAGGGAGAGGTCGCTCAGTTTGAGTTAAAGCTGTTGGTTTAGTGGTATTATTCGATCGGACTCTATCCATTCAACTATCTATCAAATAGTAAACATATTAGGAGTGTTCTGTAACAAAAAGTCTTTTGTTTTTTGCTAAGAGTTTGGCTAATAATTCCAACAAACGATTTCAGTTACAAAAAATTACTTTTTGAATACGATAAACATAAAATGGCGCAATTGTAAATGTAATCGCTGTTAACATAAAACAAGATGTTCTTGTTCTGTTAGGCTCGGCTTAGTGTGGGTAAACGCAGGCAGGAGCCCGGCTCAGCTGTTCAGTTTCATTAAGCTGGCAACGCCAGCGCGCACTATTCGATTCAAAATCAAAGAAATTAAATTCAACCAAAAGAAAATGAAGTCGAAAAACAGCTGGTAATTTCCTTAATTAAAGCAGAAGCTTCCGCAAATTCCAATATTGCATGCCACATTTGCATGCACCAGCCACATAAACATCAGCCACATTTTAAGTCCACTTAAAACAAGTACAGATTTTTCTGCGAGCCAGCCCGAAGATGATGGCGTTGGATGGATGGATGGAGATGGATACTTGGTTGCTGCTGGAATGGACTGTTGTGAGACTGTGTGGTTCGTTCCGTGTGTGGATTTAACGGCATGATTTGGCGTAAAATCAAAGCATTTAAGGCGATTTAGTGGTCATTGACCAAATTGCCATCGACTCTGCTCGTTTAATTATTGAATCTGACCAAAAGTGTTTTCTTTTCGTTGCGCAGGGCATCGTCCACAGCAATCCAAATCCCAATGGCAATGGAGGAATCGGCGTCGGCGTCGGTGTCGGCACCACAGCCCAGCCCCCGAAGGTCTTTCACAATACTCGCTGTACCCGTCACCACAAGCCCCATCACAGCCACACCAATGGAGGAGGAGGAGGAGCAGGGTTGGGAGCAGGAACAGGTGCCGGAACGAACGGCTTGGACACCGCCCAACAAAGAGAACGGGAACGGGATCGCGACAGGGAGCGAGAGCGAGAGCGGGAGAGAGAGCGCGAGCGCGAGCGGGAGCGGGAACATCACCTGCATATGCATAACCATGCCCATGGTCTGAGGAGAAAATCCGAGTCTGTTCTGTCCACGGATTCGGATATACGCTTCACCCGCCGCAAGCTGGGAGATGGTCAAAAATGCGGCTGCGCTGTGATCGCCGGTTTCCTTATAGCCTTGCTCGTGGCCGGGGCATTCGTTTATGTGGGATGTGAGTGTGCCTCCTCTGCCCTGCCCTGCCCTGCCCTACCCTGCGGCACTGCATCCATCTTTCACTGAATTAAATTCTAAATCAAAATTCCCTCTTGCAGACACATATTTCCGTCCAGAACCGCTGCCGGATCGTGTCTTTCGCGGCCGCTTCATGGTGCTCAACGACAAGTGGAGCATGGATCTGGCCAATCAGAACTCTCTGCGTTTCCAGCACAAGTCGAGGGACTACAGGGAGCGGATAAATCTCACTTTGCGGCGTTCGGATCTGCGGGAGGCGTACGAGGGCAGCGAGATCTTGGCTTTAGATGGGTGAGTAGCAATCAAACACCACGGATATGGCCATCCACTAAAAGGGAAACCCTTCATCCCCACAGAAGCGAGGATAATAATAACATCATCGTGCACTTCAACATGATCTTTGATCCGTACGCGGGTCTGGTGAGCAGCGGTGAGCTTCTGGCGCTTTTCCATGAAGAGATGAGCGACCATCAGCGTCGGCACTTTGCCAATATGACCGTGGATGTGTCCAGTCTGAGCATCAAGGAGACCACGGGCCTCATTGAGGAGCCCATCATGTCCAGCTCCCCGCTGGGGGGACACGATGAGACCACCGAGCCGGTGGTGACCACCACACCGGCGCCACCGCGTCGCTGTGAGCCCATCCAGCTGAGCTACTGCCGCCAGTTGGGCTACAACGTGACCACGTATCCCAATCTGCTGGGCCATGCCAGCTACGAGCAGGTGGCCGATGATTTGATCGTCTTCCGGGAGCTGGTGGATGGGGAATGTTATCGCGAAGCCTACGACTTTGTGTGCCGCCTGCTCCAGCCGCCCTGCGATACCCACGGCTCGAGCATGCAGCCCACGCCCGGCCATATGTGCCGCGAGTATTGTGAGTCCTTCATGGCCGGTTGTGGGAGTCGGTTGCCCCAGCGATTCCGTCAGTACTTTGACTGCGAACGCTTCCCCGAGTCGACGGGCACGCAGTCCTGTCAGCAGAAGCCGCACTGTGTCAGCGATATGCAGAGCAATGTGCAGAGTCCACGGCTCTGTGATGGCTATGCGGACTGTCCGGATCTGTCTGATGAGCGCAGCTGTGCCTTCTGCTCCCCAAATGCCCTGTACTGTGGCAGGGGCCGGGCATGTGTGCCCCGAAAGGCGCGGTGCGATGGCAAGGCGGATTGTCCCGATGGAGCGGATGAGAAGGATTGCCGTGAGTGCTGCTGTGCAGAGCCAGCCGTGAAAAGGGTCTTCCTAATTAATGGCCCTTCTTTTCCTCTCAGTTTCCATTGCTCCTCTGGCCGCGGATCTGCTGCAGCCGGAGCCCCTGGTTCCCTATCTGTCGCGCTTCCATGCCGCTGGCTATGCCGTGTTTTCGGAGAAGGGCGTCGTGGGCAAGCTGTGTGCCGAGGGACTTGAGGGCGACGCCAAGCTAGTGGTGCGCCAGACCGTCTCCGAATCGCTCTGCAAGTCATTGGGCTACGAGTAAGGATCACGAAACTCTTACCCTTACCTCATAATCGTTCGCACTGACACGTTCTTTCTCCCCTGCAGATCCGTGGAAATCTTCGACGTGCAAAACGACACAGAACAGCTGACAGACTATGTGCGCGTCCTGGATCCCCATGCGCCGGAAATCAGCTTCATCCGGACACACTGTCCCCGGCGGCAAGTGCTGTATGTGGGCTGTGGCGACCTGAGATGCGGCGTTCAGTCGGCGCTCTTCAATGCCAAACAGCATTTGTCGCTGCCGAAGATGTCGGCCCCTGGGGACTGGCCCTGGCTGGTGGCTCTCTTCCGTGAGGACATTCATGTGTGCGATGGCACGCTCATATCGCAGGATTGGGTCCTCACCACGGAGGGCTGTTTCCAGGGCCAGCCCCGGGCCACCTGGATGGCCATTGTGGGTGCGGTGCGACTCTCCGCCAAGGCCCCGTGGACGCAGAGGCGACGCATTATTGGGATGATTAAGAGTCCCGTCGAGGGCTCCACGGCGGCGCTGGTGCGGCTGGAGACTCCGGTTAGCTTCTCGGATCATGTGCGTCCCATCTGTCTGCCCGATGCCCTGCAGCGGAGACAACTGGCTGTGCCCGCAGTCCAGAGGCGCGCCTATGTACCAGTGGCCGAGCGCCTGGAGGGGCAGCAGCCGGTGGTTCAAGTCCAGCGAAGTCCGCTGGCCCAGGAAACACAGCAGTTCTTCCTGATACCCTCCCAGGAGCAAATGGAGGGATCCGGCAGTACAGAGGAAGTCCCGGAGGACGAGGCGGGAGAGGAGGAGGATAATTATCCACAGCAGGCAGAAGCCGCCGCCTCGTACATGCCCAGGGCAGAGGCACTGCACCAGGAACTGGATTCCTATCCCCTGCCCGACCATGCACCGCAGGTCAACTACTACGGCGGCAGCTCTTCCTCCTCCTCCTCCGCCGCCTACTCCTCCTCCACCACCCGCTCAGCCACAAAGCCATCTTCAGCTGTAGCTGCATCTGGAGCCCAGCCCGTCCAGTCAGCAGCGCAGGAGCAGATCTGGACAAACTGCAACACGCTGGGCTGGTCCCGGCAGCGGGATCACCTGCAGCGCGTCCAGCTGAAGATCGGCGACATGGCGCCCTGCGAAAATGTGTCCATAGCCACGGTCAACTCCATGTGCATGGAGGCCACCTACCAGAAGTACGACTGCACGGTGAGTGATATTCATTTGACAGCAATAAAGCAAAGCAGAGAGAGGAGAGAGGCTTCTTATCTGTAAAACAGCGGTGGGCACCGTTATCAGCGAGGCTCCAGTCGAGTCTAGCAGCGATCGTTCACGATCAGTCACGCACACTCCGTGCACAGCAAAAGTTTTGAAATTCTTAGGCATGTGTTTTCCACCACTCGCTTGTGGTTATGCCGGACGCTGGAGCAATGAAAAGGCATTCAATTATTTAATTCGTATACTTTTATTTGGATTTCATTTGGTTTCGAAATAACAATCTTAGTAGGAACAGTGGTTCAACCTTAATGCTTAGAGATACAATGAGTGTTTAGTATATATGTACGTCTTTTATACATACGTACTAGGGCTATGTACAGTTTTGGGTGGCGTCCAAGCTATATGCGAATGGAGCGCATGGTGGGCAGCGGAGCAATGGGTGCAGCTCGTCTGGGCTTGGCACAGACATCCAGACGTAAACGCTTCGGTTGCGGCTGCTGGGGCTCCTCCCGGCTGACCCGGATCTCAGCCTTCCTCTGCAGTTGTTGCTGTGGCTGTTGTTCTCTCATGAAACAGTTCTGACGACGCACAGGAACCCCCTCAGCGCTGGGCAATGAGCCCAGGAAACAGTTCTGACGATAGACAGCCACTGGCTTGTATTCCTCCCGCTCCTGCTCCAGCTCCAGCTTGCGCTCCTCCTTTTCCTGCTCCTGCTTGGGCTCCTCCTTTTCTTGTTCCTGCTCCTGCTCCAGGGTCTGTTGGTCCGTTGGCGTCGTATCCTGCTCTGTTTGACGCTTCCGCTTGATGGATTGGTTCAGGCTGTGGCCAAGTAGCAGCTTCTGGCACCTTACGCGCAGATAGAAAGTTATCTCCGGGCAGGGGAAGAGCACTAGAAAGTATTCCAGGAGCTGCGGCTCAAAGATGTAGCCCTTGCCGTTGGTCAGGAGCAGGGCTTCTTTTTGGGTATCGGGAATGCCAAAGCGGGCCATGGCTGGAAGAATTTTGAATATATTTCCTTTGCTTTGACTCGCTCCTATGCACCGTGACTCACCTTGGACTATGACCTCCTCATAGCTGTTGCCCGCTTCGCAGATTATGAAACTCGTCTCGCCCTGGAAGCAGATCTTCAGGCAGCTCTTGATATCCGTCATGCTGAATATTTTGATTTATTTGGATGAACAAAAAGTATTCCTTCTTCTTATTGTTGTCGTTTTCGACACTCTGCTTCTCCTTCACTGCTTTCTCTCTTTTTGGGTGTTTATCGTGTGCGATCGGTGGAAAGGTTGCCGCATAAATGCATTCCAGTGGCCGGCTCTCGTTTTATATATACGCTGAAGCCATCTCCATCTCCATCCCTTCCCTTCCTCTGCCACTCTTTGTTTCCATTCTCTCTATTTGCCTGGCCGCTGCAGCTGCAGTCGGGCTGCTGTTCGTTGTAGGTAAGCAAAGTGGTGGATTGGATCTTTTTGCTCCTTCTGTCGCCCAGGTAGTCGTGCGTAACGGCATGAGAGGGGGTGGGTTGTTGTTGTTGCTCCAGAGAGAGAGAGAGCGGCAGGCAGCGAGCGTTCCAGAGAGAGCGAGAGCAGACGGCCTGGAAAGCGCGCTAATCTTACTCATTCACCAAACACGTTCCTTCATGTCGCGTGCTGTGTGACGTCACTAGTACCGCCAATTGGAGTTACCCTGATTAAAATTGCTTGTGAAATGCCATTTGAGCGCGCCCGCACTGAATGGGAGTTACAGTTTAGAATACATATGTACATACATGTATGTGTGTGTGAGAATGAATGAAATGAATATTTTTTCTTTATTTCGTCCATAAACTAATGATTACATTTCAATTAAATCTCCTTTATTAACAATTGCTTTACAAAATACGAAATATTTTCTGTCTCTACCACAAAACAGCAAGAGGAGTACTCTGGAGCGCCCGTGCAATGCCTGATTCCAGGCACCAATCAGTGGGCCCTCATCGGCGTCTCCTCGTGGCGCATCGCGTGCGGTCCCACAGGTGTCGAGAGACCCCGCATGTACGACAAGATCGCCTCGAATGCCGCCTGGATACGGGAGACGGTGAATGCGGTATAGCAGCCCCCAGCATTTGTATAAAAACGATCAAAAGATCTGAATCAAATCGAACAACTATGTATCTTTGTATTATGTAAAAAGAAACGAGGAGAAAACTTAACCAACCGCCACTAACTGGGCTCGGCCTCCCTTTATTAGCACATACTGTATCTGTACTATTCTTTTTATACGTAATCTATTCTATTCTACTCTATGTTTTTTTTTTTTTTTTGCTGTTTTGTGTAATATTTATTAACTATGCTGTAATTGTATGTTAAACATGTCGAAAAAGAAGCACATTTAGTTGTTAGGAATTACTTTAGCTGTTTGTAGAAAGATATTGTTGAATAAAATGAAATCAAGTGAAGCTCGCAAGGCGCCATTCCGGATTCGAATCAGGTGGCAACGTGCATGGACTCCCATTTACCGTTGCTCTGCAGGCGATACTGAACACGATCGGCGATCAGGCCGTGGCCCACTTTGAGAAAGTCCCAGCGTTGGGGCTGGAACTTCCAGCCGGTGCTACAAAAATTGGGATTGAGAATTGCGGTTGGCGATGGGTTGGTATGGGTTTTCTTACTAGCTAGCTGGCCTCTCGATGGGATTCCCAGAGGTCAAGTGCTCCTTCAGGAAGCTGTCGTGCTTCGTCTTTAGCTGATCGTAGTCCACGGGCTCGCCACAGGGACAAACGTGGCCACGTATCTTGGCCGGCAAATCCTCTTTAGCCCACAGGGCATCCATTTCAGATTCGGGCAGCTCCACTGCCGTGGCCCCAATCAAACGCACCTGCCATGTGGTGTCCTTGCCATCAGTATCTTTTACAAGCGGCAGATAGAAGGTTAGGCTGGCCTTCGGATTGGCCTGCAGATTCTTGCAGTTGCGCGTGTATCGATGGGTGATGTAGAATACATAGTTGTCGCTCGATAGGCCACGATATAGCACAGTTCGGTTGAGCACACCGAATTCGTCATCTATGGTGGCCAGATTCATGTCTTGTAACAAGCCATCCGGTTTCCCTTGAGCAACTGTCTCTAGAAGTTGCTGAAACAGCTGCACAGGATCGACGGGAGGGTCAATGATTTTGGCTAAGGCTGATGTTTGGGCCATATTCCTGAACAATATAAATAATTTGAAATTTACAAATCATGGCGCGCTTTGTGCCTTAACAGTTGTACGAGAGTGCTGTAAGGCGCGATACATGCCTATCAGAACCGATTGCTGTGTCGGTAAAAACAGCTGTCGGCGAGATGCCTTTACCAACACTGTACAAAATCTGGGAGAAAACCGACACGACAATAATTCATAGCCGAATTTAGCAAACAGCTCAGCTTTTGCTGGCTGAATCCCAACACTACCGACCATGACATCCATCCTGGACATGAAGGCCGGCCCGCCGGACTATTGGGCCGAGATCAGCAACTTTTTTCTGCCGCTAAAATATCTGATAACCAACGACCGCTTCGATGCGTTTGTCCAGGATATTGACTTGTATTACCTGATAAATGCTGTGTTTTGGATATTTGTGGCTCTGTCCTGTGGCTTCTATGGGTTTCAGCGTATTTTTCAGGTAAGCCAAAGCTCTCCAGCTCAAGTGCAATATTCCACGACGGCGTTCACTCTCTTTTTGAGGGGTTGCTGAAATAATTTCGCGTTTATAAATAAACGGAGGGTGGTCAGTGGCGGTTTGGGGGATGGTCGGTGGCCTAAATGGGGCACCTAAAATGTTAAAATACATTATTTGAATCCACAAGCTCATTGCAGTTTTCCATTCAATCCGCTCCTGGCTGACAAGCAGCGATAGCATAAAGAGCCGACCACCAACGACCACTGACCGCCCGACCATAATACATTATCTGATGCGGCGTCAGACCAATGCTCCACTAATTGCCCACCACCCTTACCCTCCCTTCCGTCGTTTCCCCTTTATTGGCAGCTCTTCCTCAAGTCGTCGAATATGAAGTACTTTAAGCGCAAACAATTCGCGAGACTGATTTGGAACATCGCCTTCTATGCGGCCAGCTGCTTGTTCCTGCACTTCTACAACGAGTTTATGATACTCCCCCAATTGATGAAGAACCAAGGACGGTACTCGCTCTTTTATTCATCGGACAATCTCATCTTCTACCGGTCCCATCAGTTGGAGAAGTTTCAGTTTTACTCAATATTCATCATCACCTTCTACCTGCATGGAGCCATGCTGGACTACAAGGAGGCAGATTTTCTGGAGGTCGCCTCCAAGGGCCTCTACCTGTTGGCCCTCGTGGCCATCGATGTGTACAGGCATGTCTCGACTTGTTCTACTTTTATCGTACTTTTATGTGATTCAATCAGTTTGGCCTAACCCCCCCGATAGATATGAGAACTATTTTGTGGGCCTGAATCTCACGCTGGGCCTGTACAGCATACTCACCGAGGTGCTCGCCCTGCTCTCCCTGCCCAGCTCCAATCGGAATCGGCTGGTCTATCAAATGTTCCTAGGCCTAAGGATCGCAGCGTGGGCGCATGTCTTCATCAACCTGCTCCCCTTCAAGTATTTCATTCCCACTCTCTTTGCGAAGAACTTCAAGTTGCCGCTGAATGTAGCCATCTGGCTGTGGTACGGTCTCTCCATCTGGAACTCCCCGGTACTACAATATTTTTACCATCAGATCTACCATACGAATCCATCGGATTGCTCCGGCGAGGGATCTGCGGCGAAGTAAACCCTTTATTTACCCAGCTCCCGCTGTATTCACAAAATCCCTTTCCTATAGATGCATCCTGGTCAAGGACTCCATTGAGTACCGTCACTACAAGACGCTAAAGAAGGCCTATCTTGAGGTAAAACTGGCCCATGAGAAGGCCACGGCTAATGCATTGCCAGCCAGCGAATCTGCCTCGGCCTCGGCCAAAACCTTTCAGGCCATCAAATGTAAGTAGACCCAACCAAAACTGAAGACGCTTTCTAATCCCAATGTTAACATTTTAGGCGTAATGATGCTAAAGCGTAAATTGAAGCGAATACGGGAAGGACGTGGGCACGAGCCGGAGGATGACAACGATGATCTGACCACTGATACCTAATCCTCGCTAGCGACTGAACCTCGCAATTAGAAAAGACACAACACAACTCACATATAAAGGCATAGAGACACTTTTCCTTAAACCAAAAAAGACAAAGATCTGCATAGGCTAAAAAAATGCACCAAAAATGTAACTACTTCCTACTCTCGTTCTCTGTCTCTGCCTCTCTCTCTCTCTCTCTATATGTACTTACAATATCTTTCTCTCTATCACGCTTGGCAAACGCTTGGCAAGGTTTATGCGTGTCTGCGTCAAGCGTTTGAAAGCTTTAATTTTTGTTCGTGTGGAAGTTCAAATGTGCTGAGCTGTCCACCCTTACACGACTTTATGTATAGTATAGTATTTTAAACAATTGTTCCTCACATATATATATTGGTTCCTCATTATAAGAGAAAAACGCAATGTGTTAATTAATCAGAAAACTTATTTTCATATCCTCTGAAACCCATAGAACTTTTGGCACAAAATACCGTCTTATAGGCATCTCTTTGTGAGACTCTGCTCGAATACTAATACTAAATTATAATATCCCTAGAGGCTAATCCATTGTGCACCCTTCTTTAATATATTTGTGAGACTCCTTAGAGGGGGGCATCCATCAACTAGTTCCAAAAATGTAAATCAAAACTCTGTGAAGGAAAACCTTACAGAATCTATTAGACTCACATAAGCTACACCCTTGGGTGTAGGGTCTTGGGGGTGGTGGGGGATGGTTCTATCCACCTCTAGGGCGGCCTTAACCCTCAATCTCTCCATCACTGATGCACTGTTTCCCTCGCTCTCTCTCTCTCTCTATCTCTCTCCTTTAGATGTTTAAGTCGCCTTCAACTTATTGTTGTTGTTTATTCGCTGTGACTTAATGACATATTGAAATATTTTAATGTTTTTCTTTGTTGTTGTTTGTTTTTCGTTCCTTTTTAATTGAAATATACTATATATGGGACTAAACGAGCGCAATTGAAATGTGTGTTGCTGCTGTTGTTATTGGTTGGTTGATTTCACATTCTCGTTGTTCTTTCATTTCATTTCATTTCATTTGGGTTTTCTCATTTTGCTTTATTGATATTTGAAAAGAATTTTCTATTTTAGTTTTTGTTTCTTGCTTTTCCTTTGCTCTTTGCTATTTAGTTTTCTGTTTTAGTATTCGTTTTTGATAACCTTGCAATTGAGGGTATTCCTCTTTGGGCCACCATACACATACCAAACCATACATACTATGCGCGACACATTGTATACAGTTTCTATATATAAATATCCTTACTTCTCTTATTACTGATGGGGCTCTCTGGCTTCGGAACACTGTATTGTAATTAACAAGAGAACAGCTCTAGTGCGATATCTTAACGGTCTCTCGTTGTCGAGAATGCCAAAAAAAAACCCTAAACAATGACTTTTATTGTGCCCTAGCTTGGTTTCAATGGAATTTCAGAGATATCTCTGTGGGTCGACCAATATCACCTGACGTGAGGTATAGCTGCCGGATCATGAGTAGTAAGAGCAGTGAAGCATAGTCAATCAATACTACAATGAACTGTTTTGTACTGTGCCCAAGCTGGTTTCAATTGAATCAGGAAGAGATCGGAATAGAAATCGGAATCGAATAATCATTTGGCTTAAGCCAGCCATTAGCGGTTCTCTCTTTGTCATACATATGCTATGTATGATGCGATATCTTTTCGATCTTTAAGTGTGTATAAACCCAGCACAATGAACTGTTATTCAGTCGAATTGAAGATCGTTGAGACCTATGTTATAGTATTTCTGATCATACTCTTATACAAGTTTAGCTGTTCCTTCTCTACTCTGCTACTCTGCTGTCCCTTTGCTAATGAATGATGTGTGTGGTCTTGCTTTCGGATCGGATCACTTTGAATAGGCTGGTTGACTATACAAGTCTTATAGTATGGGAAGGACTGCGAGCTGGGAGCGTACGAAAATATTCAATCAATTGCAAGGGTATTCCATGTTTCGGCTTGCCGAACTTGTAGCTCTCTTTTCTTCATTCTGTCTTTCGTTCTTCTTGTTAACGTTCTTGTTTTTTCGGGTCTTTCTGTGAGAGATCTCTGCTATCGTTTCGTTTGCTTTGTTTTTAAAAATTATTTCACTAGAAGCTACATTTTTGTATTTTACTTTTAATTGTATTTATTTTTGCGGTTTTGTTCGTTTTTGTTTCTCGTTTCTTTTGGGTTTCTCTTATGTGTTGTGTTGCTTTCTTGCTCTCTCGGCTTTAATTTAATTTTAAACACTTTTTAGTTTTTGGTTTTTCTTTTTCCCAATTTGCTTGCAATTTGCTTAGAAAATGTGTGTGTGTGATTTTTCGTTTGGTTTAAGATTTTTTTTGTTTTTGTGATGAACAAATTTTTTACGTGCCGCGAAATATATTCGTATTATTTGTTTTCATTTTTGTTTGTCTTAGAGGATGGTTCTTTGGGGGGGTGGGGGGTGGTAGGTGTCGGTGACTGGGCGAGGGGTTAGGGGTGAGGGGTGAGAGGTCAAGGGTGAGCTGTGAAAAGTGTGCCTCTGGCATTGAGCAAAAAAAAAAATTGTTCTTTCTATTTTTACAATTATTTTTCTCTTTCCATTCGTACATCTTTGCTTTTTGGTTTTCCTTTTATACTTAGTTTTGTAAATCGTATAATTTTATAGTTTTTGTTTTGTTTTTGTTTTTCTGCTTTGTTTAAATATCTTTTATCTTAATTGTTTTTCCATTTTTGTTATTTTCTTAAAATTTAATTCAATTCGTTATGTTTTTTGTTTGCCTTCCACTGTGTGTTACTGCTTCTGCTTCTTCCACATTCTTCTTTGTTTTTTTTAACAATTTTTCTAAATGTTTTTCCATTGCAAAAATGTGTTCATTTTGCCATGAACAATCAATCAATCAATCAATCAATCAATCAATTTCTTTGTTGTTGTTTTTTGTTATGTTTAAGTTAATGTTAATGTTAGTTGTATGTTAATTTTACTATTAAATATATATGTTTTAAAATTAGTGTTAGTTGTTCATCCCGAACGCCTCTCCATTCCGCTGTTAAAGGTACGTTATAAAAAAATGTTTCCTTTTTATGCAATTTGTTGTGTTCATAATTGTAGTTCTCTTTCTTTTAGTTCATTTAATCCCAGAATGTCCCCCGATCCCCAAATATATAGTATATATATGTATATGTATAGTACGAGTATATCTATCTGTTAATGTATAAACACGAACACGCACAAGCACACACACACACACCAATGCCACGCCTCTAACGCTCTCTCCAATGTTTTGTGGCAAACTGTACCCTCAGACATCGAAAAAAGTTGGGTACCCTTCTCAATCTGGAGCTCTTTCATGTTTCTCTTTAGAGTGTGTTGTTCGGGGGTATTATTTTCTCTGGTTTCTGGTAAAAAATATTCCAATTTTTCGTTTTAAAACCTAATTTTTGTTTCGTTTTGAAATCATTTACATTTCGATTTGTTGCTATTCTCATTATCTATTGTTTAATTGTTTAATGACTAGTGATATATGTATGTATGTATGTATGTATGTGTATATATTTCTGGAATATATGCCCCTCGGAGCCCTCAGCTGAACCTATTCAAGGACTCATGAAACCTTAGAGGTTCATTTAGTTTAGGGAACTTTCACAAATGGATTTCGGGACTTGGATTTTGGAATCACTGAAATATTTCATATAACATATGACACTACCATTTGTCCATCTGTCGACTGTTGCCTGTCGCGATTTCTTCCTTTTGTATTTGCCTTTTCGGGAGACTCTCTCTTTATTGAATCATAACACAAAACACGGAAATGCCTGCAGTGCCGAAAATCCATTTACTCTGGGCTCACATTCATTTTCAATTAATCAACTCATTTGTATACCCTTTGTAGGGGTATATTCAATTCATACAAAAGAGGAGCCATTACATACATACGTATGTATGTATATTATATGAGTCGCTAGTCTGCCAGTCTAATCCACCCTATGTTTAAAGTTGTTTAGCTTCATTGGTCCTCCTAACTGGAAGGGTGTTTCAACTTCGGTGCGAGGCTAGCCTCCCCACCTCCCTATCGCCTGGCTGCCCTCCAATCATTTGCACTTGTCACAGAACACATAAAACTGAAATGGAATTGGGAATGGGAATGGGAATGCTACTGGAACTGAAACTGGAAATGGAAATGGCAACAAATGCCAAAAAACGAGAAAACTTTCCGAATGAAATCAAATTCAAATTAGCCAAAATGGACGCCCAAGGAAGGTGAGTGGCAGGAATAGGGGCTGTGGCTGTGGCTGTGTGGTGCTGTGGCGGTGGTGCTGTGGGTGTGGCACGATAATGAGCCAGATGAAAATGAGCATTCAGCAGCAACAACAACAACAACAACAACAACAACAATGGCAACAACACCCACGACTATAACAATTCAAATATAATGAATGAAATTATGTTGAAAACATATTTTTCCTCTGTTCGAGGCCCACAAACAAACAAACGACAAAAAAAAAGACGGTGGAAAAATGTCGACAAACTTTGTCCTGACCATTTTCCCAGTGGAGCATGAGAGGGGGGGGGGGGTACAGGACCAGAGGGAGGCTGTTTTCCTATTAGCAAGCAATAAATTTGTCGCTCTTATTGAGCCAAAAGGTAGGAGTGGCTAGGAGTAGGCCACACGCCAGCAAACGAGAGCCAGGCCGGGCCGGGCCGGGCACAACAGACAGAGCCAGAAAACATAGATAGGGACATGAGACATTAAACGATATGGGGGGGTGGATGGCAGAAGAAGAAAAGCGGGACTGACTCCGAACCGGAAGAGCCAGGGGAGGGGCTTAGGGGACATTGGACGGGAAACGGAAGTGGAAGGCAACCGGTAGATGGTTGCGTAGTGGAAAATGTCGCCCAAGGGTGTAAAGTTGCTTTTTGGTTGTTCGGGATGTACGGGATGTTCTGCGACACAACGGGACGTGAGAGGACAGCAGAGATGGTCCCGAACTGGACTGGTCTATACAGAGAGAGAGAGAGAGAGAGGTGACGGGGAGAGGCGGTTCGGCTGTGAGGCGAAGGCCGTTTCGGGTGGCTATAACTTTATGATTGCTTTTGTATTGCCTCCTGCGTTTGGGGGCTCGACACGCGACACTCTGGCTCATAGATAAAATGATGTTACAGTGGAAATGGCCAATGATGGACATTTCCGGGAAACCTTTTCTTTTTGTTCCTGCCACTTCTGCTCCTGCTCCTGTTCGATTGAAAAAACGTCACTGCTTTGGCTTGGAGGTGTGCGAGAAGAGTGAAGGGTGGCCCCCGCTTAATGCATTCGGCTTTGATGATTGAGGGTATTGCATGGATTGAGCTGATTGAAAGAAAGGCGAGTAAGATTGAAAGAAGTAAATGCTTGCTGCTTTTACACTGCTTCACCACTGCTTCACTACTGCTTCACCACCGCTCTCCTTCCAGACCCAACATTGCTCTTCCACTGCTTATATTTTATTTTTTTCACTTACACAGAAAATGGCTTTAGATCGAGGTTCAGCGATGCTCAATTTTGTATTGTATTGTATTGATAATTGAAAATCAACAAATCAATTTCCTAGAAATAAAAAAGCATTTTATAAAACGGTTCTAAACTCCCCTCGCAACCCCCAGAGGTTGTTACAGCCCGAAGTCCGCATCGTGGGATCTTTACTGTGAATACTTTAGGGCGGCAACAGGGAGAACAAACAAACCCGACTCCGCTTTTGGGCCACCGATACGCATCGCTCATCGGCATCCAGCCGGTCATCGAGGATGGAGAGTGGGGAGGCGGACCACCCGGACCTGGACCCGGACCTGGACCCGGACCCCAAAGCGACCAAAACATAAATGAATGAAACAAAGGCAATTACAACAAAGACAACAAAAGCGAGGGGAGAAAGAAAAGCAAAGCAGACTGGGAGCCGTGGGCATAGGGATGGGGCAGGGGCAGAGGCAGAGGCAAAGTGAAGGAGCAGGGCTAATGTCCTTTTTGTGTGTGGCCACACTGTTTGCATTGTTATGACTCCTTTCAGCCTTCATTTCCCGCACCACTCCGCCGCTGGTCACCCACTGCTTACCCCAGGCGGCACTTCCAATGCTTCTCAACTGCTTCAACACTGCTTCACTACTGCTCTCCTGCCAGAGCCAACATTGCTCTTCCACTGCTTTTAGTTTTTTTTTCACTGATCTCCACTACTCTACCTCTGCTCTGCTCTGCTCTGCTTAGGCACTGTTGTGTTGCTTCTTTGCTGCTCTGCTTCTTCCACAGCTCGTGAAATTTTCCTGCTTTTCCAGTGCTTTTCATCGACTTGATTAACCCTTTCGGCCCTGCAGCATGTTTGTTGTTGTTGCTTTTGCTTGTTCCCGCAACTATTATGATTTTACGGCCATCCTCTCCTTCCTATTGGGCCCTAATTCATTGTGTATTTGATGGATGGATGGGGCCTATGTTCTTGCTCTACAAATAATATGATAACAAAACCCATCGATCCATGGCGGTAAGGCCATTGAAAACTTCAGAAACTTGTAGACTTTTAATCTCCCAAAAGGATTTATCGGACATCTTCACATTTCATCTGCAGCTCCTCGCTTATCGCGCTGGCTTTCATCTCTCTCCATCTTCAGATATCATTTTTCGTTAATCGTTTTTCATTTTGTCTGCGGGCGGTGCCAATCTTTCTCTCCATCTCCACCTCCATCTCTATCTCAATATCTCTCTCCTGTTTATCCTCTTCGCTTGCATTTCATTTAATTAAAAATTGCAAAGCAGTGCATGCATGTGTGTGTGTGTGTGTGTGTGTAAGAGTGGCGGGCTTGGCGGCAGGATGTCACGAGAACAATTGCTGTGCGGTGTCTGTGATTGACACTTGCCTCAGTTGACACCCACAGCGACACACACACGCACACTCATTTGGCATTTGCATGTTTGTGGGGAGGGAAATGGGACTCTCAGTCGCAAGGACAGGTGAAAGATAAGTCGAAAGCGATTTTCATGCTGCTTGTTGTTGTGCCGATCGCAGCTACATGTACGATATAGTGGTCCGATCCGGCAGAATCCGGTTGATAGTTGAGATAACTTCAAATGTGATCGAATTGGTGGCTACGAGTATACGATATAGTTCTTTTATTCTTTCTGATCGGAAATATATGTGCATACATATGAAGGTATAGATTTATTTTGCTCGGAGATGATTCCTTCTTTGCATTACCAACTTCTTCTGTGCAAAGATTATATTGGGTCACCAGACAAGATCATACAGAGCGGTTTGCCATGCACAATGTGAATCCATAAAAAAAAGTGGGTCCGTAAAGGCTTTATAGGCCTCATTATCCGGCTCACTACTGAATGGAATGGAATGCTAAGTGGAATGTTAAATGCGCTTAAAATCTGATCATTGAACATTCTATTTCAATGCATTGAACGAAACCGCTGCTCACAAAGAATCGTCATTACCAACCCCAGGCCCACGCCAGCAACCAAACTGTTGTTGAAACATTTGTCGCCTGCTTGCTGTTAAAATTTCCCTTAGTTAACAGAGCTGCTGCCCATCTGCAAATGCCTTTTGGGTACATTCTACATTTGCACATTGTTCGGGTAGTCCCCAAGTCTTTTGTTGCTGTTGTTAGTATATCTAATAGACGCAACGCCCCCCAATGAGGCATCGTTTGATTTTATGAGCCATAAAAAGTGTAAACCAAATCGGCGTATAAAAAATTGAAAAGCATACAGGATACTTCTTATAGTCCTCTGTTTTTGGCTGAAGCCGGGACCGTTTTGTAGGTAGTTCTTTCCACAATATGCTACTGAAAATGAGCATTTATTGGATGGCTGTATGAGAGATACGAGATAGAAGAGGCAGAATAAAGGTAAGCCACCTATTGAGAGGCATGAAACGCATCGAAGGAGCTACAATATATGTTCCATTTATCCCATAAGGTATAGATTCTTGACCATGATCCACCGAAACGAAGACAATATCATATAGATCGGATGTTAATATACATATGTGCCTGCCATAGAAAGAATCAATCGAATAGGAACGATAGCACTGCAAGAGTATCTTCCTATAGCCGTACAGCCCAAAAAACTAGAATTTTTTCTTGCTCTGGTTGTTGTTGTTGGTGATGTTGCTGTTGTTGTTGTTGTTGCTGCTGTTGGGGTAGCTGCTGCGGCCAATTAGGCAATGCAGGCGCCAAAATTGAATTTGAATTTCTAATGGTGATTATTTACTATGCACACATGCTCACGTGCGAGTACAGTGGGGCATAATAACTAAAGCTTTGTGCTAACTAATTGCCCCAAGGAGGAATCTTAGAATTTTGGGGCCATGCCATGGCACGGGGATGGATGGGCATGCAAATGGGGGATGGGGGATGGTTATGCGGATGGGTATGGGGTAGGTAAATCGGATAGGTGTTTGGCCTGGTCCTGGGGTGAGTGCTGCTTATTTGCACTAATTTGCATGCATCATTTGCAGTCTCTCTCTCATGCACACACACACACAGACACAGATGCACTCTTCATACAGTTTCATGCACTACCCCAAACACACACACACCCCCACACATACACTCTATAACTTAGTTCCACACTTTTATGGGCATCATTTTCAGAATGTTGTTGTTGTTTTTTTTTGGTTTTTGGGTTTTTGTTTTTAGTTTTCTGTTTTCCTCTCCACTTTGGTGTGTGTTTTCCTATCGTCTTAGCTAACTAATGTTGTTTTCTCCCACCTTTTGTTGCCTCCACCTCCTGCTCTTTGTTTTCAGTTTGCTTATCAATTATTATTTTGTTGTTGCTTTTGTTGTTGTTATCTAATTTTTAATTTCTCTAAATTTTACCTCTCTCTTCCACTAAATTTATTTTCAAACATTTGTTTTGTTTTTTGTTTTTTTCTTGTTTTTTCATTTCAATTATCTACTCAATCATTCAATCATTTTCTTCGGCTTCGTTTTTCAGATAAATTTGTGTGTTTGTTGTACGTTTTTTGACTAAAAAAAACCTCTTTGTTTTCGCATTTTTTAGTGTACAAATTAATTTTAGTTAGCTATACCATTTTTTGTTTTTTTTTTCCGTTTTTTCAGTATATAACAAATACAATTTTGGTTTCACTTTATCTTCGTTTTTTGGTTTTGTTTTATAGTTTTTATAGTTATAGTTACTTCGATTCTCTTATTTGTTTAAACAATTTTTTGTTGTTGTTTTTGTTGTTGTTGCGATTGCTATTGTTTTTGTTGTTAAAGAAAAAACAAATGCGAATTCCGTTCACCATCTTTTTTTTGTTGTTATGGTTTCATCTTCTCCTCTGCTGCTTCGGCTTTTTCAGACTGTGTGTGTGTTTCTCTATATGGTTAACGCCTACCGACCGACCGACCGACCGATCAGATCTCGACTGACTTGTGGAGAGGGGCTTTTGGGGGGCTTTGGGGAGGGATCTTTGGGGGGCTTACAAGATTGGCCGCGCCACATTCGGCTTGGCCGTCGTCGAGGCGATCTCTGAGAGCTTGATGTCGATGGGGACGCGGGTGTCGTAGAGCGTCGGTGCCTGCAGGATGATGCCGGCGGTGCCTACGACTACGGCTATTGTGAATATCCAGAGGAACAGACGGTCCAGCACCATGGCCACGTACTTCCAGTCCTCCTTCACCTGTTGGAGTACGAAGAGAGATCAATCAATTAAACTCGATATTCGATGGAATTCACTTTGATTTCAATATAATATAAAAATAATACACTTTAACGAGCATTTTTCAACAATGATTTGGTGAAAGTCTTCGACAATCCATTTCAACAACAAGTCTAAGCCAAGCTCCCTTTTTTTGGCCTCAATGAAATCTCTTTCTCTTTGGGATCTCTAGCGAGGTTGATAGTCGATTTTATGGATCAGCTTTGTATCAATGAATACCCTTATTATTATCTATTGGCTGTGGCAGGGAACAATCCGCGTGGCCCATGGAAATATGTTTGGCAGCCATCGTTGAATCGTTGAACTAATTCCCCAGTGATGGAGTCGCCTACCCCCGCCGCTCCTGTGCCCCCACTTGAATGCCCCATTGGGGCGTGGCACAAATGACACGCACTCAATGTGAATGCCTCAACAAGCGTTGGCGTAGAGTCCTGTGTCCTGTGTCCTCGACCCCTCAGCTGGGGACTCTGCGACTTCCAGAGGGTCCTTCCAGAGTGTCCCAAGCTCAGACACGACATTCCAATAATGATTGAATGTGTGCGTAATTTTAATAAAATACTTTTATTGGCATTTTGTTCAATGCCACAAGAAAACATTCATTATGATGGGAGAGCGAACACTCCGCCAACTACGACAAAAGCTGGCCTGGACTCGGATTCGGATTGGGATACGGCCTGGTCGATGCCTGATGTCTGATGCCTGATGCTCAATAAGGCGCATGAAAAGTCATTAAAACTTTTGGCGCAGCCGGCCAAAGTCCTGCCGTAGAGACAACCGCATACATAAGGATTCTGGGAAAGTACAAAGCAACCACAGACACACAGACATACATATGTATATCTATTGACTCTCGAAAGGACACTAGGACAGCCACACTTGGACTTGGAGATACATCCAGGAACAATGAGTCCGTGTAAGGTCAACAAAAGGGCAGGACAGACAGGACAGGGCTGGGCAGGATAAGCCATAGATAGAGAAAGACACTGACAGTCAGGCATCATCAACAACTGTGTCCTGGCCTAGGTATCCCTTGCCTGGAATCCCCTTGCATTTCGTGTATCGATTATTGACGTTCTCATAAATCCGGCCTAAGGCCGCTCTAATTTATTACGCCGGGCTTATTAACATCGTAGGAGCCCACAACCAACCAACCATCGTCTCTCCATCTCCATCTCTATCTCCATTCTATCTCCATCTCTGTAATATATCTCTGTATTCGTCTCTGTCTCGTCTAAGCCAAATGTTAAGCGGCTTTCGGGCCACTTCGCTGGTCCTTACTGGTCCTTCCTTTGGGCTTTTTGCCACTCCTGTTTGGGGGGTTTTTGTCTTCGATTTATAGGATTTCCCTTTCATTAAGGCTCACCCAAAGAACATCCATGAAACGAAGGGTTTCTTCGGGCTTTGTACTGCTCTTGGGCCTAATTGTAAATCTCTGGTAGTTCCGATAGTTATTGTTTGATTTATTGTTTCATCATCTTTACACGAATACCAGCATAAAGGACTATGAAGGACTTAAACGCTATGGCCTTAAGCTCCATTTAGCATATATGTATGTATGTGTGTATTGTGGCATGCGGCATGCTTACCCTTGTGCTCTCCTCCTCCTTGCGCGTCTGATCCGCAATGTAGTTGACCCCGTCCATGGCCTTGTGCAGCTCCGGGCAGGTGTGCCAGCGCTGTCGCACATTGCCGCGCCCCGAACAGCAGTGGGGGCCGCCCTCGCGCTGGCAGGCGGGCAGTATATCACAGGCCGCCACCGGCGGCGGCGGTGGCGGTGGCGTGCCAGCCGAGGCTGCTGCCGCCGCTGCCGAGGTACTTGGTCCTCCTCCGGCAGCTGCCGCTGCCGCAGCCGCCGCCGCTGCTGCTGCTGCTGCCGATGTGGTGGGTCGATGCTGCTGCAGCAGCTCCGAGGATTGGCAGGCGGCACCGGCGCCCATGCCCTGGTGTATCTGGATGCCGCTGCAGCAGGAATCGGCCAGCGTGGAGGCCGTGGCCACCGAGTTAACTGTTGTCGTAGACTTTATCACATTGGGGTTGCCATTGCCCATCCCCATGCCCATCCCCATGCCCATACCCATGCCCATACCCATGCCCATGCCCGTCCCCATGCTGCCGGCCATGCCCATGCACAGGTCGCTGGTGGTAGTCGAGGCGTGGGCCTGGTGGGCGTGCTGCGGCAGCGGCGAGAAGTTGGCCGAGCAGCTCGACTGCTGGCGGTACAAGTGATGGCCGCTGGCCTGCTGGTGGGTCAGCGTCGAGGTGGAGGACGACTTCCCCCCGCCGGCCCCGTAGTGATGGTGCGATGGCCCGTTGTTCGATCCGTTCTGCCCGTTCGGCCCGTTCTGCCCCGTCTGGCTGGAGGTGGAGGTCATCTGGCGGAACTTTGTGGGCGTCAGCGGATGGTCCAGCAGCGAGCCCCCGGTCTGCTGGTACTGATTGTGGTACTGGGCGTCGATCAGCGAGGATGTGGTCGAGGTTTGTTGATTCACCGTCGAAATGGTCGGCGGATACAAGGAGCTAAGGTGGCCGGTTATAGTGGATGCCCCACCGCCACCTCCACCACCACCAAGGCCACCACCCATTCCCATTCCCACTCCCATGCCACACTCGTCCATCAGATTGAGGGTTTGTACTCTGTGTTGCAGGTGTGGCGAGGTGCTGCGAGACGTCGTCTTGGGGCTGTGGTGCATGCTACAGGAAAAGACGGAGATTACATCATAGCAAATCTTTGCAGAGTTCACGACTTACCGTGACAGGGCCACGGGCGGTGGCAACGGTGGTATTTGATCCCTCAGTTCGAGTCCATTACAGGTGCGCACCATCAGACGGCGCGAGGATTTGCTGCAGGAGGGAGATCGAATTGTAGGAGGAGCTGTCGAAGCAGGGAGGATGTGGTGTATACTCACATCATTTCACTGATCGGATATAGGGGCCGCCGCATGACCAGGAATCGCGGCAGCTGATTGATGAACACCGTCCGCACCCAAGGGGCCATTGTGTGGGTCTGGGGCGACCGAAAGTGGATGTTCAGTACCAGGACTGTCACACAGATGCTGTACATACATATATGAGAGAAAAGGGTGAAAAGTGTGAGAGGGTGGACGGGGGACCATGTAGAACGAACTTAAGTGAGTTGCTCTCTTAGTCTGGGTAATTAACTTTCGACGCCCACGTCTAATTAGGAGCTGGCCGAGGCGTTGCCTACGCACAAAGAATGAAGAGGACGGAGGAGCAGGAGGAACGGGAGGGCGGAGGAGTGCCGTCTGCCAGCCTTAATTACATCATTTGAGGCAAGGTCCTGTTGCGCCACTGGCGATTCCATTGTTGGCAGACCTCCGACTCAGCCTCAGCCACAGCCACAGCCTCAGACTTAGACCGGAGGAGACTCGACTCGAGTCGACTCGACTTTTGTTTACCATCAATTAGGCGGTCATCATTTGGTGGTGGGGCTGGCGCAGTAATGGGGGCGTGGCAAATGACTGTAAATTGCGGCACCCATTTATGGGTAGGCGAAGAGGGCGTGGCACTAAGCCAACACACAATCAGCAGACGGCAGAGACAGAGCCTGCGCCTCTGCCAGCAGCAAGTGCGAACGAAGTTTTATTTTTAGGTTCCGTTTCCGCACAACATTCACAATCGCACTCGCACTCGCAATTCGTTATCAGTAGGAAATCGTTGGAAAAACTCACCTGAACGTATCCAGTATCATGGTGAAGAGCACAAACTTTCCCAGCAGCGGCACCACCAGCGATGTGGGCGGAATGATTTCCGCCAGCAGCAGGAAGAACACGGTGAGCGACAGCAGAATGGATATGCTTAATGAGACCTGCAACCAGAGGCAAGGAGAGCGAGGTGAATGGAAGTCGAAACATGGCTCAACGTGCGACTGTAGCTATGGAGAGCCAAAGGGGGAACATTAGGGGGGATACAGTAGGGGGGATACAGTAGGGGGGATACAGTAGGGGAGTTGCATGTCGTGAGAGAGGCAGAGAGAGGAAAATGTAAAGCGCCAAAGTTTCCAGTCATAAAGAAGCGACACACAGGAAAAGCAGGGGAAAGTCTCTTTGCCCCGATAAGGAGCTTCCCCCCCATTTATAATGCATAAATATGGCCCAGATGCTCCTTAAGCTGATTCAATTTTCGCCCTTGTTATGCAAGCGGCGGAAGGATACCTGACACCTGGAACTGGGAGCCCAGTTACGGCTACAATCGGATGCCAAATGTCTTTATCTTGTGTTCGAAAAGTACCTGCCATATGGGTAAATATTGTTAATATTCCTCTGGGGGTCCCCTCAAGGTTCAAGGTTCAAGAGTGCAATATTGCCATTCGTTTGCTTCTTTTGTTAATTGAATGAATGGCCAATGAAGCTTCCTTCGCTCGCCATTGACCCTCGACCTAGACCAAGTCGGAGCTGGCCATCTGCTGGCGGCAAATAAGACTCAAAATAAAACTGAGAATTTCAATTGATTTCAAGTGCCCGCCGAGTGGGCATCAAATGCAAATAATACGAGTAAATGAAGCCAATGGCCGTATAAAAAAGCGGTTTCCCGGGCAATTTCTTGTGGCCCAAAAACTGGCCACCAAATCATATGCATGAATGGAATGGCCTGGCCCAAGGAAAACCGCGACACACTTTTCAGGGGCTGGAAAAGTGATTTGTGTGAGAGCGAGGGAGGGGGAGGCAGAAAGCCAAGAAGAGACCTTGCCAATTCGTTTTGACTGCTAAGCGGAGGCAAGCGGCAAGTAGGGGCCTTGATTTAAGCCAACCCCACAAGAGCTCACACTTACTCATAGCCCGAAGTAATGCAGGCCAGTGTAGTTTTAGCCAAATGCAAAGGTCTGGGCTTCTGGCTTTTATTGAAATGCCGATGGAGCTGTAAGGGTACCTAATACGTCTGCCTGATGCTGGCTGGAGTGCCCTTCATATTCCTGCTTAAGTTGCTTGTAATGGAGTGTGCTTTGCCTCTATGTGAGTGTACACACAAGTGACGTATGTGTATGTGTGTGTGCAAAAAGTAATTAAATGTCGAAAATGAGACGCGCGATTTGAGTCTCTTGTGTGCACGGCGTGAGTGCCAGGACGCCAGTGCACTATGGGTAAAATTCCAATTTTTCGGGTATTAATTAATAACTCCTCAACTAAGCAAGATTTTTCGATGCGGTTTTTTTTGTTGTTATTATGTAAGCCCCTAGAAACATTTTTTGGAAAAGTGGGCGTGTCACCGTCAACCCATTAAAAAAATTTTTTTTTTTTTTTTTGTTTTAATATGAAATTCAATTTTACACTAATATTTATTAACTATAATGCTCTATTATACATAAAAATAAAGTTTTACTTTTGGAAAACCATAATTTTGATCAAACTCAGGAGCTAAAGAAATAATAAATAATATTTAAAGACATTTTCCTCATTTTCAACATCTTTATCACACATAAAAAATATAGCGTCAAATTCTTCTTCAAAATCATCAAAAGTTTGATCTGGTCCTTCAATTTCATATCATTAGAGGTTTAAAACATCAATAGGCAGGGAAATCAACAAACAGACGTTGCACTCTTGAGCATTTGATAGAGCTGCTGCTTGTTTTTTTTGTGCTTCTTCACCTTTCAATCAGTAAGCCCACTTTGGACGTCCAATATTTGGATTATTCTTCCCATTTGAATTGCTATTGTATAATTTTGTTGTGCTGATGCACAAATTTAATGCTTTTTCCAAAATATTTTTTGGTCTGGTTGCATTTTTTTAAATTTTGGCAAAAAAAATTGACTTTTGCTGTTTAAATATGATACATATTTTAGAACATTAATATTTTTATATAATCTCATCTTAAAAAAATCAAGAATTGCATTTTCCTGGTTGTAGTTGCCCTTCTCCTTACTCCACACATCAATCTACTCCGCGTTTGAAAACTGGAAGTCAATTGCAAAAATGTAATTTGCGCAGATAGTTCAGAAAAGTGCACATTGAGACAAACTGCATTTAGATCACAATTAATGGCACTACGACATGAACTAGGACGTACACTGATCTAGCCTGAGCGTCATTTTGTAGGCCTCTACGAACTTGAAATTTATTTCCAAGAAATGACCTTTGACAACACTTACTACTTTTACACTATATTACTAAAACACGGACAAATACAAAGTTTTAGTACAACCAACACATAGTACAAACCGGTGTGATTAATATCCATTTTAAATTTTACAAAAAGAATGTGTCGCGTTTGAGTATTAACAATTTGAAAATGGGCAACAAAAATATTGCAATCTTAGAGCACGCGCTTTTTAACAGAACAGCTGACTTTAACAGCGGATCGGCTTAACATTGATCTGTTAAATAACATTTTTTGTATAGAATTTAAAAGTTTAATATTTTCTTAAGATGTTAACACAAAAAAATTACCAATTTTAATACTTTGAAAAAATGACTAAATACCCGAAAAATGGAAATTTTACCCATAGTGCAGTGTAGGTGTGTATAGCTATGTCTGTGTGTGTGTGTGTCGCTGTGTCTGTGTATATATGTATGTAGCTGTGTTTGTGTGTGTGTGTGTGCCAGTCTCTGTCTCTGTTTGCTGTGGCATAAATTTTCGATGCTTAATGATTTTATGATAATTAGCCTTAGGTTCGGGGGCCAGCGCTTGCAAAGCGATTAGTGACGTCGTCTAATTAAGGTTACAAGTTGCAAAGAAAATCCTGTCCCTGTGCCATCTTGCTGGCTCCTCCCCCACTCTTCTCTTCTCTTCTCTGAGTGTTACAAGAGTACATGAATGTGAGCATAGAGATGTGAGTGTGATTGCTGGGGATTACTTGGCTTACTAAACGGCTAACAAGAGTATTGCTTCCTTTGTTCCCTTCTTCCTTCCACTGTATAACGATTATTCATACATATTTATAGATCTAAGAGTCGTTTTGACTGAAAGATATACCAAATACTCGCTAGATGATCTTGCAATTGATTGATCGTGAATTTAAAGGAGTGCTCGGCATGGCCCTATCCGATGGGGATGGCAAAAGATTCTGCTGCTAAGCAAGCTAAGCATCGTGTGCGACTTCGGCAATAAACCGATTGCTCCCGCAGGTATGTTCGGGTTTTTCAGTGCCGGTAGAGAGATGCGCATCTTTCTGGCGATATTTCCAATCGGAATCTAATTCATACAATTCCAAAGTACTTTGTAAACATTTGCGAGTCTTATGTATGTCATATATTTATGTAAATATATGTATTATTTGTACATAGACCTGGTTGGTTGTTAAGTCACGTTTCACGCTCCCATCGCTGGCACATTGATTCGAGGGGCATTATTTATGCAAATGTTCGATGTAATTAAGGTGGAAAATGCATTTCTGTTTCGGTTACGATTTTTGTTTCGGTTTCGGTTTCTGTTTCTGTTTCCGTTTCTGCTTCCGTTTGGGTGCGGTACGGTTCAGTACATAACGGGGCTTTTCGGCCATCATCATCATCATCATCATCATCATCATCATCATCGGTAAAACTTCTGAGTGGACAGTTTCAATCTTTACCTTGTCCGTCCGTCTCGTCCGTCCCGTCTGCCCACCCGCACATAAAACGTAATTGTTTTAACAATAAAAACACGATACAAATACAAAAACACAGCCAGGATCGGCCAAAGGCACGGAAAAGGGTCTCTCTACAGTACGGCTACTTAGTTTTGGATGAGAGACAGAGACACACAAACACACACACAGAGAGAGAGAGAGAGAGAGGGGGACAGAGGGATGAGGCCCCTGCCACATTTCGCAATCGGCAATTGCATGAATGAAGTGCGTTGTGGCGCATATGCATGTAAATTGGCAATTCCAATTCCAATTCCGATGCCATCGCATCGCATCGCATCGCAATGCAGAATGCTCCAAACTGAAGCTCGGACTTGGACTGGACTGGACTGAAAGCCGGATAGTGGACATCGGACAGCGGACATCGGACAGCGAATAGCGTATTGCAAGCCATAGTGTTCAGTTCAGCCCCTACGTGCCCAGACTGTGCCCAGAGTTATTGTAACTGTAACTGTTACTGCTGGGGCACTGTGGAGCGAAGGAATTCGGCTAGTTTTCGGCCACTTCAGTCCCAGGGTTTTGCCTTTGTTCGGTTGCCCACTTTTAGGCGCAAATATTTGGGCATATGTGTAAGCGCCACCCCACTACCACAGCCACACCCACAGCCACCGGCCATGTGTCCGGTGTACCGGTACCGGTACCGGTGTAATGGCCACAGGGAGCAGGCAACACCGCCATGAAATGTGTCCACACGGCAGAAATTGTAAAAATATCAATAAAAAATAAAAAAAAAAGAGAACAATTTGCTGCAAAAAATAATAATAACAGAAGAATTGGTTTCATAGCCTTTACCCATAGAGAACATGGGCGTATTAATTCCCTGGAATTGGAAGCTGGAAGCTGGAAGAAAGTCCATATATATTCTCGATCAGAATCAATAGCAATATCGATAAAGCCGTGACTGTTTGCTCGTCCTGTTCGTAGCCGGTTGTCGGGTCGCAATGACACAATGAAGAGAACATATAGCAGTGCTCGGCACGCATACACTCAAGTGCGCTGGGTGCCGAACATGCCTGCGGAAGAAATCGGTTTGTTGCTTTACACTGATAGCAAGACCCGAAGTCGCATTGCCGAAGCCACACGAAGGCGTTTGCTCTTTTCCATCGAGTGCCAGGTATCTTAATGTCGAGGCACGAGGGTCTGGTCACCACTGGTTTTTATTGAAAGAATTCAAATGTTTTCGCTTGCTTTTATGGGCAGGGAGTAGTATTTTGGCTTTAGTTTTTATACGATCTGAAAGAGTCGTAAAATCATTTTCAGAAAGTGTACGAAGCTTCTCTCTGCATTATGCAGCTAATAAATTCCGTAGCGTAATTGCAATAAGGTTAAAAATTGATCAAAAGTTTGTCCTAATGTCCAGTTGGCGTGTGCACGTCCTTAACTCGATAATGCACAGCCATTTGCATAATGTCGTCTACTGGGGATAGATCCCATCAAATGCTCGCCGCTGTCAATATTTATATCATAAATTATGCTCCATGAGCGATGTCGATGTCAATGTCGTCCAGAATCAGCATCAGCATCATTGGTAGCTCCGTACGTGTCTGTGTCTGTGTTTGTATCTGTGTCTGTCGGTGGGGCTGCAGTGGCTGGTGGCTGGCTGGCTGGCTGGCTGGCTGGCTTGGTGGTGATGTTCGTAATCCACAAACCGCTTGCGCACACAAATTATTTTTGCATTTTATTTATTTAGAAAATTGGCCATAATTTATTCATAAGTCTCGCTCGCTCGGCCAGCATGTAAATGTTTATATTTATGCATTATGCCATTGCATGTTTTTTTTGCACGCATTTCTCCCCTTGGCGTTTTTTCTTTCTCTTCAAAAGAATCCATCGCCAAAGAACCAGCAGCACCCCCCCATCCCCTCCCCTATACCGCAATGTGTTTGTCTGTGTGTGTGTGTGTGTGTATAATCATTAAATTGAACACATTGTGTAATTTTATTTACTCAAACTTAAATGAAACCCACACAAAGAACACTTCAACACTAACAAAAAAATTGAAAATAAAAATGAATAAAATAAAATGAAATAAAATAAAATAAAATGTTGAAATGCATTTTCATTTAAGTGTGAAATTATTTTTTCTTTTTAATTAAAAACACATTTTGAACCGATCGGGCGGAAGGGAGGGTGTGGGGAAGTGGGGGAGGCCCAAATGGAAAACGGACAATAAATTATGGCAATTGGTTAAACGGGAAAAAACAACAACAACAACAGTTTGTGGGAAGCAGACTGGGGCGGTGGGGAGGGGGGAAAGGCCAGTGGTCTAGAGATGGCGCAGATGTGGCGCAGGGTAAATGCAAATGAAAATAAAACTAGAGTGCAAACTGTCAAAGGGATGCCCTTCGAGAAGGACAGAGAGGGTTTTCCTAGTGGTCTGGCATCTAGATAGTTCTTTACTGAAATGGGAATCTGCTATGGATAGACCATAATCTTTTTTAGCAGGTCCTTAAAGACCTTAAAGATGGCTAAGGACGGTTATAATCCTAGTCTCAAATCAACTTATCTTGATGCTTTTTTCTCAGAACCGACCATAGTGCCTTTAGCTGATCTCAGGACCATCCAACATGTACATATGTATATTCGAAATCCTATAGTACAAAAGTACCCTTAATAGTTTTGGAGCGTACAACAATCGCATATCAATAATCGATTTAGTTTCATAAATTGCTGATCTTTCTGGAGAGCTCAGGAGAGTACACTGAACCCTCACCCTAAGCTGCAGGCAAGTACGTCAATCGTATATCCTGGCCAGAGAACTGTGACTTCAATAGGGGAGGGGAAAGCTATCTGCAAATGGCACTCTCGTTCTCTAGACATAGACTGCCACCCAGGGTCGTGTTGGCGAATGTCTGAGAGGGTGTAAAGTGAGAAGCTTGAACCAGTTCTTTGGCAGATGATCAGAGCCAAGCTTAAGATTTTACAGAGTGTCCAAACAGAGTAGTAATGTTTCAGTCGCCACGTCAATAGAGCGTCAAGGTAACGTCCAGATACTCGACCCTGACCTATTCGAGTGTTTGTATGATGGAAGGGGAATCGTGGCACTCACCTTCTCGCCACTGTCCGAGGGCAGATAGAACACCAATATGGTTAGAAAGCTGATGCCCATGCAGGGGATGATCAGGTTGACCGTGTAGAAGAGCGTCTTCCTGCGCATCGTGATGTTGAATGTGATGTCCAGATATGGCTCATCGCAGCACGTGTAGAACTTCTCATTGCTGCAAAGATACACAAAGAGATAAACGGAGGGAGAGAGAGAGAGAGAGCTGTTGAGAATGCTATTGCTATTGGAAAATACAAAAATTTGTGTTAAGCAGCCCGTAAATACACACACAGAGATACATACGTAGATACATATGCATATGTGTTTGTGTATGTGTTTATATTAAGTATTATTTGGGCTGCTATTTTATGCGAGGCATCCGCAGTGCCTGGCTGGCCCCTAAAACACATTTATTTATTTACAGATATAAACACAGACGCGTAGAGATATACGGCACTCCAATCGCATAAATCATCGGCCGCATGATAAATATTGTAAAATACTGACAAAATATTGGCCCAACTGCTGAGTGAGTGTCAAACTGTGAAGTGGCCACCGAGGCATGCAAAACTGTTCCCAAAACAATTCCCAAAATAATCCACAATATTTTTTGAATAATTTAAGCACCGAATATGCACAGAGATATGTGAGTATTATTACTGCATTTGCGTTAATCAGTTTAAAAATCATTCCAACGGGTTGCTCCCCCCTACCCCTTCCCTGGCTACACCCCTTTCCTGTTGCCTGGCAAAATGCATAATTTAAAAGTTAATAATCTCCGACTACTGCTGTGACGAAAAGTGGAAGGAAACACCAGGAGGCAAAGAGGAGAGAGAAGGTGGGGAACATTTTTGTAAATTGAGTCAAGCAAACTTTTATTTTCTTACAGTTACAGAAACTCTTGAAACAGGATCTGACGAGGGGAAGGACACCCAGTAGAAGCACAACAACAGCAAAAAATGTTACTGGCGGGCATGGAAAAGGGGTAGAGAGAGGGAGAGAGAGAGGGAGAACGAGAGGAAGGGCCTGGCACGGGTTGTATATGGTTGAGCCATCAATAATTCCGAGCGGCTTGCGGCTTCATTTTGAATACGAAAATATTGTAAATAAATAATAAACAAGCAAGGAAAATGGCAAAGAAAGCCCGCTTTCCCACAAAGGCAGGCAAAGAGGATTAGAGAGAGGGGTGAGGGGGGGGGGGGGGGACCAAGGGTGGCAAGGACAACGGCAACGACAACGACAAGGATGTGGCCGGCAGGCAACTAACTGTTTGTGGCAGTTGACTTTGCCTCCAAATAGAAATGAAGTATGTGGCTATAGGCACACAAAATGGAGGCCAAAAGCGCCAAGGGGGGATGGGGTGGGTGGGTGGATGGGTGGATGGGTTCGATGTGGAAATGTATAGGTGGTGGATGCGGGAATGTCGGCTTGTGGGAGGGAAGCATGTGGCAGGGAATCCGGGACTGAAGGCCAACATCTTGTGGGTTAGTTTTGATGGCTGCAGCAATAAAATATAATTTGCCAAGGCAATTCCGAATGCCAGTCACTCAAAAGCGAATCGGGAAAGAGACAGAAGGTGGAGAAGACAAAGAGAGTGCGAGAAATGGCTGGCTGGGAGAAGAGGAATATAAGGATAGGCAGAGAATACAAGGGAAATCCCGTTTATGGATTCCATTAATCTATTACGAGTCTATGAACTATGAACTCTGAACTATGAAAGGATATTGAGGTAGGTGCAATGGCAAAGAAAGCGAAAACTGACCAAAACTAGGACACTCGCGATTTCTCAATCTCAATCTCGCTCACTCCGACAGATGGCGCTACTTGTGTGGGAGGAACAGCTTCACCAGCTGAAACGCTGTGAGTAGAGGCCTCGACACTACTCATACCCGGCACTCAGTCAGTACAAACATCTCCTTGTCTAATTCATGTTGAAAGAAACCTTGTGGCTGTATCATATCAGAGGAGTTTTCAGTGAAAAAGTCTCTTCTGTGGCTCACGGACAATATAAGAAAGCAGCAAGCCTTCGGCAAAGCGACTTCGGCAAAGCGACTTCGGGTCTTGCTATCTCACTTCTTCCAGTGTAAAGCAATAAACCGATTCCTCCCGCAGGCATGTTCGGGCAGCCCATTTAAGCAATGGTCAATCGGCTATCGATGATGATTATTAATATATCGTATATAAAATGTATACATTTCGCTGGATATTCTTCCTTGTGGCTATTGTAATCATTATTTTTGGGTCCGTGATAACGCTTTGCTTTGGCTGTTACATCAAAATGAATCTATGTAATCCAACCCCAGTACTCTTTAACTACCGGATATAAAAAGGCCATAATTACACAAATGATGGAAGGGAATTGAGATCTCTAATGCCCCAACTCTTTTGTCACAGCATATTTATGTGCTGCCCCAATGGCATGACCACAAACAAAAGCACATGAGAATTTTAACTTGTGTGTGTGTGCATATATACCATATACCACATATTATATGTATGTACATAGCTCCATTCCCTAGCCGATCCACAGCAACGAGGAAAATGTAATATGGATACAGATTAAGTCTGCTAAAGTGAGCTTTAGTCAACATGCCAGGAGTGTCCACGAGTCGTTTCTTCTTTCTTTGGAACTTCTTTTAGCTTATTCTCCTTAAAGATGGGCCACTGGCTACTACACAGACAGACAGACAGACAGACAGATAGAGAGACAGAGAGACACTTGCCCGAAAACTTGAAAGACCCTTAAGTCAGCATCAAATATGTGTGGGCGTGGGTTGAATGGTTTGCTGGGAGGAGTCTAGGAGGAGGTAGACGGGGTATGGGGTATGGGGGTTGGGGCTGCTGGTTCTACGTGTAAAGGTCGGTCTGTGTAATAAGCTCGGTGACGGTTTGGTTAGTTGGTTAGCAACAAAACGGAGCGAAGGAGCCAAAAACATACAATAAATCATAAAATAGGCAGAAAAAAGCACGCACACATTGGAATGGAAATGACTAAATGGACACGCGTAGTCCTTCACACATACACACACACACACCCACACACATATACATTCCTGCGTGTGTCTGGGCACGGCGCAGAGAGATGGCGCCACGTAGAAAAAATAGAGAAATAGAGAAAAGAAAAGGCAACAAAGTACCAGTCAGGACTAACAAAACTTCAGTTTGATTTGACTTGAGGGCAGAGGCACAGTCGCCGGCACATTCCCCCCAGACATCTCTACCCCTGCCCCAGCCCCAGCCCCAGACCAATCCCTACCGCTGCCCTGCTTCCTATTACTCCTAGACCAACAACAACTGTGGCAACAATTCATCAATGCGTTGAGCCACACGCGGCGTATGCGTAATAAATGTGGCAAAAACCCCCAAAGAGAAAGTAAAACGAAAACGAAAATGCTCAAAGTCAAATACAAGTTGAAAGGGAAAGCTTTCCATCCCACACTCGCGCTCTCCCTCTCCCACTCAGATGCTGTGGTGTGTGTGTGTTTGCCAAGAAGAGAACTGATTTTAAATCAAATGCTATTTAGATTTCCACTCCACCCATCGAAGGTTTTCGTTTTTTTTGGGTCACCAACACACAAAAAAACGAGAGGGAATGCGGCAAAGGCCACGGCTCTATTTTATGCCCAGTACTCAGTCAGAATATACAGAATATTTCCTATGATTTATGTAATTTATTATATGTTCCCAAAAGAAACGAATACAAATTTGTGCCCAAATGGAAAATTTCCAAAAATTAGGTCGAAGATTTTAATATGTTAAATATTATCTCTTTCCATTGTTGTTTACATATACATCAAACATCCGTTATCACCACAAATCGAATATACCCCTTATACTCTTCGAGTACCGGGTATGATTAAGTGAAATTCCAACAAAATTGAATGTGGAAAGTGGAAAGTGGAATGTGGCACGTAACTGGGTGCAGGGCACACTAAACTGACCAAAAATGGTCAAAAAGCTGATTGACAACGGGGGACACCCCAGGGAGAGAGACAGAGAGAGAGAGAGGAGGAATGGGGGGGGGGGCTACTAGGAATTGAGGAACTGAAGCCTGATGATTGCTATTTGCTGTTTGCTGCTGGAGTCAAAGAACAAACGCATAAATACAGAATGATTGGCAACATAAAAAAGGAAAAGAAACGAACACATAAAGAAAGGCAGAATGAAGAACCCCGCAGAAGCAGAGTCCCCCATGGGGAGCCTCATAACCATTACCACCTACCCAGTGGGGGGGTTGAGGAGGTGACAGTGACAGTAGTGGGTGTGGGTGTGGGAGTGGCAGTGGGCTAAAAGTCTCAACGCTTGATTGATTTCAACAACTTTTTCCAGATAGGTTCGTGAAATCCGTGCAAAGAAGAAATAGAAATTGGCCCCAGAAAGAAATCAAAGTAAGTAATAGAATTTTAATAACTAACATAAACACGCTTCGTTGCATGACTTGAAAAAAGAGATGTGGCAAAAACCAGCGAGGAAACAGAAAACAGAAAACGAGAAATGAAATGAAGATACGCCGAAGAGAAGAGAAAAGACGAAAAGAGACGAGAAGAGACTGAAATTAGTCTCCAAGGACTGGGACAGAGTGTGGCAATTGAGGTGTGACCGCAACGAAGGGAATCTGGGGACTGAGAATCTCTGGAAAGTTTGCTAATTATGATTTTAATCGATCTGTTGGGGGTGGCTAATAAAAATATTGGATGGGGATTGAGATGGGGATGGGAAATGAAAACCTCAAACTCGACCAAAAATTGTGCCTGGTAATCAAGCAATCAAGCTGCAGTAAAAATAAGGCACAGGGGAAGTTTAAGTGGAGCCTGTAGAAGACTTGAGAGCAGATGGAATGGGATGAGGATGGGGATTGGGATTGGGATGGGGCTTGGGATGGAGAGACCATTTGGTTGTGTGTTCTGTGGTGCGATTTTGTATGTGCCTGGCGTGTTGATTCGATGTTTTGCGACGCATTGGGGCAATTAGACGTAATACAGCCCCCAAGGGATGACTTGGAATATGACAATAAAAGGGAGAAGCCAATAAGCATATAAACAAGATGATGGTGAAGGATACACACAGAGAGAGAAAGAGAGAGAGAGAGAAAGGGAGAGAGAGGATTAATATATATAAGAAAAGGAATGGGGAATAAATAGAAAAGATTGCTGATTCCGTTGTAAATGTAAGAGAAATGAGTTTTAAGCTTAAAAGTAGGAAGAAAGGAGAAAAGGAGACCAAAGAAGAGAGTGCATGATACCGAAAATAAGCGGTTAAAGATAATTGAGTAAAAATTAGGGCATTGAAGCCCAATACATTCCATATAAACAATTAAAGTACAGCAAAGTGGAGTCTGACGAGCAACGAGTAAGGAGTAACGAAACAGGAGCAACAAGAAACGAGTAACGAGTATAGAATGGAACACTGTACAATCTTGAGCTAATTCCTGGCTGATTCGCCGAGCGATGATAGCAAATGGCAGAATCTAGTATGGATAATGGAACACAACCAAAGGAATCCCAATCCACATCTTCACTGCCAGTTCCTCCCAACTGAATGGCAGTAAAAGCTACTAGCTGTAAGTGAATGCCCTGCCATGATTTTGTTGCTAACCTGAAGTCTGAGCAATCCTGACCGAAGTCCGAAAAGTTAAAAAGGCAGACCCGTACCCGGACCCGGCCCAACTTTAATTTTATAGCCTCTGATTTCTTTGTTATCTCCATTGGCACCTTTCCAGTCACAGGTCTTTATCTCTCCCCCTCTCTGTCTCTCTCTGTATGGCTGGTTGTCAATCAATGCCTGATTGTCTACCTGGCCCTTACCCTCATGCACGTGCTGTGGCCTGCCACGCCTCTCATTCAGAGGCTCCTGCCTCAGTCCCCCCCCCCCGCCCAGACAACGTTCGCCTCGCCATTCAGTTAATTTAACTGTCGATGCGCATTAAAACGGAATCTTGTTGGAAGCTTTACACAAGTTGTAAGAGTTGGGGGCATGGTCTAGTGGGGTGGGAGTGTAGGGTGTGTAGGGAGCAAGCGGAAGGATGAAGAGGTTGGAGGCTTCATGGGAAAATTGCTCTACGTGCTATGAATTGTGTTGCAGCATTTTAGGAGCACCGAAAGCCTGCAGACAATAAAAGCTGTCAAGGGAGTAAGTCAAGAGCGGGGGAGGGGGCACTGGGTGGAGGACGGGGACGGTGGTAGGAGGGGGGGGGGGGGGGCAACTAGGTGGGTTAGTGGCACCAACGCCAGAGGCCGCTTTTGTGAGTGTGTCACGCACTTGTGGCATAATTTACTGCGAATACGACGCCAAATAAACCTTCGCACACACACAATCAAACGATATACGAGTGTGTGTATGTGTGTGTGTATGTATGCGTATGCCAACCAAAGCAATCCCACTCCCCGCACCCACACTTACTATACCCAAGTAACTGGCGCTGTCAACTTTTTAATTCCCGTCAATGACTTGAGCCTCGTTTCCAGTACTCATCGGTCTGCAACATTTTTTCTCCCAGTGTATTTCCGCTCCGTCATTTCCACTTGTCACGTGCTGCTCAAGGGGTGTTCTAGGGTGTTAAGCGGTGGGTAGCGGAGGGCAGCAGAAGGGTGACATTTGACATTTTGTGTCGGGTCGCATGCTTAAGGTTGTCAGTCAAAGGACAACTGAATTAGGTGGGAGTTGCCTTGATAGGCCTGATATGATGGTTAGGAATACGACATGCTCGTGCCACGGCGTCTTGAATGTGGCAAATTGTAATTGGCTGGGCAGCCAGAACTACTAGGATAACTAGGCTAGCTCGGAAGGTTACCTTAGAAACTCTATCATTCAATGGATGTACTAAGGAAAAGGTGACTAAGGGGTTAAGCCATCATCTCATTAGACAGTTGGAAGAGGTCTTAAGAGATGATAGCTTTGTGCAAAGAAAGATACACTTGGATATTTGTATCTGTATCTGAGACAAAAAGTGAGCAGTGGTGACCAAATTGAGGGGGGAAGTTGGATGGAGGTATAACTGATTTATAGATCGCTTCTTGGCTTGCACGCTACTTGAGAATAGTTCAAGGAAACTGTTGTCCTTCACTCTGAGTTTTCTTCATTTCCAATCCCAGCACTCCCTCTCCCTCTCCCTCTCTCTCTCTCGCTCTTGCCTATCCTCTCACATTCAGGTGAGGAGTGTGCGGCTCTTGTTGTTGTCGCCTGGCCTTTATATATATGTATATATGTACATGTATTGGTGCACACATAAATAACACTTTCATGACTTTCACGGGCAAGAAGACTGCCCTCATCCGGCTTTCCCCATTTAAACGTACACATATACATACATACATACAAACATATATATGTCCATGGCTCGTAATACACATATAAAAATACAATGGCTTTGGCTTTGGCTTTGGAGACGCAAGTCGCGACTTGTTTTGTGGCTGCCACGCGTGCCAATGGCGACAACAAAAACCACACATTCAGAATCCGCTACCTTGACTTGGTCAACGATTTTCTGCTTCCTTTCAGAAATGTTTGTAATAAAAAAACAACAAAAAAACAAACCCGAGAAAATCAACAAATGAAAAAACAAAATCAAAAAAACATAAAGAAAAAAGAGTCACGGAAAACCCCATTGGGAAAAGGCAAAGGATATATATAAAGGATATGATAAATATTATATGCACATATCTGTACCTTTAATGGCCAGACCAGACGACAGACCACGCCCACCCCGTGCACTTATGACCCATTTTCATCAACTAATTAATTAGTCTCTGCTCTGTCTATCCTCTAACTCAAATATCTTAAGAATCCGGCAAAAGTTTCTCGGGGCTGAAGCAAAAATTGTATCTTGCCTTTTTGTATTTTGTTTTTGGGGACTAAACACATTAAATACGAGACCCTTTGGCCCCAGCGTGTGCCCCTTGATGTGTGCACACAAGCGTGTCCTCCCTGCCACATGCCCCTACCCTACCCTACCCTACCCTACCCACCCCTACCCTCCCTTTGCCCCACGACAATTAAACAGTTTCTGCAGCTGCCATAGTTATTATTCCAAGAAGCTTTCAGTTTTCACTTTCACTTTCAGTTGAAGAGCGAAAGTCAAACGAGTTTTCAGTGTAAAGAATATACCATACCATATGATATATGTATATATGATAAATATGGATAGGCCAACCCCCAACCCTCCCCCCACCCAGGCATAGGATGACCAGACAGAAGAAACCAGAAGCAGCATCAGCATCAGTAACTTCCGCTTCCGCTTTTGCTTCCATGTATGTATATTTAAATGCGTATATGTATGTATGTACATATAAAATGTATTTTTGGCAGCTCTTCCTTTGGTCAAAGTTTTTTAATTTAAAAATATATAAGCAATGAATGAGAGAGATAGAAAGGGAGAGATATACATACATATGTATGCAGTGATGTGAGGTTAGTGTAAATAAAAATCTGTATGTTGCGACGCCCACGCCCACGCCCACACCTACGCCCACGCCTGATGCCCGAGATGATCATCATTACCCGCTGCCGTTCCATGTACTTCTATGTTCTCCTGCCGCAACAACAGACATCTCTTGGAGCAACTTGCATCCTTGACCTGTGTGTGTGTGCGCCCTGCCTGACATCCTGAAAGATTTGTGTTTGTGTTTTGTGACAGCGTCCAAGGCGTCCGAGAAACTTGCCAAAGGAGTTTCTGCCTGCCAAAAGTATTTTCTGTTGCCTCAGGATGCATCCCCCCGCATCACCGCATCCCTGCATCCCTCACGGCCTTCACCACCAGCTGAGTGGGTGCTCCATGGGGTCAGTTCTGCAATGCCTGGCTAGGGGCAAGGGGGAGGGTGGGTGGTTAAACTTACCGCACTGCAGGAACTTCGAGTATATCCCACTCGACGGATGTATAGAATTCGGATAGATCCACGCCCACTTCAACAACATTGGTGCCATTCAGCTCATCGATGTGACGCAGATCCACCTGTAAGGCGAGAGAGCGAGAGAGAGTAAATGAAATGCACTTGCAGTAAAATATGTTGAAAAATATTGATATGTACCTATGTAATATGTAGGTTGAATTTTATATAGAAAATTTTCTTATTTCTTAGTTAATTAATCCTATAAGATGTGAAATCAAGAGAAACTTTTTGATCTGCGCTACTTACACTACCTGCAGTGAAGAGAGGGGATCAAATAAAGCTCTTCCACCGTCTTCCATTCCACCCATGCAAAGCATTGGCAGGCAACAACAACCGCACAACGATGCATACGCCAAAGACAAAACCGAAAAACAACAACAACTACAAACACTCTCACAATGCAAAGGCAAAGCCGCTTTTGGCGTAGCTGCTGCTGCGCTCTTAACTTTACGCCCCCGCACTGAGACCGCATGCAGTAGGAAGAGAGAATTAAAGATAAGAAGTCTTCAGTTCAAAGTAATCCACCTTATCATTTTCTCTGCCGCGGCGCTGCCGAGCAGAATTATGAAGCCTTTTGTGCATAGGGCCGAAGCCACGCGATTCATTTTCGCAGCCGCTGCGCCAGCCGAGCAGAAAAACGAAGCCGCGTGTGCATAGGGCCGACGCTACACGAAGCTTTTACGCTGCGCGTGTGCCGACTGCGCTGCCCCGTGGCCGTTGCCTAGGCACATAGGAAGCTGCCGGCCTCTGATCTATGCATGCTGCCTCTCCCCTTACGCTCCCCCCTAGAGCGTAAGCTAAATACAAGAAAAGGCTGCATTCAGCACAATGCAAATCTCTGGTGATCTAACAGCCAGCTAACATAGAAAGAACCAATTCTGTGGTGTTGTTACATAGGAGACAGGCATATAGGAGAGCTAATAGCGAAAGATAAACTGAGTGAGAGAGCAAGAGCCCTTGACCTACATTCGCTATCTGCGATCACCTGCATAAGCTTTTGCTCTCGTTTTCTGCCGTGAGATCTGATTTCTAAGCAGAGCGTTGAGCTGCTGCCCACGCAGCTGCAGTTCTATCTAAGCTTTCAGTCCCCCCGGCCCTTCATTCAACGCGGTTATTAAAATTAAATTTGTCTAGCGGAGTGCGCGAGTGAGTTTACGAAATGTACGAAAGAAGACGTATGAAAGAGACGATCAAAAGAGAGAACATAATCCCGCAGCAGCAAGTCAACAATATTTGAAGGTGAGCTTAAAGCATACACAAGATTATATTTTATTGCTTTTAGATGCTGAACATGATTTATATTTATTTTATTTATCAATATCATTTGATTTCGATCATATCAGAACTATAGTTATAAGCCTTTGCCTCCTGCCTCCCCCTGTGGCAATAGGAAGAATATTATTGAAAGGGACTCTGAAACCTACACTATATCTACACTCAAATTGGGAATAGGGATTATGCATATTGCCAGAAAGTCTAATTTTAAGTCTTCTCTCAAAAGTATTGCGGTCTCTGTGTATTTAATTGAATGATATGTAAATGAAGCGATAAACTTTCATGGCAACAATGTTTTAATTAGAAAAATAAATCTTCGACTGGGATGTACATCCTCTCCCCCCCGCTACCCCATTGGCTTCCCTCAGTGGCGATTGCCAGTGATTAGACAATTACTGCGTTACGCCGACAGGGAACATAATTGGACTGCAGTACCTGGCAGTTGCGTCTCTCTTGCTCTTGCTCTGTTGCTCAGGCGTCCGTCCTCAGGCAGACCAGGACCTGGACCTGGACCTGGATGCTGCTGGCCATGGGCACTGCCATGGATCGCCTGCCGCTCTTGCCATTCCGATTTGACTGTCAACGTCAGATGCACAATACCCGAACCGAACGAAACTCAGACCGAATTTACCTCCCAACGAAAATGGGGGAAAAGCGAATGAGAGAAAGATGGAAAGAAGCACGAAGACGAGACGGGACGGGACGGAGCAGGGACGGAAAGGGACAGAGCAGGGATGGCAGTCAAGGTATGTACATAGGTGCAAGGCAGCAGCATCGATACCAAAATGGACAAACATACCAAGGCCGCACTTCAATTTCAGCTCAGCTCAGTTCAGTTCAGTTTCAGTTTTGCTTAGTTCGGCACGAATGCAGCTGACAGGACATGGACAGGCGACAAGACACTACTGCAATTGGCATGCCACAAAAGGATAGGAGCCAGCAGCCAGCAGCCAGCAGCCAGGAGCACCCAGAGACACCCGACTGAGAGGCTGTTGTAGTTGTAGTTGTGTGTAGTACCCCGGCATCGCATCTGGTGCTGACTGCCATTCTTTTACTGTTGGGTCTGAAAGCAACCTGCCAGAGGTATGTCCAGCCAGCTGGGCACATCCCTTGATCCAATATCTGCTGCAAGGTGTGCAAGTGGCAGGAACACTCAAGAGCACGAATTTTTCGATTATCCCCACCGAGTGTGTATAGACGGCTTAACCCAATTTACTAGACGGTTAAAAGGGATTGAGATAATGAAAAATTGAACATGTTTTCATAGCAATCGATGTACCTTATCGTGAGAAATCAGCTAATTACTAAGATACAATACGATACGATACGATACGAGTTTGTTTTCTTGAAATATGTACAGTTGAGTGCTTTTCAATTGAAAGAAGAGCACTCTGTGGTCTCGTAAAACTATCCTTAAACTACTGTGGCCATAATATAGTCAGTAGTCAGTTGGTTTTCCATTCATTGAATTCACCTTTGATTCACTTTGAATATAAACCCACAGGTGCATTCATGGCATCAGCAGTTTTTAATTCTTTCTCCTCCTTTTGCCTTCCAGCCAGTGAATTTCCTAGAGTATTTTGTCTGCCAATTTACGCCTCAACGATTTTCGATGGCCAAGGTGTGGGTGGGTTAAGTGGGTTGAGAGAGGGCGGTGGGCGGAGGGCGGGGGGTATGTATGAAAAGCAGACACCTGGCTGCAGAATGGGGCAAGGTGGCATTGTTGGAAAAGCGTGAAATTTGAAAAGTGACGCTAATACGATTTCTTTCCACCTCTCTCTCTCTCTGCCTCCCCTTTCGGTACTTACACATTCGAGTATGTTAGAAAATGTTTAGGGCGAGGGGGCGGGGGGCTCGTGCAAAATCAAGTGTGAAAATTGAGCCTATGAACTTTCCCTTGCCTTTGTGTTCGTCCTCGTGTTCGTTCGCCTGGTGCACACATGCGAGTATCCCGTCATTTCCCATATCGGTTTCTGACTTTGGATCATTGACACGAAATTAGGAAATCGACGTCGGCTGAACATCAATGAATCAGACAGGGCAGACAGGGCAGACAGAGAGACGGACAGAGAGACAGAAAGAGCCAAAGAAGAACTCGGTTCGGAGGATACAAAAATGGCTAACAAGATGGGGGCAAAATAATCAGAGAGGATGTGGGTGCGGTGCACCTTGCCAGGTGCCTTACCAGGTGCCTTGCCAGGTGCTCTCAGCTGCTGTGGATGCTGTTGCTGCCACTGGGATTGCAACTGCAACTGGAACTGAAACTGAAGCTGCTCAAGCGGAAATTGTTATTTTAAGTGGTAGCGGAAATTTCACTATAAGGATGCCACTGCGATCTAATGAAATATTTCCGTTTTTGTGTGCAGATGCCAGTGATACCAAGAGATAGAGGCAGAGGCGGAGTATGTCTGCACAGGTACGCTCACACACACACACACAGAGAGAGAGAGTGGTAGAGAGAGCAGGAGGCCATTCCCCTGGAGAGTTTATAAATAATTTGTTTTGCCTCTGTTTGGAATCGTTCATTTTGCGGTTGATTTATGCGTTAAGCGTTGGAGACCTCCTCACCAACGTACAGAGGTCATACCACACAAATAACACATAGCCAGACATTGTACAATACACTGGCAGAAATTTGGTCAGTAATCAGTAGTTCTTTAATTACCGAGATACAAAACAAGAAGAGTAGAAGATAAGAAGAACAAACTGACATTCGTTCACCTTTCAATGAGCTTTTTTTTTGTCTCAGTGTTACCATACACTCACACATGAACACACAGACACACATGCACACACAGACAATGCTACGCTGACAGCTCCACTCTCTCCGGGTGTCGTGTCAAATGCTTGTTGGCGCCTTGCCTTTTTAATAGTAAATGAGCATTTAGCTTTTTACCAAATTAGTCAAAAGTGGATACACGAGTAGGTACATACATACATATCTACATACAATAGTACATGTACAATAGCTATGTATACATGGTGTATATGTAGATATTTCTCAATCCCATCTTGTCAATTAAACATGACTGCTGCTCAAAGTCAGGATGCTAAAGCAGAGCAGAAGCTACTCTTACACACTCGCACTTTCAGCCAGGACTGAAGACTGCCAAGATGGCTTAAACAATTAAGGAATTATATTTCGACGCCTCCTGGGGCAAGCACCCCCCTCTATGTGTGTGCTACGCGTGGAAAGGTGCAATTTGCTGGCGGCAGTTGCTGCCTTGAGAGCGAGTGTGTGCATCGGAAGGAGATTCAAACTTGAAACGAGAGACTTTGAATTGGAAATCTGGCAATAATTGGCCATTGGCCTAACTACTTGATGAGGTGTCGGTCAAGAGTATTCTTCGGGCTAAATTGTGTTATTTCGATGCCATTAGTTTGCTTGTCTTGTATTTCATGGCCATAATTGCACCTACACATATGTATATCGACTCTTTGTTGTATTTTGAGACACTATCTATTCAAGCAAAGATCGAGCAGTCCGGGCCGTCCGTGAGCCGTGAAGCCAAGCCAACCCCATGCAGAGGGTTAACCCCTTCGGGCTGTTTCTTTTTGTGGCTTTTGGGTCAGGGAGAAATGGAATGGCTAAAGTTAAGGAGAGGGCTAAAATCTCCACTAATGCCACTTCCTTATTAGCTGGCAAGTCGCAGGCCTTAGCAGGGGGGCGGGCGGTTAAGCCCCAACCACAGAACATTCCAGGCCACGCCATGCATCCATCGAAGAACCAACCACACTGTCTCCAATCTCCGGGCTACACCTTCATTCCATTCCGTTCACCGGTCGGGTTGCAGTTTGTGGCGAATGCCAGTTGCAGAATTTTATGAGGCCTCCAACTGCTTGGGTGTCGCCTTGTCGCCTTGTCGTCGACATTTGGCCGGGCAGGTGTCAGGCGGCCTTATTGTCCTGTACTACAGGACTACACACCCCTGTGCCGCCAGTCCGTATCCTGGCTGTGTCCCTATTGCTGTTTGCTCTTTGCCAAACCACTAGAGACATTTTTATGAAGCTTCCTGGGCGCACTAACCAAATCTTTCTCTCTCTCGCTCTCTGTCTCTCCTTACCACTACTCGGATCTGCATCTGGCTGTCCGGCTGTCTGGCTATCCGGCTATCTGGCTATCCGGCTGTCTGTATTCCAAACGTATTCTCCTGCCTGGCCTCCTGCCCTGCCCCTGCTGGCTGTCTCTCTCGGTGTCTGTGTTTCTGTGTGCGCTTTGTGGTCGTAAAACGTGAGAAATTCTATGCCAGGGCCAAAAGGAATTATGAGCGCATTTCGGTTTATGACCACTAAACCAGGCTCAGACCTGGCCACAGACCTGGCCTAGGTGGAGCAATTTGTAAATGTGTAAATGAGACAGCGGGAGATAAACAATTCTGGGACTGGGACTGGAACTGGGACTGGGACGCAGCAATACCCTTGCTTAACGACATCCTTGCGATACATTTACAGCTATATTTATAGATACATACAGAGGTACATACATACGTACATCCATATGTGTGTGTTGCTTGAATATTGGCAACAAATTTATAAACCAATTAGCCAAAGGACTACAATGGAACAACCTCAAATGGCCCCAATAAAGGGGGGGCCAAAGTTCATCTGATTCAATCACATTTCCCATTGTATTGCTGGAAAAACCGCACAGATTGGTTGCTAGAATATGGCTATACATAGGTAATAGTTGTACATACATATGTACGTAACTAATAATTATTAAACATTTCTGGATGAGTTATTAATTAAACATGAAATCAATATGAACTTGATATCTGTTCAGATCTGAGAGCAAAGATTGTGTATGTGAGGTTAATTATGAGAGGGAATTTCTGGTTTTAATTGGAGTTGATGCGAGACAATCGATATGATATAACCTGTTTAACATCTGAACTTTAAGACTTTCCCTCTGTTCTGGACAACGTTCGTCCAATACTCACTTTCGTGCACTATAAGCCTTCGTTGTTTGAGGAGAAGGAGGGGGAGACGACGGACGGACGGACGGACGGACGCACTTACCTGAAAGCCGTCGTAGGTCCAGCTGCCAAACTTCATGACGCAGGTTTGCTCATCGAACGGAAAGTACTCAACGTCAATTTCGCAGGAGCTCTTGTAAATGGCTGGCGGACGCCACTCCACACGTCCCGTGTAGTTCAGAGTGGCTTTTGTGGCTAGCGTCACCTCGAAATTGCCGTCGGCGCTGTTAAGGAGCAGCAGGAACGGCAGGAGCAAAAGCAGTGGAGAAAGAACCAAAAAAGGAACAGGAGATGTATTCAATTAGAAGGTTTAAGACATGAGTGTCTGACACAGTTTGCAGTTGCAGTTGCAGCTGCCCCCTTGGGGGTGGGGGCGGGGGATAGTACTTACTTGTTGTAGAGCACGATGTCCGGACGCCAGATGTGATCGGAGGGAACGTGGAGCATTTCGACGCCGCCATACTCCTTTGGCTCCCATTTTAGTTTGTAATCGTACCAGGACTGCTCCACCCACAGATTGGTGGTCATGATTTGGTTCTTTAGATTGACATCAATCAGTTGCGACAGCTTCAGCTTGATGCGAACGGTGAGAGCGTCCGTAACGTTTACCACCGGCCGGACTAGTTTGTTGTAATTGCTCAGCAAATCGTCGTACAATCTTTTGGCATCCGGATTCGCTGTGCTGCCTATGAGAATATTCAAAGACAAAACACAAATGAGTCAATTTGAAAAACATAACAATTTCTTCAATGGTTATAGTATAGTATAGGTATAGTATATGGTATGGTATGGTATGGTATGGTATGGTATGGTGTGGGGAATAGCGTCAGTCAGGAGTCAGTCTAAAGCAGTGCTCGGCATGTAGCAAAAACCCGAACATGTCTGCGGGGGAAATCGGTTTATTGCTTAGCACTGGAAGAAGCGAGATAGCAAGAGCCGTAGGGATCGTAGGTTGGGCATTAATATTCCTATTATTATAAATATTCCTAAGCTTCTATCGAATATCTAAACAAGTCGACAAAGAAGGAAAGTGTCCTAGGTCGATCCGAACTTATAATTTGATTACCTACCGACCATTCCGTTTGTTATTTGCCATCCACCTATGTACATACAGCATACATACATACATATGTCCATATGTATGTGTATCTAGCCATTGTGTTCGGCCATTTATTCGGCCATTCCGCGGACATAGTTCAATGGGCAGTACTCCCTCCCCCGCAAGAGGACACAGCATTATGTATATATTCTCACATTATGGTCATTGTTCGTATCGTCTCATCTCCCGCAGTCGCCAAAGTCAATTAATGTGCGGGACATTAAATTAATGATATACGCTGATAACGGATAAACATGCAGAATATGCTTGACCAGCCCTGGCCACGCCCCCAACCATTCAGCCATACCGCCAGCCATCCATCCAAACATCGAGCGGCGAGCAGCGAGCGGCGAGCGGCGAGCAGCGAGACACCCATTAACATTGTAGGCTAATCTGACTGTCGGATGGGTCGCTCTGCTAATTAGCTTTTCGCTTTTGGGGTGGCCTTTTAGAGGGGAGGGGAGGGCGGGGTTTTGGCTTTCACTTTCGCTGCGGTTGCCAAAAAAGACAGAGAGAAAGACAGATAGAAACAGGACAGAAAAGGAAAGCAAGATGGGAAATCTTTTAATTGATTTATTTTCTTCTGTCTGGCATAATTTGTATTGACTCTGGGACTCGACTGCGGGAAATCCTCAATTCAGCTGGTTTTTCATCTCGATTCCAATTGAAGGGACTAACTATTTTAATGCGCTTAGACCTCAGCGACGAGCATTTTTATTGCTCGCTCCGCTTTCGTCTGGCATCGGATCGGATCGGCTTGGGGCTTGGGGCCACATCACCATCCGGTTCTATGTAATAATGATAAGCTGATTAGCGCAAGCTTTCGCATAATGACATTGGCGACATTTTACAGCTGCCCCGGTGTTGATGCCCGTTCCCATTACCATTCCCGTACCGGGTACTTCGGTACTCCGGTACTCCGCTTTGTATTTGGCTTCCGTCCGACCTGATGGGCTCTTGCTAAGCCCTCGGGCTGTGTTTCACCCCCAGGCGAGGATGCCAATCAAGCTGGCTCCTGGCTCCTGGCGCCTGACTCTCCTTTCCGTTCCGCTTTCGTCTTGCTCCGCTTGGTTTGCATGCCAACCCGGAGAGAGAGAGAGCTGAGAGCTGGCTGGGAGAAGCAGAAGCAAGAGAGGGAACTAGAGCGGGAAGCGGGAGGGCAACAATAGGGCCAACGCTTGACTGAGCTTTTGTCCCACCCGCCTGGCTGAATCCTGTCGCTATTCCTTCCCCGAGTTGATGGCCTGGTCCTGCTCCTGCTCCTGTTATAGTCGTTATAGCTTTTTGCCCAATGCTCTTTGCTGTGGGTTGCCGTTGTTGTTGGTGCTGGTGTCGCTGGCATTGACGGCGCATTAACTCATTTCCTGCATCATTAAGGGGCACCTGCAATTTTCGCACATTTACGCCACAGACGTGTCCAGGATATAAGAGACGCCATCTGCAGCTCCCTCCACCCCCCGCCATCCTGTGTGTCCATCCCTCTGAGGGCAAAGCCTGCAAGCTGGCGGAAAGGGGGGGGGACTGGGGCCAAGGCAATTTGAATAGAGATTGACTAGAGGCCAGGATTAATTGCTGACCATTAAGATCGATCGCCAGGCAGACACTAAGAGGATTGAAAGCAGATCCCAGCAGCAGTTTCCGCTTAAAGGATTTGGAGATTTAGAATGAGAGTTTTCACTTCTTGTAATCGGGGTCACCAGGAGATTATCCCCAACCTTTCTTCTACTCAACCTTATGGTGTTATGACATTAGACTTTGCTATTGCAATTGCTGCTCTCAGCTCTCTCCCTCTCGCTGCCTGGTTTTCTCTTGAAGGAAAAGTCCAATGCCATATGGCCCTTGGCTAGATTCATATATGGTCTTAATTGATTTGCCTCATAAACACTAAACTAAGTTTAATGCAAATAAAATACATTTAAAAATGGTTTGTGATAATGCAAAGGAGTTTCTGATTCTCGCTGTAGCTCCTCGCAATGTCTTTTTTATTTAAAAACCGCTTAATAATCGTGTTTGATAAGGTTTCTAGTTTCTGTTCTAAGTCAAGTCATCTACTTATTGATGTGCCCCACACTTTTATCCCCAGTTAGAGAGAGAGAGACTGAGTCAGCGTCACATCTGCTGTGCTGACTTTTGGTTACATTTAGCGGTTGGTGTGAACATCTTAAACGAACCTTGAGGCAGTGGCAGAGAGTAATTTGAGCAGCACATGGCCTTGCCACTGCCACTGCCACCGCCACTGCCCGAGACCAAGCCCAAGCCATTGCCACTTTCACTTTTACTTTCACTTCCATTGCCATTGCCGTCGCCTGCTCATTCATTTGGGAAGGTGTGCGTTTTTGGTGACAACTTTTATGTTGTGTATGTGTGTGTGTGTGTGCACATGTATACACATACATATGTCTGTGGCTTTGTATTGTTGGTCGCGTGGGAAACGTTAAGTTAAACGGACCTTTGCGGCGGCCGTTTTTCCACCTCCTCCCCCACACCCCCAACCGATTTCGTGCCATGTAGAGCTGTCATATGGGGCGTATGCTGTATATTGCCTAATCATATCTGTGTCTGAGTGCTGTGTGTGCTGTATGCTGTGTGCTGTGTGTGTATCTGTGTGGGTGTTAATCGACTGGCTGTTTCCTTGCTTGTGTGTGACAATCACATTAAGGTAACTAAAAAAAAGCATTTTATGATTGCTTTGCGTGTTCTCTGCCCTCCGTAGCTTTCACTTCCTTCACTGGCTCTGTTCATCGCTGTAAATGTGTTTATTGTCACAAAAATACGCCCACACACACACACACGCACAGATATACGTACATATGTGAATTATTACATACATTTATGTGCGGTGCGAGTATTTTAACAACAGAAACATCCAATGAAAGTTGATTTGTAGAGTAGGAGAATGCCAAGGCGAAGGCTTCTACTCGATTGTATCTCGGCCCCGTTTGCCACTGAATCTGAAACTGAATCTGCAACTGCCAACTGTTAGTTAGTCTCTGAATGCTGAGTGTAAAGCCCTGAAGTTATGAAGCTAATCGATAAGGAAATGTCCAATTAAATTTCCATTTGACTGGCTAACCTCTTGTTATCCGAGCTTTACCTGGGGCTCGGGGCTCGCCTGGCAGTTGATGTTTGTGTGACTTCTAATTAAAGCATTTGGCATCATTGCGATTGTCGCATTCGAAAATGTCCGGGTCCCCTTTGGCCACACAACAAATACAATTTCCTTGTCTTTATTGGAACTTCTCTCGCATCCTTCCCTTTGTATGTCGCATGCATGAAATGTGAGGAATTCAGGTTTGTCCCTACATTGCTGCACTGCTCGTACTTGCTCTCTAGCTCTCTCTAGCTGTCTCTCGCTCTTTCTTGCTCTCTTTTCTTAACGGACTGACCTCGTTCCAGTTGTGTGTCCGACTCCTGGACAATTATGTGCTCCTCTTCCGGTTTTGTTCTAATGTTCTGTTAGTCCTATCCATCTCACACCTCTCATCGCACATGTCTTTACCCACCATGCACCATGGACCATGGACCATGGACCATGGACCATGGAGAGTATCATCTCATCACACACACACACACACACACACACACACACATTTGGGTTTTCTGCTTGTCCCACCGGATCCTTGTCCGTAGTCAGTCCATGAACTTCTGATTAGTTTAGCCTTGCAGCACGGAGAAGCCTTTCCAGCGGCGACAATATTAATGAATATACAGAGGCATCCACGCACACGTAACCCACACTAGCACACACACACTCATAGAGTATGCATACAGTGCGTTTCGCGACTTTAAGTCGTGTAATTTGGAATATTATAGACACTTTTGTGTTATCAAACTCCCCTAATTCAACGTTAGCCCTATTCAGTGGCCCCCGCCAACATGTTGGGAGCTCGGCTTACAACCAATTAGTACATTAAGCCCACAAACACACACACTATGCGAATGAAACGCACTGTACAGATTACGTATACGATGCGTTGCGTTGCGCTGGAAAGTCTTCTCGCTGCCTCTAATTATCCAGTGGTACGCGATGCCTTTAATTAGTCACCGGCTGGGGGTGGGGTTGGGGGTTGGGGGTGTGGGTGTGGCCTTTGTGTTGAAAGATGTTAACGAATGGCATTTGAAAGTGGCTCAAACGATGGATAGCCCCAGCCTCCACACCAACCCCAACCCCAACCCCGCTCACAAATCCTGTGCTAAATTTCCCTAGCAAATATTTATAGATGGTATGCTGAACGGAGGCCACACAACAGTGTGGCACGTGTTCCTGCCACATCTTCGTCTTCGTCTGCAACTTCAACTTCTTTTTCGCTTTAGATTTTATTTCATTTCTTTTTTTTCTATAACTTTTCTTCTTCCTCTTGTGCCACTGTGTGTGTTTCTTCTGTATTTCTTCAGGTTCTTTTTGCTGGGTTTTCGGCTCTTCCTCTAGCTCTTTTTTCTTTCACCCTCTTTTTTTTTGTCGTTTTCGTTTGCCTTCTCGTTTTCTTTCTCGTTTTGCTTACTCAACTGCAAAGGAGAATGCAATTTTTGTGTAAACAACGCCATAAATTCCAATGGAACTAAACAACAAAACGTTGGCATTGGCAGACAAGGCCGAACAGGTTAGGAATAACAGAATGAAAGAGACGGGAAGAGTGTCAAAGAATGACAGAGAGAGAGAGTAGGAGAGGGAGAGAGTGAGAGAGGGAGAGCTGTGGCAAAAGAAAGCACTGAAATTATCATGAAATTGTTGGTCCACTTCGCTTATTGTTTTTGAGCTCCGTTCAAGTCGAGGCCGAGTCCGACTGGGAGTCCGAATACGGGTCCGAGGGGGAGTCCTAGTCCGAGTGAGAGTCCGAGTCCGAGTGGGAGTCCTGGCCCGAGATGGGTTTGTTCTGCTAGCAAAATTTACACCCAATTATTTCGAACGTGAATGTGAATGATCCGCGGAGTCGGAGGCGCTGAAGGGTGGGGAGTTGGGGGGGAAAAAAAGCGAGCAATCCAACTTTTGCTGCAACTGCAGTCGAGAGCCGTCGGGGGGGCGCATGAATAATAAAACACTGCAACAAGGAGGACCCCTGGGTGCAGCCCAAACAATGTGAATGGCCAATGTGCAGGGGACTTTCGAATGTGGGTGACAAACTGGCCGGGGTTTTGTTAACCTGCTGCCTGCCCTGAACCACCGACGACATGACAGGACAGGGCAGAGTCAGGGGCAGGCCAGGGGCAGAGTCAGGGGCAGGCCAGGGGCAGGGCTTTCCCCGACAGCTCTTGTCAGGTGCAAAAGAGCCTCAGCCCAACCCCCAACGTAATGGAGGAGTGTTGGTGGTGGCTGGCCTGCTGGGTGCAGGTGCAGGTGCAGATACAGGTGCGACGCACATTGGGCAACACAAACACGTAACACTCATTCCCCCCCCCCCACCGGAGGATACAAAAAACAAATAGCAGTGAGAAATACGCAGCAAAAGGGTGGCAATGGCTAGGGGCTGATGGCTGGGCAATGCTGTAAGCTGAGTGGGCGGCGTAAGGGCGGAGGGACAGTGGCTGTGTAAATATAATATGAATAATTTGGTTAGTAGTATTTTTTCCAGCCGTTTTTCGAGTGCCCAAGAATATGCCCCAACCCAACCGAAACCCAACAAAAAAGAGCAAAATCACCAGAGAATGCTGACCAAGCCACATGTGTGTGGACCTCCCCAGGGTGTGTGGGTGAATGTGAGTGTTTTAAATTTTGGTAACAGTCTGGGTTACTCAATGAAGAGATCTCAGGGGCAGCCAACACTCCAAGGTCTCCCACAGAGAACCCTTAAGTGAGGCATAAACTCTTCAAGGCATAATTACTTAGTATGTATTAGTGTGTATGTATGTGTATGCCGATGTCCGCTCATTGCATTGCAGCACTCATCCACTCACTCACATTCAGAGTCGAATTTGAGGCATCCACTCTGATATGTGCCCGTAGATATGACCAATTACATAGCCATCAAATGCAAACGAATGCAATCATTCACTAACTGACACCCTGTTCCAGTTACCATACTCGTATCACCACCATTCCATTCCATTCCATTCCATTCCACTCCATTCCATCTCCCATCTCCCATCTTTCATCCCATCCTGTCGCTTCTTGCTCTAGTCATAGTCATAGCCCATCTCCGGCTCATATCCCTGCCCGGTGGCTGTAGCCCCTACAGCCCCTCCTACAGCCTCCTGTCAGGCGTAAACGCTCCGTCCGAAGCTTAAATGGCAATATTTTTGCCAAGTGTCAGGCGATGCCCATCAACTATTCCCCGCCCATCGCAAACCGCCCATCGCCCATCCCGTCGCAATTTTCGTTCGTTTTGTAGGTGTTGCAACCTGATGAATTGAGCGTAGAGCACGTGCATGATCCCCATCATCATTTTTTATGGCCATGCGTCAAAAAAGAGACCAAAAAGGAAAAAAAAACAAGAAAAGGAAATGCCTCAGCACCCCCAACATAGCCACCAGTCATAGCCTCCTCTCTCATACATACAACCATTCTCTCCTATCTGGGTGCCAAAATGTCAGAACGTTTCTGGTCGCTGCATCGAATCGAAAGTTCCAGTCCCCAGTCCCCCCCCCCACACCCCCACCGAACGGAGAGAGAGGGACAAACTCGCGTGAAGAGTCCGACCAGCCTCGAATCAGTGTTGCTGGGATTTCAGTGTTAATGTAAGGAACTCGAAACCGGAAAGCGGAAGTAGGAAATGTCGCAGACACGCACAGACCCGCCCCACCCAAGCACGCGGCAGGAAGGCAGGTCCCCTCCCACCCGCTTGGAATAGTTAACGCATTTCTAACGAGCAAAGCTACAAAAATATATACACACAAACCTACATATGTTTAATATAAGCATAAAAGGAGGAGGAGTGGGCGTGGCGAAGCTTGAAAATGTCTGGAAAATGCACTAAACTTCCTTTATTAGCGAATTTTTCGATTATGGTTGTTAAAAAAGACAAATGGTGTATGGTATTTGATGTGCTATAAACTTGAATACATATATACACTAATACATACATATATTTATTATATAATTATAGTACCAGTATATGGGGGTATATGCTTTCACATCAATTTAAATAATTGAACATTGCAGATGCTAAGAATTTACTGAATTCGCATTGAATGTTTACATATCAGAGAATATTCATTCATGAGTAAAATATTTAATTTTCCATTTCATTGGCTCATCTCAATGATTACAAAAAACAGTAGGATAGAGATTAAAGAATACAATTTAAAGTCTGGATTGTGGGCTGCTCACAGGCAAGGCTGATAAAGTTGGTAAGAATTCAGAAACAGATTTCCGGTTACTTGTAATATCTATAACCATCTGTGGAACCAAAGACAATTCAAACACTAAGATGTGTCACGCCATACAAAATTTTCAGCTGGAATTTTACAGAATTCCTCACTGAAAAAGAGAGAGACAGAGAGACATAGAGCGTGAGGCTGAGCTTTAGCTGTATGTGTGCACATATTGTAGTGTAGTGTTTACTCTGTTTTTGCTGGAACAGTGTAGAAAAACGCTGTCTTTCTTTCACTGTACAACAACAAAAATATCCTTTTGACTCTGGCGACTTTGTTGTCATGTGTATTTGTTGGGGCCACGCCCACTGACTGGGTCATATTTGCACCTTACTTTTGGGCTCGTTCGAAAAGCAAGAAGCCATTTTCCTGAATGGCAGACAGAAGATAATTAAGACTTAAGCATCAAAGCATAACGAAACGTGAAAGACAATACGAAGAACTACAAATATTTTCGGAGACTCGTCGTATCTGAAGTTCATTTGAGTTTAAAGTTCATGATTGAGGTTAGAATTGAGTGAGATTTAGCATGATACCATACTGAGCGGGTGCTGTGATATAATAAACCGATTTCAGTAAAGAATTTTCACGCAAACTAGTGGTGGTGGGGGGGGTGACAGTCGTAAGACTTGTGTATACATATGTGTGTGTGTGTGTGTGTATGTGTGTGTCGCAAGCAAATGACAACGTAATCATGTTGCCTAGAACTGCTTTCGCTGACAAGATAAAACACGGACAGACAGTCGCACAAGCGGACGCACCAAGCGGAAGCGGAAGTGGAAGTGCAGCCATTGACAGAAGCAGCAGGGAGCAGCAAGGGAGCAAAAAGATGACGATGATGATGACGGCATTTGTGATTCGCGATGTGTGTGTGGCTTGGTTTGTCTGCCACAAATCTAATATCGCCTAATGTTAAAAAAGCTTTGAGTCGCGGAGCCCCCAAGCGGGTTTCATCTCCTCAGACTCATGTCACGCGCGCTCTCAAGCACACACACACACACACACACAGTTACATGGCAATGTCAAGTGGTAGATGGAACGAGGGGGTGGGGCGATGCGATTTTTGCAGATTGGCAACGCTCGATTGGCAATAAATTGAAATACGCGACCATAAAATCACTTAATTGCAAATTCGTGTCTCTCTCTTCTTCTGCTTCTGTTTCCCGTTACCGCTCCCCTTCAGCTCCTCCCCGTTTCTTTCCTTTTTTCGTTTTCCCTTTTGCTTTTTGAGTGCCTTCATCCCAAAACGGGAAGCGGCCAATTCGCGTGCCCCAAATGCTGTGCCACTCGTGTGTCAGGTTGTAATTGCATTGAAACTGCCACTGCTGCACGCATCCCCAACACCCGCAACCCCCATTCACCATCTCCGCATCCTCCATTCGCCATCTATCGAGCTTGTCACTCATCGCCCCATCGCAGGAAGGGGAGACGCACGGCTGTGTGTGGAGTGAGGCGTGAGGGTCATTTATGGGTAGCTCTCTTCATCGCTCCATCGCTCCATCGCACCATCTACCGCTTTTCACTCGCTCGCTTTTCCAGTTACTTGATGATTATGGCAAATTGATTTGTTTGCCGCGCACTTTGTGGCTTTTAAATGGCACCACACATGCCCCCCCCCTCCCCGCACATACGAGAAGACTGACAGACGGACGGGGACGGAGTGCCACAATCGGAAGACAAATGAGGAATTGGCGGACGAGGCGGACGAGGCGGACGGGGACTCGGCAGAAGGTGAAACGGCGGAAGACGATGCTTGGATTGATGGTTAAAATATCATTTGGTTAGCTGTCAATTTGCAAGCCTCAATGAAAAACCAATTGCCTGAATGGCAGCAGAGGGAAGGGGGATTGAGTGAAACTCAAGAGTGCCTTAACACTTCTCTCTGACTTCTTCTGGGAAGGGAAAAGTCGGCTGGCAGATGTTCTATGTTCTACATATCATTCAAGATGCATTCGATTTACTTGAATTGCACCTTCAACAGCAATTATGCAATACGCTTCCTAGCATTTTTCCATGTAAGCATCCTCCCAAGGAGCAGAAGAATTCTCTCTGCAAAATCGGACTGCTCAAGCTCTCCAGGAATGTTTCCACGCTTGACAGTTTCTGCTGACATTGGAAAAGAAGAAAAAGAAATGAAAAAGGAAAAAACACCTTCCGCCGAATAATAGAAGTTGGATGCGGTGAAAAAGGGAGAGGCAGAGGGCGGCTAAGCAGCAAGAGAGGGAGAAAAGTTTGAAAGCCGTAAAATGCAATGCGTCACGGAGCTGAAGATTGAACTGCAAGATACATAGATGCAAATACACACACACACACTCACACACACTACGCATGGCCATATCGTGAAGCTCTCAAGTGCAGCTGGTAGCAAATTTGCACAAAACTCATCCAGGAGCAAGGTGAGCGGATGAGCGGATGAGGATAAGGATAAGGATGGGTCTGGCTGCGGGTCTGGGTCTGGATATGGCTATACGTATGGATGGAAAAAGTTTGCGCTTTGATAAACAAATACAAATGGTTAAGGGTTGAGGGTGGAGGGTGAAGCCGGTAACCCCTACCAGGGGGCGACAATCCAGTACACCATTCTACTTATAGCCACCCACAGCCACAGCTACAGTACATGCGTATGCAAAACCATCAACGTCATGGCCCAATCCCCATCCTCATCCCCAATCCCCACTGCTCTGGTGTATGGTAAAAATGCAGCAGAAGAAATGAGTTGAGTTCGTGGCTATCAGGCGTAAAGTATCTGCGTATCTGGCAGTTGTGCTGCAAAGCAATAGAAACAACTGTTAACTGGTTTATCTGGTTACTGCTGGGTTACTGACAAAGTTGGTTGCCAGCGACGCAGCGAACGACAAATGTAACTGTCACTTTATGCGAAGCCATTCATGTGGGTCATTGTGGTGTGCGTGCTCGTGTGCATTAGTGTGAGATGCAAATTGTATACTTTCTCCGGAAGGGACTACTTCGTTTATCCCATTATCCAGCACACATCTGAACAGATCTTTGAATGAAGAATCGAGTCCCTATCCATCCCTTTATCTGTTTCTATGTTGAGAGTAACGGCCAATGGTCGAGAGAGTTTTTTCAAAGCATTCGATACTGATTCTGATTCGATTCTCATCAATCATCTTCGTGAAAACTGTAGTTATATTTCAATTAATTCGTGTGAACCGTTCTTCGCCTTGAAGAAGGTTCCTCTTCCAAGTAAAACCATCATTAAACACTGATCAGTTCGAACAGTACAGAGCTCTTCTTCTAAGGAGAAGCGCACACAAGACAATAGGAGGAGGGAGGCAGGAGGCAGGATGCAGGAGGAAGTGCGAGAAAACCACTTAACTGAAACTGGAAGCTGACCAACGCCCACCCTGAAACATCAAGCAAACAGTAATCTCTCTCACCAGGCAAACCAACTAACCAGCCACCTCTACCGCCCCCGCCCCCGCCCCCGCCCTGCAGGCCAGCCCATCCAACACAACCAAACAGCACCCAGCAGGCACCACTTTAACCTCAGCTCAAGCCTCAACTGATGTTGCCCCACCCCGCCCTGCTCCGCCCGCGCTAGCATTGACACGGACACCTTGCTGAGATGCGGTATACGCCGTGACACGGGGCGTTGGCCTGGGTGTGAGTGGCGTGCTTATGAGTTCATGAAATGCTCTTTGAATATGCATGAGGCCCTAAGGAGCGTTGAGTGCTGCTCTGGCTCTCGCTCCGGCTACGGCTCTGGCTCCTGCTCCAGCTACGGCTCTGGCTCATGCAACAGAAACAGAAACAGCAGCAGAGGCAGCAGCAGCAGCAGAAGCTGTTGGGATTTTGGTCTGGCCTGTCGGTGATTTTGGCCCGGCCCGTAAAAGTAGGCAACACTTTTTGCACACCGCTCAAACACGAGCGCATGCAGCCAGGAGCTGCCCGTCCTGCCAGGAGCTGCCTTGCGCTGGCCAGCTCTGCTTTTCCCAGCTTAGAGAACCTCCACTGCGCCCACGAAATGTTGAAATGAAATTAAATTAGAGAAGTTGGCTAAGGAAATTATGGGAAATATTTAAGGAAAATGGTCTTTACGGAGAAAGATGAAAGATGGAGTGGCTGAAGCGAATATTCACTTTGCCTTCGCTGGCAAGTTTCTTTCCTGAAGTGGATAAACTTCAAATTAGCTAGAGGGTTCCTCTGACCACATCACCAAGTCCCTGCAGGGGGAACCAGTGGAAGGGGTGGTAACTTGGGACAAAATTTCAAGCGTTCATCTCGGGCAATTTCAATTCATTCTCTGTTTCCGCCATCCCCCATTCCCCAACCACCAACCACCATCTACCATCCACCATCTTATATTATTATTACGCTGTCTCGGAGAGGCGTGAGGCAAGACGGAGTGAAGTCATCAAAAAATGCAAAGGTTAATGCAACAAAAGGCAACTTGTGACTTGTGCAACGAGTTCCCAGGCCCCGTGTGCCCCGTGTGCCCCATGCATAAGCAGCAGCAGCCACTGCATGTGGCAGCCGCCAAAAGTGAGTTCTGCGGGGATTACTCTGAATATATATTCACATGCACATATACATATACCATACATAGGTGCATGAAAAATGCATGACTTGGCTGAAAGACAGTATCATGGAGCCGCCGGATAAGTAGAGCATAAAAATGGGGAATTGTAAAGTGCGTTACGAAATGGCACGACAGGAGAGTGTCGTCTACCTTTTGTGTATCCACTTTTCAATGTCTTTCAATATGTTGCGGCTGGAGCAGGTCACGAGTGCTATTCAGATCCATTATGCACATTTTGTTACACGACCACCCCAATGGATTGTGGCATCTTATAGGGGAGAGCTCTAGAATCCTTTATAGAGGACTCGTTGCCTCACTAGCCTATGCTCTGACTTGTATCTATGCTGGGATTCTGTAGGTATAGCAGTTGAAATGTTCATGTAGAACTTTATACATGGAGGAAGATGTTGTATGGAAGATGTTGAGTGATCATCGTTGTTCAGTTGCTGCTGCTCATTCCCTGCAGATAGGTCTATGCCAGAGGACCTGCTGTAGACTGGCAGTCTCTTGCGTAGCCCGAGTAATCAGCCTAAGGTCTCTGTATTTCATGTGAACTTCTGTGTGTGCGCGTGTGTGTGCGCTTCTCTTCTCTGTGTGGGTTTCTGTCTGTGACATAGGAGAACGTTAGAGAAGGGGTTGGGAGGAGAGAGAGACGTACATGAGTAAATAAATAACTAAAAAGGAAACTCAAACTTGAAGATAAATGCAATTTTCAGATGCAGCAGGAAGAGAGAAGGATGCGGCAGCAACCAAAAACAAAACCCGAATGCCGAAACCTGAAAATAATAAAAAATCAAGTAGAAATGATGGCAAACAGAAAGAAGAAGAAACAGAAACAGAAATAGTTGCAGGGGGTGGAAGATGGGGAAGGGGAAGTAGAAGTAGAAAAAGAGCGCATGCCATTTCCGGTGGAGTCAGTGCTGTGCTTCGACTTGTTCTCCACGTCGTTTCGCAGGTTTTTCTTTGCGGTTTGTTGGCAAGCTTCCTTCTTTTCTTTTCTTTGCTTTCCTTTCCTTTGCTACGTTTTCATTTTCCTTTCGTTTTCCGCAATGGCGAAACTCCTTTGTCGTAGCTTAACAATTTTCAAGTGTCCCCGGTCAGTGCCCGCTCTCCCCATCCCCATCCCGATGGACGCACAACAGAGAGAGAGAGAGACTCACGCTCATTTGGCAAACTGGCCAACATTAATGTTTGCCACGACAGCAACAGAGAAGCAGGACACGGAGCAAGGACAAGGAGCAAGAGCAGAAGCAGGAGGTAGCTCGGCAGTGGCAAGTGAGTTTAAAAAATGGATGCTGCAACTGCAACTGCAACAGACTCAGCGACAACAACTTAATTTATCAAAACGCTTTTCCGCCAGCACCCCCACCAACCCCCATAGCTCCCACAACCACGTGCATACATACATACATACATATATCGCTGTCCGAGTCAAAGAGCCAACTAACCTAATTTTCTGCCAAATTGCCGCGCCCACTTTAAGTTGGTGTCTCTCCTCCGGGAAATAAATGGCACACTCGAAAGCCCGAAACAAACATTTGCTAAGGGCTTGGGAAATGCACACGTACATATGATTCTCCCAGAATGATAAGGAAATGTGTTATCTTTCAGATATTTATCTATCTATCGGTAGAATGTGATTCATTATTCCCTCTTCAGGAGTAACGGCCAGGCGATACTTCGTGGCTGGGAAGAGAGAAAGATAGAGATAGGCGGCATGGCGATATGTTGTTAGTGGATATAGCAGCAGGAATAGATTTTATCGGCATTTGTATTTGTTGCACATTGCGGTTGCAGATGCGGTTTTGTCTGTGGCAGGCAGGTTAGAGGCGGAGAAAACAGACGAGTGCGTTATGTAATTGCAGAAGACAGAAGGCAGTTGTTTGCATCAATGGTTGATGGGTTACGTCTTGAGGGCATCCCTTGGCCTTGTTGCACAACGACCAATCGTCTAATCGTCTGCTACAGTAGTTCTGGAAAACATGGAATGGAATCGAATGTAAAAGATTTTTGGATCCCGTTCGATAAATATGTGTATCGATTCTGCTGACTAGTCAACGATTATCAAAATTCTCTCGAAAGAATTTCATTTGCTTCCCCTTTTCTCCTACCTCTTACGTTTGCAGTTTATTGAAATTTGCGAGCGAATTCAAGAATTCAAGAATTTTCTGCTCTTTTTTACTCTGCTTTTCCGTTAGTTTTTTTTCTGTTCAGATTTTACATCGTAAATTCGCCACGTGCTTCTATTGTCCTGAGCTCCAGACCGAAGCTCTCTATGGCATTGGCTTTGACTCTGTGTTTCTCGCTCCTCGTCCATTTCCTCCTCCTCCTTTTGGGTTCTATTGTTATTGAAAATTGATGAACACACACACTCACACACACACACCGATTAGCGGGAGGGGTAGTGAAAGTGCTGGTAAAATTATTGCAGACTGCATCTCTGGGCTGTAAATCAAGCGAAAGTGAAAACCGCCAGCAAAAAAAAAAAAAAAAACTTTTTCATCCGCCATCCCCAAGAGGAATGGAAAAAAGTGCGGATTGCAGGAGGCAGGAGACTGGTGGGAGAGACTACTTGCGGAAAGTACCAGAAGGAAAACGCTGTTGGGAGCTTCTAGCAGGAGCCAGAAAAATACTGGGTAGCTGCAGCTGCAAAGAACCGTCGATAGTTAATCATTAAAAGTGCGTCCTAGAATATTCCTTAAAAGTCCAATCGTTATTTGCTTGGCAAACATTATACATATGCATTGACATATGGTGGTCTTTAGGTGGCCCCAAATTTAAATTGCTTGAAACAAGCGCCCAAAGCATTCCTTGCCTATCGATCCCTGTGTCTATCAACAAATGCACATCTCTAACTGCCGCACACCACACACCCCCAATCGCTGTCCAACACTGTCCGTCTGTGCGCGCCCAGTTGCATTAACTTTTCCTCTTGTCCTTCCTCCGGTGCTGGGATGCGCTGGGCTGGGCTGGGCTGGGCTGGGCTTGAGCTTAGTTTGCTGGCAAGCGCAAAAAGCCATTGAAAAGTTTTCAGCTCTTAAGTACACTTGCCCTTTGCTGCCGCAGTCGACCCCCAGTCCTCCCCCGCAGCAGCTCTCCCCCCTCTCGCTGGTGTGTGTGGGCCTTAATAAACTTTTCAAATGCATGATTGATGATGTTGCCTTTTGCTCTGGCTCTGGCTGCTGCTCTGCGGCTCTGCTTCCTGCCTCCTGCCTCCTGACTGCTGTTTCCTCATATCTCTGGTGCAACATGAAAGTTTTGATGGCATTCTGTAAACGAGTCGCGTCCCCCTGCCCCCGTCCGCGTCACCCAACCCATCCCCGTCACCCAACCCTTCCGCGTCACCCAACCCTTCCCCGTCTCCGTCCGCCTACACGTCCGCGAACGCGTCGCTAATTGTTGTTTTCGAAATGCTCCAAATGTAATTACACAAATGCGACTGCAATGGCGAATGCTTTCAGGGTGGAATCACGGAGTGGGTGAACTGACTGCAGTGAACACTGCAAAATCACAGAATGTGTTGACAAATGTTTGATTATAAATTGGTGGGGAAATGCTCATTTAATAGATATTGTGCCTGTGTGTGCCTGTGTGTGCCTGTGTGTGTGTACGTTTCTGTGTTTTTGATTGATGCCAACAGAGTCCCTCGCCAAAATCATATTTGTTAAGACTTACATTGTGGTTTTTGCGTCATTCGATTTCTGATATAAATTACGGCGGATTAGACAGAGATGCGGATCATTTTTGTGCAATTTATTGGACTTTTGTTTGATGCACGAATACCACAAGAATAGTAAATAATTTTGATGACAAACGTAGTTCATTTTTAGACCAAAGAGGACGACAAAAACATACACCATAATGCTACTATTTGCGTAGGAATATACGCGTTCCAATGTCTATTTATAATGTTTCGGATTATGTTCCAGCGTGGTTAAGGATGTTACAATAGGTGCTTATAATTATAGTGTTAACTAACGACTCACATTCACAACGATGCTCGGCTAAGATATCGATAGGTGGATATCGACTGAAGATCAGAAGGTTGCCAGATAGCTTGCGCCGCTTCTGCTGTGGCCCGCTTGTGGTTGCCCGCCAGATTCAAATCACACATTATATTTTCTATATATATATTTTCTGATCTGAATGATTCTATTATAACATATAGCAACAATTAGACTTTAAATTAACCTTCAGTGACTGCGAATTCTAGAGCGATGGCCTAAAAGTTTTGATGACGGATAAACGTTTCAATTATAATTGACATCTTCGTTCTCGACAGTAATAATATTCATAAATATTTAATTTAAAGTTCGAACGGAGACAATATCCACACACTCGTGTAGTACATATGTACATACGCATGTACCATGTACATGTATGTTCATGTATGATGCAATCGCAAACAATTATCTAGAAAGTAAACACTTTAAGTCACTTGCCGCTGATCCATGCACTTGATGGTCCATGTCTTCCTCTCAACAATGAAGAGATAAATGGAGAATGGAGGGAGGGGCAGCATGTGGGGCATGAGAGGCATGTGGGGCATGTGTTGAATGCCGTGTGTGACACGAAGTTATCGTCTGTCTGTCTCTCTGTCTGTCTAAGCAACTCTCCGCTTCGATAGCTGGCCATTGTGGCAAGCACACACATTGACCACGAATGCCGCAGGCTTCCCACAAACTCTCCGTCATGTCGGGGGTGCCCCGCCTTCCATATACAAACATACATACATATACAAAGCTCTTCGGGTTTCTGTGTGTGTTTGCTTGGGGTGTGTGTGTGTGTGTGCTAAGTCGCGCGAAGACGACGACGCCGAGGACGACATTGCAATGGTGCGGTCATGAATCATGCCAAAAAATTGCAGGCACCGTCGAGGATGGCGACCCAAATTCTGATGGCACTGCTCAGGCTCAGGCTGAGGCTCAGGCTGGGGCTGGGGCTGAGGCCCATGCCGATGCTCCGACCATGAGTGGGGCACGGCTGCGACTGCGACTGCTACTGTGGCTCTGCTCCACTTGAGGCAACGCAGACGTCGAACGAAGGACAAACGATGGACGTCGTGGCCATGGAGCTTCTGTGCTGCTGCTTCTGCTGCTGCTTCTCTGCCTCTGCCTCCTGATGCTGCAATGAATTTGTCGCACTGCTTCAGCAAAAAGTGGGCGTACTTCACTCACTCACTCACTGACTGACAGACTGACGCTTAGGGGCGACGACACGCCCCATTTTTGTAAGTGCCGTCTTCGTCGTCGTCGTCGTCGTCGTCGACATCGTGAACGCTGTCGGTAGCACTTCATTTTTCAATATTAGCGCCACGTAAGTGCAGCCGCGGGGGCGTGCCAATTGCATTAGTTGAAAGATGTTGGAAAGGGAAGGGGGCTGGAGGGTGTGAGGGGCTGGAGAGATGCCGGAGGAGAGTAGAAATCTGACGGGATAATGGGCGTTGGAGGACATTGGTATCTCAGTAGATAAAGTACATAGTAAGAGGAGATATTGTGCGAGGCTACATATAATGGTTGTCTTTGTACCCTTTAAAAATACCCTTTCCATCAGGTATAAGACTACTCTTCTTATACTTATACTCTTCTCTTCTCTTATGAATAATCAGCACATTTGTGGGAGTCGGACATATCGGACATGCCACTGTCTTGTGATCGGTAGATCGGTAAAGAAAGGTCAACTACATATACATATGTAGATACATATGTAGAGGTGTTTAAGGTGCCGAGTAGGCAACTGTTGTAGGGAAACTGCTGTCCACATCCAAGGAGTGTGGTCTGTCCGGCGAAGTAGACAGGGGAACTGTCGGAGGAGGGACAGTCCAAAAGTCAATGCTGTGTTGTTGTATAACCTATGTACATGTATCCTATATGTTCCATAATGTTGTCCCAAACTATCTCTGCTTGGGTTATTATTTATAATAAATAGATGTATCGAGTAAATGATGTGCATGCCTTATGCAGTTTTTTCTCCGTCTAATATATGCCGAAAAGTTATAGTTTACTCTTTGACCCACCAATTGAAATGAGTAGTTACAGATGGGGGAAAAAGTAAATAAAAGAGTAGAAAGAAGAGCAGAGAAAAGCAGGGAAGAGTGGAGTGGAGAAGAGCAGAGGAAAGCGGAGCGTAGAAGAGAAAGAAAAGCTATGGAAAATTGCTCAGTTGTCGTCGTCTGTTGGTTGATGTTAAAAAAAAAAAAGAGGGCGTTAGTTGCACTCTCGGCCAGGGTCCCTTTATATACATATAGCCATATAAGTGTTTGTGTGTGTGTGTGTATGATAAAGTGTGTTTGTGTGTGGCTCGTTTAATGGCCACAAAGCGGAAACTGGAGCGTGGCAGTTGCTGCTTCTTCATCTTTGCTCGCTGCTGCATTAGCAGCCATTTGCAGCAGCTATTGATGTAAGTGCATATGTGTTTGTGTCTGTATGTCAGTGTGTGTGTGTGTGTCGTGCTTTACTGCCATTTATATTTATGTTTGCCTCTGCGTTCGCTCCGTTTCGTTGTCTCCCCAACCCCCCCTACAGCCAACCCCCGAAATAATGACATGAAAAATTGTGTTTCCTGCTTTTGGGCGCTACTTTCTGATTCGGCTTCAGACTTTCTCTCTCTCTCTCTGTCTCTGTCTCTCTCTGTTTCTTTGGCCAGCCATCCAGCCAGACCAGGAAGATTTTCGAGCAATATTTATGGGGTTTTAAATCGAAAGAAATTCAATGCTTGTTTAAGATGAATGAAGCGAACGAATGAAACGAAATGAAACGAAACAAACGACGCAAAAAAAATGTAAAATTTATATTTACTTTTATGTATTTTATATTTATAATTCCCATTTCCCTTTTGTTGTTGTATCAAGTATCTTGAGGACATGGCAAATAGCTCTAATTGCTGGGAAAATATGTATGTACAGTAATATTCCAAAAATATGTACATATAATGCTTCGGTCTCCGGTGTGTCTTCATTCGGATTCCTGCCTTCATTCTCGTGGTTCCTCTTTTCGTTTTCGTTTTCGATTTGGGGTTTCAGTGAAAGTGGATAAATATATATGGAAGGAGAGAGGGGTGGGCTGGGGAGGGTAGGGGGTAGGGGTGGAAGCACATTAAATGCCTGAAGCGGCGTCAACCGTGCGGTCGCACGACTGGCCTTGGCGACGCGACGCGTCACGACGCGCATAAAAAGTGGAAAATCAAATCGGAAAAACACGCACAAAAGGCGTTGGCCAGGCCCGAAAGGGAATGGCATGGGTCCTGTCCTGGGCTAGATCGCAATCAATGCGTTGGTGGCTGAGTTGGGGTTGGGGGCTTGGGGCAGCTGCTTTGATTGTGGGCGTGGCTGGCTGCCTTGTGCCAGTTTCGGCTATGCAGCCACACGCACACACACACAGACAGAGACACAGACACACAGACAGACACAAAGCTGCGGCCTCATTTTGTGGACGCCACTAAAACTGAAACCGAAACCGAAGCTGGGGCCGAGAGTCGGGTCGAATCGCGTCGAATCGAGTTGGATTGAGTTCAATGTAGTGCGAGGGGGCGTCGTGCGGACCATTGTCTTTTTGTTCGTTTCTCTTTCTCTTTTCTCTCTTTCCTTTTTTACTTTTTTCGGCCTTGCCCGGTCGCTGCATTAGCCATGTTTGCCTTTTCAGCCATTCTACCATTCTGCCAGTCGCTCCATTGCCAATTCATTCGAACCAACAATTTTCGTACAGTTCTGCACTTTCCATTTCAAGCAAAGCTAAATATAATGTCCCTACCCTGCCCTGTGCGAGTGTTCGAGCAAAGGTCAAAGGCGCATGAATTTGTCTTTGAAATGTTCCAAATATTAACAGGCTGTCGCCCAATAGCTACAGCTAGAAAATCTCAGAAAATTCGCAGACTTTCAGTACCCATATCTATATACCATTTCGACCTGAGAAACTATGCAGTTTTTGGATGAAAAATTACCCAAAAAAATGGCTTGGATATCACTGATAGGAAAGCAAAATTGAAGATACTAACGACGATTCGCAGCGACTTCTTCTGCAAGAGAGGCCACACGTGAGAGAGAGACAGAGAGAGAGTATTATCGGGAATGCGACTCTGCTGCCTGGGCCTTGACCTATCCATATGCTTACTCTGCCATCAGCTGGGTTCGACTATTCCTTCTATATACCCCAATCCCCCACCAAAAAGGCTGTATCTCATGTGGTTTTGGTGGCCATATCGGCTATCTATTAGATCTTTTGGGTAGATTAACGATATCTAATAGAGTGAAACAAGCCTTTCCCATCCCATAGTGTACGATTACTTTGTATACTATATAGAGTTATCTTTTCTTTAGGATCAATAGCGGCTTTAGTCTATCTTTTCTGTGGTCATAAAATCTGGCTAAGAGCTAACCTCAGATATCAGTCCTCTGGCTATATTCAGATCTGGCCATCTCCTTTGCCTCAGTGCCTCCCTTTAGGCCGGTCTACTTCGTCTGTACTGTTTATCCACTTGCCCTACTCCGCCTCCGCAACGAACTCAAGGCACTCGAGCGATTCAACGGACACACGGATACGGTTACGGTTACGGAGCATGCGGTGTGGTGCGATGCCGTGTGGTGCGGTTGGCTGGGGAGTGAATGAGCGGACGTCCAACCTAACGGAACTTTGAGAATGTTTTCAGTGTTGAGTGGATGTCAGGCGAATGTCATGCGATTGTTTTGTGCCAAGATGCGAGCCCTTGCAGACGACGGTCTTTGTTTGAATGACACTCGAATGACGGGGGAGATTCTCTGCTTGGCAGAGGTGAGGGTTATCCAAGAGTGTTGGCTTGGGGGTTGGGGCACAGTCAAGATTGGGTCGAGGCTAATAAATACAAGGCACTTACTTGATATAAATGAAAGCACAAGAATCATATCTATGGTCACTTGAAACCACTTCATCTCATTTCCCTCTGCACGCTTTTTTGGCTTTTGCTGCTGGTGGTTGAAGAAGGTGATTCTGATGGTGTGGTTGTGCCTGGTGACTGGTGACTGCTTCTCCTTCTCCCCGTGGGTATAGCTATAGCTTTCGGTTGACGATGACGATATCTTGGGGGAAGAGCGAGAGTCCTGTTTAAGGCGCTTTTGTCTAAGGCGATTTTAAGGCGCAGGCGCAACAGTTGAGGGAAACTTCAACTTTTTTCTTCGTAATTGTTGTAGAGTTCGGTTCTGGGTTGCTGTTGTTGTTGTCGTTGTTGTTGTTGTGCGTTATATGCATTTCAGTTGCTGTTTTTTGGTTGTTGTTGTTTCGGTTAGAATAGTTGTTTTCGGTTGTTTTCCTGGCAGCATTTATTTTACATTTATTATTATTTCGTAATCGTTAGAATGCCTCGTTTCTTCATGGTTTCTTGCGGCGACTCTCCTCGAGTCGTCTCTAGTATATATATAACAGTTCTCTATATGATGTATACATATATGTATGTACACCTATGTATGTATACTATTTGTTTATGCTGTATGTATAGTATATATGCTTGTAAATATATTTATTTCTTGGCAGTTTTCGATTAAAATTCATTAAATGTGCTTTTTGGTGGCCTCCGCTGGTTCCTTCCTTCCGGTTCCGGTTCGCCTTGTCCCCCACTTTTGCTCGCTCAGTTTTGCTCCTGTTCCTCGTTGTCCTCGTTCCTCTTCACATTGTTTCATTCCCCTGCCTTCCTCTCCTCCATCGCGGCTCTTTTTGGGGGGCAAAGTTTGTTTATGTGAAAAGAGCGAAAGAGAGAGAGCGAACTGTGAGAGATAAAAATCATGTTGTGGACATTTAATTAGTATTTTCATTCAAAAAGATAAAAAAAAAACATTTATCACTAAAACAATGAGCCAGAAAAACACCAAAAATACCAAATAAAACATTTCTTCAAAAGCCCAAATATTATACCAGATATTTCCGGAAGGTTCCTCAAGTGGACACCCCCCTCAGCCCCCTCATCCGCTTTCTATTTGACAAAAAAAAAAACAATAAAGTTTTCCGCAGCAACAGAAAATCCCAAATAAATTTTCTCCCTTTTTTTTTTGTTTTTTTCTGTTTTTTTTTATTTATGCAAATTGATTTTAATCTTAATTTTGTGCTTGCGTTTCTGACCCAAAATTGAATTGTTTGAAATATATATATACATATGTATGTATGTAAATCTTATTTTTTTGTTTTGTTTGTGAATTTTAATTGCTAATTTCACGTAATTCATTTACCCGGGATCTGAAGGTATCCTTTGGCTTATTCCTTGGACAAACTTTTTGTCCCGAATCTCCGTTGGGTCTGTTAATTTAATTAATAACTCTCAAAGACACTTGACGAGTGTCCCTTTTTGTGGGGTGGGGTGGGGGTAGGCCTCCTCTCTGTTTACCCAATCTCTTCTTCCTGCTTTCGGGCATCCCGGAATGCATACAACGAAAGCCAGTAGGAATCACTTAGTTCGAAGGACCTCTATCATTGTCGCTACTACAGGAAGTATCTGGTATTCGATTCATGGAGTCCTTCTTAAAGTTAGCCTATGCTTTGCCTGGAATTCATGTAAAGGCAACCCAAAAGGATGTCCAAGAAAAGGGAATACAAGAAGATTTTCGAAATGAGATGGGGTTGTGGGTTCGACCAACGATGGCTACACCTCCAAGAGGCAAGCAGCTCCAAGAGGCAAGCAGCTCCAAGAGGCAAGCCCCTCCAGGAGGCAAGCAGCTCCAGGAGGCAAGCATCCCGTATTACTGGACTGAATGGTGAAAACTCGTTAGGGGGATTCCAGTTGTAGCTGCACAGAAAGTTGCCAGATGCGGCAACTTCTTTGAAGGCCAACACTTGCCGTCCATAAGCAGTACTTGATCATGGACGAGATATAATCGAGCATCAGTCTCTCCCTATCGAAAAACAGTCCCTACATAAGGGGTAGGCGAAAACATGTGTGCGAAATTCGATGTCCTTGAACATTTAACCAGAAGTAGTTGAAAATTAAAAGTGTACCGAATGTACGTACGTATGCCATGTACGTATGCTGTGAACATTATGGCACAATTCAATTAAGCAGACTTTAAGGGCGCCTCTTGAGCTCAATGAGCAAAATGAGGGCAGAGAGGGCGAGAGTGTGTGGTGTGGCGTGGTGTGGGGTGAGGTACAGAGAGTGAATGAGCATTTCAGTGTGGGAGGGCGGGGGCGGCGGCAAAAGGTTTTCGGAAGTAATTTAAGAAAATGTCATAAGAGTGTGCATGACCTTCCCATTCATCTTCCCTCTATTCGTCCCCTGGCGACCTTAGTTGACGCGCTGTCAAATATTTAAAAGGCGGCCGCTGGGGCAGGAAAAGGGGGTGTGACATCAGGTAGGTAGGGCGTTAGCTAGCGCTTTTGGGGGTGGCGCCAGGGGTAGGCTGGCTCTGGGGCTGGGGCTGGGGCTGGGTGGCTCGAAGACGACACGTTTTTGATGCAACAAAAGATGCCAAGTGTCAATTTAAGCAGCCGCACACTCGCTCGAGAGCCCCGGCCAGAATGGGAGTGGGCTGTCAAAAAAAACCAAGCAAAAAACAGCAGAAGAAGAAAAAAAAAATGTGCCATGGGCATCATTCTCCCTCTCGCTCTCCCTCTCGCTCTATCTCGTCCACTGCCCTCCCCTGTTCCGGCCCGGCGCTGTCTTCGTGTCCTCCCACTTGATTCTTGAAAAAGACAACGTTGAAAGCGTTTAAGGCGTTGCGTTGCGTCGCGTCGCGTCCCTCCTTTCGGCCGAGCTGCCACGCTGGCAGTGTCCTTGCCTTTCCTTGATGATTTGACAAGGCAGCGCAAGGCTTTTCCCTACCCTTACCAACCCTGCCCTACCCTGCCCAACCTTCTCTCTTTCTCTCTGTCTTATCGCCCCTCTCTTTCGCTGTGTCGTGTTCAGGTCCTGTCCTGTCCTCGCCTGTTGTCTTTTCATATTAAATGCATTGCGAAATATTAAAAAAGAACCCGACAGAGAAAGAGACAGAGACAGAGAGAGAGACAGAGACAGAGAGCGACAGAGAGAGAGAGAAATTCGATTTTTTTGCCGTCAACTTCCGTTAGTCTGCCCGCCCAATTTGCCCCGTCATCATCGTGATAGTTGCCACCGCCTGCCGCCTGCCACCGCCTGCCGCTTGCAACCGCCTGCCTCTTCCCCTTCCCCTTCGCCTCTGTGGAGCCCCCGCCACATTTGTCGCTCATTATGAGCGCTCATTAGGCGGCGCTCGGGGCATGTTGCCCCTGTGACAAGTCTGACAAAAAAAATACGAGTATAAGAGGGCTCCGCGACTCTCACACGACCCCTGACCCTTAACCCCTAATAATGCCGAGCAGGGCAAAGCAGGATCAAGAGGCATAATCTCTATATTATGCTGTCAGTATGGCAATTCTATAATATGAGACCTAGAGTTTAGCTCTTCAGATATTTGGAACCAGTGCCGTGGCAGGATTTCGATTTCATGCCGTTATTCTCAAATATAAAAACGATCTACATTGTTTATCTTATATTTCTGTCCTTAAATTAATGTATCCGAGTTTTTTGTTTGGTTGCCTTGAACAAAGACGTTCCCCGCGACAGCCTGCAGCCTGGAGAGAAATAACAACAGCTAAAGCAACAATTTCATTCACATCAGCCCCAGCATCAGCCCCATCCCCAGTCCCAGCCCCAGCATCATCATTAGGATCATCATCATCATAAGCATCAGCAACATTGTCCCATTCTCCCAATTTTGCAGTTCTCAGCTCTCTCTCATTGGCATGCTCGGCAGCAACGCAGCAACGAAGGAGCAGATACCCGTACTCCTCCTCCAGATAACAGATACCAGATACCAGTCCTACACCAGTACCAGGACGAGTACGAGTACAAGTTGTCTGGGGTGGGGTGGGGGGTGGTTGTTGTTGATTTTGCTATTATTACATGCATATTTCGTGTAATGAGTGCGATTAGCATTTTCAATGAAGTGGGGTTAACAATGTGCCTTGCATTTCTAGTTGGAGGTCCCAGTTTCCCAGCTTCCCAGCATCCCAGTGTCCCAGTTGCCCCCTAGCCTAGGCCATCGACGACTCCAGCGACTCAAGTGCCGATGAGAGACAGAAGGCTCTGGGGCATGGTTCACATGAACGGGAAAGGAAAGGAACAGAACAGAACGTATTGGGATTAAAGCTCAGATGCTCGAAATGGTGCTGCGTCATCAACATAATCATCAGACATCAACATTTCAAATTGAGCAGCATTATTGGCCCACCCACACACACACACACCAACACACACACATAATGATACATTTATATGTGCATATGTCGGTCGTATACCCCCATAAATACTCACTGCAGTGATCAATTGCCAGTCTGCCAATCTGCACGAACACTGAGCCACAGTAGCGGAGCCAAGTAGCGGAAATTGTTACCTTATCTATGGGAATCTATACGAATAACGGCCTTGCAAAATGGCTACCCAAATTTGTATATTTAACAACAATATCTTGGGTAACTGTATTGTTGTATAGTCGCCTTTTTTGCGAGTGTACTTATTCGATTTCCAGTCGCATTTGTTTCGTTCTAGTCCCGTGTCAGTCGCATGATATTTTTTGCCTTTTTTTTATGGCCACTTTCCTTAAACTAACCCCAGCGAGCGGGGGCCCTGGTCTTGGCGGGGGGAGGGACGCTTGATGAGCGTTGTTGTCCTTGCTTTGGGATCCTACTTTAAGGTTTCCCCACTTTTCCTTGTGTGCGTTCTGTGTATGTGAGCGGCGGAGGAAGCGGAGGAAGTGGGACTGAGGCTAGATTTTCGCTTTTAACTCATTGTCTACTTATTGCTTAGTCTTGCAACCCCCCCACCCCCACCCCCAACACACGCGAAAACCCTTGACTTATGTGTGGATTGCCGCTGCCCCCTTGCGTGGCCTTGTCGGCGGGCTGGCTGTTGGCTGTTGGCTGCTGACTGTTGTCGTTCTGCATTTTTGTGGGTTGCAATTTGCACACTCACAGGTGACAGTCGTCAGGCTGCAACATGGTATCTGCCGCAACCCTTGTGTGCACCGTCTCCATTCTGTCTGCCCTTCGTCCTGCCTTCATTTCGGGTTCGCCTTCGCCTTGGCAGTTGATTTCTGTCACAGCTGTTGTCTGTGATTTGTGTTTTTTCTTCTCTGCTTTCCTGCCCCCCCCCCCATCCCTTGTCGCTGCCTCCCATTTCTTTGACTTTTGTCTTTTATCTTTGAGGGCCTTTTCTTTCTGTCCTCTCCTTGTGCATACTTATTTGGATTTCTCTTTGGGATCCTTTTCATCTGCGAGCCGCACAGCAAATGTGTGTGCGAGTGCACGATTTATTGCTCATACGCACTGTTCACTGTGCGGCAGCCATCTTTCATGTTTCTTTTGTATTTTTAGAAGCTGTTTAAAGCGTTTCCAGGCCGAGCTGGGCTGGGTCGGGCCGAATGACAAATTACGAGCTGGAGAATTGATTATCTTGCACAAGATTATCCCCCAAGTGTCTGTGGATGTGTCGGGTTATTGCCCCATTCGATGCCTAAGCCATGACGAGTGTAGGTCTCTCTGAGTCTGTTTCGGGATGGTTTCGGGCTGTGTGTGTGTGTGTGTTAACGGACTCCAAATGATGTGTTGCAGAGAGAGAAAGTGAGTGCTGAAAGACGGGACTTTTGATTGGGTTACCTCTGCTGTAATATTGTATGTACATTCAGTTTTATCCAGCCATCCATCTCAATCGCATCCAAGCCAAGCCAAGGCACATCATCATCAAAAGTTGTTTGAAATCACATACATATTATCATTTTTACAGCAATTTTCTCAACAAACTGACATTAATGGCTTAATGCCAGGGCCATTGGATACCCACTTGATGCCATCCATGTTTAGTTACCCCCCTTCAACGAGCCCCTCCATCGCTGTATCTATCCGTTTCTGTCTACCAGCCATCCAACCATCCGACCGTCTAAGTTTCTCTTCATTCCATACCATCTTATGCCCCCTCCCCCTCCCATTCGCTTTACTTGTTTACAATATTTTTCTTTTTAATGCGAATTGCAATTCCTTCCTTTCATAACTTGTTATGATGAGGCGCAGTTTTACTCGTTTCCGCTTGGACAGGACTCGTTCGCGTGGAACTTGTTATCGCTGCTCGCTGCTCTGCTCCTGTGCTCCTTTCTCCCTGCCCTCTTGCCTACTACTGTAAAGCACAGGCTTGCACATTTTTGCAGCTCAAGTTTGGTTTTTTATTGACAGAAAACTGAAAAGAAGCTGCAGCTTTTCTCTGGCTTTCTCCTGGCACTCCCTCGCTCTCCGGGGCTTGTTTGCCTCATCCACCAAATGACTTGACCAAAATGGTTGTCATAGTGATGTTGCTGCCAGTACGTACATACATATACCCTTCCAGAGAGCATAGAGCTGTTATCAGATGATTGGGAAACAGCTCCGAAGGAAGAAGCATCATTATATCATATCTCAGATGGATAAATAGTAAAGATAGATATCTCTAGATAGTGCTGGCCACCGATCAGCAAGTGTATCAAAGGGCTCGGCTCCTTTCGTGCTTCGTGCTCCGTGCTCTGGTCTGTTACTGTTTTAGCCAGACCGTCGGTCGAGTGGCTTGTCGAGAATTGGTTTGTTTTGTCATTAAAGTTAAGTTTTCTGGCCTCGGTCTCTGTTGCTGTCTGTGTCTGTGTCTGGCTCTGTTTCGCTGCACAGCAGCTTTGGCATTGGTTCAGGTAAAGTGACCAAAGGAGATCCCCGGTCGGTGGTCGGGGGTCGGGGTTCGGAGGTCGGTGGCTGTGGCACTCAGATGCCTGGAGGAGGATGCTCTAATTAAATTTGCCCGGCCGCTTCATTATGCCACTTCTGTCCATGTCCATGCCCTTGCCCGGACCACGCCACACCACGCCCTTCCAGAGACCCTTCTGCCGTCCTTGCCGCCTCTTCACATGTTGACTGAAGCAAATAAATCAAGTTAAATAATTGCCACTCGTATTGTCAACTCATCTGCGTATGTGTGTGTGTGTCAGTGTGTGAGTGCCTTGTTTAACAGGGAGGTGGCCTGGTTCCGCCCACACCCATGTGTGTGTGTGTGTGCATATTTATATTTATCCACACACACACAGACACACACACATATGTGTAAAGGAGAGATGAAAATATAGAACGGCACGCGCGTTTTGGCCTCTGTACGGATGATGTCCGGATGGGCGAAGAAGCAGCTGCGGGGGCAGCAGCGGGGGCAGCAGCAGAGGGCCAGCAACCAACTATGTTGGGAAAGTTTTTTGAGTTTCACATTAATGTTACCGGTTTTGCAGCCGAATCCCTAAGCTCTTGCCAGCACTTTTGAAGAGTGCAACCCAATCTCTCCTCCCATCACCTTGGAACAACAAATTGTTCTATAACATTTTGTAATAATTAAAACATTTTACTAAGCACAAACTCAAACTCAGCCAACAAACACACACACACACACACACACGAACACACACACAGAAGCAGGCACCACACACACCCATTGTCATAGACTATTTCTCAGTACGGGTCACTTCCTGTTGGGGCGCAACTTCCGGGCCAAAGGGTCGACCTCCCCCCTGCCCGCCCGCCTGCCACGCGTGCCTTGTGCGCTCTCTATGGCTAGGATTTTTTGACGTGATCTAAACTATGCATGAGCTACGAATTGGCCAAAAAAGTGGAGACCGACGAGTGCGGGGGAGGGAGAGGGAGAATATGTGAGGCCACTCACCAACCATTCAAATGAGTCAGCGACGAGCACTACTATTACTGGAACAAATCTCTATGGTCTAGGTGGTACAATCGAATGAGTTTGGCATTTACAGTCGAAATTCTGTACAACGAACTTCCATGCAACGAATTTGTTTCCAGAACACAACAATTTCTTAAAATTTACTAAGAATTTCCTGTACTTCTTTTAGGCTTTACACGAATATTAAAAATATCAAAATTGAATACATTTTTCTTTAATTTGCGCCATATAAATATTCATTCTGTTAATATTCTGAGTTGGGTTGGGGGGGGGGGGGATAGAAGCTAGAAACTATATACCATTGTTCCTTCCGCTTTGTAGATCGAATTATTGCTTGCATGAACCGTTTAGGGTCTTATGCTCGGATTGCAGTTCCCTTTACCATATCATATGTACTACCAACTCCCTATCCCTAGTCCTAAATTACATATACTCTCGTATCTCTCTCGTAATTAAAAATTGCTTAGATTAGTTCTACTTTTCCTCGAATACTAGTCTAACACCTATTGTTCCTGCATGTCCTGAGTCGCGCGTTATGCAGCAACGATCCTCAGCGGTAGGAGGGCTGTGTTCTTGCATAACAGCCCTCTGCTAGGGCCACTTAATGGCGCAGCCATTGCATATCAGCGTCCTTAAGTTAACCGCTGATATCAAGGGTTGTCAGGAGTAATTTGTAACAAGACTCTTAAGGGCTTCCAGCTAAACAGCTTTCAAGAGACCACAAAACTTTGTAGTTAATAAATGATTTATGTATGATATTGTTTAGATATTGTTTATTAAGATTAAGAATAATTCGGGTTCGATGTCACAGCTTTATCTCGGCTGATCTCGGCTGATTTCTGTTGATTTCGGCTGCTGCTGCTAAACTACGTCTCTCTGCTGTTTTATCTCCTGTTAATCTGCTGTTCACATCGATCTGCTGTTGTTCTGCCTGGTACAGCAGTTACTGCTGTTGATATGCTGCTACTGTTGTTACTGCTGTTGATCTGCTGCTACTGTTGTTACTGCTGTTAACCGGCGCTGCTTCAGTGGGCCTGCATTTTCACTGCCTCTTACATAAAAATATCTATTCCAATCCATCTGCTGTTCTTCTCGTCCTGCTGGTGATCTGCTCTTATTGCTGTTGTTCTGCTGTTACTGATGCTGCTGCTATTGGTGTTGATCTGCTGTTGTTCTGCTGTTGTTCTGCTGCTATGGCTGTTGATTCTGTATCAACTCGCTTTTCATTCGCTTTACTCATAAGCTATGTAGATTTTGGCCATTTGAACTTTCAACTTGGCTAAGCGCTCCCTCAATCTGCTCGCCGTTTTTCCCGTCTTTCCCGACTTCCCGCTGTCCCGCCTCTAATGGCATTTGCCCCGCAGGCAAATGCAATTTTTTTCGGTTCAAAATGAAAGCAAATTTTCCGCATTAAGTACGCCATAATTGAATAATGTCATAAGCTGCCTCTAACACAGGCCAAGTGGAGGGCCGATCAGCGGCGGGGTGGAGCATGGGGCATGCGACATGGACAACAGTCGCTTGCTGGCGGGGGGGAGGGGTCGTTCGGGTATGTGGTTAGAGGCGGTGGGGCGTGTCCTGCGGTTTTCGTATCGTATCCTCTGTGTGTGTGTATGTCCTGTAATGTGTGTGTGTGTGTGTGTGTAATCAATTATGCTTTTTATGTCAAACGCCATGAGAGAATGATCCAGCGAACGTAGGAGTGACAGAGAGAGAGAGAGAGAGAGAACGGCGAAAGGCGAAAACAGCATCCACGGAGGCGTGGTAATATGGCACGGCGTGTCCATGGAGCGGAGCACAAACATTAGCATCAACAACAGGCAAAGCCATCATCAGAAACACCACCAACCCCCCCCCCCCCCCCCCCCCCCCCTACCCACCCTCGCCATCCCCCTATCCCTATCCCCGCCACTGTCACAGTTCCTGTCATCATTCAAAATTTAAGGTTAATTTCATTTGACAATTTTTGAACGAAATTAATAAACACAAATCCAGAATCAGTGACCGAATCAGTGAGTATTCAGATTTGGGCGTATTTGAGTATAAAGTAGAACCAAGGCGTGGCCCCGTTCAATTTCATTTAATTTAATTTGAAATTACTTTTATTGGCTCATTTGCATATCTGACAGTTGCTCTCTGTCTCTGTCTCTCCCCTCCTTCAGCACTATTTGGCCTTGGCTTTTGGGGGGCCATCAGCAGCATCCTTAGAGCCATTTCCATCTTCTTCTATATCATCATCATTGTCATCATCTTTTGTCGCCTGCCTTGGCTCTTTATCCTCGGCTCCTAATTCCTCAACGCCGCGCTTAACGTCCATTCATCTTCATCTTCCTCATAGCTTCTAAGCTTCGCCCTTTTGTTGGGGGCTGGCACTCTCCCTCTCCCTCTCTGTCTCTCCCACTCCCACTCCCTCTGTGTCTCTGTCTCTCTTTTCTTGGCACTCGCTTTCTATCCCATTCGCCCCAGTATGTGTTTTAGGCAAAAGTGTCGAACCTTTCAACCTTTCAATGCTTAAAATTTCAGCAAATATTTTGTCTTCTTTGAGAAGATTGCATTGCTCGAAGGACATGGAAGCGTTGAGAGGGATAAGTGGGTTTGGGGTGGTGTCGAAGGGCATGACAGTCTCACATAGCCTGTCAGTATACGTTTTTTTTCCCCCCCACTTCCTTTTGTCATGTGCCAGCTGCCCCAATCAAAGCCCTGCCCTCTCCCGTCCTGCCCTGTCCTGCCCTGAACTATTAGCCTCGTTAACAGAAATTAGCACACATGCACATACACAGACACATGCACAAACAGATAACCGCCCAGTGAAGAGGCTTCTCAGTTTACAAATTGTCCAGGATACTCGTAGAGCAAACTGCAAAGGATAAAGGAAGCTCGTCAGACCTGGAACTGAGTTTTCCGCTCAATCAGAGACATTTCACACAAGAATTTACTTAAATCCAATAAGTTTTCTTTAGGGACACACACGAGAGGTTCTCCATAAGCGAACGGCCCCACATAATGATGTGAAAATTAAAGAATACAATTATAGAACTATGTAGAACATGTAGAAGGGAGTCCTAGAACCAATTTCCCTAACCAAACGGCACTTGAACCGCTGCTTTCCATATTCGCCTCATTCGCAGGCAGGCAGCCAGCTTTGTGCCTTTGACTTGCCCCGGGGCATTGTTAAGCTCCATCCGCCATCTCCTTCAACAGAAGAAAAGAGAAAAGCGAAGAGAAAGGCAAACGAGTAGCGAGTAGCGAGAAAAAATGGCCGCGTTCTCTGCTGGCCAAGGAGTAGGATGGATTCTTTGGGGCGAATCCTTTTTTGTATGCATTGTTCGACTGGGATTGGAGTGGGGATTGGGGATGGGGATGGGGATGGGGATGGGGATGGAGGTGTCGGAAATGGCGATGGCAAAGGCGTTCGCGATGGGGGATGGGGGGATGGGGACTTGGGTGGTGTCGTGTGTTCCCCGTCATGATTGATGCCCAGTTTGCTGCACGAGATTTCGTTTTAATGCTTTTGACAAATCCGTTAGCACAGACGGCAGATGCGGGGACGGAGTCGGAGTCGGGCAGGACCTTATCGCCATCGCAGGGCCGGGCAAGACAAACCAGCCGAAAGGAACCAAAGGAACCGAAACGAAACGGAACGGAACGAGAGAAAGTCGTAATGACAAAAACATTGCTCCGTCTTCCTCTTCGTTGTTGTTTTCGATGTGTGAAGAAAACAACAAAAAACAAAAACGAATTCGAATTTTTTAAAGCGTTTTCACCGTTTTTGGGCTTACCTTTCTGTCGCCCCAGTTGTGGCACACAAAAACCAGCTACACTGAGAGAAAACTTTAAAGTCAAAGCCCTCAAATGAATATCCACCAAAAGTGAATGTTTCACAGTTCAATTGAAACTAAAACTAAAAGTAAAACCTAAACTATTACGGAGTTTTATGTTTATAATTGATTTCATTGGATTCACTTTTTGAAAGCGCTGATATTTTATTTATTACTCCCTTTTTTTTTTTGCTGTTTCCGTTTCTGTGTTGCAACATTGTTGCCGGTGCAATGTTGTCGGTGCGGTTTTGTTGTCGCGGTTTCTGCGGTCGGCCGAGGATTCTGTAGATTTGCAGAGCTTAATGGAAATTTTCCATTCACTTTGACACTTTATGACAAACTTTGGTTTTTGGCCAACGTCAAAGCATAGCGCACACACACACACACACACACTCTCACACACACACCTACAGCTTGCAGTGTGAGCGGCTTTTTGGCGGCTTTAATGCCACGCCTGTCAAACGCACTTGCCTACCGTTCCTCCTGCCGCAAAAGCCTTCGATGCCAATTTCCAAAAATGCCGTCAGCAATTTTTGGCTTCGACTATTACCTGTTTTTGTTTTTGTTTTTGTTTTCTGTTGGTATTTCTGTTTTTGGCCTGTGCCCCTTGCTTGCTTTTTGTTTTTCTCAGCCCGTCGTCAGCTGCCAGCAGCAGTTAAGGCCAACAGCAGCAATAAAAAGCAGCCTCGGTGACTGGCAAAGGTGTTAAGCCCGACCTGGTCCTGGCCGGAGCTGCACCAGCCCACCAGCCCATCTCAGAGTCCTGCCCATCTCCGATGCCCCGCCTGATGATGCTGCCGATGCCGTTCCTGGCTTCATCATTTTGCAAATAAAGTCACGTTTTGCTTATTTAACATTTCGTTGATTTCTTCACGCCTCAGAGTCAGAGTCGGAGTCAGCCTCCAGTGCGTTGTGGCGCCTGATTTTCCAGAAATTTCCTTTAAGCCATATGGCATACATTCAGTTGCTCTGCATTCAATGCGTGAGCATTAACAGCATTGTAAACGATAACTAATCGATTATTTCAACCCGAAAAGTAAGACTTTTAAATACTTTAACAGCTCCATTAGGAAGGGTCTCCTTCTAGCAACTGCTTCAATGATGTTTCATGCAAATTCGAACAAATATTAATCTCAGTGTATGAATATGTATGTTTAAATATATCTACGATAATTTACCAATTTCAGAAGCCATTCGAAGGCCCAAGTCTTGAATTATCCTATGGTAAAATTGCTCCTTTGCCCACCCAACCACCTACCCAAGGACACACGCACACATTTGGCCAAAAAGAGGGAGAGAGAGAGCGATAGAGAGGGGGTGGAAGTGGTGCGGCGAAAAATTGCCAATGGCACAATTTTTCTTTTGTGTTCGTTGTTTCTTTTTTTTTTTCTGTAAATTGTGTGAATTTTAACACTTGATATTCTTTTAATGAATTATTTCGTCCATCCGTTGCCACGCCCCCCCTCGCCCCTCGCCCAACGTTCCCTTTCGTTATTTACATTTTTCAACTATTTTGCATTCCCCGGACCAGGGACGACTCCGGAGACGGAGACGGAGACGGAGACAGGAGGCCCCCCCAAAAGGGGGAGGCAAACTTTTGTAAGTCAGAAGGCAGCCGTAGGGCGTAGAAAACTTTTCAAGCAAATAGCTTGCAATTGAGTTATTTATTGTGTGTGTGAGTGTGTGTTTGTGTGCTTGTGTGTGTGTGTGTGGTCCAAAAATGGCCAAATTATTTCTCTATGGTTCCCTTTTCCCTTCGTTTTGTGGTCCAGCTTCAAGCTCCAAGCTGCTGGCAAGTAGCTGCTACTGCTGCCATTTTCTGTTGCCGTTTTTGCTGCTGGCCAACATTTTTATAAGCGGTACTCATCGACCCGAAGGGGTATATCAAAATAGTGTCAGTGTATGCAACAGCCAGAAGGCAAAGCAAAGCCAATCCGACCACAATTAAGTGTAAATACATGTGGAAGCATCGCTGAGGCCATCCTTTTCTTGTCGAACACCTCTGATATATCAAAGGTAAATACTGGATTGTAGCATACAGAGATTCTTCTTTAGTCTTAGCCACAATGAAAAGAATAAAGAGGAGCTGTTGGAGATGGACATTCTGTGGACTCTCTGCACTCCCTTCAGTGGCGATGGGCATCGTCTCTGTACTATCACAAGTAGCGATATCTTGAGGAGAAACTTAACCTTAACTTAATGAAAGATATTTCACATTTTGAAAGTGATTTCATCCATCAGTTGTTAAGCAAAGTATCTGCATATATTAGTCGAGATCGAGGAATTTTTTACTGTTGTTTCTTATGTGCCAGCTCCATTAGCTAAGCCAAAGACTAACTATAGTTAGTCCAAACATCTAAGAGAGAGAGAGAGAGAGTATCAAAAGCTTCGGCCCTCGAAGGTGGTTGCTCATTGTTTATTGTTTTGTTTTGTTTTTCTTTGCTCTCCTTGTGTTATTTCTGTTTATTTGCCATGTGGTTGCCACTTTTGATTGTTTTGGCCATAATACATACACATACACATACTCGTGTGTGTGTGTGTGTATGTGTGTGCTGCTGCTGCAGCTGTTTGCGTGCTGCGGCTTTGCTTCTGGCTAAGCGCAATTTGCAAGCGACCTCGGGCAAGACGCTACAAAATAGTCGCCATAATGAAAGAAAGAAAATGGCGGATATTATATAACATTATCTACATATATGTATGTTTGTATGTACTAGCAATTACCTATCGAATAAAGTGTTATAAACATTGTATGCATTATTGATCATTTGTAATCAATCCAGTGGAAGAGTTGCAAACTTTTCCGCAAATATTGTTGATAATTGAGATGTTAAGTAGTTGGAGAGTTTTCCACTGCCATTTTCCTTCATTCCAATCACATTCAATCGTCTATAGCCCTCGATTAACCAAAAAAAAACCGATACACTCGGTTTATGGTTAACGGCCATAAAAAAAGCAAATGAAACGAAACAGAAATGAAAATACAAAAATTTCTGAAATATTCCAGAAGCTGGCCAGAGCACACACACACACATGCAGGCACACATGCAGACACACATGCAGACACAAATACAGATACAGAACCCACAGAGGGAGAAAAAAACCAGGCCAAAACTGGCCTGCCATCGTCTGGTCTATCCTAACGCTCGATTGCCTTTTTATAACAGAACACTTGGCAGCACACATCCATGCATATGCATATACATACATACATACATACATATGTAAGTTTGCAAGTGTTGTACTGTGTGTGTGTGTGTGTGTGGATAGCCACAGGAGGCGCTTTAAAAGTTCATTGTTTTTGGAGCACGAGTATAGGGCTACTTGTGTTGATCTAAGCCAGAGAGAGAGCCAGAGCCCCACCACGACATCCGCTCCCATAGGCGTTGAATCCGTTTCTGTTTCTACCTTACGACAACTTGGCTCAAGAAGTTTACTGCAAATCCCCAGCAAGTTGTGTTTGCTGTAGCAATAGGCCATGGCTAAGGCTAAGGCTAAGAAATTTCCCCAAAGCCAAGAGCCAAAATGACATTTGGCATCTGGGAGGCCAAACTCGAGAGTGAGTGCATTCGTGAATGTTTTTATGCCTAGATATTTGAGAGCCGATGCGTGCAATGATCAGAAGATTCCATGGGTATTGCATTTACCAACTGTAAACCTTATTCTAACAGAGATTAACTAGCTTTAAAGTCTATATATAACCTTAAAGGACATAGAGAGGGACATGGAGCATGTATGTAACCCCAGGCAGACGTACGTACGTACATATCTGGCGACCTCGAAGTATACAAACTCTTCGCACATGCGAGTATAATCTATACGCGTGCACTCGACTTAATTGCCGCACAGACCACCTCAACCCCGAGCATACACAGAGCATACCCCCGAAAGCCAGCTTTAATCTATACTAAACCAGAGCAGAACAGACCCCAACCCCAACCCCAGCCTCAGCCCCAGCTCCTGCCAAAAAATAAAAGCTGCTCCTGCTGCTACTCCTGCTCCTGTGTGAAACTTTCAGCAACGCATTCCAATTTATATTAATAATAATAAGTCATGATAATTTTATATGTGCATCGCGTCGTATGCGCAATGTTCTGGCTCTGATGCTAGTTTTATTTGGTTTGCCCTGGGCCATATTTTTCTTGTCTCCTTCTCCATCCATACATACATACAACATGTACATATGTTGAGCGTGTTAGTGTGTGTGTTAGTGTGTGTGTGTGTGTGCAAGAGAGTGTTTGAATTAGCAGATGTACGTGTCACATTCAGGCCAGGATAACTCGCGTTGCCACTCGCATTTGCACATGCCAAATGCTGAATGTAGAAAACGAATTCCTGAGTAGTTTTCCTTACATTTTCCATTACTGCTTCTCATGCATTCTCTTTCAGCACTCTCTCAGCATATCCTCTTCCGTATTCTCTTTCCGTTCTCTTGTCCAGTCGTAGCATCCCCACCCAATCCCGTCCCAATTTGCATGAAGTTCACGCTCAGGCACAGATTTCTAGACTCGATGGCTCAATCACTCAGTGCTAGAGTCTATGTAGAACCAAGCCTCATGCCCTGTGTGTGTGTGTGTGTGTGAAGCCAGTAGATTGTTCCACTCAACGTAAACTGGATCCAATCGATGGATAATGGCCATGGCGTAGGCTTACAGGTATTAAAGGGTAGCCTAACTGATTCCCAGAACATTTACATATTTTATTCATCTCTGATATCTAAATGCCCATCACAATATGCTAATACATCGCTCAGTTTATATGCCGTCTTCTATCAAGTAATTATTGTGTGAGAGTAACGGACAGAAACTGCTCGAGCTTGAGCCCTTGTCTGTTCTTGTCTGCCCCTTTTCCCTTGATTTCACTTACAATTTGTTTTATTTTATTCACTTTTCACCCTCTACATTTGTCTCTGTTGGTGGGTTGGTGGCTTGGTGGGTGGCTTGGCTTCTCCCATGTTGTACTTTTCTTTTATCCTGTTTGGTACGTGGGCTCACGTCGTCATTTGAAGGAGACATGATGCCTGAAAATTGAGTATACGACATGTTGGCATTGTCATGATAAAGACGCCAGTCGCAAAGGCTAGGAGGCCTGGAGTATTGTCCTGGCATGCAGCCAACAAAAAAATACGAAGAAAAAAACAGCAGTGGAACAAATACACACACACACTTCAAGCGGCAACAGAGCAGAATACTCAAGTCGACGCATTAATTATTGTAATTAGAAATTTCTCCAACTCGAAGGCGTAAAAAAGGAAAAGCGAGGAAAATGCAGAGACAAATGCTCTTCGTTTTGGCCATCAGTTCAAAGTGGAAGGAAAGAAGAAAACTTGAAAGGAGAACCTTTAAGAGAACTCAATGTGGTGTTAAATTAACCCTTAAATCATGTTCATCATGTGTGTGTGTGTAGGTGTATGTAAGAATGTGCTGCTTCTGCGTGTGTGTGTGTGTGTGTGTGTGATTAGAGACGCTTCTGTATGTAAAACAATGTGCAAGAAAATAAACTCACAACAATTTCGGACAGAAATTGAGTTCCCCTACTTTTCTGTTGGTGTCTGTTTTAGCAGCTCAAATTTCAAATTGCTTACTTTAAGCAACGGAGGCGCGCAAACACTCACACACACACACACACATACTCGCAGACATTTGTGAAGCACTCAACCAAAAATGTCTGCCTCTGATAAGTATGAACGAAAGAGAGAACGAGCAAGAGAGAGTGAGTGAGAGTGGGAGAGTGAGAAAAAAAAACAAATAATAAATTCCAAACAGAATGAAGAGCGAAGAAATCTTTCCGACAGAGATGTCAAAAAAGTTCTTCAAGGAACCATTTTGAAGCGTACATTTTGTCCCAAGATCGGTGTAGCATTGATCTTGGGAAAAGGTCAAAGAAAAGGTCAACAGCGGGAACTTTGCTGGGGGGGGGGATAGTTTTTAATAGAAGCCTTGCCATCGGGTAAGTAAAGTTGATTCGCAAATGAATGGAATGTCATTTCCAGGTTTCCAACAGCCTTTCGAGTCTGTCTGCCTGCCAGCCATGTCTGTCTGTCCGGCTTGAAGCCCAGTTCCAACAGACCAATAGATCCATCAGATATCACACTGCATCAAGTTGAACCGGAACTACGAAAGTCTTGGGTCCACGGTAACTCTGTAGCTCCTTCCCCTGGCTGACAGCTTCCTCATGGGCGGCCGGCTTTCGAGTTGGGCTCGGGATTGGGCTTGGTCCTGGTGCTGAGCTTCATGTCGCGCCTGTTTATTGACTTTTTCCGTTTCCATAAGCAGCTGTGTGCCTCCCAGCTGCCTCCCAGCTGCCACGTTTTCGCTGTTGCCATTTGCAACGTGTAAATATTGTTTTAAATTCCCTCACAAAAGCCGAAGTGAAAATGAATCCAAAAGACAAAGACAAAACGTACGAAATTCTCGTAGAACCGGGGGGCAGACAAATGAACTTCGCTTATGTCGAGTGGGAGTGGGAATGGGAATGGCAATGTCAGCAGCAGCCAGAGTGCGACTGGGACTGGGATTGGGATTGGGTTTGGGATTGGACACAGAAGCGGGTGGCTGGCTCATAGTTATGGCAGCAGCGGCGGCGGGGCAGGGCCGAACAGTCAGTAAAAGTTTTTGATTTGTGTGTAGGCACACACTAACACACCCACACCCACACCCTACTCACATGAGGACACACTGAGACTGAATGGGATACAGATATACATATGTATGTGTACATACGAGCAGATACAGATACACGCGCTTGTCCCAGTGAAAGTTACAGCTTTCATTTCGTCTGAGACTGGGAGGGGAGGAAGCCAAATGGGACATAAGGGGTTGATCAAAGTCCAACAATTTATAATGCACAAAACTATTACTCACATTTACATAAGTCTGTTGCCAAATTCCGAGAAGAACCACAAAATGTCCCTACCTAAAGTTTGGGTTCAAGTTCAAGCTACGATAAAAGTTGATGGAGTGCCGGGAAATCCGTTTAAGTTCCTTTGCCAAACTGGAATTTCAACCTATTCTGTTCTATTCTGTTCTGAGTGATTGCGGCTCCATACAATACGACAATGTTAGGAGGTTAGGAGGAGCAGTAAGCACAGGAACTTAACCAATAATGATTGCATAGATAGGTCATGGGTCAGTTTATAAACGGAGATGGAGAGGTTGTAATCATTGTATATCTTTGTATATCTATACAAATTTCAATATGTAATCTAAAAGAAGAAGGCAGCAATATTTCTTGTAGTATGTGAGGTCATTTTAAAGTTATTTTGCCTATAAAAGGATATAGTCGACCAATTTCACTAATTCCAGTACTCATACATACAAACATACTATGTACATATGTACATGTATAGGAAACAGTTAAAGAAACACAAAATACATAAATTTGATGGCAATATCTGTGCTGGAACTTGAGTTCGCTTAGGTCGGGACAAGGCATTCAACCATGGGACTGAACCCATTTTGTCTAATCCCAATAGCAACAAGCACGAACACTTAGGCCAAGCCAAAACGTTTTGTACGGGGACACAGACACACACACACACACACACAGAGAGTCAGCTACGATGAGACTATATATGTGTTTGCTTAGAACGTGTAGAGGAGGCTTGGCTTTCCCTAGGAGGGGACAGGGGAGGGGGTTGGGATGTGTGGCCTTTTGTTTTCTATGGCTTATCTTCATAATGTGAATGTCGCCGTCGCCGTCGTCGTCGCCGTCGCCGTTGCTGTCTCTCTATAGCCATCCCCGGCTCTCATTGCAGAAAGTAACTGATAGCAGTTACAACTTTTTTCCACGAAACACACACACAGACACAAGCACTCCCACGCAAACACAAACACACAAACACACACACTGACACACATACAGACTCTTGTGGGCCTGGTACTCGTATATTTTGTAGCATACTTTTGTGAGCCAAAACTTTAATGAAACGCCAAAGCGCAAAACTTTCGCTTTTTTGTTTCGTTTTGGCGAATGCGATAAAAATGAAAGACAAAGTGGGAGGGAGACGGCAAGAAAAACAGTAGGGGAGCCAGAGAGCGAGAGAGAGAGCAAGTATATTTATCGCTCCACACGCATTTCCTGTCTGCTGGCAGCTGCATTGGACAGCACTTCTTGTGCCCCCAAACCGAAGAAATATGAGAGGAAACGGCTAGCAAAATGTGTGCCAAAGACAGGGAGGCCACTGGGGGAATATCCCGGGCATAGACATGGATTTTTCTCTCGGATTTCCGATGTGCGCCAAATGGATTAATCATAGGCCTCCTTCTCAATTTTCTCTTTTTCTCTCTCTTTTTTTTGCTTCCTGCAAAACTCTGCAAGCTTCGAATTCGGTTTTCCAGTGTGGATGAACTAGAGAAAGTGCCCACCCCCCAGCTGCTTGGTGCTCTTGCTTGTTGCATATCGTTGCCAGGCCTATAATCTTCCACTCGAGCTCTCACTTGTGCCACCAACAGGGATGGCAGAACCGTTTTTATGCTGCAAATGCCTCAAAATGATTGTCGCCCATTACGCAATGGATGTAACGAGATACTAAGAAGCTAAAAAACTGCGACCAGATGGGCGCAAAAGTACATAAACACCCCGACATCAAGCTGTGAGTTTTAAGTGATGAAAATTAACTATTTTTGGAACCATTTCCTAATGAATGATCTAACAACCGATCTCTAAGCTGAAGTGAAGACCCGCAACCTATTTGTGGGTCTATCCAGCGATAGCAATAGAATATCTCCACCTAAAGATATCTCTTGTGGAGGATAGGGAGAATTTCCTCAGAACAGATTTGGGACGAGACAAAACCGAAATCCGAAAAGTCAAAACTAATTAATGAAACCGAATTCTGAGAGGAGAACCCGTAGAAAGCTTAACTCATTCAACTATAGCCCCAAACTTTCGACTGGAGTACGACAAGCGGGGGAGAAACTTAAATAAACAAATACCAAAACGAAATGCCGAAAATAAATTCCAAAATTGTTTCCGCTCTACGCACGCAAAAGCTCACAGAAAGCCACAAAACAATGCAACACCAACAGCAGGAGGTGCAGCATAAGTAGCAGCAGATGCGGCTCAGCAGAACGCAACACAAGATGGGGGTGCGAGGGTGTGGCTGGGGGTGTGGATGGGGGTGGGAGCTGAAATTTCTTTACCTGAGTGGGGCCCGAGTTGGTGCGGCAACTGCGGTGGAGTCGGAATATTGGTCATACCCTTATCGAGGATACTATAACTCAATGCAGAAGGATGCGATTCTTAGAATGAAATATTCCAAAACCCACCAAAGCCAACACTTTCGAAATCAGCTATTCGGTAAATTAAGAAGGAGAAGTCCTTCTCTCCTTTAGTCTTTAGTCTTTGAAAGTCTTTAGTCTATCCCTATCAACCAATTTGGAATATCCTATCATTAAAGAACAAGCCCTAGATGTTTTTTAAGCAATCGTTTTGTAAGGGTATCTATGGCCTCTAATTTTTCTGTGTGTGCTGGCAGAAACACAAACTTTATGCACAAGCTGTCCAAATCGCCTATTGCGGGTGTGTGTCTGTCTGTCTGTGTGTCTGTGTGTGTCAGAAGTTGGAACAAGAGACAAGCTAAAGGCTGAAGAGAATGGGGGCCAGAGATGGGGGGGTAGTGCAACGGTGAGGAGCCACCAAACAGGACAAAGCATTTAAGCAGGGCTCATCGGACTGTAAGCTGTCGCCGTAGGCATCGTCGTCCACTCGTTCGCCCCCCGTTTCCCGTTCCTCGTTCCTGCCGGTTGCATTAGCATTAGCCACTGTCCAGAAGAAGCACCGACAGGGGCTCAAATGGTGGGGTGAACGGGGTTGGGGGGGCGGGTGCTGCAATACCGTAGAGTGGCTACGAAAGCGGTGAAGTGGCTTAAAGGATGCTGGAGACAACAGGAAAGATTTGGCTGGCTGAAGGGTATAAAGTTTTGTGTTCAGTGCGTCGACATTCTGGTTGCAATTTGCAGATAAGGCAGGGACACTGAAACTCTTTCGCCATCTCCGCTCTCTCTCTCTCTCTCTCACTCTCTCTTTCTCTTCTTCTCCCCTTTTATATCTTGGAAAACTCTCCCATCAAAAGTCACTCAACGTTTGCTTCTTCACACTCAGTTTTCCCCCCTTACCCTCGCCCTTGCCCTCGCCCTTGCCCTCGCCCTCTTTTGTGTAAATTATTTTAAAAGTGTCCTAAAGTTTTTCGCGAGTTTCGCCTTCGGGAGGGGGTAGATTAAGTATTTCCGCCCCCTCCCAATCGGAGGAAACAACTGCAACGGAAGTCTCCACTCGTCTATTTCGTTCGCCTTATAATTGCATTTAATTGCATTATTTAAATCTCTGCAGTTCCTCCAATTGAATTTGAAACAAGGCCAGAAACGAGTGCAAAAGGGAGCAATAATCGAAGCAGGACCCAAAAATATATATATACATATAATGGAAATCAATTAAAAGTTGATGTTAAAGAAAGTCTAGGGAATATCTGAATCGATAAGCGACTTACAATACCTGAAACCTGTTTATTTGTGTTTCTGATCCAAAAATTACTTTGGGATTTGGTAAAAACTCATCAACTGGTATCATAAAACTGGTTGGATCGAATTTCAGGCATAAAGCACTTAAAATATATATTTGTTTCTGTGCGAAAAGTATTTGATGGATATAAAAGGACTCGCAGTCTAAATTGATTGATTCCTCCCTCGGAGAGGCAGGCGGAGAGCCTCTTCCTCCACCCCCTAACAATCCTTTCCCCTGCAAGTGGCTCAAGGCTAATTCTAGGCGTGGCAGGGGCCCTTGGCTGTGACTGTTGCTGTGGAAGAAATCTGGCAAGTTATTTTCACTATTTGTGGAAAAAGTAATTATTTTTGATTTATGACAAGTCAGACAGCCGCTTGGCCCCTTGCACCTTGCAGGCTCTCTCTCGCCCCCCAAAAAACAACAACTAAAAATGCATTAAAAGTGCTCTCTGTCTCTGTTTCTGCCTCTGTCTCTTCCTCGTTCTCTGTGCCTCTCCCCCTCCACATAGACAGAGTCTATCGCTGTGCATCATCCTGGGGGAAGCTGCACCAGCTGAGGTCCCCACATCATTTGTGAATGATGTCAACGCATGCATAAAACATGGCGGCCAGCAAAAAACAACAAAAAAAACAGTGAAAAAAAAATCGGAGAATAGAAAGAAACTTATGACAACAAACACAGGACTTACAACTATGCAAATTGCGCGCTTTTAGCAGGCAACAACTGAAACAGCACGAGCTTTTGTCTCGCTCCCGACGACGAGGGATGCAGAAATATTCATAAGTGCCAGGTAGGGTAGACAACGATGCCGACGACGACGATGAGGAGCGGAAGTTTCGTTTCTGTCGCATTATGAATTACATATTGCACACGCCCTGCCCTGCCAGTTGGCAGGGTGGGCTGGCAGCACCCAGAAGGGCTTTGGAGGGGGGACTACGCGTCGTATGCGTAATGCGACGATAGGCAGCAAACTATTTTAATTATTGCCGCGCAAAGGCACAAACACAGCAAAAACGCTGAAATATGTGCAGTTAAGCAGTAAAATGCTCCACTGCAGACACTGCAGCGAGGGGGGCCTGCAGGGGGGTAGGGGGGGTGGCCTAGAGGGGTAAGTTTTCACTAAACATGCCACGAAATTTTGTGCATCAGCGCACAAAGATATAAAGAGAGAGAAAAAAACGAGAGGGAAGCTCGACAAAAAGAAGGAGGTAGAGAGAGACAGAGAGAGAGAGAGAGAGAGAGCCGGAAAAGATGAAAGAAAGTGCCAAAAGCAATAAATGGGAGAAGCAGAAAGAGCAAATATCAGAAACTATGTCAAAGGAAATGCGAGCAGGTTGTACAGAAACGAAAGATTAGTTCAGGGGCAGAAGCATTTAATACCCCTGAGGACCGATCATGTTTTCTTGTTTGCTGTGCACCTCACAGTCACACACTACCTCCAGATACAGCCAGATACTTCCAGATACTTCCGAATACCTTTAAACACTTTCTGGTACAGGCATCTCAATTAGAAACCGCATCGAACACCACTTACATGCAACTTTTGCAACAAATTGTCTTCTGGTGTGTACTTGTCCGTTTCGCTTTACCATCTGGGAAGGATTAAAACTATCTACTAACAGGAGAATATAGTGCCAAGCACAAACACACTCGAAACATCTCAAAGGTAAGCCAATATATAGGGCATTCATCAAATGAAGCTAAAATGAAGCTAAACTGAGGTTACCCCGGAGGAGCAGATCCCATAAAGCTACCAAGAGAACAATGGACACAGATCTTGCGGCCCTATCATGCGATCACTCGTTTCTTCTACTACATTTTGTAGTACATTTTTCCCGGAATTCGTTGAGCCACCAGTGCTCCAACAGTGCACTGGAAAACAGACACCAACTGATCTTCGGATGTACTGGAATCCAGTCTGGTCTCAACAAATCGTGCCTCCGCTCACACCCTGGCTAGCAGTCATAAGTTGTCTATTTCATATAATTTCCTCACTTAAACTTAGAAATCGACTTTTGTTTTGCATCAGTGGATGTGTATAGAACCCTTGCTCCTGCTAGAAACACACGAAAACTATGTACAAATGTACAAGAAAATGGAAACGAAATAAATACCGAAAAATGCCAGATGGATACACAAAGAGAGTGTGCCGAAGAATGGGCCAATGATATGACAAAAGAGTTGCACTCTGAAGAGCTCTGGGATGCTCTGCCCGAACCCGAACCTGAACCTGAACAGGTTCCTATCCATGGACTGCTCAATTGCTCAGAAAAATACTTGTATGCCATGGGCTTTCTTTTGACAACAATGATGGGACAGAGTGCTGCCGCTCCAGGAGTGATATATGTATGTATGTCCACCTGTTAGTGTCAGCTGGCAGGGGATTGGCAGGCGGCAAGGGCAGGGTTCCAAGAAAAAATGGTACATAAAAACTAAATTGCATTTTTTTGCATATGTCAAACATAGACAAGAAACAGCTGCAACACTGCCACGCCCATCGGATGCCACACCAAATGGGAGGCTTGGGAAGGTTTCTTTTGTTGGTGTATACCAAACACAGGGCTATACCATACATATAGAGGTGGGGTATCCGGAGCGTGGCATCTGCAAAACTGTAGACGCTGAACCAGGCTTACGCTTTGAACTCTAACTTGATGTATAGTGTAGTATAAGGACATGCAAATATTAAAGCTATGTTTTAATATCTGAAACGGAAGCTGCAAGTGCAACTGCAACGCCTGAAAGCTTTTCTCGTTCAACCCCTTCGTATATGTCCGCAAACTTGTCTATAACGAAAGCAATTCGGTTTGGATAAATTAAGGCAAGTGAAACCCTTCTTCCTCCCTCCTGGCCCTCTATCTCTGCTCTCTCTCTCTCTCTCTGTTTCTCATCAGAGCCGAGTCATTTTTCATTTTTGGTCCTCGCTGACAGTTTCCCTCGAGGAAAGCGAAAGTAAGTGGGTGGTGCTTAAAAATTCAGGCTCAGGGCATGAGAAATGCGTAAGCAGCAAATGAGTCGCACCTGGGAGCATGAAATCGGGGGGTGGGGAAGAAACGTTTCGGTGTTTCCGAGGTGTGGCGAGTGGGGTGTGGGGTGTGGGGTGTGGGAGCCTTGGTGTTTCAGCGGTGCAAAGTCAGTGAATAAATGCATGAAATGAATGAGTAAATAGCTCGAATAACTAACTGTGCGGCATTTTCCCTCTCAATACATTTATTTTTTCTCACTCTCTCTCTCTCATTCTGCCTCTCTCTCGCCAGGATCCATTGTTATCTTAGGTGGTGGCGAAAGAAGGAATGGAAAATGGAGGGCATTTTACTAAATTACCACGACGACGATGCTGTCGACGTCGACAACAAGCGGCAAGATGAACAGAAGAGAAGATAAACCTGAAGACAGAGCAAAAACGAAAAACTAATTGGGGTTGCAGCTCTGGCAGAGCAACGAATACCCTTAGAAGGGTTCTCCCTGCCACATCCAAGATTGGCTAAAGACTTCTATTGGTCTTTATTGGAGTAAACCATCAGTCTATCATCGATCTCTAGGAAAACTCAAACCTGTAGGCAGGTTTTTAGATCTAATGACATCCTTATTACACATTGTCAGCCATTTCAGTCCAGGCAGCCAGCCAATCAAGTTAAGGCATTCAGCTGATCCCAGAATAAAACTAATATCCCAGGGTACAAAAGCTGAATGAAGTTGGGGGTGGGGTGGGGGATGGCTCACAGTAAATGGGGCATGCAAAAATAAAACGTGGCTAAAAAGGTGTGAAAATTCCGGGAAGCACCTCGCAATGGGGGAGATAGTTGGGTGGGGTGGGGGAGTGGGATGGAATGGAATGTCCTTTGGCATTCGAAAATGGCATTATCAAAATTTACATACTCGTACACGCATATCCTGATTATCCTTTAAGCATGAATTATTGAAAGCGTAAATACCAAAACAGAGGCGACACTCGGAGACACCCGGAAGCAGACGAAGACGGAGAGGGAGAGGCAGAGGTAGAGCTATGAGCGGGACAACAATGCGACAGAACAGAAGTTTGTCGAGAGTAGCTTTTTAGGGCTGCTGATGATGATGATGATGATGATGATGATGTGTGGAAACAGAGTGAAATGGAGATGGAGATGGTGGCAGATTGGGGAGAACAAGCAACGAAGGAAAAGCTGAGACAGACGACGGCTTAATTTTCACATGACAAACAAAAAAAAAGACAAACTGAAGAGACATTTTTGAATGGCAAGCAAGCAAAATCAAAAAACACTGCCAACAAGGAAGAGAAGCAACAAAAAAGAGACTCCAGATGGAGTGCAGCTTCCAAAGTGGGTTGTCTTGGGTGGCAGGGGGATGGATGGAATGGAAGGTATGGAGGAACTGCGATGATGCGTTGACTGTCGGACGAGCAGTGGAGCGAAGCGCCCAAGACAACTGTCGAATCACCAAGGAGACGCCGAGGGTATCCTGAGAAGTTTGCGACTAGCAAAAGGGATCAGCAAAAGTAAATGGTAAAATAGTGATTCGATTGGACTGATCCTATTTCTCTGTGATCATCCTCTATGGTTCCTGGTTTTTGGTTTTATAGATTCTCATCAAGATCTCACTCCCTGAGTCTCCCTCCCGAGTCTCTGCTCAATCACCTCACGCACCATATTCGCATTTAGGCAAATACTTGTACACACACTCACACACTCGGAGACAATCACTCACTCACATTCACACTCACCCATTTAGTCCCTCTCACGAATAGGACTCATTCACTTGGATAAATGCGTGTTCTTTCTCTGTGTTTGTCTCTGTGTGTGTGAAAGAGAACGTTTTTGTTTATTTGTTTGTATATTCGGTCTTCCGTGTGTATGTGTGCGTGTGTGTGTGTGTGTGAGGTTCAACATCCTTTGGCGCCTCTGTTCCCGTACGAGCAACGAGTTTATGTCAGGCAAAATCCTGTTAAAAGTTTCCCATAAATCCTATTTACATATTTCCATCTTTCGAGCCTCAAAAGAGTTGAGAATATGTCTTGGCCACGCCCAAGGTTATGCCACATACCACATGCGCTTCTGTTCGGGAAGAGAAGAATATAGGCGCTGGCAGACGAAGACGGGGGCGGGGGCGGAGAGAGGGGCAGAGGAAGGGCCATATCAATTGTTTAGGCAAATAAATCATAAGACTTCCTACAGGCCTTCATTTTTAGTCTTCCTCCGAATGCTTCTGGTTCTTCCCTCTTTGCCTCTTTGCCTCTTTGCCTCCTTATCTGCTGACCTCGTTGTGAGCCAAATTTAAGCTGCTTGCTCACAGTTCACAGTTCCCCCATGAGAATCATGAGAGGAGCCATGAGAACGAGAACCATGGCCATGATGGTCTTACAGTGTTTCCTTCCTCGACTTCCTTCCTTCACTCGCCGACTTGCAGAAGCCATTCAACATTTCAACTTCGATTAATGTTGCCAAAAAAGAAACGAGGGGGTGGGTGGTGTCGGGGGGATGGCTGCTATTGTTCTGCCTTTCCTTCTGCTTCCACACTTTTGTTTACCAGTCATCAGAGGAATGGGCAGGGGGCCAGGGGGGGGCCAGGGGATTGCCTAAAAAGGCGAGAGTCATTCTCCCCACAAAACCCATTCACTCACTTAGCTACAAAACTCATTCCGTTTATGAAAGCATCACAAGATGCTAGAAATGTATATGCACACACACACACACACACACACACACACATATACATGCATACCCTGTGTTCCATGAGAGCGTTAGGGTATGCAGGGCCCCACCATCCCTCGGACATGTGTGGATGGGAATGGCTTCCAAGTGCAATTCTCATTAACTTGGAAATTCTAGAACTCTTCTATTTAGATTCATCTGATTACTAGGTATCATTGCGTCGCCATGTCGTTGCTGCTTGTTTTATCTGCTTAATCCTTGGCCAGTGGGCGCATTTGTTATGCTAACGATTCATTTTGCATATGCTCCTCAGCCTTATCCTCCGAATCATTCTCCGTCTCAGACTCAAACACGGTCTTAGCCACAGTCACAGTCCCATTGCCAGTGCCAGTGGCAGTGGCAGTGCCTCATCCTTAGCCTTAGCCTTAGCCTTGGTAAATACATTTTGAATAATTGTCCTGGACAGTGAAGACTGGACTGGACTGTCTGTGTGTGTGTGGGAGTGTGAGTGACAAACTCAAATTCAAACGACTGCAAATGGCACAATCCTTATGCATATTTCATAGTTTCCCCCTCCCCCCCCTTCCATTGCTGTGCTTTCACTTTCCTTTGTTCAACTCTTAGCACTTCTGCCCCTAAGCGACTGCGAAAACATTTCTTTAATCGACAAATTGTTTGGAAATCATTTGGTTCACTCGCGCAAGTCCTTTGGAAAATCTCTGGAGAGTTTTTACAATTTTTAGATGCTTAGTACAGTACAGTACAGGACCTCTGCCCATTAGCACAAATTAATTTACGTCTTCAATTTTTATTTGCGATTTAAATATTTATTTTAATTTGGCAAAATATTTGCGTTCTCTCAGCAAACATTTGCCTGGAAATATCCACAAATATTTGTCCATTTGCCGTCCGAGTGTTTAATCAGTTTTTGGGTGCAGCTTCCCCAACATTTGTCTTGATTTTCCTTAAAGATATCGTCTATATACATACATATATACATCTATGATGTATTTCTTTGCTGCCTCGACTCGACTCGACATTCATTTATTTGTAAATTTGTCGTTTCTATCGAAATTTCGTGTAGATATTTTTGTGTTGCTGTGATTTGTCGGCTCCTTCCATTTGTGTGCTCTTCTATTTGTTTAATTCTTCTGTTCGAGTGTGCAATGGAAGCATTTCCAGCTCGGTCCATGTGTACTCTATTCTCCATTCCCATTGTTCGTTCTCGCAGGAGGAAAGAGCTCTCTGACATCCCGGGGAAGCTGTCATACTCGCATGTATATGTATCCACACCAATCCGCCTCGTCCTCGCTCGCTCGCCCGCCCGCCCCGGCGATTCCCCAGGCTGTGGCAAAAGTTAACAATGTGCCATACAATAAGCGACTTTGTCTGCGTTTGCCACCTCCCCAGCACCCAACACCCCAACACCCAACACCCGCTTTCATTACCATTTCCTCTTAAATTACCAATCCAGTCAAATTCCCTCACCCCTTTTCCACTTCTAGTTTTCTTTTTTTTATTATGGCCAACAGAGTTGCTGCTGCAAAAAGCAGCAAAAAAAGGAGGGAGGGAATTTCGCACTTTTTTTCTTTTGTTTGCGCTAAGCTTTTGCTTTTGACTTGCCTTTGCTCTCCAAACAGTTTATAGCCACGAACGTTAATTGAGTTTTGTTTTGGGAAAAGTGCGGAAAGTGTTTTTCCAGGACACACGGGCCATCGGAGTGCGTGTGTGATTTACTCGACATCGATTTAATCTCTCGCTCCCCCAGTACCCCAACCCACCCGAGTACATCCCACCCCCACTCGCTGTGTGCCCCCAAAGGATACGTCGGTGGATGGCATGGCTGTCTCTGCACTGCGTTTACGCATTGGAAATTAAAGAAAAAAAAGAAGAAGGAAGACGAAGGAAGACGAAGAGGAGTACAGCCAATGCCTGCAACTGACAACTCGCTTGATTTGTATCCTGTGTATCCCTGGTAGGTGAATGTACCAGGGGATAGACAGAGATAACAACATTTCGAATTGCTTCACTTTGATTAGGATTCCTCCATACTCCACTCCAACCAAGAAACGAGGGCATTTTTATTGAAAAGAATCTACAACTTTAGTATAAGGTGACACCCATTTCTATATGTGTATTAGATGATATTTTATCAACACAGAAACTATATTGCAAGTACACTTTTATATGAAGCTCCCAAGCCCCCACTGATCCCCACCCATTTCCTCAACCCACTTCAAGCCTGATTCACTAATTCATCATCATTTTGCATCCATACTGAAAGGGATGGCCAAGCCATTCCGATTTCATAATCGGGACTGAAAACATTCAGAACAACTTGTATCTACATATGTGTGACACTCGAGGGAATATTCTTTCACAATGATAATAGAGAGGAGCTGGCGGAGTTTGGAAATAGAAAGGGAATAACTCAATTCATAGTAAGGTTAACAGATATTGTGAAATGCGCTGTTGGTCGCCTACTAAAGAGATAGAACGACATCTGTATACGTACATAACTGGACAGAGGAGAGTTAACAGAGGTTCTCGCTGTCCATGTACATTATGTTAATTAGCATTGCCAGACAGATCATATTATGGTCACACTTCAAATTTCCACAGAGCAACAGAACAGAAATGAATCCCAATGAATCATAATGAAAGGAATGGCTATTGATGGAGAATGATATTTATAGAGATCCCTGGGGAATGGATGTGTTAAGAAAATACTCATAGTTAAAAGTTTTGCATATTGTTCAAAGATCCTACCATCAGGTAGGAGTTCTGCTAGAGTAATCGGTTTTGGTGGCAGCTTCTCTTGTTCCAGGGATTTCCCTGATAAATTTGGATCTGTTGGGAAACGAATTACCCAAGTGGAAAATGCGCCGTGCTTATAATTTATAATCTTAAGGAAAGAAAAAGCTCACACATATACATACATACGCACACACCCACACAGACACACAAACATACGCACACCTACATATGCACGAGGGCCATCGTCATCATCGCAAATCTCAAAATGCTTCCTGCGGCTCTTTTCGAGGCATTTTCGGTGCTATTAAAAAGTTTACGCGAATCAGGAAAACGGCCACCGAGCCACCGAGCCACCGAGGCAGCAATGAAAAGAGGACGAGAACAAGGACGAGAACGGAACGGAACGGAAGGGAAGGGAACGGAACACAACCCCGGAGTGGCCAGGACGCACGAAGGGACAGAGGGACAGAGGGACGGACGGAGGTGAAGCGTTGGCAGGAAGTAACGAAAAAAGAATTTAAATATATTTATTATAATTTTTTATTTTCCGCATTTTGTGCGTTGACTGCGGCCTAGCAGAGCCTCGGCAGAGAAGGAAGCTGCACAAAAAAGAAAAAAAAAAAAAAAAACCACACTGAAAACCGCAGGAGAAAGTGCGAAAAATGTGGAGGAGGAAGTGGAAAAGCGTAGGACGGTGGAATGTGTGCAAGGATGGTGGGAGATGGTGGGAGATGGAGAGGTAGAGGGACGGGAAAGGCAAGAGCAAGACAAGCATACAATGGGTAGAGGGAAGAGTGTAAAGTTCAAGTGGAAATGAAGGTGAAAATGGGGAAGGAGGAGGGAGGAAGGAGGTGCAACCGAAGGATGCAAATCTATAATTGTTATGTGCGCGCAATGGTTGTGGATCGAATCCCCGGTGGAACGGAATACAATTCCTTTTACTAAAGTCCGTTAGTTGTTTATTCTAAAGTATTATCTTATAATTTACTGTATTATCAGCCCTCTAAGCCAATTGGACGCAGGTGGGCGTCCTTATCTGTATACTCCTCCCATCCCTATTTAGTTTTCACTTTCGCTGCTTGCCTTCCTCCAGCCCTTATCTGCCACGCCCTCTGCCAAAGCTGCACACCTACACATCTCCATCCCTCCTTTGCTTTTTAAATAGATTTATATTTATTTGTATTAGCTCTCCATCTCCGCTTAGCCTTCCCCCCACTCCGCGTTGCTTTCGCACAGTTTTACACATTTTTCACATATCTTACTCCGCCCTTCGCCCTTCCCTTTCCGCCCACTCTCTCACTCTCTCTCTCTCACTCTCTTTCACGGGCATTCTCTCGACTTTCCCTTTGTTTTCTGTTGCAGCAATTAAAAATTCGTTTTTTATGAGCAAACAAAATTTTTGTTTACAACAAACAACAATAAAGTGGTAATAAAAAAAAAGGGCGGGGATGGGGATGAGGCAGGAACAAGAAACAAGCGAAAAAGTGCTAATTGGTTAATTGTGTGTCTGTGTGTGTCTGTGTGTGTGTCTGTGTGTGTGCGGGCAAGTGAGAGAAAGCGCACCTGTGTGCGTAAGCGTTGCGGGGCGAGGGTTGTGTATTCGTGTGTGTGTGTTTGTGTTGCTGTCCTTTCAATAATTCAGCAACTCAAATTGACCCCCGCCCCGCCCCACCCCAGCCCCCACCCTCAACCGTCTAAAAGAGAAGGCAATAAAAATTTCGCCAACTCAATTGGAATTTAAACAATTTTGCCTACAGTTTGCTGCTTTCCTCTCTTGCTCTTTTCTGTCGGAGTTTGAAGAGGCGTCAGCTGCAATGCAGACAAAACGCTGGCACGCCCCTGAAAGCGGGAATCCCCAGCCCCCCAATCCCCCGATCCCCCGATCCCTGTCCAGGTCCAGGTCCAAGTCCCGTTTGTTAGTTTAAACTGATTTGCAATGTTTGACATGGGCCATAAAAAGCAACGAGGCAAATGGCAGAACGGCACAACGGCAGAAGGACGACGGAAGAAGGATAACGGTGAGATGAAGATAGCAGAAGGAGTATGGGCCAGGACCAGGACCAGGCTGAAGGACTGGCAGTGGCACTGGGACTAGCTGGAAGGACGCTGAACAGGAGAAGGACATTAGTCCACTTGGTCAGAGCTGAGCACTGACCTGCACTTCTACAAATTTTTGGGAATATTTCAATGATTTTGCCACATGGCATACAAATATATAGATATACAGGAATTCTTTTCTTAATGAAGAGTGAATTCTTCAGATACCGAACCAAAGATATAGTTTCAATTGATTCGCTCTCCTGACTTTATCTGGTTCTCCATTCACAACTTTTTCCAGTGTGCGAATGCTCTTTCATGGCTTTTTTTCATGGCCTTTTCCCAGCTCCAGGTTTCAGGCCACCCTTGGGCTTTGTTTCGAGCTGAAGCGACTGTCAGCGGCTGTCCTGTTGCCGTGAGCAGTGCTCTATCCTGGTCCTGGTCCCGCTCCCTGATTCCGCTTGGTCATTCCAATAATCTCTTCATTTGGCTTGGGCCAAAACTATTCTGTTTTCATGTTAACATTTTATATGGCAATTGTTGGTTCTTCCTTTTTGTTCTGGGCGCTGCTGCTGCTGCTGCTGCTGCTGCTGCTGCTGCTCATTCGCCCCATTGTGCAATAATTTTGGAAGGACGAGTCCCTACCTACCACCCTTCCTCCCTCCCAGCGAAGGCTGCAGCAGCCACAATGAACAATGGAACAAAGCAGAAGGAAGAAGGAACAAGGAACGGGGAACGGGGCAGTGGGAGCCACACTCTAAATGTTAAGTTCATTCATTCGTTTTGCATACACAAACACACACACACACTTACCCCTCCCCCCCGCATTGTGCAGCAAAGCTGCTTGTTTTTCGGCAACAATTAAAACGATTTAAATGCAAAATAGTCAACGCCATCGAAGGCCCCAGCCCCGACTCCACAGCAGTGGCAGCAGGCGATAGAGGTTCTCCAAGTGGGTCATCTGGCCATGACTGTATTAGCCAACTCCTGGATAACGCTTCTCTTACTGCGCCAAAGGACTAGGCAACCGCCAAATGCAGCTGCCACTTAACATGGCATCAATCGTTAGCCCTTAGACAACTCATTATTTCATGTAATTAGGTAAATATATTACGCATACGCACTGGTTCCCCTCGATTTTCAATTGAAAACACTTCAATTCCCACAGTAAACTTTTTTCTTTCCAATTCATTCACGAACAGATTTTCTTTCTCTCCATTGTCTCTCTCTCTCTCTCTATCTCTTGTTTCGATAACTCATGTCAAATGCAACGATTTGTGCATGTGTGTGTTTGTCAGGGGTGTTCCCATTGAGGTATAGGGTGCTGGGGGGTGGTTGGGGTAACTATTTCAACATTTAATCAATTCATTTAATTTCCCTGCACAAATCATTAGTTGTTGTTCCTATTTGTGCTGTGTGTTTTGGTCACAGTTCGGGGATCCCAGTCGGTCTTTGACTTTATACAATTCCAGCTGCTGCCCCCTGCCCCTCTGCCTCCTGCCCCCTGCCTCTTGCCCCTTGCTTTTCGCTCTATCCTGTTACCATGTTTAGAGTGCGAATGGCTTTTGTTTGTTGTTGTGAGTGTTGTTGCATTTAATTAAAACCCTCGACTTTAGGGCTCTGCACACGAGTGCCGATTGAAGATGACGGGAGAGCGGCAGTGGCAGTGGCAGTGGCGGTGGCAGTGGCTTGTTGCAGCAGAGAGAACAATGGCCGAAAATGAATAAATAGAGGCAGAGCCACGCAACACATAGCAACAGTTTCAACAGCATCTGGAGCCGAATCAGTTACTACATACAGAAAGAGCAATACGTTTCCATACCGATCATATTTGACTATATCTTTCCTGTATCTTGTGTCTAGTAATATAAACAGATAGACAGACGGAAGGTCTATTGCCTGTATCTGTATGTGAATCCTGCTGATCAAGTGGCTCCGCTGATCCGCCAGTGGATGCTTCCTTCCTGTGTTCAAGTGCCACTCACATCAGAGCCGCAGCAGCGATTTCCATACCCACGAACATTTCCCCTCTTGCACACAAGCACAAACGCACACACACACACACGCACGCATTTTGAAATCTCTCAACATTTTTTTGGCAAACATTTGAAACATTTTCAATTTGGTTCGCACAGGAGAAATGCTGGGAAAGTTTTCGACTGAAAATAGAGGAGGAAGCGCATGTTTTCGCCTGATTCAATAATGCGGCAGGGGTAGAGGCAGTGGTCAGGGCGTAGTCGGGGCCATAAACATATCTCCTTTGGATGCATAAAGCAATTAAAAACTTTTCAATGAAGACTTCATCCCAGATATGATCTTCAAAACAACAGATGGGCGCTGGAAAAAAACGCAGTGGAAAAACCGCAGGAGTTAAACGGAAATCCCGGCTGTCAGAAACTTTGTTTGAGGATTGGAGTTGATTAGAGTATACGAACATGGAAAAGACTTTCAAATTGAAATGAAATTAAATGAATGGAACATTTACAATAGCATTTACTTTGAGCCTTGATGTGCTTAATAGATTTTCTCAAATATTTGCATTAAAGTTGCACGAACTCAGAAATGTTTCAACTTTAAACCAAAAATTCAATATCGTAGCTCAAAGGGTGGTTTTCTCATCCTTAAAGTCTTCAGCTGGAAGCAGTTCTGCCTCCTCGTCTGTCACAGCAGGCTGGAGGCTGTCACTGAATTTGGGCAAACAAGTTATTCAGATTTAAATGGAATTTAACCCGGCTCATAAGCAGAAGAAAAAAGCGAAGCGAAGCCCTTCCAGATGGTCATCGGACCTACCCCATCAGAGTCAGCTTCAGCATCCCTTTAAACGGGGACACATCCCATTTCGTATTCAAATTTCGCTTTCATTGTTCGGCTTAGCCCACATTCTGTCTGTCTGTCTGTCTATCGGAGGGTGGGGATGGGGATGGGGGGCATGCTTCAATTGGAAAAGTCCTTAAATGTATTTGCCTAGCCCAAGAAGTAAAACATCAACTGTGCTTCTAATGCTAATCTTACCTTGGCACAAAAAATGTCTGTGTGCTGGTGTGTGTGTGTGTGTTTCGCCTCCTTTTAGTCGCTGCGGCTGGTGGCGTGCACCCACGCCATGCACTCACTCACGCACGCACGCACGCACCCACACGCACGCGTACACGCACGTGGCTCTCACACGGACACGGAGACGGACACGGTGCTCGGTGCTCGATGCTCGATGCTCGGTGAGTCGGTTTCCTTGTGTTTTCCCGTGGCTCCAACTAGTTTAGTTTTCAATTTTCATTCAGTTCTCTGGGTTCGCACACATGTAATATTTTTGCATCCATTTATTTGTAATATTTGTTTTATAGTTTTTTGATTTGTTTCGTTTTTTATTTCGATTTTTGTTTCGTTTGAGTAACCAAAAAAAAATATGTAAAAAATATTTGTATTTTCCACCGTTTCGCTGTGGTTTTGGGTCTGGGGATCGGCCTGAGGGTCACTGTCCTTCGGCTAAACAAACACAAATGAATGGAATCAAAACTTTTTGGAATAAATATCATATTTGGACCCCCCTCGCCCCACCACTCCCCCCTTGCTTGTGGCTGGCCATGCAACAAGTTGAAAATTTGTTCGGAATTTGCCCTTTGATTATTACGAAACATTTGGCATCAATTGATTTCTAATTTCCCCTCCCTTAAGCCCTAGAAGCGGCTCCACCATGAATGGAAATCCCTCTGAAGTGTGCGACCTCCGCAATGACCGTGTAACAATTTTGGCATTTCTCTACTTTTGCTTTTGCTTTTGCTTTTCTTGTTGTAGCCTCCGTCTGGTTTTCTTGGGTTTTGCTGGGGGTTTTCAAATGCCAGGAAAACGCGCGCACAATTCCGAATTAAATGCAAGCAGCAGCCAGCTGCAACATCAGCCAAAGCCAAAGCCAAAGCTAAAGCTGCCCCACTGTCTCTAGCACAGCTCCAACAACTGCAGCTGCAATTGCAACAACAAGGACAGCAGCAGCAGTAGCAGCAGCAGCAGCAGTAGCAGCAGCAGCAGCAGTGTCCCTGGCAGCCTTCTGCTGATGGGCGCGCGCGTTTCTTTTGTCATATTTCGTAGCATAACTTTGGGCGCAAAGAGATATTTTGTTAGTTTTGTTAAGAATGTTGTTAGGTAATTTTCTGGATCCCAAAACAGCAACACAGACTCACATTTTAGGCGAAACCCCACACACACACACACACACAAACAAAACACACACACAGAGCCACCAACACAAGCTCATCCTCAGGCAGCAACTTATGTAAGCGTTTTGTGCGCGTTTCCTACGCGTTTTGTGCTCTTCTTTTATTTTTTTTCGGCCTGCCATGGATTGTTGTTGTTTTGGGCCCAACGACAAAGTTTCGTAAACTAATACTTTTTAACCCCATCAAAGCTGCAACTTGGCCAGCCAGCCAGCTGTTCCGCGCGGGGGCGGGTGGGTATCTCTCCCCTCTCCCAGCGCCATTGCGCGGGGGGCTATCAAAATAATAAAGCTCAAAAATTTGGGGGGGGGAGGGGAATCATAATAAAAATAATAGAATTTGAAACTCACTAAAAAAACCTACGCAGCCAGCTGAAGCAGTCACATGAACGACTCCAGCACACCGACACGGGCAGAAAGGCACAGACACAACATGCACACACACACACATACACCACCACTACTCATGCACTCACACACAGACACGGACACAGACACAGTCACAGACACAGACACAGTCAGAGTCAGACAGGGACACAGCGCGACGTGTGGAGGCGGCTTAACGCAAAAAAAAAAAACGAGACTTCGACGACGACAACGACAACGACGACGTCTTCGCTGGCGACTTTTCCGCGTTTTTTGTGCTGTTTTGGCTGCTGGCTTTTGGGGTTTGCTCTCTCAAAGCGGAACGCGTGCCGTCAGCGCTGAGTCCTGTTTCATACTGTTTGGGCTTTCGTGATGCCAAGGATGTTGATGTTGCCGATGTTGCCGATGTAGCCGATGCTGCTGGTGCTGCCTCTGATGCTGCGACTGTGCCTGCTGGCCTGCTGGTATGCTGGTCTGCTGGTCTGCTGGCCTGCTGCTGTGCCGCTGTGGCTGCTTCTGCTACTGTCTGACTGCTGTGGGGACTGCTGCGGCACAAGAATTTCCCTGCTGTTAAAATTTCCCTGGCATGCGCACCGTGTGCTTGGGTCGCATTTGAATGCAGTTCTGTGGCTGTTTGTCCGCTTGCCGTCCCACACTGCGTATGCTTGATGTTCGTCGAGCCAGTGTGCGAGCGCTGGAGTGGGGCACTGCGAGCGGCACGAGGGTCCAGCGATTAAAACCAGATCTGAAACAGGGAAACACCTGAAAGACCAAGCAGTGAAAATCCATTAAAATAATATTGGATATCTGATTAAATGTGGCAAATGCTCCACGAGCAATTCTCTCAGGAACCAATCCGATCCCCCCTTTCTTTTTCATTGGAAACATTGATTATGGGAGCAATTATAGTTCCCATTGGCAGGAGCCAATCCTGGGAGTTCCCCTTCGCTAAGCCAAGCCCTCAAACCACTTGACATTAATAAAGAATTAGGATATCCCAGTAGTGAGAGACTGATCATAATTTAACATTAAACTAGTCCACCATTAAAGAAATCGAAACACATGGCAATCCTCTGAATGGGCCAGAGGGTAAGTGGCAATTGCAAGCCATTAATTCTAGCCGCAGTTGGCCACAATTAAGGTGATGCTCGGCCAAATCAATGTACATATTTATGAAAATTTCTGGCACCGTACAACTGTGCGTTAGCATGCAACTACAACTACTACTCCCTAGTCCCCGCATCCGGATGGCCTCTGCACTCGACGCCGTTGGTGACTGCCGTCCGCGTGTATTACACATGTGCATGGCATTAATGCAAATGAGCTCGGATGCTACAGCGGATGCTGCAGCGGAATGCTCGACTTGATGCCAAATTGAATTATGTTGAATACCAAAAAGGTTAATGAAAGAGCCAGAGTCCTGGTTCTGCGGATGCGGATGCGGATGCGGACTCGGTGTCGTTACCAAAATTTGGATTCAAGCTGAATGAATTGCGATGAAGCACCAGGAACATTCGGCCAGATACTCGAACACAGATGTAACGTAGGACACAGAGCCACACACACAGAGAGATGGAGAAGAACAGTTAACCACACATAGATGTGGATGTGGATGTGGATATGCGGTTAGCAGACATGCAAATTGATGCTTTTTGTTGGGTCCTGGTCTTGCACTATCTTGGCTTCAGCTTGGGCTTCAGCTTGGGCTTGGGCTTGGGCTGATGGAGGGATTCAGTTGGGTTTTCTCACACACAGTGAGTGGAAAAAGACAATGTGATACGGACCAGAAGTAATGGCAGTAATGTGCACCAGAGATTCATGGTGGCTAAATGGAAATTAGTACTAACGATGATTGACAATGTTTTGGCCGAACGGTAGCACCAAGCTGACTGCCAGTTAACTTAGCCCAAGGTCCTCGGCTTGGCTTGGATTGGATTGGAGTGTGAACTGCCTTCGGCCAAAGGATAATATCAATCGAGAGGTGCTGGAGTTGGTGGCTGACCTGATTTCTCAATGACCTTCTTTGATAGGAGTTTCAAAGCGAACGAGTCCGTAATTAATGAAAATTATTCAGTTAAATGAATCAATCAATAAAAGAACCATCCAGTCCAATGTGATTCGTACCTAGCCAGTTCTTTGGTATCTTGACTGTGTGTGGGGTTCCTCTTGAAAGTCTTGGATCATCTAAGAATGTCTCCACAAGTAAAGTATGTACTTTCCTCTCCATTGACCTGCAGTCACCACTGAACTGGCTTTGAAGTTCCATTATTAACGCAACTTTAAGAGAGCTCCACACAAGCCATGTCATATACTCACAGGTGAATGCAGGGGGGGCCCAAATGATTGACCGACAATTAGGGATCATTAAGAGAGCTGTGTGTCCAGCCAGCAGCTGGAGTTCATCCAGTGCCAGCCAGGACACAACGAAAGGACTGTCCTTTGTGCGGATGCCTCGAAAATTATTATTTATGTGGGCGTCCTGGGCGTCCTGTGCGTCGAGTCGAGCCCCCTGGCTCCCGAGGCCCCCGAGGCGCTGTCTGTCTCTGCGGTTTGTCTAACGAGGCACAAGGCCATATTGTTTTCAAAAAACAAGTCAAGAGAACAGAGAGCAGAGCAGAGCAGAGCACGCAAGAGCCAGGAATCAGTTGTAGGCAATGAGTAGCAGAAGGAGGGGCAGGGGCAGGGGTAGGGGGAACATGAACATTCAGGACATATCCAGCGAAAAGTCGACTACAATTAAATTAAATAAACTTGCTTCAAATGTTATGTAAATGCAGCACTCGACTTTCGACTAATTGAGTCGTCGTCGCAGTTGTTGTTACTGTCGTTATCCTGTCCCCCCCCTGTCCTTCCCGCGCACGCCTTCGGCACGCCTCTCGTACCCAGTACACAAACAAACGAGGAGTATATACACATACCATCTCGTATGAACGTTACAGTCGGAGCAAAAGTCGAACCTAAGCCAGGAATCAACTGAATCTTGTGTGCACCCTAAGTTCTCTTAGTTCTGAGACAGGTGTAGGGTATGCGATAGTCGTAATACCACCTAAGGAATTGCCATTTGGTGTTTTATTTTGTTTCCTTCAGCCTGTCAACAAGACTGAGTGAAAGGAAGTGGAAGGAATGCGAAGAGGTAGGTAGGTAGGTAGGTAGGTAGGTATAGCCTCATCCTCGGCTCATCCTTTTTAGCGTTCTCCGAGCGGGGAGGGAGTATAATTGATGGATGGACTTAATTTTTATTGCGCGACCTTGAGAAAGCCAAAATATCCTTTCAGACAGCTATCGTGCGACCCAAGTTATTAACCGGGAAATATCAATCAGCATTTTACACTAGACTGCCTACGGATGTGTCAGCGAGATGATGGGTGAGGGACGGACTGGGTCTGGGGCTGGGTCTGGGTCTCTCTCTCTCTTCTCCTCTCCTCTCTCCTTATCCTTGCCCATCGTTAAAACAAAACATTTTAATTAATTGAGGCGGAAAATTCTGTTGCTGGTGGCCCCGCTGCATATTGTCAACCATCAACTCCTCAACCTTGGGTTTGGGACTAGAACTGGAACTGAGACTGAGATTGGTAGCGGAACTCGTGTTGGGGTGGCGGTGCCCTGGCTATTTGGGCATTTCACGCGGCCGTCAAGCCAAAGTGAACTTGGCTTTTTGATGACTAGCTGTGGGGCCGAAGAGCAGGCGCTTGGCATGTAGTATAGTATACGAGCATCCCAGCCCAGCCCCATTCCATGCCGTTCCACCAGACCCATCCATAAAGGCAAAAGGTCCTGCACCCCCGTTCTGCCGGGGTGCCTGCCGCCGGGGTGATTTGCCTCACTTTGTATTCTTAATGGCCCAATGATGAACGCCATGTTTATTGAAATAAGTGCCCAAGTATGTGGTGTGGTATTATAATGAATTTTGTTATTGGTTTCACGCCGTCAAACGCGAAAAAGATTGCAAAATGTTGCCGCACTCCGCACGCTGCACGCTGCAGGATGGGGTGACCTACAAAACGGTGGGTCTGTTATTTGGGATGGGAAATTAGCTCTAGATAAAACGGGTGGATATTTCAAGTTAAAACTGGGAAAGGTTAGGTCAGGTTGGTTGGGATTGTAAATTAGGATGGGCTATTCTAGAGTGGGTCCACGATTCGAAATAATATTGATTACCACATTGTTGGGAGAGCTATGAACAAAAGGAGAAGCCAAGGCAAAACCCAAAGCTGTTTGGGTTTGATTAGCATAAGCTAGGATAAATATGGCTAGGATACATTGCAAATACGTTTAGATATGGTAGTGCTTATAGACTTATAGTCAGAACAGCTCAAAGAATGATATCGTGTATTATGGATAGTATACATATAAGACTAAAGATCAAAAGTGATCAAAAAGCAGATCGGATGAGTCGATAAGAAGAGGGAAAACGAATGATTAAGGGGAAATCTAGCATGCAAAGAGCAGATCTGAAAAGTGGAGTTAGGCATACATTTTGCTAGTTTTTTTTGTCAGTATTTAGACGTTAGTCCCGTCTTGTGTTCAGGTTTCTTCTGCAGACATAACCACGGAATGGAGTCGTCGGCTTCTCATTTGTGGGGTAAGGGCGGCAAGGGAATGCCGTGTCTGTTCCTCCAATGTAATTGGGTGTTTTTACAATATCTATTATCTATTAATTGCAGATGTAACGTACTGATCCCATTGGACCCATCATCAAGTCTAGCGAAAGCAGAAACCTAATGGATTCCCCATTGATTCTTAGAAATGTGTGCGGCTTGCTAGTCATATTTCATTAGCAACAAATTTGAAGCACATTGCAACACATTGGGGCAAACCTCGGATTCGGATTCGGACTTGGACTTGGACTAGCAGTCGGTCCCTCAGGCACCTCATGTACAACTAAGTAAGTCAAGCTAAGACAACACTTTCAATGCTTCTCTATCTCAATTTGGCACATTTTGGTCTGGGTCTGGGTTCGGGTCTGGGTCTGGGTTTGGTTACTGGCACTGCGCTGTCTGACAACTGCAGCGACTCGAGTTCAGCTGCTGTCATCCTCAGCTACGGCTTGAGACCTGCCTGGTGCCGCGTGCCGCATTCTGCATGCCACTGCAGTGGCTAGATGTTTGTCTGTGTGTGTGTCTGTGACATGGCCCATGGCAAGACAGCCGAAGATTCCACTCAACAGAGCTTGGACTAGCTTCTTACTACACACGCACACATACACACATACAAACACACACATATATATGTACATGTATGTATCTCTCTTTCTGGCACATTCACTTTTTATCCCTTTCTCTCCATCCCGTTCTCTAATGACCTTTGTTTTGATTTTGTCTGTGTGTGTGTGTGTTTGTCTGTGTGTGTGTGTGCGTGAGTGGGCGAGGCCGTGGGGCAGGGCGACAACTGCTGTTGTTGTTGCAGCAAATTGCGTGCGGCGCCTCGACGCAACTTTCAAGGATGCCACTTACAGCACTCGCCCTCTCTGCACCTCCCACACTGGCCCCTTCCTACCGTCCCTCCCTCAGTGCTGTCAGTTAGCTAACGATGCTGCCCGTTTACCGTGTGTTCTAGTTGCCATGCCTCTCCTTCGTTCTCATCCCACTCTGTGCCCCTATACCCCGACCTGACTAAAGATCAACATTCGAGTGCTACAAAACTTTTGTCATTTACGCGCCGAAAATTTGCTCTCTTTCTCCCTGGTCCTACCCCTCCAACCCCCTCCAGCACGCCCACCAAATGACACCGCTCCGCCAGTCGCGTACACGGACGTTCATTCCAGTACGTTCCGTTCCGTTTCGTTTCGTTTCGTTCCTTTGCCATAATTGAATTTTGCCGACGAACAAAACACACGGAAAAAAAACGGGAAAAACGGAAAAGTCGGAACGTTTGAGCTGTGGCGCACGTGCCGCCCCAACACTTAAATACCCTGTAGTAGTCTACATATATGCATCTAGTCTATGTATATCTGGTTACAAGTCATCAAATGAGGATCAAATGATCACGACCCACACTGGAAGAGAGAAAGAGAAGCGTTACGCACTGATTGATTAAATGCCAGATATCGAAACTCCTCTTTGGGAAAGATTTTCGAGATTTAGAACAGGAGAAAGGACTTGTTTCAGGGCAGAAGAATACTGATGAAGAATGCGTATCTTCTGGTCTTCTGTATGACTCATGCATCAACGCAAATGTACTCCCTGTACTCCGTTGATGCCAGGTATGGAGAAACTCAGGAACTCCGAAATGTTGGATGGCATGTCAGGGTATAAATGTAGTATCTATGAGATCGAAATATGTGCACTATATGCAATAGCTCAAGAATCGTACTTTGATTAGATAGCTCTAGATTAGATTGGAACCACTAACGGATATTATTCTCTGAATAATCTTAACCCTTAACCAAGTCCGATTTCAGCTTACAGTTCTCTGTTTGTTGCCTCTGTCTTTGCAGGGTATCAGGATATCAGGGCATCACGGAATGAAGCATTCAATGGAAAACTGGACACGCTCTCTAAGATGAGCTGTTACAAAAGAAAACAAAAATGGAAAAAAATAGTGTAAAATTAAATGAAAAATAAACAATGAACTTGGCGCAGTTGAATTGAATTGAAGCTCTGCTCCGCTCTGCTCTGCTCTGCTCTTGGCACAAGCTTTGAGCAGGAACAGCAGATAAAAGAAGGACAGCAACAAAAGGCAGAGACAGCGTGGCGAGTGGCGAGTGGGAGAGACATGGCAGAGAGGAGAGTGCCAGTGAGAGATAGAGAGAAGCAGAGAGAGAGAGAGAGGGGAGGAGAGATTGGTTCATTGTAGTGTGCGGCTTGTGTTTGGCCTGGCATGTCCCGGACTCGTTTGTCTTTGCCCGGATCTCGTTTTTAACACATGAGAGTTAAAAATGCTGACATGGTCGGAGCCGGGGTGGTACGGTGGGGTCGGGGATGGAGGTGGGGGGTAACACACACCCAGTCAGCTATTGGAGGCTATTTCTATGAATTACAAGCGGCACACATTCTCCACACATCTTCAGCTCCACTCTCGCTCGCACACTCGCTCGCTCGCTCGTTCGCTCACTCGCTCGCTCTCTATGTGTGCCATTTCCGTTTCCGTTTTCCACTTTCCACTTGGTGGGTATTTAGTGTTGTCGCTTCCCCCCCACCATCCCCATCACGGCTGGCCCCCGTTCACTCTCTGGACGACTGCTCGTGTAATTGTTGTACTTCTCTTGTACTTTCTGTTGTCGCTGTGATTTTGCCGCACACACACCCTGCACCCTGCACCCCCTGCTGCTGCTGCTGCTGCTGCTGGCTGCCACCCGACAACTTCATGCCACGTGTTTGACAAGACAACGATGAGCTCGCATGCAACCTAATTGAGTTTCCAGTTTTAAGCTGGCCCCGTGTGTTGCAAGTTGAGCTGCCACTTCCACTGCCTCCCCCTGCCCTGCCCAACCCAGTAATAGGCTGTCACATATATAGTATATACTCGTACATACATATAACACCACCTCTTCAGCCTAACCGAAAGCTTTGGTTAATTGAAACAGAAGCAAGATGGGCAAAAAAAGATAAGGAAAAAAGAAACACTGAAATAATGATCCCATCAGAATGTTAAACGGAAGCCATTGGGGGCTCCGGCTCGGGCTTGGGCTCGGCTTACAAAAATAATCGCCGAGGCATTAAACGAGTCTCAAATCACAGGCGGCACAGTGGATCGAAAATGATTCAAAGGACACTCAAATTACAGGAGATAAACTCCACCAGGCCTACAAAAGAGTTCAATTAGTGGCACTGTGTAACTATCGATAACTATGCATCGTCACAATCGACCGTTTCAATCGTTATCTACCGTTCGATTCGTCTTCCCAGGAAAGTAGGAGTCAGAGTTCATGCCACATTCCGTGCTGCTCAGGTTCCACTGTAAGCAATCTGCAGCTGTCATTAGTACAAGCATAAAATTTGGATCGTAAAGTGATTTTACAAATTCAAAGCACACACACATGGGGCACATAAACGGGCGGCAGACTCCCTCCCCACACTCCTTTCGTGTCTCCCAGCAAAAAATCAAAGCATATTTTCCTTTTTATCAGTTGGGGGCCATAAAAAAATGGAAAATTCAGCTGTGCTGGTGCTGGTGCTGGTGCTTGTTGTGGCTTTGCACTAATTAAGAACCCACCGAAAATCGACACGCATAAAAGTTGCTAATGAAAAGCTAATGGCTCAAGGAGAAGCGTTTAAGCTATTGGTGGAGCGTGGCGGGTGGTGGCAGAGAGTGGCAGGGAGAGCCAGAGAGCTGGGAGAGGAAAGCTTATAGCAAATGCTGCGGATGTGAGGATGAGCTAGATAAATTATAGACTTTCAGTCTCTCTTGCTGGCTCCATATCGCTCTGTCTCTGTCCCCTCCCCCCTGCTCTGCCTGTCACCCTCTTTCCTTTTATTTCTTCGTCTGTGACTGAGAAACATTGAAGGAGCCACAAACATCATTAATTCGAATTATACCTTTTCTTTCTTTCACTCTTCACAGCTCTTGCTCTTGCTCTGGCTCCCTCTCTCTCCCTCCCTCAAAGCAGAACTAAAACTCAACCCCAGCTTTTCCGCAATCGTCGATCAGACATGGGCCTGGCGTCCGATCAAATCAAAATACCATTTGCAAGGGTATCAGAATGGAAAATCAAGACCGGGGCTGGCGGCGGTTCAAAGTGAAAGTTTGCTCCACAGGCCATTCCAAGAGTGGAGTGTGGAGGCAAGGAGAGGGGGAGGAAAGCATGTTCGGTGGAAGCTGAACGTGTAAACTGCCATTAAAACTGACAACAATTACACGAGCCATAGGACGGCTCCAAGAAGGAAGTCAGAGCCATCAGTCGTCGAACGACAATGCGGGCAACAAAGTTTTTCCGCTGTTCCACGACGGAAGGTGTCAGGAGGGAGCAGGGAAGGTCGGTAGCTGCAACCTGTTGCACGTATATCGATCCAATTGATGACAGTTTTCATGACTTTCATTGATGACATGTTGGCCAGCAGGACAGAGGAAACCCATCAGTGCATCAGTGGGAGAATCAGTAATCGATCTTTCATTTCATCAGGCAGCTTTCTCCAGCTCCGAATTTTAATGTTTTATTTAAAGCAGACAATCAAAAGGAATGCGAAAATCTGAAGCAGCCAAAGGCAAACCAAATGTGGAAAACTCTTTCTGGTTTTTCCTCACTTTTTTGTTCATCATTCCATTTTTTTTTTTTTCGTTCTGCTTTCTGTGCTACTGATGTGCCAGGGGAATTGGCTTTTGGGCCTGCTTTGAGCTCCTGACAAGTGTGCCGAAATGTCCCAGACATCTCCGATGCCTACGAGAGAGGGTTGGGCGCTGTCATGTGTGTGGCTCTGTCCGTCTGCGCGTTGTGTGTGTGCCCTCTGCTCTGCCCTCCGTCTGGGCAGATGCCAGTCCACCGTCGCCGCCAGCTCTACCAGGAACGGGGGATGTGCCCGCCTGACAGATCCCCCGCGTCTCTCTCCGCTATCGCCGGCACTCGCCAAGCGCCACTCTTGTTAAGTAGTCTAAGTAACTAACGCAGCCTTTATCGATAGACTATCCGAGACGAGCGATCGATATGCGAGTCGACCGATAGGGAAGCCGGGAATAGAAAGAAGAGCGACGAAGAATGGAGTTCAAGAATAACAATTATACGATCTAAACTGTATTTAAATAATATTTAAAAACGATATATCAATAAACAACCATTTACATGTTAAACCACATCTCTGGCTTTTCACTTTCTCAACTTTCTTTATCGATCTAAGGCCTTTACGTACTCGTACTCGCACTCGTACTTTATGAAAATGTAAATAGATCCATTAATCTTTTCAAGAAGATTACTTTCACCTTTTGCTTCCTTTTAGAGGAAACCTTCCCATTCTCTTTTCGTTTCCTTTCCCTTTTTTCGTTTGCTTCTTCTTGGGGGAAAGGTGCGACCCACAACTGACGGAAAAATCTGTGCGTTTTGGCGAAACTTTTCGTGCGAATTTTAAATGCAAACGCAGTTAAATCAATTGCCGCCTGATGGCAAACAGGACGACCTCTGAGAGTTCAGGCAGGAAAAATGAGGCCATTGAAAAGAAAACAGGACCCCACGCGGCACGTGCACACCTTTGTGGAGTTTACCTCGCTCTCCAATTGGCGACCTGCGGGCGACGGGCAGCAAATTGAGGCAGGCGTCACAGTGAAGTTTCCCCCCAGGAAAAGCCTTCTTTTCTAGCTCACATGTTAGTTTAGCTTCTCTTCAGACACCCCCCCCCAATCGCCGCCATCACTTAGTTCAGATTACGCATACGACGCGTGTGTCACGCATTTTTGAGGCCCTGAGGCCTGTGATTCGTGCCGTGCGACGTCTGCCTCTGTTTGTCATTCTGGCTTACAGCCCCTCAGCCTCTCAGCCTCTTTTGCCTTTCAAAAATTAAATTAAATGCCGTTGATTTATTTATTTATTGCGCAATGGCTACCAGGACACTGACGAGACAGTATTAATTCCTTCAAACATGCATAGAAATCTTTATCCCTAATCATACATGACTATCTACGAGTTTGTCTGTTTCATCGTCTATCAGGACGAATCTTGTGGATGGGCAGAAAATATTTATACGCCAGTCGAGTCACACACACAAAAGGGTGCCACAAATTTCAGCACGCCCCAGCCTTACGCCACTTTTCATCGTTCGTTCGCTCGTTCGTTCCTTCATTCGTTCGTTCATCGTGCTCCACAATTTCCCAGCAGCTGCCTTTGTCTGACACTTGCTGTTGGCCCTTCTCGTGATTGCTGCTGGTGCTCCACATGACACGGCGGCCCTGGTGGGCTGCCAGGCTGCCAGGCTACCAGGCTACCAGGCTACTAGGCTGCACATTGCTCAGTTGGCTGCCAGCTGTTAGCCCACCTCTAGGACCTCGCCTCTCACCCGCACCCGCACCGCACCTCTGTCGGCGGCTGCTGTACGTTTTTTATACGTGTGTGTGTGTGTGCTGTGTTTTTTTTTCTTTTATTTAAATGGGCGCGAATTTGTTTGCCTCTATTTTGGGGGGTGTGGAGGGTTCTGTTACTTCTGCTGCTTTGATTTCACTTTGGATGGCTCCTCCTTGGTGTCTCCCTCGCTGCGTCGTCTCAGTGTGTGTTGAGTGGCACTTGACAAAGTTATGACACACCCGCAGGTGCGGCCAGAATGCTGGCAATGCGGCGCACTGATGGCTTTGACTATGACTATGAAGTGTGTGTGTGTGTGTGCCTGGAGGACGCTACTTGGGCGACGCTTCTCTAGCTCCAATTGATCCTTTGCATTGCCTTTTCACTTCCACTTGGCCTGGCCTGATCAGAGCCTAGATTGGAGGAGGGCTTGGAGTAGCCAGGCAGCTAAAAAGAAAAGGTCAGGGTTACGGACTATTCGAGAATCAGTTGGATACGATTCAATACATCGTGCCCTGGGCATGATTGCTGCCACAAACTGAATGTTCTATTGTTCCATCTATCGTTTATCTTTGGAAACAGCTGTCCAAACACAGTCTCGTGTTTCAGCGATGGCCGTCGATTGAAATAACTTGGTCAAGCCTTTGGTAATCTGCTAGTAATTCCTGCTAGTCATTTGAGCCATCATTATCGTCATTATCGTTGCACTCTCTTATTATAGCCCTCTCCTGCAGTGACACAGCAAGCTGGAGCTGCGCGGAGTCATTAGCCCGGGGAGATATTGATGGCCCCCATTGACTACTCATATATCACAAATTACAGAGCAGCCAGCCCAGTGCTCGTACTCCGCGGGAGGGGAGGTGGTGGGGTGGTGGGGTGGGAGGTTGTGCCGCGGACAGTTTTAAGCCCGGCGAAACGAGAGGCTAATTATTCAACGTCAATTGCCATAAATAATGCAGCAGAGCAGGCGGCAGGCAGGCAGCAGGAGCTGCAGCGCCACAAAGCGACACAAACGGGAGAAGGCTTAGGCGCTGGACACTCGATGGCGCATAAGACAGGACAGGATTTAAGGTCCTGCGCCTGCTTCCTGCTTGCTGCTCTCTGCTCTTTATCCCTTTGGAGGGGCGTGACACAATTACGTGCGGATATGGCAGGTATAATGGCAGGCGAATGTGCAGCTCTTGGCATTATTAATTCATTAGAAGGTCCATCAAAAGATGGCGGTCCTGGGCACTTCTTGGAGCCTGCGTGACTGGGGTGACTGGGCGGCATGCCACATGTTGCAATGTGTGCGTAATTGATGTTAGAACCGGATGAGACCCTGATGATGATTATGGTTCTTTTTGCATATTTCATCTGCAATGCAAAAAGTTTCTGCATCAAGCGAAGGGTGGCAAGCGGGTGGCAAGCGGGTGGCAAGCGGGGGTCGAGCGGGTGGCGAAGGCTCAGAACTTGTCTGAGAGGAAGGTCAAGGAATAAGGCCATCATCTCGACAGAAGCACTAAACCACACCAACACCAACACCACACCTCAGGTGAGCGCACCAGGGCTGATGGTTGGTTGGCTGGGTGGGTGGAGGGGGGGGTGGGAGACCCTTGGGGAGTTTAAACGTCGACGCATTTAGCGGCCGCCTCGTCTCGCCTCGCCTCGACGAGTTGTTCAAAATTTTATTTCTAAAGTGCTGGAAAATTTCGGACCGCCCACTTGAAGCGCTCCATCGAGCTGATTTCCAGCGAGAATTTGGCCCATGCCACGGCCCACTCGTCCAACGCTTAACCACAAAGAACTTTTCGCTCCAAAGTCGTTGTGGCAATCAAGTGATGGCGGGACCGACCTGGTCCTCCTCCTCTGCCCTGCCCTGCCTTGCCCGGTGCAGTGCGGTGCGGTGTGGTTCGGGGCCATTTCGGAATGTTGGCTGTGGGATCCAGTTGGGAGGCCCCTCTATGTCTGTGTGTGTGTGTGTGTGTGTGTGTGTGTGTGGATTGGGTATAGGGTTAGATGCAGCCGTCAGTAGCAGTTTCGTTGGGCCACGCTTGACTTTCCTTTTCCCTTTGGCTTTCGCTCCAGCGAACTCTGGGATTTGCGATGTATGAAAGCGTTTTCGCATGGAGTATATCGACTTCAGTATCGACATATGGATATTCAAACATATGATTTGACATTAGAGAACTAGAGAAATTAAATTAGATTCCAATGAACATGATTGTAGGTTCAGTCGCTTATTAAATTGCATATGGAAAGTCCTTTTTTATCGGTAAGTATGTCCTACGGAGTACAGGTAACCCAACGTCTGAACCCAGCCCAAAATCTGTCTCCCAACTTTGTGCAAAATCAAAGGCATCCATGGCCAGGACCTCGCAAATATCCCCACACACACACACACACCAACCTACCCCTCCCCTTCGTGTGCTTCTGGCTCTACTCGTACTTTCACTTTGTTAGCAGTTTACAGGAATTTTGAGTGCTGGTTGGCTGGTTGGTTGGTTGGTTGGCTGCCTGGTTGGTTGGTACCACGTTCATATTCATTTATCATTGATAAGAAACATAATCAAGGAAATGAATGAATGGCTGGGTGAGCAAATGAATGAATGAGCGACTCGTACACGGACTGAGCCAGCAGCCAGAAGAGAGATGGCTTGCCTGCTCCTGCTCCTGCTCCTGCTTCTGCTCCTGCTTCTGCTCCTGCTTCTGGTTTTGCTTTTGGTCCTGAGTGAGTGCAGCACTAAGCGCAGTTGACTTGCATCCCTTTGGCTTGACTAACGCCATGTGGCAACTGTTTCCAAATCCGCCGCACATCATTCATCTCCATTTCTCCACCATTCCGCGCTGCTGAACACTTCCTCCGCACTTCTGCAGCCAACTTCTGTATTCAGTTAGCACCAGAGAAAGTCTCTGCCATAGATTCAATCATATCTACACAGCAGTACACTATGCTACATTCTGTACAAGTGTTTCAAAAGAATTTGCCAAGAGGAATTAATCGTATGGGCAATGTTTGTGCTCAAAAATGTCAGCCAACACAAATATGTATGGATATTGAGTGCTCATTATTGCCTGTCGATTGACAGTGCAAGCTATCGCCATACTAAATGGTTCATTAGCTTCCTGCAACCTCATTTTACCCACAGTTGTGCCGTGCCGTGCCATGCCATGCCATGCCGTGCCTTGTTGTTGTGGCACTGATGTCCATGCAGCCATGCAGCAGCATTCGCGAATTGTTAAACAGGTGAATGGGGAACGGGTTCACATGTGCCACGAACTGGTTAAAAGTCAATTAGTCTAATTGCCCAAATGCAATGAATGTCAATTTTAATGGGCCAGTGCACATGAAAAATCCAAAAACGGGGCCACGATACCCAGCTCCACGCTGGATAGGACAGGGGGCAAAGGACCCGCCAGGTCACACTGGTTTCAACTTTTTTCCAGGCACTTGGCAGCAGCACTCTGCTGCTCATTCTTGCCGTGTCAAAGGTAACACAGGCAGAAGTTCTCATCATCACTTTCACTCAAAAACCTAACAAACAACATCAGCATCAGCTTCAGCATCAGGAGCAGAAGCAACATAAAACACCAAAGAAACAACAACTAGCAACAGCCATAACAAAAAACACAAAAAAGGGGCAGGCAATGAAGGCTCCAAAAGTCGAAGATCGAAGCGGCACACACCCTGCAGAAGCTACAGCTACAAAAGCAGAAGAACAACCTTTATCCAGCTCTGAAGTACTTAAGATCATATCAGTCTATCGGCTGTACAGGATTTCCAAAGATAAAAGATAGGGTATACTATAGGGTAGAGCAAAAAACACATGAACAAGAAGAAGTGAAAAGGGACACTCGTAAACTTTGCACCTTAGTTGCTAATGTGGCAGCTTAGAGAGAGAGAGAGAGAGAGAGAGGAGGTTGAGAGGCTGAAACTTGACAATAGCATGGGGGGGGACACATGAAGGCGGCAGTGGACTCAGAAGCTTTCAACATACAATTTTCGGTGGCAAGAGGAGAGGCGGCAAAAGTTTTGCACTGGCGTTTCCTTTTCTTTCCTGGTTGGTTGGTTGGTTGGGTGGGTGTGGTGTTTGCCTATCTAAGCCGCAATTAGAAAGGTCAAAGGGGGTTTCCAAAAAAGAAAAACAAAAAAGTGTACGGTGACGGTAATGATGTGCCAATTAATTAACTTAATTCAGCCAAAACTTCATGAAAATGTGGAAAGCACTAGCAACCCAAAAAGGCGAGAATCCCTCAAAAGTAGGCAGCGCTTTTTGTTCTACTCCAAGGATGCAACCGAAATGGAAATGAGAATGAAAATGGTGTACGAAAAGGGTCGGAGTGGCGTAGAATGGATCGTTAGGAGGGCGTTGCTGGTCCCTGGCTCTTGTGGCAGGTTCTAGCAATGCATAAATTACGCACGGCACTCATAATTTAATTAAAATCAATTTTTGCACTCGTGCGCACAGATTGCATTTGCTCGGGATCCGGCTGCAGCTGCTGGGGGTCCGGCTGGGGGCTCGGCTGCACCTCAAGTAACCCGGGCTCTTGCTCCAAAATATTCCCCTCTTTTTTGTGCATTTTGCGCACTTTTTGTGGAACTTTCAGGAACAGGAAGGTGCGTTGCTCCTGCTGGTGCTGGTGCTGCTGCTGCAGGCTGACGGGATAACAAACAAGCAAACAGCATGATCAATGGAGTGGTCAACCAGCGGAGGACTGCCCTCCTCTCCTCCCACATCCAATGCCAGCCAAACTACGACACGCACTCAACGGTATCCCCTCCCAGCTATGTAACCATCCAATCACCTCCACCAGCCCACCACCAGCCCCCACCACGCCCACAGCGACCATACAACGACCAAACAACGACCAGCATTCATTTTTCAGGAAAAACTTTGACAAATTGCTGATGGCCAAGCTCAAAATCGAGTCAGTGGGAAGGATATGGGCATCATCAATGGGGGGGGGGGGATAGATATTTGGGATGGAACCCCCGCTGACCAGCCCAGAATACGAGTATCATCACATCAGTGCGGCTAATTATTACATTTTTACCTTGACCACGCACTGAACAAGGGCTGAGAGGTACACGAAAGCCACTTTTGACAGCCGCTGATAAATCACTGTCAAAGGTGTGTGGGGCGTGGCGTGGCGTGGCATGGAGTGGCGTTGCGTGGATCCGGACTTTGGTGTTGTTCAATGTTTTCGCGCTGACTAACTAACGAGCCGGGTGCATTATGTATGCCTCGTGGTTTCTAATTTGATTGAAACATACATAATTATGAGCCCGTGTTTCGAGCTACTGGAGGGCATCCCAAATAAGGAAGACAGATGGACCTGGACCTGTACCTGGAGTGACGGAAATCAGTTGGGAGTGAGTCGCTAATTTGCTTGCAGTTACCCTGGAATTGATAGGCTGTTAGGAGTGAACAAACTGCAGTTTGCTCAACATCAACATCAAAACTTGTGACTTACACAATACATTTCTGCTCTAAGTCAATGGAATCATCCTCCTACCTCCCATGAGCAATATTCTATCCTTTACCAAACTGCATCATTCCTGACAACGAAGTACCATTCGGCCGTTAGACATCCCTTAGTCCGCCAGGGACGCGTTTTAAGGTGCGTGATTCGAACATTTCACAATGGATTTTGTTTGATGGCCCTCCATTGACAGCTTCCCAGTGCAGGATCAAATTGAAGCCTTGATTGAACGAGAGCATGAATCTCTCCTCAACGTATGTAAATATCCATCGAAACAGTCACGGTCTATAAGTTCTGGCATTCAAGGAACATTTGAAGTTTCAAATAGTTACAAATCGTATGCACAGATAGATATTCCAACAAATTCATTTTCATTTGTGTGTACATACATCTGTACATACATAAGCCCACAACAACTACAAGAAATCAAACAATGAAAAGAAAGTGAAACGAAAAACAGTCAAAAAAGAGACCAGGGGGGGGGGACCAGGGAAACAGGGAGACAAGGAAACGGCGACGACTTTGGGGGCAGATGCCACTGCAGGATTGTTGGATTAGATGGTTTTTGGCTTGTTGTCAGCCCTGAGAATTGTTGCCGCGGACTTTGATAAATGATGATGCGTGCTACATGACTGGCCATATGAAAAGGACTTGAGTCCTGGCCGGCGCGCCGCGGCGGAGGGAAAAGGGCGACAGACAAATAGGCCTCAGAGCCAGAGACAGGACACAGTTGAATAGCCAACTGGCTGTCAAGCCGACAGACTGACTGTCAAAGCGACAAACTGACTGACAGACTGTCAGACTGACTGACAGACAAACTGACTAGCTTGGGCAAGAGCGGATACTCGTATATGTATGTATGTATGTACATGCATACATATGTAAATGTATATAACGATGAACGATTCTGCATTGAGGCTCGTAATTGGGAAATATTTTCTGGTTTTTTTTCTATTGTTACTACATTTATTAAGTAAGTAAGTATTTGCTTTGATTTGTAAATTGGCTGGCTCAAAAGAAAACACAATTTCCATTGGCATAAATAAATAAAAATCAAATTAAATTAATTCCAACACAAAGTGGAAGGTTTGTGTATCGTAGTGAAGGCAAAGGCAAAATCCATGCCAGGAGCAAGCCCACCCAGACCCAGATTCAGACCCAAACCCAAACCCAGACCCTCCTCAATTTCTTGGCAACGAGAAGCAGTCAGGCAGTCAGGCAGTAAGCAGAGGGTAACACACATACATTAAAGGCAATAAAATTAAATCAAATCAAATCAAATGCGCATATGTATGGCGTTTCATGAGATGCGCGAAGAGACACAGAAACACAGGAAAAAACGACAGCGAGTCAGCGAGACAGCAGGACAGCGAGACAGCCAGACAGCGAGACTCGCAGCGAGATATGTAGAAAGCGAAAAGTGAGGTTAGTTTAGTTGGGAAAAGCGAAAGGATTAAAGCAAAAACCACACAAAAGGCAACTTGGCAGTTAGTTTGACTTGACTACGACCCAACCTATCCCAACCCAGCCGACATTGCAAACAGTGGACGCTCGTTTGCCAGACAGCATGTCTCGCTCCTCGATGGTCCGCCCTATCATTAGCTGAAATTCACATCATCCCTTGCTGTAATATATAGTATATCTTTAGATCTGTTCGCTTATGGGAAGCATGGAGCTGCTGGATGAATGTCCGTCTGCAAGATCCTTCACTGTACCTGAAACTGCTTGAATGCTTTGGGTGCGTCTGTTATTATTTTTCTGTTATTTTTTTTCTTTTTTGGCAATAAAATAAATCCACCGCAAAGCCGCTGCGGGTAGATTGCTTGGTTGACCCCAAAAAGTGAAACGGGAATGGGGAGGGAGGAGGAAAAAGGAGCATCAGGAGCAGCTGTTTCGTATCCATAAGCAGGCCACAAGAGGAAGCAGAGAATACTACCGTTCGCTCGGTTGGTGCATGGCTAATTCAGCTATTTTGATTGTGCTTGTTCTTTTCTCTGTCTCTGTGTGTGTGTGCGTGTGCGTGTCTGTGTGTGCGTGTCGACTGCTGTCTGCTCTTAGCTACTTTTCATCGTTAATGTGTCGTCGGTGGAGCTACTTTCAAACTTTCACCAGCAGTGCCTGTATGACACCAACATAAGCCATGTTGTATCCCATCCAATCCAATGTCCAGAGGTAAAAACCTAAAGATCCTGTGAAGGAGAATGTTTTTGCATATATTTGATGATATACATGAGGTTTGATAGCGGCATAGTGACATTTTAGATGATTGTCATACGGGCAGATGTCAAGTTTTGGCATTGCCGTACATTGTTGCATCATGTCCGAGTGGCCATTTCCTCTGCAGTGATTCCCCAGCCCCCCCTCCATTCATGTCTTGTCCCAATGATTCCCTGATTCTCCCTCTTCTGTGCTCCTATCTCTATCACGCTCTATCTCCTCTCTGCTTTGGTCTGGTCTGTATGGTTTTGTGGTCATTTCAAATTTTCATTTCATTTGCCATAAAAAGGAAATTGGTTTCGTATGCCCGTTGACAGGGCCCTTAACCAACTGACTCGGCCCACCCACCACTGGCCACCACTAGCCACCACTGGCCACCACTAGCCACCACTAGGGACATGGCAAGAAGGACATTGTGTGTATGGCAGTCACACACATAACTCCAGGACACAACAAGCTGGCATACCTGTCATACGGGGCAATGGAATGGCACTGGCAATGGCTATGGGAATGGGAGCTGCCACCGACTCTGGCTGTGGCTGTGGCTCAGGCTGGGGCTCTGGCTGTGGCAGCGGAAGACACAAGGATAAAGCATAAATGCCAGTACTGCTGGTTTGAGCTGCATTCAAGTTACTTGCGGGAAATTCTGTGACAGATTTGATCATGGAAGTGGGGCACGGTACTATGAAGTAGAACTACTTGCTTGGCGTCGTTTTTGATGAATTGCTGACTAGTCTAAACCCCGGAATTGGCATCGGAGGCCAAGGTTGCTCTCTCTCTCTTTCTCGCTTTGTGGTGGTATATGGTTAAAGCAGATCGCGCACTTGTCGGGAGAGATTTTCCGTACTGCTCATAGGACTAAGGCACACACACACACTCGCACATTGTTCTGGTATTCCTTTGTGATATTAACCGAAAGCCAACCCCAAACCCAACCCCGATCCCGCACCCAAATCAAATCAAATCCCATGCGCTTCACGCACGCTTTACAAAGTGAAACTAACTTGAAAAATTTAAATTTACTCTTTTTTTTTTACTCTTCGTTTTGCGGCACAAACAAATATTAAATTAACACTCACACACATGTGGGCATGGCTTTCGAAGGCAATGTGTGTGTGTGAGTGTGTGTGCGGCTCGCTTACTGATTTGCCCAACGAAAACAGCCACAAACATGGCAGTGGAGGAAGCTCAGGGGGTCGCACATTCGCATATCCCCTACATTACGTATACGCCTAATTGCACACAACATTACAGCAAAAGGGGTTCATAGTTTCACAGATGTCGGTTGATGTCCATTGATGATCAGTTTATCAAGAATCAGTTTATCTTGAACATGATATGGGGCTCTGGTCGCAACCGTTCCTGGATTGTGCGATTCGAAGGGTATCAAAACAGAGGAATACGAAAGGAAGCAAAACAAAAAAAGAAAAAAAATGAAAAAAGAGAAATTCTAGAGCGCGCACAAATTTTAGAGTTAAATTCAGGTCAGGGTTGCCAAGCTCCCGCGACGACGACGACAACGACGACGACGTCGACGATGATGATGATGATGGCAATGATGCTAGAGCAGCCACAGAAGTAGCAGCAGCAGCCAGCAGCAACAGCAGCAACAACAACTGCATGCAATGCATGGCACTATGGAAAATATGACCCATTTTACTGGTCAAAATTCATATTTTCACAAACATATTACGTTTTAATGTTATACCAAAGACAAGACTAAGAAGCACTTGTCTTTGGTTGTGCAGTCCAACATTTAACAGAGCCAGCCACTGCTAACTTGTCAGATGTTAACATAGCTGTTAACAGAGCTGTTCGAATTCTGTGCAGATAACATGGATATTTTTTCCCAAAACTTTAAAGAGCTATAAACAAGTTAAACACCATACAAGTGAACATTTTACAAAGCAATTCCATCGGAATGGGTTTTATTATGTTTTTTTTGGCTTTGCACAGTTGAAAATATCCTCAAATTTAGTTTAATTTCTAATTTTTTAAGCATATGTGTATCTACATATGAATATGTAGATGAAAATTAGTCTTTGAAGAGGCCTACAAATTGCGTCGAACCTATTGCAATGGTATGATTTTATGCATACAGTAGAGAATTCAGTTCCTATTAAAAGGCGTACCATATTAAGGCGCACTTTTGCGCACTTTCTTTGAAATGTAAGTTTTTAGGCCAGAACCTAAAGATCAGCAATTCAGAGTTGCTTTTAGCATGGAACTCAATGGGGGCGGTTTTTAGGGGCGAGGCAAAATTGTGAAATTTTTAAAGTTATTTATAATTGCCACAAAAAGTGGTAGAATTTCCCATAGTGTGAATGTAGGTAGACACACACACACACATATATGTTGAGAAGAGTGAAAGCGAGAGACAGAGAAAGTGAGGTATACAGCGAGAAAATAGAGGGGCAAAGAGAGAGACAGAGAGAGAGCAATTTAGTTCAAAGGAATTTTCGAAGTGGGGGGGGGGGAGGGGGTGTTGCCAACAGAACCGGAGCACAAAAAGTGCAACCGAAAAACAAATAAAAAACACACGTGGCAGAGCGGGAAGAGAAAAACACAAAGAAAAACTAAATTAAAAATTATTTAAATAAATAATTAAAAATTAAAATAATATTTAATAATTAAATATAAATGCTGAACATTAAGCTTTTAACTCACATCTTTAATAATGGACAACAAATAAATAATAAATAACGTGCAAATTCTGACAAGAAAAAAGATGACCGACACAACCGGACACACACACACACACACACAGACACCCCCCCTTGTGTGGATTCCTTCTCGAGCGAAAAGCAATTAAATATTGAAAATCTTTTAAATAAATCAGTGAGCCACAAAACAACGCACAGAATAAAAATCAAATTGAGTTGAACAGAGTTGACAGCCGAGCAGAAGGTAGGAGGAGGCAAGGAGGAGGCCAGGAGGGGGAGAAGAACAAACAATCTATACGCCTACGAGTAGCAGTAACTACCAGTAACCGTAGAATAATATAGTATAGTATAGTAGTAGTAGATTGGTCGTGTGGTGGTGGCAGTGAGTGTTTATATCCCCCGGATCGTATACAGAGTCATTAACATTTTCTTCGCGAAGATTCTGGAACGGATCACTGAGGAAGGGCTGACAAGAGGGCGAAAGTGACTTAGTCAGAGGTCTAAGGGATGTTGTGGCACCATGACTTGCGGCAGTTCGCCCGATATTCAGTTATCAGGGAAGATGCTGGACCGGACACACCTTAGTCTTAGCCAGACACTGCATAACTTCTGACTAGAGTTCCCATGGAGGGTTCTCATGGAGGGTTCACCTAAGGGTACATTTCTCAATAAGCTTTTATCATTCAGTAGCTCTGTAGAATCACAAATTAGTCGCACCTTAAAAGAAAGCGGTCCAAAGTGGATAATCTTTGAAAGCATTTAAAGAAGTCCTTCACGTAATGGAGGAGGCTGAATACCCTTTGAACCCTTTGAATATTCCGAGTGCAATCCTGTCTGGAAATCGGTAAACTTTCAAATACAATTGCAGTTTTTTGATTTATTTTTGTGATATTCTTTCCAGATCTCCAAGGCGAATCTAATTCGGCTGATACATATCTGTGAACTATCCAGACGAGCTCGAGCTCGAGCTCCAGCTCTAGTCCTGCCCCTGCCCCCCTCCCTCCCACCAGTGTGCAATGTGCATGCTCGGAATCGTTCTCGTTTCTTATTTTTCTCTCGCCTTTTACTGTGCAAGTGTGTAGTTCTTTTTTTTGGGGCTCTTTTTCATACTTTCTGCCAAGTCAACTTGAACAGATTTACTGTCAATGGCCCAAAGCAACATACCCGGCGCATATCTGCATATACAGTGGCTCGCCACCCCGCCCCCGCCCCCGGCCCCCTCTCCAGAACCATTTGGCATTCAGAGAGATGCCACACCAAAGAGAAAACCCCTTCAAAGCTTTTTGGCTGCTGTTTGTTTGAAGTTTTTTTATTTTTTTCATATTTTTCTTCTTTTTTTTTTTGCGCCCTTTAAGTGGCAACTACTTTGCACCTCAGCGTGGGTCGCCGGTGATTCCCACGCACACCTGAACCGCACACACCTGCGAGCCATTGCCTCTTTCACCATCACCGTCACCATCTCCGCCTGTCTGACTGTCTCGTGGCATCTCTCTCTGCCACAGCCACACCAAGTGGTTTGGCCTTGAGTTGGTTTTTTTTTATGCTTTTTTTTGTGCCTTAGCACCTTGGCATACATGTAACACCTGCGAGAGGAGAGAGGGACTCCCATCCATCCATCCATCCATCCATTCAGTATAGGCAGTATAGGCCTGCAAAACACTGCGTGTGTCTCCTTTATATAATCAAAATATGGGAGGGGGGCGGTGTGCATTCGCTGGTCATGAAAATAAATAAAGTATGTTAAGGAAATTTATGAAATTCGTTGGCCCCAGCCCGCATTTTGCAATTACATACACGTACGAGTACAAGTGCGAAAGCGAGTGCGAGTGCGAGTGAGTGTGTAAATATATTTGCAATCATAATTGCAAAAACAATTTTATATAAATTATGGTAATAGAATAGGTGGAGGGAGGGACAAGAGCTGGGGCAGAGGGCAGACGATTTCTGGTACCGAAGTTTAATTTTGCGGCTTTTTAATCAACAGAAATCAAATGCTGGGCTACATTTTGGTCAAATGATGATTTGCAAAGCCCGCATCCGCCCTGTTCATGCCTTTGCATCGTAGCTATAGAAACATTCCGATCCTAAAGAGTATATAGTATACATACATTTATACGTATACTTTCGATCAGTTTACACAGATTGGTAGTAGTTTTGAAGATTGAGAGATCTATCTATGCATTTTGTGAATGACTCAGATTAAAATCACCTTGGATTGCACTTATGATTCTATGGACATATAGGATTACACTTGTACAGCTATATACATATGTATATATGTATATTATTGATTGATTGTTTTTCTGCCATTTTTTGTCATTATCCAAACATGTTTATTTATACGAAGATGAGTGAAAAGTGAAGATGAAATATACATGAACATATGTAGAATGAGAACACGAACGAATTGGCTTGAATAAGCATATGAATGTGATGAATATAAATGTGACCGAAACCAGTTTAGGGTAAGGTCTATATGGCTTAGCCTCGACATATTTCGTACCCATAAAGAGTCCATGTAGACCAGTTTTAAAGACACTATTTACCCGAAATTTTGCACCTGGTCTTCAAATATGTATGAAAAGAATCGCACATTTTAAATATGGAATTATACAGGTCGCTACTGTCATCGTACATTTTTGCGGTGCATAAGCTTATTCTCTATCTCTCCCAGTTTGGCTTAGCTGTACAGAAATGGTGGGTTTTCATACCATTCATATGTACTTTGGCTGTTACTTTTTTGGTATGTTTTTTCAGAGATTTTATTTGTGTTTCAGATGATAAAAATACTTGCAAACACACAATTTGATATAAATCAGATGAAGATATCTTGGAAACGTTAGATCTGGATGGAAGGACATGTAAAGCTTCGGATCCGCTGTCAACAAGCCTGACTGTCGTTTTTTGGTTCATTATTTTTTGAAATCCTTTATGTGCGTATGTATACATACATACATGTGTGAATATGTAGATATGTGCGTGCATCTGCGTTTATTTGTCTGTGTGATGCAGGTTTTTGTGGCTTTAACGGTATTTCCGTTCTGGCGGATGGGTACAGTTCTATGTACATAGCGTGCAGCTACAGATGTGCTGTATGCTGGCCCCAAATTGATGCATGTGCAGCAGCACGTTTCGGCAATGCCACTAAATCCCCCCTAGGACAACAGACGACGACGACGACGATGGCCAAAAGCCACGAAAAGGGCGGTTTGGGACAAAGAGCGGGGGATCGATTTTGGGTTTATTTGAAAAAGTAGCATCGATATGTTATTTGCATGTGTCCAAAGAGGTGGATAGTGGAGAGAGGATGGTGGATGGGGGATGGCAGGGTAGCGCAAGTTAGCAGCAAATCCCGTGGCAACTTTTTGCTACGCGAAACTTTCTTGTGTGGAAAGTTTATGCATGAATAAAGTGAAAAGCTGCAGGCAAACCACTCACACAGATAAACTTATGCACATGAGTATATTCGATGTGTGTGCAATGTGCAATGCAAGGCAAACACAGGGAGGAAAAAAGACATTACATGTTCTACTCTACTATACACTCACATAATCCAGCGAAAAGTTGCATTTTATTTAATGCAAACATGACAACATGTGTTTGCTAACTTCAAATTCGCATTAGCCGGCTCTCTTTTGGCAACTGGCATGCGGCCAAACAGCATCAAACAGCACCAAACACCACCAATATCTAATTATTTCTTGTTGAAAGTGAAATTAAAAAGTGCGCGCTGGCTTTAAACTAGAGGTGGTTCAACAAAATATCGATATATCTACGTGGTGATGCGCTAATTCACAATTATTCTATTAAAAGAACTAGTTTGTGGAATAGAATTATAGTTTCTGGATGTATAACTAAATTAAAATTGTATTATTTTATTTAGATTTATTATTTATATTTTATTTATAATATACTGCGTGACCATTTATGGTATTTAAAATACTTTATGGTATTTTTTGACACAAAAAATTCCAACAATTTCACTTACGTGACAATCCATGTTCACTTACGTTTTTTACCGTTGCCAACGCGTATTTGTATGGGCCAGCAGCATGTGCCGCGAAATTTGAAGCATTTTGCATACCCCTTAGGAAAGGATATTATAGAATTTATTAAATGTTTGTCATACTATTCACCAAGTAGTGCATGAATTAATTTCAAGCTACCTCAACGAAATTTTGCAGTTTGTAGTATTCTTGCTGATACTAAAAATATAAATCGTCATCGAGATGTATGTACAGAAAATAAATCAAATCAATTCATGGGTCCAAATGTCAATCTGTGTAAAACACATTATATATTATATTTTAAAGCAGATGGAAAAAGAATTTTAACATTGATCAAATGAAAAATTATGGACATGCAAAAAGATATTACGGTATTAAATTTAGAGAATGGAATGAATTTTCAAGCCCTGTTAAAAGTTCCAATCCTATGTTAAATTTGTTAAGGAATTGTCAAGCTTTGTTCAAGCCCTGTTAAAATATTGCTATTCGCGCCAATATATCCATACCACCGGTTAAGTTTCCAAATTACGTGACATTCCATGCACACTTACGTTTTCTTACGGCGCATTTCATGCTCACTTACGTTTTATGCCTTGAACTTCCCTGTTTAAACCTTACCTTAGACCGAATCCAAAAAGCGTATTTTTTTATAACTGATCAATCTTGTAGACAATTAATTCATCAATCGTATAAAATTATGTGCTCAAGCCTGAGGGTCCTAGTTAGCTAGGAATATTACACGGAATATCAAATTGGAAAAAATGTTAAATTTAGGGGTGTCTGGCAAAAAAATCGATGTTTGAAAAAACTATCGGTGTCTGCAGTTAGGACCATAACATCGACTATATCGATGTTAACATCGATGTTTCTCCAGCTCTACTTTGCATCCAAGAGATAAAGATAAAGTAAAAATAAACGCATCAGAACCATGTCAGCGGCTGGTAGAGTTGATGACGAGCCGACAACGCTACCAGCTACTCAGGAGCCACCATCCTCAGGCCCATCGACGCCAGCGGTTGCCGAAATAGCCGCCTCCAGTGTGAGTAGTTCTTTGCCCCCCGATTCTCTCTTGTGTTTTTCTCCGCTCGCTTCTTCGATTTGCTGACGACGACGGAAGACACGTCAACGCAAGGCGACTGGCCCTGTTATCGGTTGTTGTTTACATCTCAGCTGGTTTTCTCTTATTTTGCATTGATGTTTTCGTTATCATGCAGATTCGATCGGGATTGGCCGAGTTGGAGCTTAGATCGTCCCAGGTCCTGCAGCGACTGGAGAATGTGAAGACTGTGCCGGTTCCGGGTGCGGGTGGCGACAGTCCGAACGGAGCCAGCGCCAATGATGTAGAGGAGGAGTCCGATCCGCACACTGCGGCTGTAGAGTTGGATCAACTGCCGTTCACCCAGCTGCGTCCTGAGCATCGTGTACCCTCAGACATACTGAAGTCGTTGGAACAACTAGTGGCCTACACGGACAGCGATGATGATCCCGAGTTCCCCCTGCCGGCTCTCGACGATGTCTCCCATCTGGCCCTTATCTCTCACAGCATTGTGGCGTATCTATCGCATCTAGATCGGCAGCATCTGCTGCGTGTGACCAATAGTATATCCGGCGATGCCACCCGCTGGCTGGGCACACTGTTCCACTTCACCAATCCGGCCAGCAGCTTTCATGCGGATAATGCTGATGCCATTCTACGCACAGTGCGCCTAGCCATCGTCGCCCGATGCCCCGGCTATCTAGAGGGTGGGATTCCGGCCCTGGCCCAGCCCTGCTTCTACATCTCGGAGAATACGACACCGGTCAGACTGCAGTATGCCTGCCGACAGCTAGGCATCCCAGTGGACGCCATCAAAATCATACCCGAGCACAGTCAGTACGGCACAATGGACCTGGCCCTATTGCAGAAGCAAATTCAACTGGATTTGTCGGCCAGTAGGACCCCCCTGCTGGTAGTCGCCGACATTGGGGCATCGCTATGTGGATACGTAGACAGCCTGCAGCGACTGCGGGAAGTGTGCAAACCGCACAACATGTGGCTTCATGCCAGTGGCCATGGCCTTGCCGCTCTCGTGTGTGCCCAGAGCCAGGGGAATGTCGACGATGTCGTGCACTCGATGGCCTTGAATTTGGGCAGCTGGCTAGGAGTTCCCAGTCTGCCGATCGTCCTGTTGCATCGTCCACTTCTGAACAGTGCCCTGAGTGCCTTCGAATCCGATCCGATCCTGTCACGACGGCTCAACTCGCTGTCGTTGTGGACCAGCCTGCAGGCGCTGGGCAGGAAAGCCATTGCCGAGCGCCTACATGTGGCATTTCAGACATGCAGTATTCTATTCGAAATCGCCTCCAAATGCGAGGGTATTCGTGTGCTGGTAAGCAGAGAGAGAAAGATCTTTGGGTATTCTTAAATGAAACTGATATTTTTATGTCCCAAACAGAGTCATACACCCGGGGCTCTGACTGGTGCCTCACTATCAGACATTATCCAGAGTCCATTCGATGTTAACACTTTATTTGACGCAGCTGCACCCGTGGTGGCGTATCAGTTCGATGGCAGCACAACCATTCCAATTTCCGGCAACCTCGAGGCAGCCGAACGCGAGACGGGGGGCCTCAAGCCCCTGGAGAAGATTAACAATGCTTCCTACTTCGATCGCCTCAACTCTTGGCTGGGCCAGATCTTGCAGAGGGACTGCCCCAATGTAAGTAGCAGCCAAACTACCCGTAACATTCAAATTGCTCACACCTGTCCCTGTTTGACACTCTAGTTTGACTTTGAAGTGATTGAGCATCCCACACATGGCAGCTGCATTCGCTATTGTCCCCTGGAACTGGGTCTCGGTGAGCAGCCACCCAGCTCTGAGAATCTAGAAAGTTTCGCCCAGAGTTTGGAGGCTCATGTGGACATTTTGCGTGCCACCATCAAGCACAAGGCACGATTCATTTATCTGGTGGAGCGCAGCGACGTGTTGCGTCTCGTACCGTTGCCAGAATGGGCGGGCATGGGCGGTGTTCGGTTTGTGCCCGAGAGCTGGGAATCTCTGCTGACGGATCAGGCCAAAACCGAGCTGAACAAGCTCAATATTGATTTGGTCGAGGCTCTGAAGTCAACTGACAATGCCTTCTCGCTGGGCGAGGGTACTGACGGACTGATTTGTGTGCGCTTTGGCATGGTAACTCACGAGACCGAGGTGGAGGAGCTCCTTGATTTGGTTGTCACTGTGGGCAAGAGTGTCCAGGAGAACTCGCGAGTGTTGGACACCATGTCGGAAATTGTCAAGAAGGTATACCCTTAATATCCCCTAAATTTAATAGTCAGAAGTTCAGATTTCATTTTTCTCTCAGGGTATTGAAGCTGTTACCGCTGATCTGCAACGCGAATCAGAAGAGAAACTCTGGCAGGAGGGTATCCTGCGGCATGTGCCGGTTGTCGGACGCGTTTTCAATTGGTGGTCCCCACCAGCCAAGGAGTCTGGCATCAAGGGTCGCAGCCTCAATCTGACCCAGGGCGTGGTCGAGAGCACTGAAAATATTTACAAGTCAGTTTGGAGTTGATTAATGAATTGAATTCACATTTGATTAAAATGTGCGTGCATTTTCAGGTATCACATGCAAATGACTGGAGCAACGGCTCATCAGTTGCCGGCGAATCGTTCGCCCCCAACACCCATGGTGCAGACGCCAGTGGGTGCGACATCTACGCAGCAGCAGCAGCCCGTCTTTCCCACTGTGGAGCCCGTGGCTGGATCCGGTGAGGCTTCGCCTGACATCCCCGAAGCGGGCTTGAATTCAAGCGGTGCGGGTACGATAGGCACAGCAGCAGTGCCTCCGCCCACTCTGAACCATGTAGATCATGCTCGGACTGTCAGTCAGAGCAGTGCCAGCTCCTCGGTCGTGCCCGAATTGGTGGCCACAAACAGTGCAATTAACAATAATTAAAAGCGAAACTAATTATTGGTCAAAAAAAAGAATTAGAAAACTTAACTTAGGCCCAGGCACAGCCCCAGCTTCATGAATTGATTTCTAGAGCAAATGGCCGCAAAGCAAATATCAAAGGACAACGACAAGGATGACAAGGCTTAGCAAACCGCAAAACAGAGCTATAACAAGAAAAAGAATAATATATAGAAGGCTGGCTTTAGCCCACATCACCCCTTAAACCCCTTAACCAACCCCAACAACCCTTCAAACGAGAAGATGAAAAACCAACAATTCCAAAGATTTTTCTCTTATACAAATTTGAAAAGAAAAACCTATACAATTGCTATGTATTTATATATTGCCTATTCCTATGATCTTATACATACATTTTATTTTATATGATTATTATTATACTTTTTATTGCAATCATTTTTGTTGTTGTTGTCTCCAATCCCAAGCCGAAAACCAGAGCGAAAAATCGAACAGAATTTTCACTGTAAACCCTTCAATTTTTTTCTTATATGATTATATATTTTTATTATATTTTATCTCCTTATTTGTATTTATTATTCCGATGCAAGTACCTTTGAGAAAGATATACAAATATGTATATATTTACATATATATTTTGGCAATTGTTCAATGTTCAATTGTGTGAGGCACTAAATTGATCAATTCTAATGTTTTTAAGAAGCTACATAAGTGAGAAAAATTCACAAAAGAAAAGAAATGAAAAAAACATACCTAATAATAAAATATATTTATTATACAAAATGCTGCTATAAAAAGAAAACAAATTCTGCACAAAATATGATAGAAGCAACAAACAAAAAATAAATTGTGTAATAATTTAGACAGAGATGGTGTCTTTTTTTCTGTAGCTGTCCTACACTACCAAATTTTTATCCAGTTCAAATCTATCATCCCATCTTATCTTATCTTATCTTATCCGACGAGGTGCTTATCACGAAATCAAAGCCGAAAAAAAAACAAAAATTTGGTTTCGTTGAAATTTTGGGTAAAATTTGGCACATATCAGGCTATTCTTTTACGATTATACAGATACATATTTTATTGTCTTTGATACATGCATGCAGTTTAAGAGTTCCTGCAACGGGACATACATACATACATACATATGTGTGTATTCTTATCTTCGTCCTTCGGCAGGCCTGTTAAATAGATATGTACATTATCTTGGGGGTACCTTTGGATTGCCTTTGGGGGTAACTAATAGACAGCACCACCTAGGTTGCTATACACCTTGTATTTGCCTCCGAGGAACATAGTAATCTGTGTTGACAGCCAAGCTGCTATCAAAGCCCCGATATCCTGCAGAACCACTAGTAGACTCGTACGCGAGACAGTTGAAGCACTTGACCAAATAAGTTCACATTCGCTCACGCTCACGTGGGTCCAGGGTCACACCGAGCGCGAATAAATGAAGCTGATTGCGGACACGGTTAGTGATATACGGAGACCACTACGAGAGGGCCTGACAAGAACGAGAGCCGACAGGCGATGGAACACATCTCCCAATTGTGGGATCTCACGTTCGCTCTGGCTGCATTACGACCACAAACGTTCCCTTTATGGGAACACACCTTATACTCGTATGTGGTGTATGGCACATCGTAGTTGCTTTACTTTAAATCTTCACCCTTTCTCCCATTAAAAAACAAATTTTCTCCATCTAACTAATGCAATTAAATTTTATATTTGTATTTTATTTTTATTTAATATTTTTGTTTGGTTTTTGTTTTTAGCGCTTTACTTTGTTGCTGCTTGCTTTTGAAAGAAATTGTTCCATCCAGAGGGGTTCCGTCTTGATTTTTCCGTTTCCTTATTTGTTTCTTGTTTCTTGTATATTAATTTTTTGTTCTCTATTTTGCGCATAAAATATTTTCAATCCAGACATTTTTGACTCCGTGCCCCCCACCCATTTCGGTGACATTCCGAATATTTTTCTGGGGGAAACGGATTTCTGGAGGCACATACTTATTTATTAAATTTTTGTTTGTTTTGTTTTTTGTTTTGTTTTGTATTGTATTCCTTACAAGAGTTTTCAAACTATTCTTATGATTTGTTAGATATAATTTTTTGTTTAATATGCAACTAAGCGGTTCCATTGTTTGCCTCTGTTCTTTACATTTTCTTTAACTATGTTGTATGTATATGTCTGCATATATACTATATATATATATATAGTTATATAAGTATATATATATGTATGCATGTATATGTTTTACAACTCGATCTTATCTTGTGTGTTTGCCGCTAATTACTGCTGCCGTTGAGCTTTCGAACAAAGTCGCTATTTCCGTTTCCGTTTCCGTTTCGATTTCTGAATTCTTCAGTTTATGGATTTATTTCTTAATCTTTTTATATAGCCTTGTTTTGTTTGTATTTTGTATTTTGTTTGTTTTATGTTTTTCTTCTTTTGTTTTGTAATAACTACAACGCGTACGATGACAACATTTAACACAGAAATATATTTACGAACTAATTGTTTAATATTTATATATATATATAATATTAATTTTATGTTTGAATTTAGTTTCGACCTAGGTCCCGAAAATGTCAAGACCAAATGGATCTCTCTTCTCACGGGGGTTCACGTTTGGTACCTTTATCCTTTTCTTTTTTTTTTGTTTGGATTGGTTGGGGGGTGGGGTACGGGATCCCTTTAAGGTTCGAATTGATTCTGTTCGTTTTTTTCTTATTATTTTTTGTATTTGAATTATTTTAAAGTTCTTTAAGACCTCACCCCCGGCGGAGAAGAGCTTTACATGCATCCTCTCTAAAAGGGGTTGCGTTTTTAAATAATTTTTTGTTTGTTTTTGTGGTTTTATTTTGTTTTGCTTTTTGCTTGGTTGTGTATAACATATTTACTTTGTATTTGTATAATAAGCGAATAAAAAAACTTGATTAGTTTGTTCATTTTTCTTTTCTGTTCTTTACACGATCTATACATATTTACTTTTAAAAACGTTATTTTTTCCAGTGTGTGTTGGTTTTGTTTTTTTATTAAGATTATTGCGTAAATTTCGTCTTGAGTACTACTCCTTCGTAATATTTTACAATTGATCATTTCAATGTGATGTAGTATACAATATAATATGATCAGTTAAGGTTTGTTTATATGAATATATATGTATATAAGTACCTATATATGTAGCTATTCAATATATGTATCTGTAAATGTTGTGAACTTTCGCTGTGTATTTCGGGCAGTGTTCGGGGTTGCCTTAGTTGATTGGCCTCCTTCTGGTTGGCCTCAGATCTGGTCTCTGATCTCTACTCTGACTCGGGGAATTCCTCTAAAAGGAATGGAGTTCTATCCCCACAACTCGATCGATTATTCTTTGCGGGTTTGCTGTTGTTTTGCTCTTAGTTGATAGGCGTATATATGTGTCTGTGTATATATAACTAGCTATATAACTTTGCAGTTTGGTGTCTTCTTTGTCAGTTGTTGTTGGGGGATAGAGTAGTTGTTGTTGGGAGGGCAGTACTTTCTGTTCTGTTCTTTTCTGCTCTATTAGTACATATATTGCTATTCTGTTCCAATGACAAGTCTAGAATCTAAATCTCGTTTCTATCTGGTTATCGTTTGTTTTCGTTCGGTTTATGCTATACTCGTACTTCATATATTTATGCTTGGGTTCGTTCACTTTCTTGCCTTTCGTTTAGCTACTAAATTTACAGATAGTACTACTATATATTCCACGTACATATCTATACTTGTTGTATGTATATATTTATTTTTGTTGGTTGCTGGTTGTTCGTGTTTTCGTGTGTATAGGTGTATATTCATATGTGCTAGTTTATGTATAATAAATGCATTCCATGTTAAGCTTAGGTTAGTTACACAATAAAATCGCAGGGGTCAAATCCAAACGAAGTTCACTCGTCGTTCGTTCGTCTGTCCGTTCCTAAAACAATTCAACCCCCAGCCAGTCCCAGGCGATCCACAATGCTTGGATTAACCTGACGCACAACCCAGACACAGGACAGAGTCGAGCACTACCTACTACCACCGGTCATCTGTCATCAGAACTGAATGCTTGGTGGTTATATGGGGGCAAGGAATATCAGTTGTAGTGATCTTTTAAAATAATTCCTATATAATGGAACAATTGATCAAAAAATTATTCAAAGTAAACTACATCTAGCTTAAGTTATTGGCTATTTGAAGCCCGAAGAGTCATGTTAACAGATTTTCTAAGGATATCCAGATTTGCAACGTTGGAATGACTAGAGGTAAGAATATCACACATCACGCACTATCAAAAAAGTTCAGTGAATCAGTTTAAATGCAAAATTCTGTTCAAAAGAGTTCACTGACTGATTGGAGAAATCGATTCATCTACCATGCAATGTACAGAGTATAGTATTTGTTGAATGGATTCGGTCAATCGAATATGTACACATTAATTAATTATTACAAATATCAACAGATTTAAGGAATACGGATCTCCTTTTAGGAAATATAGGAATATTGAAGGATTTGCCCCCACATCTCCCACACTTCCACGCACACACTGATTCAGAGGCCCTAGATGTTCCTAGATAAAAATTGACTCTCGACAAGTGCCATAAGTACATAAAAAAAATGTTTACTAACTTTCCACTACATTTCGATTCCTAGAACTTATTAACTACGATCTCGATTTAAATTTTGTTTGGGTGGTTGGTTTTTTTTGCCTTTTGTCTGACGTTCGGAGATGATTACCGTTGTTGTTTTTTGTTTTTTTTTGTGTATAGGTTAATGTTGTATGTATATTACAATATTCTTGTCCCCATAATTGCTGTCTGTCTCTTGGCCTTTAAATAAGTTTGTTTAAAAATTGTTGTTCAACAATTTTAAAAAGTGTTTCTGTAGCGATTGGTAAAAATATGCTATTATCAAAAAGGAATAACCGTGTCTTTATAGACTTATATGAATTCATAGATCGTTGATATATGTTACATATAGGTTCTATATATAGTATACCAATATATATATATATATATTATAAGTCAAATATCTAAATATGCACGAGTTTTATCGGTCTGTCTGTGTGCGTATGTATATATAGATCCTATTTGGATGTAGATATATATACTCGTATTCGTAATGTTTAGTGTATAGTATATACAAAAGTCGAATTGCGGGCTACCCACAAAGAAGGATTCCGGTTTTAGGATACGATTACGATAAATGCAACAAATTAAGAAACAGGAACAGTCGCCGCTCCATCCACTCCACACCACCCCACCCCACCCTACCTCTTTTATCTTCTAATCCATCTACTTCTCGCGCCATGTGTCTATAATACAAAAAAGTCTAGAAGTAATGTCCGCTGGAAGACGCCAAAACCCATGCCCAAGCCCAAGCCTATCCCAGCCCGTTTTCTATTACATTCCCATTCCTTTTTACAGCTCGGTTACCGCATAGTTGCTCTCGTCGGTTATCGCTGGCGGCGGCGGCGGTAGATCATCATCATCATCCACCGTGGAGCCAACTCCAGCCGCTGTGGCGGCGTTTCCTCCGCCATTGTGCAGGGCCAGACCGTTGCCCGCCTTTCCATTGGCCGCCTGGCCCATCCGGGCCTTGTGTGGAGTTGCCTCCACATGATGTCCCGTTTGTGCCTCAAGTGGCGGCGGTGGCAGCGATGTGTCCTCGCTGTTGCTGTTGGGGCCACCGTTTTGGAGGCCCACTGCGGCGGCGGCTCCTCCGCTCTCGCTCAGCATTTGTGTGGGCTGTGCAGATGGCGGTGGTGGCGATGTGGGCGTGCCAATGCGGGGTGGTGGAATGGCTTTCATCTGCGGCGGCAGCTTCATTGGCGGTCGCTGCAGGGTCCTGGCAGGGGGCGAGGAGGAGCATTCAAAGGATAGTAAGAATACAGATCGATGGCAATACATACTTGGAATAGTTTTGATGATGCGCCTGCTGCTTCTGCTGGTAGATGGACTCCACCTTGGGCTGTTCCGCATCTTTGGGTATCTCCGGCAAGGGACAATTCAGTATCGAGGGCTTGTACTTGGGATCAAACTTTCCGCCCTGCCGCAGGGTGGAGCACTTGTATATCTGCTTATCCCGGTCGTAGATGGCCGTGTCCATTGTAGTGCTAATGGGTACCACATCCGACTCGGGCTGCTGCGGGTGCGGGTGCGGATGCTGATGCTGCTGCTGTTGGGGATGTGGCTGGTGCTGTTGTGGAGACTTAAGCTGATGCAGCTGCTGCTGCTGCTGTGACGGCGGCGGGGGCTGGGCATGCTGCTGCTGTTGCTGTTGCTGCTGCTGGTGGGGATTGGGTGGCGGCACTGCGCCCGGATGATGGTGGGCCGGTATCTGTGGTCCAGCCTGGCTGTTCTGCCGCCGCATCGTGGCTAGATTTGAAACATAAATGGAACCCTGGCTGACGGCCACCAGCGGCTGGTAGATCGAATGCGGATTCCCATTGGCAGCCAACTGAGGGGCCAGATGGGCGGGAATCTGCTGATAGATCTGGCTCTGACCCGGCGGCAGGTGATGCGGGGCATGGTGGGCCGCCGCTGCTGCCGCCGCCGTCGTATAGGTGCCATATTGCTGGGCCTGTGCCTGGGCCTGGGCCTGCTGCTGGTGGTAAATGGCGTGCTGATGCTGGACCGCAGCGGCCACGGCGGCAGCCGAATGCGAGTGCGGATGCTGATGCTGGTGCGGATGCGGGTGTGGGTGCTGGTGTGGATGATGACAGTAAATGGGTTGGGGTCCTCCCAATTGTTGCTGTTGCTGCTGCTGCTGGTGCTGTTGCTGGGCCTGCTGCTGGGCATGCGCCTGTGCGGCCTGGACCTGGGCCTGTGTTGTGGGCGGCATATTGGCGGCGAGTGCGGAAGCGGCTGCGGCTGCTGCTGCTGCTGCGGGGGGTGGCGACGGTTTTCAGTAAAAGTCATTGGCTTCCAAAGTTTTGCATTGTTTGCTTAGGGTTGCATATTTACCATTATTGGGACCTACAAAAAGTCACACACAACACACATTTCAATTAGCAAGGCGGATGGAGGATACGGATGCGGATACGGATGTGGATGCGGATGTGGATGCGGATGCGGATGCAGGATGAGGAGGTCGACGAGTCAATGCAGCGATGGACGATAGATGGGCGCATACATTGCATGTAAAGAAAGATACAGTACAAAGAAACTATGAGAACGAATTGAGCTATAGGTAAAACACGCCTCTTATCCCAGCAGTTTGGAGATACATATGTACATATGCTGCTGATTCAACATTTCAGCTATCGGATCTACAATTTCATTTTATCTAACATCTACAGGTACTCAGTTTCTATTTCGGGGTTTTTCGTGATGGATGCATGGTCAACAGAGGTGCAGACTTGTCGGTTCGACAATGCCATGGGCATTGGGGGCTAAGTCGGTCCCCAGAATCCAGCAACAAAAAACACAGTCTGTGACGATGCTCAATGGTCGGTCCCAAGAAACAAAAAGCAGTATTCGTTGCTTGGTAGATAACACAACTTAAAGTTTGGCTTGATATATGTATCTGCAGGTATAATTTTCTCTTTTTAAACTTTAAATTTATGCACCTGCAGATACTGACTGAAATTATGAAAGTGCGCAAGTCAACAAAAAGTGATTTGTTCATTTTTAAAAATGTTTTTTATCTAATTTATAAATCACGAAGCGGTGAAAGACTGTTTATAGCGAAGTTATTGTTTTTCCAAAGAATAAGCGTTGCTTTTAACTCGAAAATAGGACATGAATCATTTAGGGTTGAGTTGAAAGGGTGTTTCTATCTGCACAAAACCAATTTGGAACAACTTATTTAGAAGCCACTTAGGATTCAAATCTCTTAGACGTAATCTTCGATGACCTAATAAACCATTTAACAGGTATTCCATTTTAAGGAAATGGACAGATACATAGAATGTATTCTAGATCCGGTTTAAAATCGGAATAAACCTTAGATAAGTCTGGTTTAAAAACTACTAGCTACACTCCAAAGCTCAATTCGATTTCCGAACCCCATTGGGGTTCCCAAAAGATCAACAATAAAGATCCATATAAATATAGATAGATTGATGGATAGATATGTATGTAGATAGATAGATAAAGAGAGAGGGCGAGAGATACATATGGTTCGTGGGTGTGGCTGTGACGTGGTCGAGTGTGTGTCGAGTATAGGGGCGCGCTGATTGCAAGCTGCTTCCCTGGGTGCCACTTACCAGTCATGTGCGTGGGGCTGTGATTATGCGACGGAAGTCGTCCCAGCGTGTGGGTACCCATGGCCCGCATATTCTGCTGGATGTGTGCGTGGGCCATCATCTCGTGCTGCTGCCGCTTGCTGGGATGCTGGAGTGTGTGCGAGCCGCTGATGACCGGCGGACTGAAGTGCCTGCAACGACACCGGTATGCACAGAGATCGAAAGAGAGAGAGAGAGAGAAGAGAGAGAGAGAAAGAGAGAGAGAATGGAGGCGGGAAACGGGTTGGGTTCAAGCTACGGCAGGACACGAGTGGGGGCGAATCACCCATCGAGGGATCACCCCGGTGCATCGGCCAAAACATACCCATTATGATTGCGCGGCAGGGTCCGGGCAGCGTTCATCATCTGCTGATGGTTCTGCGGGGCCGGATGCGATATATACGACGGCTCATCCACCTGGGCATAGTCGTTCCGCTTGCGTATGTATATCCACGTGTGCGAGTCCACCCACACCATAATCGTCAGCAATATGGCCGCAATGAAGCTGGCAATCAGCATCAGCACCAGTCCCAGCAGTCCTCCCTCGCAGAGTCCCCGGGCGGCTGCCAAAAAGTTATGATGCACTGCCTTGCAATCGACCAGAGCTGTCAGCTGTGTGAGAAGCCGTTCGCTGCTATTGAGATCTGCATTCACCGCTCCCAGCTTCGGCTGCAGGCCCGAGGACTTGAACAGCACCAGGGATATCTTCATTACGGTGGCCATGGCACTGCGGGCATTGTTAAGCGAGTTCTGCGACTCTCTCAGCCGCTGAGTGAACGGATTCGTGTGCCCCGGCTCGCATTGGGTGTAGTGCAGGAGCACGTTCGTGGGCAGGTCCCGTGGGGCCGTGGATACCAGGAAATCCGCTGGGCTTATGCACAGATCGCCCACAGCCACCGAGGAGGAGAGATACAGGCCAGACATCAGCCAGGAGCCAGTCACGGCCAGCAGACCGCAAACGCTAAAGAGTATCAGAGCGCAGCGCGAGTGCCTGGCCACGCCTACCAGCAGTACAGCACAAAGGACAAGGAGCAGGGCTAGGGTGGCCACTGTGCCCGGCCAGCGTATCAATTCCCATTGGTCGCCGCGCTACGAAAAGGGAAATCAATGGAAAGCGGGAAAATATAGAAGACTGTTTTACAAGGGAGCCGGGGGGTTGGAGTGCATCCGGACTTACCGTCAGAAAATGAGTCATGGAGATGCCCATCAGGGGTCGTCGTATATCGCTGGCAGCATTCGTGGCCAAAGTCACATTGCCCTGGACAATATTCAGCGAAACAAAGAGCTTGGATAGAGCCGTCTGATTGGAAACCGGTTGATCGAAGATATCCGCCAGCTCCACGAGCTGCGGCCTGATGCGATTCGTCAGCGTGTTCTCCAGTATGTGCGTCTGATTCCTGATGGTCGTCACCAAGTTGTCCACCTTCCGTCCAGCGGTCAGCACCTCGAGCAGTCCATTGTGCAGATCATCGTTTCCGTAGAGGCCAAGGCCGATGGCGGCACAGCACATCACAGTCACAATCGAGAGGGCCACCTTCAGGCTGGTTATCGAGTGGGCCGGGCGGGGTTTCCGGTCGCAGCATCTGGTCATCAAATAGAATAGCAGTCCCAGCAGAGAGACGATAAGTAGCGCCGCTGGCACCGATCCAAGGATGCCCAGACTCTGTGCAAATGAAACAGAGAGGTTTTCAATTTGAATTGGAAACGATTCTACAGTGGAAACTCTTCTGGTTGCCAAGTGTTTGTGTGCGGACAACAGCTCAAAATTTGAATTTACAAAAAAAATGTACGAATGCATGAAGCTATCCCCCATTAAGACATAAATTCTTCAAAATCTCCCATGAAACCCATTGGATTATCTGTGTGCTCACCTCTAGGTATATCTCATCGTTGGGCCGGAACGTGCTGTTGATCTTGTGGAATGTGATGTTGTAGTGGGGCAGGGCATGAAGCAGTTTGGCTATCACCGGGACCTTGTATTGATCCGTAAACTCGTGATAGTCGCCCATCCTGCACGACTGTCGCTCTTCTCTTGGGCAGCCCCTAACGGTTTTGCTCTCGCACTCCTTTGATTTCTCGCACTCCTCTTGAGCGTGTGTGTGTGTGTTTGTGTGTGATTGCGGGATGAGTGTGTGTCCTCCCTCTTGTGTCTGCTTTTCCCCCCCTTCCTTTTGTTGTTGGTGGGTTTGGACGTCACTTCTGACACGCTCTACGTGCTCACGGGGCTGCGGCGTTTCCTAACCTCTTGACACCAAATCCAAATTGTTGTGCACTGTATGTGTCGTGGCGGGGGTGGGGTAAATTGGGAGTAGAGCAAAGCAGAGCGTTAGAAAATGTGTGTAAGTACAAGGAGATTTAATATGCAAAAAAACAGAGAAAAACGAAGAGAGGGGCTCCAGCTGCTTCTGTTTGTTTTACCGTAAATCTTGCGCGTTGCCCGTTTGCCGTTTGCTATTCTCGTAATTGCAATTCTAGCTTGCACCCTATCCAGAGTTTTATTTATGCATTTTTTACAACTAAATGTATCCCAAATCTACTACTATCTGTCCCAATAGGGTTTCCTGGTAATGCCTCCCCCTTTAATAAATATAACTTGCCTTCACCGATCTACAAATTTACACTTTTCTCTAGCTATCTCCCTTTCACACATACGCACACACACACACACATCAGAGGGCACCTCAATGAACCAAACGGTTCCTGCATACACACACATGCTAACATGCAGTATGTGTGGGCGTACGCATGCCCATGTGTGGGCATGGCCTTAATTACTCAATAAGTAGGTTGCGTTGCTTCATGTACGCCCACTTTGATGCAGTTTAATTAAATATAATTTTATTGCATGTTGGACATGCATTACCGCGTTTTACACTTCTATTTTGTAAACCTTAAAAAAAACTTTTAGTTGGCTTCTCCGCCTTTATTCCTTCCTTCTTATTGATGCTGCTGTGGCCTGGGCAGCGCAATAGCAATTTTGTTCACTTTTCTTCCTCTTCCTGCCAGCCTGCCGCAGCAGCCATCCCCCATCCCATTCTCCATGCAGCAACAAGAACAACAGTAACGTTAACAGGCGTGCTCGCTCTCTGGTATGTCCTGGAAGTTCTCTCACTCTCTCTCTCTCTCTCTCTCTCTATGCTCCCTATGCGCGCACTGCCTTGCTGTTTAAAAAGTATAACTGTTGTTGTTGCTGCTCCCATTATTGTTGCCTTTGTTTGTCCTATTCGCTCTCTGAATTCGCTCGTTCTCTCTCTTTCGCTTTCTCCCTCGCCCAGTGTGGGACTTCGTGAGTACATGGGTGCGTGTGTGTGTGTGTTTATATATCTATTGATTAAAAGTTCGCTCTGCTTCCTTATTCCTCCTTTGGCAAAGTCGTCTCGTTTCATGCTGAACCGAACACACCAACCACGCACTCGTAATTGCTGCGCCCACTCCTGCCTCATCCTTCACCTTCTCTCTCACTGACTGGTGCTGCTGCATTACCACGAAATGCAACATTTATGTAGTTTAGTCCTAGGCGCTTCCATGGATATTACAACAAATGCAACAACGTTGCGGCAATAGTAACAGCAACAAAATCACGCACAAACACACACACACAGACGACACTTACGCACACATGCATATGCACCCGCCCTCAAATTGCAGCAATAGATTTGTGTGTTCGAAATCACTTCAAAAACAGAACAGTGAAGGCATAAATTAAAGTTCCACCTTTTCGAGGGCATTAATGTTAATACGACATTTTTTAGTTTCCAACCATGATTCCACTTAATCAGGCACAAAACTCCCAGTTATTGGCAGGGACGGGACCACCCAAATGGGTACACAATTTTTCACAACAAACAAAGCTTCATATTCCCCCATTTCCATTCAGTTCTCGGGGAAACTTATCAAGCCCGAGTGTACCGACGAGTACGCCGCATCCCGCTGATTCGAAATGATTATTGCTTTTTATTTCACTTTTAAGCGATAAACCCTTGGCCTTGACATTTCTACACATATTGAAAAACACGCTTTATTTGTCTTATTGTTAATGTTAACTAAATGGCTTTTGTTGCTCTTTTTCAGTAAGGTTTCGTTAGAGTTTTATGAAAGGAAACACGAGCAGGACCTTCACATTCCGAAGACTGGGCAAAGTATGAAAATTTTGTGTCGTTCAATTTGGTCACACCCTCTAGATTATGCATACGATGTTGATATGCCGTAGCACGTTCAGTATTTTACAGGATAAAAACAGGAGACTCGACTGGAATCACGACCCGACTCCTCCGACTCGAAACCCCAAAACAGGCGAAACGCTCAGTGCGGTGCGTGCGCAAGTTTCCACCCTCAGCATTATTGGGCCAGGGCTACAGTTGGTTTTTGGCAATTTGATTGTCCGCCAGGCGAATATTGATTTCGAATTTATTGTGATGTCTTATAATCCTAAAAACGTCTTTTTCAATTTAAGTGATTATCATTGGCATCCCTCCTCTGTGTGACGTACATTTTGAATGCATATTTTTCGGTTACATGCACTAACGAATTGGTTTGCCAGCCCTGGGATTTTCGAATTTCTAGTGATGAACTATGTTAATATTTTTTAAGTAAAAGTATTTTGTTGATTAAAAATTAAATTGAATTAAACTTTAACAGATAGACAAATTTTATGTTTTTTCGGTAAATTGTTTGTCTCAAAATTAATTGCAATATATATATATCGATAACAAGTTGTTTGAGTCGTATTGCAGCACTGTAGTGTTGGTTAAACTAATCGGCGTTCATCCGCACGCAGCAGCTGAGTAATCAGGGTGACCAGGCGTCAAAACTGCCTACTAAGCGAACCAAATCGATGTGTACAAATTGTATGTAGTGGCAGGTTGCTGGCCACACCAATTATAGAGCTGCTCCACACCTGGCCAGAGGCCTGGCTACCACCACCAAATAGGAATAGCTAGCAGCAATAACAAGAACAGGGCCAGGCCAGCTTGTGGCTTATCTTCGTGTCCGCCGCCGTCGCACGGAGTAGTCGTTTTTTAAATCAATTTTATGTGGATTTTATCAAAATGAGTGTCCTACCGTTTGTACGCGGTGTTGACTTTACCAAAAATGATTTCAGTGTGAGTATATACCCCTGCCATCCCCTCCTCTTGCCTCGCCCCCACCCGCTGTGTGCGTTTTTTGTGTCTTGCCAAAAACAGGTCACAAAAAAGAAAAAAAAATCATCTATGACGGAACGCGAGGAATTTGTCATCCCACAGCTGCACAGCTGCTTGTTTTTGTTGCCTTCTGCTGCTGCCGCGGCAGTTGCTGCTGCTGTTGCTCCTGTTGTATTGATGATGGATATGATACTGATTGATGATTGAATGTGTGTTCTGATTGGTTTTAGCAAACATTCCCCAGCTCCATGCGGCAAATGTCGCGGGTGCAATGGCTCACTCTGGACCACACACAGCTGCAGGAGGTGCCCGAGGAGCTGGGGCAGCTGCAGAAGCTGGAGCATCTCTCCCTCAATCACAACCAGCTGGAGAAGATCTTCGGCGAGCTGACGGAACTGACCTGCCTGCGCTCGCTGGATCTGCGGCACAACCAGCTGAAGAACAGCGGCATACCGCCGGAGCTGTTCAATCTGGAGGAGCTGACCACGCTGGATCTGTCGCACAACAAGCTGAAGGAGGTGCCCGACGGCCTGGACAGGGCCAAGAATCTGATTGTGCTCAACCTGAGCCACAATCAAATCGAGTGCATACCCACCCCGCTGTTCATCCATCTGACGGATCTGCTGTTTCTGGATCTGTCGCACAATCGCCTTGAAACCTTGCCACCCCAGACGCGCCGTCTGACCAATCTGAAGACCCTCGACCTCTCGCACAATCCCCTGGAGCTGTTCCAGCTGCGCCAGCTGCCCTCCCTGCAGAGTCTCGAGGTGCTGAAGATGAGCGGCACGCAGCGGACGCTCCTCAACTTCCCCACCAGCATGGACAGCCTGGCCAATCTCTGTGAGCTGGACCTGTCGCACAATTCGCTGCCCAAGCTGCCCGACTGCGTCTACAATGTAGTCACGCTGGTTCGCCTCAACCTCAGCGACAATGAGATCGTCGAGCTCAGCTCCAGCATGGAGTCCTGGCAGCGCCTCGAGTCTCTCAATCTCTGCCGAAATCAGCTAACCGCCCTGCCCGCCGCCCTCTGCAAGCTGCCGAAGCTCCGGCGACTCTTCGTGAACGACAACAAGCTGAATTTCGAGGGCATACCCTCGGGAATAGGGAAGCTCGGTACTCTGGAGGTCTTCTCGGCGGCCAACAATCTGCTGGAGATGGTGCCCGAGGGCGTGTGCCGGTGCGGAGCTCTCAAGCAGCTGAATCTGAGCTGCAATCGCCTGATCACCCTGCCCGATGCCATCCATCTGCTGGAGGGACTCGACCAGTTGGATCTGCGGAATAATCCCGACCTGGTGATGCCCCCCAAGCCGAGTGAGGCCAGCAAGGCCACCAGCCTGGAGTTCTACAACATAGATTTCAGCCTGCAGACGCAACTCCGGTTGGCCGGAGCCGCTGTACCGCCCTCGATGCCTGCCACAGCCACGCCCAAGGACTCAACGGCGCGAAAGATACGCCTGCGACGTGGCCCGCGCTCCGATGGCGATCAGGATGCGGCCAAGGTGCTCAAGGGCATGAAGGACGTTGCCAAGGACAAGGACAACGAGGGCGAAGCCCTCGGTCTGCCGGAGGACGGCAAGCCTGAATCGCTGAAGCCCAAAAGATGGGACGAGTCGCTGGAGAAGCCGCAGTTGGACTACTCCAAGTTCTTCGAGAAGGAGGACGGCCAGCAGCCGGGCCTGACCATCTGGGAGATCGAGAACTTTCTGCCCAACAAGATCGAGGAGGTGGTGCATGGCAAGTTCTACGAGGGCGACTGCTACATTGTGCTTAAAACGCGGTACGACGACCTGGGCAACCTCACGTGGGAGATATTCTTCTGGATCGGCAACGAGGCCACCCTCGATAAGCGTGCCTGTGCGGCCATCCATGCGGTCAATCTTAGGAACTATCTCGGGGCCCGCTGTCGGACGATCCGCGAGGAGCAGGGCGACGAATCGGACGAATTTCTGGCGTTGTTCGACACGGAGGTCATCTACATCGAGGGCGGGCGCACGGCCACCGGTTTCTACAACATCGAGGAGATGATACACATCACACGGCTGTATCTGGTGCATGCGTACGGTGCCACTGTGCACCTCGAACCTGTGGCCGTCGCCCTCGCCTCGCTGGATCCTCGGCACGCGTTCGTCCTGGATCTGGGCAGCCGCATTCACATTTGGCTGGGCAAGAACTCCAAGAACACGCTCAACTCGAAGGCCCGCCTCATGGCCGAGAAGATCAACAAGACGGAGCGCAAGAACAAGTGCGAGATCAATGTGGAGAGGCAGGGCGAAGAGACTGACGAGTTCTGGCAGGGACTGGACGTCACAGCGGAGGAGGCGGCGGCCCAGCCGCCTCAGGAGCATGTCCCCGACGACTACCAGCCGGTGCAACCGCGCCTCTACCAGGTCCAACTGGGCATGGGCTACCTGGAGCTTCCGCAGGTGGAGCTGCCGGAGCAGAAACTCTGCCACACGCTCCTCAACAGCAAGCACGTATACATCCTCGACTGCTACACGGATCTGTTCGTCTGGTTTGGGAAGAAATCCACGCGCCTGGTCAGAGCGGCGGCCGTCAAGCTGAGTCGGGAGCTGTTCAACATGATGGATCGGCCGGAGTGTGCCCTCGTGATGCGCGTCCCAGAGGGCAATGAGATGCAGATTTTCCGCACCAAGTTCCTCGGCTGGGATGAGGTCATGGCCGTGGACTTTACGCGTACGGCCAAGTCCGTGGCCAAGACGGGGGCCAATCTGACACAGTGGGCCCGGCAGCAGGAGACGCGCACGGATCTTGCTGCCCTGTTCATGCCCCGCCAGTCGGCAATGCCGCTGGCCGAGGCCGAGCAGCTGGAGGAGGAATGGAACTACGACCTGGAGATGATGGAGGCCTTTGTTCTCGAGAATAAGAAGTTTGTCCGCTTGCCGGAGGAGGAGCTGGGCCATTTCTACACGGGCGAGTGCTATGTCTTCCTATGTCGCTACTGCATACCAATCGAGGAGTCCGAAGCGGGAGAGGATTCAGCGGATCCAGCAACAGCGGATGACAGTCAAAAGCCCGGCCAGCAGCAGTTGCACCAGCAGCAGCAGCAGCCTGAGGACGAGATCCAGTGCGTGGTGTATTTCTGGCAGGGACGCAATGCCGGCAACATGGGCTGGCTGACGTTCACGTTCACGCTGCAGAAGAAGTTCAAGGCGATGTTCGGCGAGGAGCTGGAGGTGATGCGCATCTTCCAGCAGCAGGAGAACCTCAAGTTCATGTCCCACTTCAAGCGCAAGTTCATCATCCACACGGGCAAGCGCAAGGACAAGGCGCTCACGGCCGATGGCAAGGCGCCCGTTGAGTTTTTCCATTTGCGATCGAATGGCGGGGCACTGACCACGCGCCTCATCCAAATCAATCCGGATGCAGTGCATCTGAACTCGGCTTTCTGGTAGGTGTCCATCCCTCTTCCCCCTCTGCTCACAATCTCTGATGATAGCTTCTTCTTCGTTCCTTTCCCTGCCTACAGCTATATACTCCATGTGCCATTTGAAACGGAGGATGAATCGCAGTCGGGCATCGTGTACGTGTGGCTGGGCAGCAAGGCCTGCAATGAGGAGGCCAAGCTGGTCCAGGACATAGCCGAACAGATGTTCAACAGTCCTTGGGTGAGCTTGCAGGTAAGTGGTTAACCCCCCCCCTTTTCCTGATCCAAAAATGACTAAAGGATTGCTCTTGCTCTTTCCTCGCACTCCACTCAGATCCTGAACGAGGGCGACGAGCCGGAGAACTTCTTCTGGGTGGCCCTCGGCGGCCGGAAGCCCTACGACACGGATGCGGAGTACATGAACTACACGCGACTCTTCCGGTGTTCGAACGAGCGCGGCTACTACACGGTGGCCGAAAAGTGTGCCGATTTCTGCCAGGACGATCTGGCCGATGACGACATCATGATACTCGACAATGGGGAGCATGTCTTCCTGTGGATGGGTCCGCGGTGCAGCGAGGTGGAGGTGAAGCTCGCGTACAAGTCCGCACAGGTGTACATACAGCATATGCGGATCAAGCAGCCGGAGAGGCCGCGCAAACTGTTCCTCACCATGAAGAATAAGGAGTCGCGCCGCTTTACCAAATGCTTCCACGGATGGAGTGCCTTTAAGGTTTATATCTAAGCCTTTCTGAATGGTAGGATGGTAGAGAGGGATCCTGAGGGGGGTGGGGGGGTGGATGCGTGGCCGCTGCCGTGACAGTGCAGCAGCCGCCGCCGCCGGACATGACACAAATTGCAGCACACGAAACGAAAACGACAGAGAGAACACACACACATAACAGAAAGAGAAAGGAAGTGAAAAAAATCACTACGAAAAAAAAACGAAAAAATGTTTGTACTTTTATAATGTATTTAATTGTTTATATAATTAATGTAATTTTTTATTAGAGCACTTTCTCTCATCCCAAGCCCAAGTCCAACCCTTAACTAATTAGCTAACTCCAAGCCAAGTATTCGCATGCGCTACCTATATAAAAACCCCTCTATATACATACATACATATGTATACGTACACGCAATATTTACATGCAGAGCTGAGAGAGGATTACTCCTTCGTGCTAGTCCTTTTAAAATGTTAACCTAAAGCTAGCTGTAATAAAATCAAATCAAAACAAAACAAAAAACTAGAAACGGAAAGCAAAGCATATGGTCTAACAAATTGTACAAATCTATCGTATTTATTAATCCTTCAAATAAAAGAAATTGAAACAAAATAAAGTCCGAAAATAGCTGTTTTTTTTATAGCTTCGCATATACATAGTTTTGCATAGTTTGATTTTTAACTCACATTAGCCATGAAATTTAAATTTGAATATGCTCGCTGACTTAAGCTGAAACCTACATTCAGGGATGATTATATATCGTTTTCCATAAAAAATGCATCCCAATTTTTGCATAAATTTGCTTCTGCTATTGCTGCTATCAGTAGAACTTTTACATTTCTATTCTTTTATCACTTGTACTTGTAAAATTAATAAAATGTAATTGTTTGATTATTCCCGCGCACTTTTCAATACTGCTAGGAATATCGATAAGTGGGTATAGCGATGGGCTGGCTGTTTTTGTTGCATATGGCGCGTGTGTGTGCGTATAGCGACTGTGTGTGTGTGTTGGCTAGAGGTGGAAAAACATCGATGTTTTCCGAGGTAACAGTTAAAATTATAAATTATTATATATTATTAAAGATATGAAAAATAAACAGTTTTATTAAAGATCATTTTCATTTGAGATCATTTTCATTTCAGATAATTTTTATTAAAATAGCTCCTAGCTTTTCTTCAGAAACTTTAACAAAACAAAGAAAAAATTCCTAGAGTTCATATGTACATATATCTTAAAAAAAGTCTTGATTTTTGTTAAAAAACATTAGTTTTTTCTTTCATAAACTAATTTATGAACAAAACCCTGCAATGGAATTTAAATATCAGAGATTAATCAATTCGAGATCAACATTAAACTTAGTCGTTGTTTGAAGACCAGAAGACATTGTAGTTCTTATTTAGGAACATAAGTTCTTGTATCACCACTTGTCCCAGCGTTCAAATTCCCATCTGTCGAATATACTATTTCAAAATATATTTAAAGATAATTTTTCATTACGTAAATATGCAATATTGTTCATTTGGAATACGGATACGGATGGATGATACATGCATACAAATTGCATTTAAAACAAATAAAACCATGCTAATTAAAACATGTGGATACACACATACACGCATTTCGTTTAATTCAAGGTTTTTTGCCAATAATTTACTGGAAAACTCTTAAAAGCATTTTTTTGTTATTTTCAAATTAATACTTACGTTTTAAATATTTATCCACAGCTTAACTTCATGCTCACTTAAGTTTTATACCTTGGCTCAAACGTCATTTTAGAAACAATCTAAAAAAAAAGAGTCACTAAACTTAACCAATCTTGTAGACAATTGATTCATCAGTCGTATAAAATTATGTTTTCAGGCCTGAGGATCCTAGTTAGTTAGTAATATTAAACGGAATATCAAAATCGAGGAATATGATTTTCGTTGGTACTGGTATTATTTTCAAAATTACCGCCACATCACCAAATATACTTTGTCATCGATGTTTTGTTGTATGATCTTTCGAACTCATACCGTGAGAGTAAAAGAGAGTAAGAGCTCATACATTGACCCGAAAATTACTAAAAGAGCGGGTTTATGGTCGAACCGATCGGTTCGACACAATTTTTTGGGCTGAGCTTGGGTTGAGCCAAAAAAGGTATGGATAACGGGTAAATTCAGCCAAGGGAAATTTCACGGCTCGCACGATTTTCACCTTACCCGAATTTTTCCCCGATAGGACATGTAGGCGCTAGCGCCCACATGCCCTGTAAATAAGGTGGGGTGGATTTCACCTTGCAGGCCTTGCGTTTTCTGGGCCGTTTTGCCTGCTGCCCATACCCGATTTTTTCCGAAGAGCCAGAGCAATTTCCCAGGGAAAAATTTTATAAACTTCCCAGGACGGCGGGGATTTTTTAAGGCGGGCGGATTTGAAATGAGCAAGGGAGTTACTAAAATAATGGATAAATTGCTGAAATCAAAGTAAACTGTTTCATGGGAGATTAGTTATTGGATAACATAATCCTCTTACTATAATTTATGGGTTTCCTTCCAAGCAGTAGCCCCAACACTTTATAGCGCAAATTATAGTGAACAAATAAAACAATAGCCCACAAAACAACTAACTTCGAAACGAGCGTTACAGAGCGTTGCCCACCAGCCATTGTAAAATTGTTAAATCTACTATTTGCAGCCATAAACTGCAATATTATGCTTTCTTACGTAGCATGTCGTGCTCACTCAAGTTTTATAAACGTTATATTATAAAAAATCCAATCAAACGGAGCCCTTAAAATTGGCTAGTCTTGTAAAAAATTGTTTTATCTATTGTATAAAATTATGTTTTCAGGTCCGAGGATCCTAGTTAGCTGGTAATATAAAACGGAACATCAAATTGGAAAAAATGTTCCACCAGAGCCGATTAAAATCACATCGATTAAATTTAGGGGTGTCTGGCAAAACAAATCGATGCTTGAAAAAACTATCACTAGCGACTATATCGATGTTTGTCCACCTCTAGTGCTGGCGTCGGTGAAGTCCGCGTTAATTTTCTGTGCAATTTGTTGAATGAAAAGAAATTTAGGTATACAAATACAAGGACGACGCCACTGAACAGTCAGAAATCTCTTGCGTAGGTAAGGAACGGTCATTATTTAGCCATTTTTGCAGCTTGTAACCAAATGTAGCATTTCTGTGGTTAGGAGCTAAAGGGGACGTTCGACATGGTTAAAGCAACCCCGCCGCCACAACATGTTTTGGAAAACGTAAGCCACTCAAGAAGTGGCTCCCAACTGCCGGAGACACCATCGCCGCAGCCTCCATCGACGACGGCCGCCACCGCCGCCGCCTCTTCGCCGCGCCAATCGGGTAAGCAAAGCATTTCGCGTCTGTGGACCACCTCAAAGGCTTTTGGCATGCACACGCACACGAACACGTACACCTATGCACCCTTGCACGTGCACACATTTCGATATATGTACATATACTTATACATGCATGCACTTTATATAGAAATCATTGCATCGGACGATTCCGCGGAGCCCTGCAAACGTTTGGTCGTCCGCCTAGTTCGCACCGTGTCCCGGGAACTAACCAAAGAGGCAGCCGAGGACAAAGGACCAAGGGACAAGGATAAGGATCATGACGATGGGGATGACAAGGATGGTGTGGATGACGGGGACGATTCGCTACAACCTTCGAGTCTGCCAAAAACCAAGGCCCAACAAAAGATGTTTGCCGATCTCTCACAGTCAGCGTCAGCGTCCGCGCCGGCATCCGCGATAGCATCTGCGGCCAAGCTGACCAAACCTTTAATGGTGCGGCTCAAGCGTTTGTCCCAAACAGAAATTGAGAGGTACACCACATCATTCCCCGTATCCCCATTCCCCTCCAAGGCATCCACTTCTCCATCCACACCGAAATCGTCAAGCACACCTATGCCCGGGTCGCGCAAACGCGGTCGCCCGAGGAAGGTACCGAAAACCAGTAACATAACAGAGAGCGCCTCGCCGCCCAAGAAGGCCAAAGTACACATCAAGGTGCCCTTGCTGCAGAATAGTGGCAAAATTCGTGCACTTAAGCCCGCAAAACCGAAAACCGAAGAGAAGCCCACAACAAGCAAAGCGGCGGCGGCGGCGGCGGCAAAGCAAACTAGCCAGGATTTGATCAATCACTTTGGCTCACGTTTCTTTAACTGTATGGTGAAGGTGAAGCGTTTCAAGATGCCGGACGAGAAGTCCAAGGCAAGCGTGGCGCAAGGGGCACTGTGCAAGGCCAAGAAGACACTGAAGAGCCCCACCAAGGGACGGCCACGGAAGTCCAACCTGTCGGTGTCTTTCAGCGAATCTGTGGAGATTTTGGGTAGCAATGAGAGCAGCAGCCACCGTCGCTCTACGCTGGGCTTGTCCCGGAAGCGCCAGAGTTTGCCAAAACCCACGCGCCTCCAGCGTGTGGATGCCACTGGGAATGTGCTGGAGGATATTGTGCTCGCCACCCCAACGGGTAAGGCCAGCCTGCGTCTCGACGATAATCGAAAGCCAGAGCTCGGGAACGATGATGAAGATGAGGAGTACATCGGTAAGCGCAGATTCAGCCAGCTTTTCTCTATTCTGTATATTAATTTAATTTGTATTTTTTAATTCCTTTTTTCAGTGCCGAACGAACTGCCGCGCACCCAAAGAGAAAGCACTCCGGTGCCTAAGAAGCGAAAGAAGATGTCCGTGACGACGACCATCAGCGACAGTGAAACGGAGCAGGAGCAGCAGGAGCAAAAGGAGGAGCTGAAGAAAGGCGCAGGGGACGCGGCCTGGGCCCATCTACAGAAAACAGCGACGGAGATAGAGACGCAGGAAAAGTTAGTAGAAGAATGCAACAGCGTTAAGGACAAATCGACAGTGCAAGGAGTGACAGAGAAAGTCGTTGGAGCAGTAGAGGCCATCGCGAACGAAAAAGAAGCCGAAGGAGAGGAGAAGCTCGTTGCAAATTATGTAGAGGATCTCAAAGGAAAAGAAACAGAGGCAAAAGAAGATCTCGACGCCGAGAAAATTAAAGAAAAGGAAGAAAACGAAAAGGAAAAGGATTCCGAAGCGAGAGTGATTACAGATGGGGACGAAAACGTTGGCGATACAGGCAAAGACGCCGGAGAGGCCAGCTTTAATGACGCAGAAATAGTGCCCGAAGCAGAATTGGGAGCCGAGGTAGAGGTGGAATCGGAACCAGAACGAGAACGAGAGGTGCGCACCGAAAACGATGAGAAAGCGGATGGAACTAACAAAGAAGATGACCTACTAGATTTGGTCGATGAGACCCTCCTGGAGGAGCTAGTGCTGGAAGAATCAGTGAGGGAGGAACAGCAGAAAGAGGACATCGGTCAAATTTTGGATCTGGGTGCATCAATGGATCTGGGTGCATCTCTGGAAGTTGTTGATGGCAAAGCAGCACCACCGCTGACGACCGAGGACGAGGACGACATACTGGAAATCCAGACCTCCCTGGAGGATGTGCGTCAGCTACAAACGCCCACATCTAGTCCGCGCAGAAGCGACTTACCCCACCAACGTTCAGCATTACGCATCGACACTGGCGATTCGGAGACCGATTCGGAGACCAGTTTCAAATCCATTAGCGCAGCGACCGATACCTCCATTAACCAGGACCTCGTCGTGACACCACCTCGTCCATCGGCAGCTGTCCCATCGCCCACATTGCCAGATGAGCTTATATCCACGCATCATTGCAACATCGATACGACGTCCAGGGGGATTGCCTCGCCGATACCAGAGTCATACTTCAACATTGAGCCCGAGCGCCCCTCCGACGACGACGATCTGGGTCCTTTAGTAGGTGAGTTGTGGACCCCATGTTAATGCCCCACCCTCCGCCCCCGTAACCGATCATGGTTTTAACCAAGATTTCCTCTAATCGCCACAGAGCCCGACTTTCATCTGAGCACCAGCCGCCATGCCATCTCCAGGGGAACTCTGGATGACATCATGACTGCATTAGATTCTTAAGAAGGTCTAAGAACAACTCTCACAAATCATCACTCTATAAAAAAGTGAATTTCCCACAGACTGATCCTCTTCCGAATTCACTTAACAATTTCAAACTCTGGCCCCGAAGGCTTTTTCCTTAGCTCAAACTTTGTTAATTTTAGATAAGAATTTTCGCTTTCGTTTGAGGTTTGCACTCTGATATTTTGTTTTCCATTTAGTTTATTAGGGAACAATTACATATATATATTATTTTCGGCTAAATTTCCTTTTTTTTATCCACAAAGGAAAACTTCTAGCTAACATTTAAAGTATTTGTTGTCTCAGTTTTTAATTTACCAATATTTCAACTTTTTCTTTGCTAAATTGTGAACTATTTTTGGGCCTGTTGAAGATGTCGTTTTTCGGATCGTTTGCTGGAAGAACTTCCATATAACATACCATACCCATACATAAAATGAAAGTTTTGCCCGTTTTTTTTTTGTTTTTTTTTTGTAAGTTTTAAGTGTAATAGTTGTATAGTAGAAAAGGGGAAGCCCCCCAAGGAAAGCTAGGACAGAAAGGCATGGGACTGTTGCGACTCTAGTCGGATAAACACACACACACAAACACACACACCTATTAAAAAGGGGATCTACGTTAAGTGAAATTATAAGCAAAAATCACCACATTCGCTACACAGAATGTGATTATGTTTTGTAAACATAATATCCGTAATGTTTAAGTTGCTTAAGCATAATGTTATATATATATTTAAAGTAATACTCTACAGATGAAACGTTTATTTCGAATATATAATACGTTTATATATGTATGTATAAATAAGTGTGGAAAAACAGCAGTCTAGTTGTATTACTAAAGCAAATAATATTCTATGTGTAAATAAAAATATAAAAGAACAATTTGTTCTGTTCAGTTTTATGGAAAAGCATAGTCCCACGAAGGCAGACATCTCACCCATCACACGGCTCGTTCTTTATCTAGGAAGACTTTTCATATTGAGGCCCTGGCCACCCGACCAGCCATCTGGCTATAACAAAGATCCCATCTAATCACAGAAGTCCCCACCCAATAGTCAAAAGCCGAGGTAACCATATTTGTCACGATTTGTGGCTCCCAACCTCACCACAAAAACAAACAAACAAATCTTTTTGAACGCCGTAGCATTTCAAGCGTTTAATCAGTGTTTTACCGAAATTAAAAACAGATTCATCTATAAACTACAGACATATATGCGATATCTTTGTGTCTTGCTTTCTGAAGGTTGCCGCTAATTATGAATGTTTGCAATGCGCGTTTGTCAATAGAAAAGTGATGCGATCCCCAGCTCCGCGGTGCCATCACATATTTTCTGTAAGAATAAAATCAGTTAAAAATGCACTCTTAGTGTTACTATCAGCTATTTGGAAACTTACCGATATACATACATATGTAGGTGTTGAACTTTATGTTATCCTGTGTATATTAATTGTGTAATATTCCACCCTTATGCGTTGTGTGCAAGTAGATTGTCTTCAAAGTGTGTCTGTAAAGTATTGACGCGATAATTGGGTAAATTATATATTCGCAGTTAATGTATGATTGTGTAGATTCCACATACCGTCCATTCTTATAGTGCGTTCTTCGGATGTATTGAAGTGATGCTATCCACATTCACTCATATTTTCAAAGCGGAGGAGGATATGGGACGGTGCCATCACTTGATGGTGTTTAATGGTTAATGGTGTTAAATGGTTAAAAGGTGACCTCAAATTTTCACATTAAAATCCCGTAGCTGCTCGTAACAGCTGTTTTTGTTCGATGACTGGTATACTATTTCCCACAAAACTTGTGTAGTTCCGTGTTTTCGGAATCTCAGCAAGGACTTACAAAATGTTGCTCAGTTTCTTCTAGAATTCTAGAATTTTCCTCCTTTGGAACTGCCGGATTTGCTCAACAGTGTCAAACTGATGTGGCATATACTGACTTTGGTAAAGCCTTTGACTCAGTTAATCACAATCTTCTTATCCATAAATTATCTCTCCTAGGCTTCCCGACTAAGCTTCTCTACTGGACTTATTCTTACCTTTGCAATCGTTCACCGCGTGTCTTCTTTGGCTCCTCTCTATCTCTCTCTAAACGTGTTTTAGTTTCGTCGGGTGTGGCTCAAGGTAGCCATCTGAGTCTGTTGTTGTTTAACCTGTTTATCAATGATCTTCGCCAAGTTTTATCTCATTCCCGTGTCCTAAAAGAGCTATGTTTTTCCTGTAGCTACCCAGCGTCCCAGCTCCGCCATCTCAAATAGAGCCAAGGGAGCTCTTGGATATGTCAAAGGATGGTTTACGCGCCGTTCCCCCCAGAACTAACCAAAGAGGCAGCCGAGGACAAAGGACCAAGGGACAAGCATTCGCTACAGCCATCAAGTCCGACAAAAACCAAGGTCCAACCAAAGATGTTTGCCGATCTCCCACAGTCAGCGTCAACGCCAGCATCCGCGAGCAGATTCAGCCAGCTTTTCTCTATTCTGTATATTAATTTAATTTGTATTCTTTAATTCCTTTATTCAGTGCCTAACGAACTACTACTAGACCTAGAACCTACCCTGAAAGTTGTTGATGGCAAAAAAAACAGCACATATGTACATATATGTAGATGTATAGGTTTTCTTGTTACTTAGTTTTTCCGTAATCTAAACTTTACGTTCTAGTGCCAGTATTCATACGAACTACAAACAGTTTTCATTGGACTTCAAAGGACAGGGTCCTTTCCACTGCATAAGGTAGTGGACTGTACAGAAATTTTCGATCAGTGTCTATGAACAATCTGGTCCTTATTTAGGTCCCAGCTCTGTTCGGTGACCTCGTTTTCAAAGTCTATAATGTCCTGTCTAGCTGTACAAAGGTGATCAAGGAGCGGGTTATGCTGCCGCATGACCTTTGGGTTCAGTTCCTGGAGGTGAACCCTGAAATTTTATACTATGGTAAGTAAGTCGGCACTTTTCAGCTATTAATAATCTTTGCTGACTCGCAGTGCACACCTCAGACTCGCTGTACCGGGCTCTGTGGTCTGGGGACATTGCCCGCCAACGCTGCGCCGTGAAATTTACCGGCTTTTCCCTGGTACACGGACCTGAAGCGGCGCTTGCAGTCCCGAAGAAAGTTTACGTACACAAAGCTCATACTACACAAAGGAAAAAACAAACAAATTTGGTAAAATAAAAAAAACACTAGTATTAATAATTCGAAAATAAAAAATAAACTGCTTATTGGCTATTTTCAAGACATTGCTTTCTGGAAACTCCGTGATGTGGGCCATTTCCTGGGAACAACTCGGTAGAACAACTCGCCTTTCCACAGCTAAAAAACTATACCACCAAATGTTAATGTTTTTTGGCATTCCACAAAATGAATTCAAATATTTAAACTGTTTCGCCTTTTTTTATTATCGATAATTTGAGGTGCCTTAAGAACATGAGTCTACACTTTCAGTAACATTTATTAGGTGCCTTAAGAACATGAGCCTAGTCTTCAGCAACATTTGCCTTTAGAACATCATGGACCCGAAATGTGCTACGGTAAGGTATGGACCACAGGCAAAAACGGCCCAGCAACATTTCAGGGACCCAAGATGAATTTACGATGGCATGCACTAGGACAGAGAGCAGATGCAGTTATTAGTAATCTTGGACGGAGCCACCTCACCGTTTCCGATCAACACATGCTGTGATTGTTTACAAGCGCTGTAAGCGATCACAGTATCTGGCGAACTTGCATGGCATATGGCAGAACCTTTTTGTCCATTCTGTGTTTTACCTTGCCGGCAACACTGTTTCCAGCAACATGTGTCTGGTCGACCAGCAACTTTGCGTGCGATTTTTAAGCAACGACCTTGCCGCCACGAAAAACCGGTAAAAAAAAATAAATGAAAATCGGCCGCGGACAAGGAAACGCATAAGAAATGCCGAATTTTTTTCTAAAATCAAAAGAGTAGTTTCGTTGATATATTCAAAAGAATATCAATATTGATAATTACGACAACAAAAAACAAACAAAATTATATATCACCTGCATTTAAACAAAATATATATATATATAATATATCAATATCGGTGCCTCGCTGCGGTTGCTCAGTTTCGGTTCGGATCGGCGCAGACAAGACTTTGGCGCGCTTTGAATATTGTTTGAAAATCACAAAATCACATTTTCGACGTTTTTCCTTTTTCCTGTTCCTTTGTTGAGCGACAATGTGTGTCGTTCAGGACCCAGAAGGGCCCAGTCCCTAGAGAATTCCAAAAATCATAGAAATAAATGCAATGAAATGAAATGAAATAGAGAAGAATATATAAGTATATAAATAGTAAGGTTTGTTAGTCAGTGCGAAAAGGCTTTCAAATCATGCCCGTGAAGCCAGGTACCAATGGCGGCGACTACGACTCCCAGGACGAGGCCAGCACGGAGCTGCTGGAGAAGCTCAAGCATCTGGATCGCCGTGTGGACGCCGTCGAGGGTGGCGGCTCTGGCGGCCTCTGCGGTCGGAGGTCGTCCTGCTGGCAGTCGGTCAAGTGGAAATCGGCTCTAAACCACATCGGACTGCTGGTCTCCCTGTCCATCTACTGCGGCGTTGGCGGTTTGGTAAAGACGCGTGTTTCTCCCCCATAAAATGTCTCGATTCCTGATTCCTGATTCCTGATCCGACCTGCTTCTTGTTGGGGAATGGAATATGAAAAGAATAACATTCAACAATAGCGTAATGCCAAAAGCTGAAAATTTTCCAATGTTAAAATAGCGCTGTGTTTGTTTTTCGGGGGCAAAGACGAACACACAAACGTGGGAACACCCAAAATATTTATTGCACTGAAAATACTAAAAATTAGTTCAAAAATGAAGACATAAAAACTATTTTGTACATTTAAGTACCAGACGTACACCCTCTCTCGCTCACCTCAAACAGCTAATTGCCATTGCACATACAACATCTTGTACATACATACATCAGTGAACAGAACAGAACGGAACAGAACGGAACAGAACAGAGGGGTCTGGAGGAGACGATGGGGATGGGGATGGGGTTGGGAATGGGGATGTTGGTCGCTGGTCGCTGGTCGGGGAGGCAACTGCATCATTGAGGTCTCTGCCTCGAGACCCGGAGGCAGTCCATGTGTGACCGCCGAAATTTGGAGGGACCATCAGACCATCGGTCCATCGGGCCATCGGTCTGCCTATCCGTCTGTGGGTCTGTCCGTCCGTCCATTGAAACGGTCGAATGCTGTTGGCTCTTGTCTAAACATTTACATTTTCGCCAATGACGTCGTCGAGTCCGATGGGCGAAATGGGCGCACAGATCCAAAAGTGATGTCGTCAGTCCATGGATGCAGCTGAGGCAGCGAATACGTGCACTGGGGGTTGGGGAGGGGAGATGAGGGGTGGTGGCTTTAATCGCTGTTTCCTTCGACTTGACATATGGCCGAGTGTCGTGACGGGAAGGTATTTGTTATATTGCCTCTCAATTTCCTTGGTAATTAGCATTTTCTGGGTGTAGGTGGCATGAATGGGCGCTACCCAATGATTGAGTTGAATGAACGATACAACAGTCGGTTTTCATGAATGATTCGAATATACACTACCTATATACATGTGTATGCACGTATTATATAAGATATTTTGCATTCTCTAATGGTGTATTGATATTGAGTCTGTTTATAAACTTTTTTTAACACGAATCAGTGACCACTGGGCCAACGGATGATTCATGATGCCTCCAAATTATTTGATACTTCTGGGAAACATCAAGTTTGTGCTTAACCTGACTCCGTCCCTCACAGTATCCTACACTCAACCCACCATCGAACCCGTCAACACCTCGCAATATACATACATACATATGTATATTTGGCAATTTGCGCAGATTTCGGGCAACAAAAGCCATGCATTAATCAAGCAACACATTCGTATTCATCCGAATTATCAAAGACCCCATCCCCACCCTTCCACCCAAGACCGTTCGACAAGACCCTTGGACATAAGTGGCCCCATCCCATCCCATCCCAGCTCCCAGGCCAGTCCATCTACTGAACACACACACACACACACAAACACCACATGTTGGCCAATTATGCACACTTCTCGGCCAAATTGCTCATCAAATTTGTTTCAAATTCACAATTTTTCAAGCGAGAAAACGATTGAACAGCAACAACAAGAAAAGCATTTGTTTTATGTTCTGCGGGGGCTTTTAATTCTTGGGGCCTCCATCGTCGATTTTCACTTGATCCCGTTGCCACCCCCTAGCCACCCCTGGCCACCCCTGGCCACCCACCCTCCTTCGCCTGCTGATGAAAAACAAACTGTTTGATGGGTTGGCGGGGAAAATGTTCTTGAAAAGTGCCACAAACATTTTGCTTCGATTGGAATTTTGATTTTCTTAATGCAATTTATTTGGGATTCTTTTCACCCTCCGTTCACCCCCCACCGCCACACCCCCTCGTCAAACCCTTCTACCTACGCTACGAGTTGTATCTGCAATAAATGCCGGCTGCCAAATGAATCGGAAATGAATCCACCGGACGGACAGAATAGGACCGGACAGAAACGGACTGGACCACTGACACAACTGTCCACATCAGCATATCAGATAACTTGCATGTTTTTTTTCGTTTTCCAACTTTTGTCAAGTGCGTTGTCCCCCTTCCACACACTATCAAATCGGTTCTGGAAAGTTTCTTCTATGATCACAGCTCGGGTCGGAGGTATTTCTGGGAATTGCTGTTGTTCAGCGAACTCTGATTGTCTTTCAAACTAAACGTTTCAAATGAAGTATAAGACTTGTAAAGAGTTGCAAAGAAGGACATCAAACCATCCCAATTATGGTACAACTTTGTATTGCTTTTGTTCACGAGTTTGTTATAAAACAATTGACTACTTATGGGTTTGGTTCTCCTTTTTCTCTATCCTATCCCATCCAGTAATTAAGTCTAGGCTTTCCCCTGGGGTATCGCACTGGAGTGACTCAAATTACAGTCAAACAGCCTCCTTCACATATGGTTTAAAACCAGAGGAGGATGCGTCCTAAGTGAGTGGCAATAAATCATTTTAATTAGCAGTTTGTAGCACACTTGAAGTGCCCATCGATTCGCTTTCTCCTTTCCCTTTCTTTTTGTCCTACTGGTGTGCGTGTGCGTGTGTGTGTGTGTGTGTGAAGTTTGTCAAAAGAGGTGTCCGTCCATTGGAAAACAGAGCTTAAGCCAAACTAAGTTGAAGGCCAAATGAATTAAGTTCTTGGCCAAAAGCCACACAGCAAAAAAGCTATTAGACAACCAACCCAACTTTCACTCTCACTCTCCCTCTCTCTGTTTCTTTCTTTATACAAATACATATATACTGTGTTGTATGTATGTACATTCCAATATAGTCATATGTGTGTGTGTGTTATCTGATTAACTGACCCATCCAAGCCTGTCCAGACATGATTTTTCATATTGGGCCCAATTTGCTGCTCGTCCCTGAAAGGAACGAGGAATCCGAGACCAGGAACCAAGAACCAGGGGAACCAGGAACTAGGCACGGCCCCGACATCATATTGTACGGATGTTTGCCTTTAAATAGCACACATAAAGAGTGGTAGAGGAGGGAACAGTAGTGATAGACCAGTAGTAGGATAAGAAGAAACTATTTTGGCATGTGGCGGCGTTGGGAAACGTTGGAAAATCACGTCACGCTCGCATTAGGAAAATATTTAAAACGTTTCGGCTGACTTTGGACATTTTAATGGTCGCACAAAGTTGAACCAATCGAAAATTGAGTAAAGTTCGACGACCAATAGATCTATATCTTAAAAACCAAGCCATCTACAATGTATGCATATATCGTAGGTATTTAAAAGGAAAGTTATATGTGTGTAATGATCAGAAAATATACTCAAGTAAAGCATTAATAAGAGCTACTTAAGATATATACAACCCTGAGATACTATTTGATCGTTTGCCATCTCTTCCTGCCAATATTTTAGACCGCAATGTCCGTTACTCTTTTCTGTCTTTATTTTCGCTCTAGCTGTCATATTTTCGGACATATAGGCACTAGTCCAGACGGACAGATAGATAGATCAAGAATATATAATATATGGTGTAGGATGCACTTCCTCCTGGCTGTTATATGTAAAAAAAACATGGCATGCCTTCAATTTCTACATCTTCATAATATCTACATCAACATCTAGTCAAATATGCAGATTGCACTTAAATATATGTAACTAGAGCTCCAGAGGTTGACAACTTACATGGTTTTCCATAGATTTTACTTCCCCAACTAATCAAATATAAACCTCAAAACCGCAAGTCAATAAACAAAGTCAAGGAATTTGGTTCAATTTTGGTTTCCTAATGAAATCATTCCACCCCGACGCCTTAATCTAGGCAACACTCAGTTTTGTTTTTGTGTACGGGTTTCGGTTTCGGTTTCGGTTACGGTTTCCACATAATTCTGCTGTTTTTGCTTGCATATTCCAATCATGTACTTTGGGATCCCCGTCCGAAATCGACAAAAATGCGTGCAAATTGTTGAACAATGACAGGCCAAGCGATTCGTTGCGGTACGATACGATTCAGGTCAAGACAAGACAAGACAAGACAAAGATCCATTCCAAAAAAGCGAAACTTTTGGCAAAGTGTTTAAGTGTATTAGTGTGGCAGAGGTACGGGTGCGGGACGAAAGTGATTGGAGGGAGGGCGATGACATGCCCAAAAGATAAGTTTGTGTGGGTCATCAATTGGGGCACGCATGAGGCATACAAATGGATGGCTCTTCGAACCACATTTCAATTTATAACCTTCCAGCGAAAGGCACAGAGATCCAATAGATTGTAGGTCATAAAGTCACTTGACCACGACTAACAGACACCACAAAGAGAGACTGGGAGACTGAGAGGATTGGTTATACACCAGAAGAGAAGCCTTCAACAAAATATCTTCATTATTGCGGCGGCGGCCTCTTTTTGTTTTACATGTGTCAAACCTCAAGATACAAGACACACAATTTTCGGGCCATCCATTCGGCTGGGGCTGGCAATGGGCCAACAGAATAAAATGTACGAGTGGCATGCACCGCCACAAGTGGGTAGTGGGTGTGCGGGTGTGCGAGTGTGCGGGTGGGAAGTGCCATCAAATTATTAACAAATTATGCGACGACAGGCAGGTGACAAGATCCGACAGATTTATGCGGAAAGTCGCCGAGTGTGAAATAAATGTATCCATAAGACGACTATACCACTAGTTCCTCCCCACAGCGAAATTCTCTGGGTCGGGTCGCGTGTCTCCAGCTAAAAATAAACAAGAAATTAACTTAAATTGGGGAACCTCTCTTCTGGTTTTTTACGAGTCCAATTAAGTTCGCATTCTGTATACACACACATACATACATATATTTGGACCAAATATGTATACTTTTTAATATACAGAACACTGCAGAACAAAATAGAGTGCAACACAGACTCACAGACAGACAGGAAGAGGCATCTCGCTTTCAGTAACAGTAGTCTGCCTTCAGTCCATCTGTTATTATGCTGTAATTTAAAGTGTGACCATAACATGATCTGTCTGGCAATGCTAATTAACATAATGTACATGAACAGCGAGAGCTGCTGTTAACTCTCGGCTCTCCACTTATGTATGTAGTACATACTATGTACGTACACAGATGTCGTTCTGTCTCTTTAATACGCAACCAGAAGCGCAATTCACAATATATTTCCCATATTTTGTGCAACAGTGTATAACTTATGGCATATACTATGCGAGTTTACATATACTACAATATCCATGTGCATTTTCCTCTGATTTAGGTCACAAAGTGCATTGGGCTGTTAACCCAAATGCGGAACAATTACACATCAAGCCTCAATCAATCAATCAAGCAATCAACCAACCAACCAACCAACCGTTAATGAGCCACCCAGTGGGAGGATCGTTTTTATCTGCTCTCACATTAATTGTCTGCTCAAAAAGAACATTTTTCACATTAAATCACAGAGTTCATAAAATGCCTGATAAAAGATTCAACAAAAATATTTTGTGTCATTTCAATCTTTCTTAAATCAAAGAGCTGAACCAGCAAAAATTCTATAGAAATATATTTGGTAATTACCCACAGAAAGCAATTGTTTCCTCAATGCCCTCCTCCTTTCAGACAGTCTTCATTGGAATCGCAAAATCTATTATATTTTCCTCAAGAGTCTGCGTTTTTCTTTCATTCTTAAATCTGAATGGACACAAATTTGTAATGCCAAAAATGTTGTTGTGTCGCGCACAAATTTATTGAACTTAAAAATGTTATAAAAATAGTCAAAATTGTTTCCAGTCAAAGTCAATTTTGTTTGCCATAAAAATAACCATTTGTGGGTTTTCAATCGACGAAGCCAACGTTTGTTTTTATTTCATTTTCGGCCTCTTCCCTCCCAAACTGCAAACTATATTTAGTGACAATTTCGATTCTATTACTTTCTTGGGGATGCATGGAATGGAATATAATGCTTGTCCCAATGCAGATCGAAATTTCCATCCGTCCGTCCTTCGATTGTAACTTTGAATAAACGATCGTGAAGGGTATTCAACGATTTGGCGCAAATTTTGAGTCTTTGTTTTTTTGTTTCTTTTTTTCTTGGCCGGCGGCATCTCCCACGCCTTTGCGCGGTTTATGGGGACGTCATTGTTTATTGGCCTTCCAGACACACACACACACACACTAGTTGACAACAACAACAACAACAGCAACAGCAGGGAATTTTCTTTTGGGTCTGCCGAAAGAGAAAAGAAATCACATTTTTCTTAATCACTTTTATTTCATTGTTGTTTGCCTTTACGCATCTCGCTCACATCGTTTGCTGCTGTTGATTTTTCCTTCGTTTTCCGCTTTCCTTTTGTCTTTTGTGGTTTTTCTTGGGTCTGGCCCAGGCGGCGTATGAGTAATATTCACATTCAAGCACATTTTTTATGCTCTGGCTCTGGCCAAACAAATAATAGATATACATATATAGAATACATACATATATGTATTAACATATTCCTCGTTTAGTTGCCTGTCGGTTCTATCTTTAACCGTGAAGAAAATTCATTTGAAAAATTCCTAGTCGACATTGAGTTCGTCCACCTTTTGCAGTAGCTAAGAAAAGTCAGTTGCGATCCTCAAGTCGGGAACTTTATCATAGACGATCGATCGATCGATCGATCATATCACACAAACAGTATCAAAGACCTCGACCCCCCCCCTCTCGCCGCATTCATTCAGTTTTTGATTCTCCGCGAAACCAGGGAAATAAATTATCTGGCTGCCAAAACAAACTATCCATAAAAACAGGCTGGAATTAATAATTTGTACAATTTATTATCAACCAAAAATAATAAACTACCGAGACACCGAGTCCCGTACCGAATACATGAAATCAAATTCAAAATCAAATTCAAATTCAAAATCAAATTCAAAATCAAATGAAATTTCACGTTTTGTTATTTTGGCTTTCGTTGCTCTCGTTTTGGATTTGATTTATTTGTTTTGTTAGCTTAAAAATTGCGGAAGAATTTCTGTTCTTTTGATTGTTGTTTGGGTTTTCCAAGGGAGGCGTGGCAATGCCACTGCCGCTGCCACTGCCACTGCCGCTGCCACTGCAGTGTAAAATTTTCATTTGGCAACGAAACAAACAATCAAACACGCGTTAACCGCCGAAAATTACCCAATTTATGTGGAGCTGGCGTGTCAAGGCTGTTCCCAAGATATTTTTGCGCTTCTGCTGACTTCTTTTCTGTTTTGGTGTTGAGGTTGTTGTAGTACTTTCTGTTGTGCTGGCAATTTTCAGAAGGAAGTGGCTCATAAAAAAGCGTTCGACGTCGTATTAGCATAATTGAAACGGAGCATGGGAAGCATGGGAAGCGCTTCGCCTCGGTGTTTGGCCAAAAGAAAAACCCAAGAAGAAATCGAAACCGGACGCACTTTGTTCGTGACAAGGGGAATGCCCTACGAACAGGGGGGAGGGGTCGGGTGACAAGTCGAGTAATCCGATTGGAAGGTACTGATATAATCTTTTGACATTGTTATGCCCTTCCAACGGCTGGCTTACTGGTTTTAATATCTTATAATTAAAATCTGAGAATTCAGACCTAAGAAGTCTGAGGGATCCCCACTTAATCGTTTCGATCTCCTTGAAATCTCATAGCGATTACTCGATCAACTTTTTCCAGAGTCTTCCTCCAAAAAGATCTTCCCTGAAGTGTACTTTGAATGTTCAGATGGTAAACAACTGCCATGAAAGAAAAATAACTAACCCAATTATACACTCTCCACTGGCTGTGGGAAAACACTTTCCCCGAAATCCACCGCAGCAATTATCAGAAAGCAAAATCATGGTAGTGGCAGCAGCAGACGAAAAACGACAAGGATTCAAAACAGAGAAGGAGGGCCAAAAAAGCTAACTAGAACTTGGCCTCGCGGACAAGCTGGCGCCTTGCGTGCAGCACGTGCACTAAGCCAAACCCGTATCCGAACACGGACCCATTAACTCCCCCTCCCGCCCATCGACAGTACCCGCAGTACCCGAGCAGAGCACATCTCCAACTCCTCAGATTGACGAAGCTTTGATTGTTTTTTCGCAGGTTGTAGCAGTCGACACAATCTTTAAGAAAACTCGACACGCAAATCAAACGCTGAAGCAACTCAATTTTTAAGGCAACTCGGCAATAGAGACTTAAAAGGATATCCCAGGGTAGCAGATGGACTATTGGGCATAGTATATAGTACAAACAGACTTCGACTTCGACTTCGACACAAGGAACAATCGAGAGGAGAGCCTGCAAGGCTTCAGAGCATCGATACTTTGCAGAGCAGCCGGTGGGGCACATGCGCAGTGTTGCTTTAAGATCGATAACTTCTTATCGTGGCGGTCACTTTGAACAGCAGCTATGCGTAGGACTAAGTCAGAGAAGCTTCCGGATAGAGATATTTTCTTGATTTAGCTCAAGAGCAGCAGTTTTTTATTACAGTATTACAAAAAAAAATGTAAAGATCAAAGATTAATTTAGTAAATTAAGCTGAGCTTCTGATTTCCCCCTGGGACACAGGGTATCCCATAGTGCACAGGGTATCCCATTGTGCACAGGGTGTCCCATAGTGCACAGGGTGTCCCATACTGCACAGCGTCGCCAGACGTCTGTGCCATCGCCAAAGTTGCGTGTAAAATTTTTGCATGTCAAAATGGCGTTGATTAATGATTGCCCTGTCGATGTATGTGCTCGTGTGTGTGTGCTCGTGTGTGTGTGGCTGTTCATGTTTGTGCGTTAAATGCATATAATGCGCATACGCAACGTTTGACAAGAAAAAGGCAAGCAAAGGAAAGGATGCATGACGCCGTTCTTTTTTACCAACGCCCGACCTCAAGCGGTAAACAATAAAAACACTTACACTCTTTCAAAAATGTAAATGTATGTATGTATGTGTGTGTGTGTGTGTACGAGCACTCACACATATGCAAATAGACTGATGTCAAACTTTTCTGAACTTTGACAGGCAGCAAAATGCATTAAACGCTAGTCCTATGCAAAGATGGAAGCAAGGAAGCAAGGAAGGAAGGAAGGAAGAAACTTGTGGAAGTTTCCCAAGTGTATTATGGAAATTTATGCAGTGAGATAATTTTGATAAATTTCCAATCGATTGGGGGGGTGTGGGGTACAAGGTAATTACGTCAGAAAGGGAAATGGGAAGGAATGGCGGCTGGGGAAAAGGGGATGAGGCCAGTTGTCTGGTAACTATTACAGGGCAGGGCAGGGCGGGGCAGGCAGGCCTGCTTGTTAAGCTACTACCACAGTCTGCTGTGAGATTTCTTCTTGCAACATTTCGCAAATACCTTCGATACATCAGATACATTTCTGCCGTTTTTATGATTATAAAACTCAATTGCAGTCTTTATTTTCGTAATTGAAATACATGGAACATGTGCATGGGTTCCCTAACAATAACAACTTTCGGGATCAGCCATGCAGGACAACAATATGTCGAGCTTGGCCTTCATTTCCTTCTCTTCACCATTCTAGTGGTGGCTAACTCCTTTCGTCTGCTGGTAGCAGATTTTGGCCAGCTTCCAATTTCTTGCTAGCACATCCGCTGTGGATCTGGCTCTGGTTCTGTTCTGAACCTTGGCGCTTTCATTTCCGTTTTTAGCAAACCCAAAGGGGGTTCTATGACAGGGATAAACAGGCAGAAGATAAAGACAAAGGGACACCACGGTAGGCCTGTTCACTGTGCGCAGTGGCACTGGAAAGCTGTCAGTCTGGAGGAGTGGGGTCCTCCTTATCAGTTCTCCTGCGCGATACCAAAATATTCATATTCCTTCTGACACCCCGACAAACTGTTTATAGCTAGCGTTCATTGCCATGGGTCGTCCTTGATTGGGTTACAAGTGATGTCACTCCATAGGAGCTGCCATTCCAGATGTCCCAGATAACTGGTCTATCCATTATCTATTAAAGATCACTTGAAGCTCACAGCAATTTTGTGGCCCCCTTTCCCTTGCCCCACCCAAGCAAAGCTATCAGTTTCATGGTTTGACCGCGCTCTGTCCAAAAATGATGCCTTCGCGTGTAAATTGGAAAAAGCGAACACACAAATCCTCATCAGCCACAACAAGGCGGCGGGCCAAGAACAGCAATCTCATTAGCCAACAGAAACCAATCCAATCCCATCCATCCGGCAGCTGGCCCCAACACAGTGTCAATCAATGTCTCCACCTCCGCCTCTGCCTCCGCCTCCACAGGCTGCGCTCTCTGGACAGCTGCCAAAATACGGGGTGTGGGGGGGTGAGGGGGGGCATAAGGGGCTATGGCTATACATCAGAAGTAAGCGCGAGAGAACATAATTAAAAAATTAAAAAACTATTTCGCCCTGTCTGTCCACGGTGTTGTTCTTCACTGTTTTTATTGTTGTTTTCTTTTGGTTTTTTAACTAATGATTTGTTGGTGTGTTCAACATTTCTGCGGCTCATTAATCTATGGGGCCAAGACACCTGGGCATTCGGTGGGGGGCGGGGGGCTGTGTTAGAGATCATCTCTGTGGAAATACTTGGAACTGGGAACTCAAATGGAAACAGTTTATCATGGATATGCTCACATGGTGAAATTGGTTTCCTCAGCTTCCACCTCGGGCAGAGATTGAAGATAGCTTCTTTAGGCACACATACCATATATGTACCTCCTATCGCTAACTATCACTTCCTCCATCTCGCGTCACTTCGGTCATGCCATGCCATGTGGCACACCACGCTCAGTCGAACCGTAAGGCCCCTTTGACCTGGCATAGCATAATCTTTGGGCCGTCAGGATGCCATGTTTGGCTTACACACATCACGGGTAGCGGCCAAAAACGCCCACAAATCAAATATGAAAAACTCTTTATTGTTCGCAGACAGTTCGTGGTCGGGGTCCGTCTCGGGGTCGGGGTCGGGGGCAAGTGTGTGTTGCGGTTGCGAGTGTATTAGCTTTAACAGCTGATTTTTTTGTCGTGGCATGCAAATCGCGCGCGTGTGGAGTCGCTGCCCCCTGGCTGCCACATTTTAATATAATTTTTTTTGCTTTGCTTTGCTTTGCTTTGCTTTGGTTTGGTTTTGGCCAAACGTCTGTCACGTCCTGATGGTCACGCAAGAGGGTGGAAAGCTGGTGTGTGTTTTTTCGGGATTTTTGATACTTTGATAAGAGTTGGGTAAGGGGTGTGGGGTGTGGGGTGTGTGGTGGTTAATGGGAAAACGAATACAAACTTCCAGTTTAGGGAGGTATTAAGGGATTGTATGTACTTACAGAACTCTTCCTTCTTTGATTCGAACTGCTCGAACTAATTGGTGTACTTCGATAACTGGAACTGGAACTGGAATCGTGTATTCGTACTTTCACCAGTGCCAGTCCTCTCCTCATTCTACTCATCAAACTTGGTCCAGGGGGAAATCAATGTACATTGAGCCAAAATCTTGGTAATCATCATCATCATGTGTACATATGTCAATGTGTGTGTGTGTGTGTGTGGTCCATTGTCTAGACCTGATAATCATCACTGTCATCTCTGAACTGGGCCCCCAAACGATTCCGCGTCCTTTTCCATCTCCTAGCATACTGGGGGTAAGTACACAGATCCTTTGTCTGTTTGTCTGTTGTTTTGGGGCTCGAATTGGGGTCAAGCACTGGGCATTAGCATAAAAGAAACATCCAAAGGCGCTCCAGGAATCTATGGCAATGGGGGAAATGGCACTTACATGGTGCTTTTGTTGCGTATTGTGCCACGAAATTGGTTAATTAGCCGCAGGTGGGGCTCCCAGTGCTGCGCTGCTCTGTTCGCTGCTCGCTGCTCGCCACTCGCCACTCGACACTCGCCGCACTCTCCCTTCGGAGCCACGCACTCCCATCACATCACATCATTAGCATTTTTCATTTCCCTTCTGCTTTGGTTGAATTTTAATTTGATTTTATTGGTGTGTGATCTTTTCTTTTTTTGGGTTGCCATCTCTTTTTTGGGGTTACGGGCCAACAGGCCGACCTTGGCCATAATAAGCAAGTGCACACATAAATATGTCAAGTGCCAAAAGTGCGAATGGAGTGGCTCGCTATGGGCGGTCCCCGTGGGGTCTGCTGTGCCGTTGGCCATAAAGCGCAATAAACGTTTATGTTTATGATTATAATTGGGGCTGTGCTCTGTGCTGTGTGTCAACAGTTCTTTAAGTGTGCGATTGGTAACAGTCCCATCCAGCTGTCAAATCTCAGATACCTTTTATACTACCCAGAATGCAAAGGAAACCCTAATAAAAGCATTGGCATATTGTAGAGTCCATGTATGTATGTAATTTCTGTTGGCTTTCTATGATCCACATTTCCCGATACATACATATGTACATAACAATTCGATATGGATACGCTAACATTAAATCATTTAACAATTGTTAAGTCATTATACTGTACAAAGATCTATGGATGTGGAGCCCTCAAACCATTCGTTTTTATTACCCTGCGCAGCACACTCAATAAATAATCAAAACTTAATGAACTGACAGCGATTTATACAGCAGCAGCGGCAGCGGCAGCAGCAAGAACAACAAGTTTCCAGAATTATGTCTGTCTAATTTGCTATGAAATCATAAACTCATAAAATCAACAAACCAAAGTTCGTGGAGATGCCGCAGATGCTGACGATGCCAACGATGCCGACGATGCCGACGCTGCCCACCCGCGATTTTTACCGCGCGCGACAGAAAACGCACCGAATTGGAAAATCTTCAAAAGTGTTTTCCCCCCCCATTTACAGCACACAGCTAAGGGGTGGGGTGGGGTGGGGAGGGAGAGTGAGTATGGAAGGGAAAGTGGAACAATGTTTAAGGTTACAACGAAATCAGTTCCGTGGGGCGCCCATCAGACGCCAGGCCGTTGGTCATTTTCGCATTCGCATTCGCACTCCGCCTTCCATTTGCCCGACTTCCGCAAGTTTTACTCTCTCTCCTTCTCCCTGACTGGGCGGGACTGGTCCTTGGCATGGCGGTCATTGACGCCCCCGGATCTAATTTTCAATAAATAATATCAATTTATATTTATTATGTACGAGTGTGTGTGTGCATGGAAGTTGCAAGGAGTGAGGAGAAAGGGTCTGCGCCCTCAAAGTAATTTTCATAAATACAGAATTTTGGTGTAATATTTATTATTTATTGTTATTTGTGTTCAAGTTTGCTGCGAGTGCCTCTTGCTTGTAATATTCTACAGATGGTGAGGGCAAAGTTGCATAAAGATCTTGAAAAGAGGATCCTTTAGCATTAAGAGATTTCAAATCGTTCTTTAAAGTTCATATCAGAGTCCTAGGTCCCAAGCCAAAGCCAATTCATGAAAAAAAGATCCTGAAATATGACCCTCTATGCCATTATTCCGAAAAGTAAGCTTTCCCTTTTTTTTTACGCATTTTTGTGTGTGTTTTTGGTATACGGAATCAATCTGTGACCTTCTGCTCTTTGGTGCGGCTGTTTTGGGGCTGCCACTGGCCTGACTGGCTGCCACTCTGTCTGTGGCTTGTTTACTGACCATCGTAGCCTGCTTTTGGACGCTCGCAGCGCCGGAAATGAATTATCACCCGCTAAATGGGCGCGAACATCATTATTATGGCCGCAGCGAAAGCATTTGTTTTTTCTGGTTCTGCTGGGATTTGTGTTTCTGGTTGTTTTTTGTTGCTGCTCGCTCTTTCATTATTTATTTTAAGGAAGAAAAATGGCCCTGGACATACAACCTACACATACATACATACATACATAGGATGATGTTTTATATTAAAAACCGGGAGCGGCTACTGGCGCTGCCAGGGATTACTGGACATGTTGCTGCATCTGGTTGTGTCAATCTTGCTTAGGAGAAGCCTCAAGCCCCAGCCCTGTTTTCCAGATGGCCAGGTGGACATACTGAGGAGGGGCTGGGGTGCGGGTGAAGAGGGTCACTCCATTATTTCCATATGTCGTGCGTTAATTGCCGTACAAGCTGGAGCTGGAACTGGGCTGGAGTCCTGGAGGCGCAGGCGGAGGCCTCAGAGTTGGCGGCGTGAGATTTATGGTCTGCAAAGTGGGGCGACAAAGTGACAAGTGCCTTAAGCCTTAAGCCCTTTTGCATGGAGTTCTAAGGCAGGGCAAACACTTTGGCAAACAGTGATTTTATAGCCAGGACTTTATGGCAGCAGAGAGGAGGCAATTTATCATAAATTTCGTCTGAATGAATGGTGCTACTTGACGAAAGAGTGACTGTACCGAAGGCGAGTAAGTGCTTGAGGAATAGGCTCAATGGAATGTTAGTTCCACTCATAACTTTAGTTTTAGTCACAGCTTTCTCTCGATCACTGTTTGGCCAGTCACTGAAGGTCTGATGCCAACACTCATTTATCAGGGAAGGGGGAGAGGCCAAATCCTGGCTATCCCTTGCACATCTCAGGGGATCTCTCGCCCAAAACCGCAGGCTGTCCTGCTTGGACGTTCTCTGATTCAAAGAGAGAGCGGAGAGAGCGGAGACAGTCCAATGGCTGTCCAATAATAATTATAATTTATGCGCAAGCACAGAGAATAAAGCCACAAGCAGACACAAGCCCCAACTGTGAAGGGGAGGGGTAGTGTGGGGGAAGCCAAAGCTGATGCTATGTCTGTGGCTGTGGGTGTACGTTTAATTTAACGCTTGTCTACTGTGCTTTTTCTGCTAGCAAATTATAGATCTGTCGCCCTGTCTCTCACTTTTTAGCTATCATGGTCTGTGCGTATCCACACATAGGACATACATACATAAGGATATATGTATGTGCACCAATTGGAGTTGGACAAGTTGTCGCCGTCAATGTTTTTGAAAAGTTGTGACGGAGGAACTAGCTGGAGACCCAGCCAGGGATTGAGCTGGGAACAAAACTAATTAGGGAAATGCCCCAAAGTCCCAAAGTCGTGAGTGGAAAATGCAACTTCAAATCTCAAACTGAGTGAAGGAAAACCAAAGAAAAGGCTGCAATTAATCAAATGGGGCGAAGACAGGAATTTAAATCAACTCAACGAATCTTCTTCCCATTCCAGGCTTGGACTACGACTTGGACTTGGACTATATCAATGTCCAAAGTGAGGGAAATACTTGTGGGGGGGTGGGTGGTACAGTGTGGGGGTGGGGCTCAAGGGTGACCATACATCTTCCATCGCCTGCTGGACGCTGTGTGAGAATGAAAAATTGTCTGACACATTTAAATTGAATATTCACGTTTTGGTTTCTTCTTTGTTCTTTCTTCTTTTGGCCAACGCCATTTCTTCGATCTGCTGTTAAAAATAAAACTCGAAATCGATTTGTACAAACTATTTTTATAACGAAAACAGCAAAAACTGAAGAGAAAGAGGAGCGCAGCGTTTTATTCTTAAAGTTAAACAAATTTGCTTGTGATGATGTGCGAGAAATTGAATGAAGACTCAGCGCCGATTTCTTTCTTTCTTTCTTTTCGTTTTCTTTTCGCACTTGAGATGTGAGACATCAAAAAGCTGAACAACATTTTCGAATTTATTCAAGAATATTATTTGCTACCTTTTGGGGTTTGAAGGTCAAAGGTTGATGTACAAATTTCTTGTTATTCTTCTTGGGGGGAGTCCATTATGTTTGGAGTTCATTGGGGGTGACCTTGGAAGAACTTTAATGGATATTTCGCTTCCTGTTGCAGATATTTCGCCACTTGGAGCGTCCCGCTGAGGTGCAACGTCTCACCGATCTGAAGGATGTGGTCAAGAGCCAGAGGGAACGCTTCATGAGCGCCATACTGAACAACACCGAGGTGAACAATCTCAACGAACTGTTGTCCTTTGAGCTGGCCAAATATGAAGCGGTAAGCATGTGATCTTTCCTATAATCTCATTGATTCCATATCATTTTGGGGGCGGGGGGTGCTCGGGCGTTCAGGCTGTTCAAAAGGCGGCCGAAGGGGGGCTGCTTATAGTTGCCGATAAAGACTTTCCAGAGCCCTACGAGCGATGGAGCATACTGCAAGCTGTGTTCTTCTCATCAACTGTGTTAACCACCATAGGTAGGTCCTGGATGGCAGCCAGACTTAGAGATAGTTTATGATGTTTATTCGTAACCTCAGGATATGGCAACATTGTGCCAGTGACCACCGGCGGACGGGTGTTCTGCATTTGCTTTGCCCTCATCGGCATACCCTTTACGCTGACGGTGATTGCCGACTGGGGTCGACTCTTTGCCACCGCCGTCTCGGTGTTTGGAAAACACATGCCCAGTGAGTGCACTAGGCCTAGGATTGGGATTACTCTATCTACTATCTTGTGATTCCTTTTAGCCAAGCCAAAGTTCACAAATTTCATAGGAAAGACCTGGTTCTACGCCATTCTGGCTGTTGGCTTCTTGGGCGTCTACCTGGCCGCCGGCGCTGGCCTGCTCCTGCTCTGGGAAGACGACTGGACCTTCTTCGATGGCTTCTACTTCTGTTTCATCACCATGACCACCATTGGGTTCGGAGACCTGGTGCCAAGTAGGTGCCCCCAAGTAGAGCGTACATACGGAAGCTTCATCTTCGCCTCGTCTTTCAGAGAAACCCAACTATATGCTGCTCTGCACTCTGTACATTCTCATTGGCCTGGCCCTGACGTCGACCATTATCGAGCTGGTGAGGCGTCAGTATGCCACCAGTTGGGCCAAGTTGCAGGTGAGTTAATCCCGAAAGCTACCAGGCTGCAAATTAAATTTTGTTTGTTTCGCTCTGCAGGAACTTTCCGGTCCCATGGCGGAGACTTTGCGTCGCTTGGGCGAGACAGCCGGCACGGGTCTGGACTATGCAGCCCTCCAAAAAGTTTTGACCGTAAGTATATGTATGTAGTAGTCCCCCCTCCGAATAGTCTCTATACACAGTGGCTTTTGCAGGTTTCCATGCCAAAGTGGAACAGCAAGAAGAACGACCATAGCCCGGATATAGCTGCCCTTGAGGCCATCACCAATGCCATTCTGAAAGAGGTGAAGGAGGCGCAAAATAATAAGCCCAAGGTCCTGCAGATCGTCATCTACGAGTCCTCCGTCTAAGGAGGATAATCCAATAATCTAATCTACAGCATAATCTTTGGCACACTGCAAAAAATATCAGAAAATATCACAGTTACGATTAGTTAGGCTTGAATTGAGTTTCGGGAGGGACGAAGGAAGCGAGGAAGGAAGGGAGGGAGGGTTGAGGAGTTAGGGTTCGACTGGCTAAAGGGGTTCCCGGGTACTGTACCACTGCCAGACTTCCATAAGTTAATGTCTGTACTTATAGCTATTATATAGTCAAATGTCTAGGCAATGATATTGCTCATACGTACTGAGGTCACAAACATACACATACTATAAATAATTATTTATTTAAAGCGGGGAGGGGGCGGGGCATAATATATAATATATACATAGCTATGTACACATATGTATATTATAGATATAAATGATTTTTTTTTGTTTAATGTTAACCATTAACCTAAGTTATCTATAACATTATTAGTACCTCTTGTCCATGCGGTGTATAAATGTCAACTCTGAAATAAACCTGAAGAAAAACCTACAAAATTCGCATACTATACTTTATGAAGAATAGATATATTAGAGATATCTACATATATCTTCTGATATCCAACAACTGATCTGTAGGGAATAGATCCCATAGTAATTTGTTGCATATGGTTTAACCGCAAGCCTAACCTTAGCTCTGTCAAGCTTGTTTTAGTAAGCTTTTGTCCCAACTGTTGACCATCGAAAGGAAAGCTCACAAAGCTCAGTCCAGTGGAACTTTCAGTCGAAGCAAAGCAAAGCAAAGCCCACGCCACAAGAAAGTTCCCGTTAAAATTGAATAGCGAGGAATAGGGCGGCCGAGATCGTGGTGCACATCATATGATCCAATCCCAGGCGAACCGAACCCAGCCGAGCCCAACCGATCCCTCCTCGTGATCGTTGTTGTCGTTGTGTCGTTGTGTCGTTGTGTGTGTTCGCTTTGCTGTGTGTTTGGTTTTTGTTGGACTGTCATTGTTGGCTATAAAAGTAGTTCGCACTGCCGGGGGTCGCTAGTCCCCCATTGGAGGGTCTGAGAAGTGTGCGACGCGTCGGTTCATCATTTGTGATTTACTATATACATATGTATATGTACATACATATTTTTGCTACCCCTACTGTCTACTGTCTACTGTCTACCGTCTAATACATGCCATTGTGTGGGTTGATTTTTGTATAATTTTTTGTTTCTACTTTTTTTTTTTTTTTGTGTGTGGAGGAGCAGTCTGTGACATTTGGGGGCGCATCGGTCAGTTGTGCGCTGGACGAGCAGCGGCAAACATCCGGTTACCTAGACATTATCCGTACTCCGTATAATCCGTATCCGATATCCGATCCATCAATCGAATCGCGCATGGAAATCTTATAAGGCTTCCAGACTCCGTCTCGTGGTGTGAGAGTTTGGTTGTGTTATTTTTTGGGTTTTTGTTTTTTGTTTTTGCATTAGTGTTGGAAAGTGGAAAAACTGAGAAAAACTAAGAAAAACTGATCTGATCTGATCTGAATCCTCGCCAAAAAGTATGGAGGTGCTGAAGAAAGACGCCGCCATGGGCTCCCCGAGCAGCGTCTTCTACTTCCTGCTGCTGCCCACCCTGGTCCTGTGGTACATATACTGGCGTCTGTCCCGGGCCCATCTCTACAGGCTGGCCGGACGACTGCCGGGACCGCGTGGCCTGCCCATAGTGGGACACCTGTTCGACGTGATTGGACCTGCTTCATGTAGGTGTTGCTTAAGGGAGACTTTGCACCCCATTGATCGATTGATTCCCTTTGATTGCAGCTGTTTTCAAAACAGTCATCCGGAAGAGCGCCCCCTTTGAGCATATCGCCAAAATGTGGATCGGCCCCAAGCTGGTGGTCTTCATCTACGATCCGCGCGATGTGGAGCTTCTGCTCAGCAGCCATGTGTACATCGACAAGGCATCCGAGTACAAGTTCTTCAAGCCCTGGCTGGGCGATGGGCTGCTGATTAGCACAGGTGAGGCGGGGCTTGGCTTGGGATGGGATGGGATGGGAGATGGTGCCACTTGTGTGGTTTAAACTAATGTAAATTGGGCAATTTCGAAAATCATAAATTAATTAAACGATTTGTAAGCCTGACAGTTGGCACAACAATGCCTCAGCAAATTGCGTCTATAAATAAAATCAACGCCACTGTGGGGGAGGGTAGTGTATCCATCTCTTTCCCAACACTGTCTCACTCTCACTCTCTCTCTCACTCCCTCTCTCTCTGTGTATATATTTAACAGGTCAAAAATGGCGTTCGCATCGCAAACTAATCGCACCCACATTCCATTTGAATGTCTTGAAGAGTTTCATCGAGCTGTTCAACGAGAACTCCCGCAATGTGGTGCGGAAGCTGCGTGCGGAGGATGGACGCACATTTGATTGTCATGATTACATGAGTGAGGCGACTGTGGAGATTCTATTGGGTAAGTCACCAACACTGGCATGAGATTACACAAAAGTACAGTCAACTCACACGAACACGGGCACGCACTGACACTCACACACAGACTCAGACTCGATTCGGTTTCGCTTCCAACACATTCAATGACCAGCCTCATTTTATACACGTTTGCGTGTGTCCATTCATATATATATATATATATAGTGTATATATATATATAGTATCTGTACTATATGCCACAATTGAGCGCAGACCCATTTCCCTATATACTCCTACAGCTCGCACAAATCAAAATCAAAAATGTCTTTTTATTGTCCATTTACCGCTTTTGTCATTCCATACAATTGACACAAAAGAAATATACATATATATATATATATATTCGACTGTACAGGTGTACATATATTTGATCCCTCTCCTAATCTAAATCTAACCAAATTACATTACTTCAAACCCTGGCAAACTGCTGAAAACTGGAGCTCCCAGGACCCTCCAGCAGGTCTCCCCAATCAATCGGATTTATCTCTAGATTTTATATACCTATTGTATACTATTTCGGTAGCAGGTAGCATGCCCTTATGATCCTCTTGCAATATTGTCCCTTTTTGTATTAAATTACCAATCAAAACAGTCCTACTTTCTAGGCCATTTCACAGGAACGTTTCATAATTCCATTAAGGGATATCGTGAAATAGGACAACAGATCCCCAATCACCACAGATCAACAATCGCTAGGAGCCAGCCATTAACTGGCATTATCGATCAGAGAACCATTCAGTTATCGACAGGCAATAGACTTAACGCCAAACACGTTTCGTGGCTGGGGCAAAAAGTGAAACTGCCACCCAGAGTGGGACAGTTGGCCTGCTGCCCGCTACTGTATGCAGATACACGGCCAAATGTTAATGACATTGTCGCTTTATTAGCTCAAAACTGCAACCGATTGCGGATTGCGGATTGATTTCTAGGCCATTGCATAATCCAGTCGCAGTAGCCATCAATTGAAGTGCAGCCAAAAGCCAAGCCGAGATTAGAGAGCGAGAGCTCCTCCCTCCACTGAGCTGGGCAGAGCTGGGCCGAGGCGAGCAATTAAAGGCACGTCGCATTGCCATTAAGCGGCTTAATCAGGAAAATTTGAATGCAACTGCGGCCTGTCTGCGATATGCCTGTTGAGGTTGAGGTTGAGGCAGAGGCGAGGTTGATGTTCCTGTTGCCTCTGCCACTGGCACTGCCACTGCGACTGCTGCTGCTTCTACTGCTATAATGATGGGGAGGTCTGACGCAAACGGACAATTAGCAATTAAGACGTGAATAACAACAGAACAGAACAAATAATTTGTATGAAAACCTGGGAAAATGTTCAATTTGAGAAATTAATGCGAGATGGAGAAAATTGGATAGGAAAACCAACCCAAATGTCATTGCATAACCAGTACTTCCCTTTGCGAATTTAGCTCCTGCATAGTAAAGGTTGAAATCGAGGATATTATGGGATACGCTCCATCGCCAGTTTTCATATAGAATTTCCCACAGCACACTAAATTCTAGCCTACACTCGGCGGGTAAAGTCCGTCCGTAAGCGTGTGCTTGTGCCCCCCCCCCAGCTATAGGTCTACTTATGCATTGTATTTACAATTAGAAAGCCGGGACAGAAGCAGGGACAAGCTCACTCGCCTGTTGTATGATTGTTAAGTTCAATTGGCGCTTGGGTCAGTCGAGTGCATTCCACTTCTCCCGTAAATGGACAGGGATTGAAACTGCGCGATTTTGTCGGAGTCACTCAATGACAGCCTGATTCTGATTCCGATTTGGATTCTAATTCTAATTCCGATTTCAATTTTAATTTCGATTGCGCCCATTCCAGAGACAGCCATGGGTGTGTCGAAGAAGACACAGGACAAGTCCGGATTCGAGTATGCGATGGCTGTGATGCGGATGTGCGATATTCTCCATGCCCGCCACCGGAGCATCTTTCTGCGTAACGAGTTCGTTTTCACCCTGACGCGCTACTACAAGGAACAGGGTCGTCTGCTCAGTATTATCCATGGCCTAACCACCAAGGTCATTCGTAGCAAGAAGGCGGCCTTCGAGCAGGGTACTCGGGGGTCTCTGGCCCAGTGCGAACTCAAAGCGGCCGCCCTAGAGAGAGAGCGCGAGCAGGAACAGGCGGAGATTGGCTCTGGGAGCAATGGTGCTGGTACTGGAGCTGGTGCTGCTACTGGTGCTGCTACTTCTACTGGTACTGGTGAGGGCACACCTGTCGCCGGGCTCTCCTATGGGCAGTCCGCGGGCCTCAAGGACGACCTAGATGTGGATGACAACGACATTGGGGAGAAGAAGCGCCTGGCCTTTCTCGACCTGATGCTGGAGAGCGCCCAGAACGGAGCCCTCATCACGGACACGGAGATCAAAGAGCAGGTGGATACGATTATGTTCGAGGGCCATGACACCACCGCAGCTGGCTCCTCCTTCTTCCTCTCACTGATGGGCATACACCAGGAAATCCAGGATCGTGTGATTGCCGAGCTGGATGGCATCTTCGGTGACTCGCAGCGCCCTGCCACGTTCCAGGACACGCTAGAAATGAAGTATCTGGAGCGCTGCCTGATGGAAACGCTGCGCATGTACCCCCCAGTGCCGCTGATCGCACGAGAGTTGCAGGAGGATCTGAAGTTGAACTCTGGCGACTATGTTATACCGCGCGGAGCCACGGTGACGGTGGCCACCGTTCTATTGCATCGCAATCCCAAGGTCTACACCAATCCCAATGTCTTCGATCCGGACAACTTTCTGCCCGAGCGTCAGGCCAATCGGCATTACTATGCCTTTGTCCCCTTTTCCGCGGGACCACGCAGCTGTGTGGGTAAGTACCGTTATAATACTGGGACTTTGCTGAAAATTATCGATAAATATCGATGGACATATCCAAGCACTAACCAAGTTACCACTTTAATTACACAAATTTTGCGATGCGATGAATATCCAGCTCATGTACATAAGTATCTTTTTCTTTTTGTTTTTCGATTTCATCATTTAGGGCGCAAGTATGCGATGCTTAAGCTCAAAATTCTACTCTCGACCATCTTGCGGAACTATCGCGTGTACTCGGACCTCAGTGAATCTGACTTTAAGCTCCAGGCGGATATCATACTGAAGCGCGAGGAGGGTTTTCGTGTGCGTCTTCAGCCCAGATGAGCACCACAAGTGAAACAAAAAAAACATACAAAAATATATAAAACTAAGGGAAACCTATCCATACATACATACACACATATGTATATCTCTACTTTTTCGCAAGTGATAGTCACCGGTTAATACAGTAATAATAATATGAATATTAAATAATAAAATTGCTTCAACACTCGATTTATTGAAAAAGTTTAGAATAATGTTTGTTTTTTTTTTTCGTTGTTGTTTGTCGCATTTAAAAAGAACAAGAAACCGCTATCATCTCCATTTAAATAGATTTTTGTTTCTCTATTTAATAATTATTCATAACGACTCTTTGTGTAATGATTTTGTCAATAAATTTTCGGTGTAATTATAATATCAGTCCCGTCCCCCATACCATCGATCAATCGATCTATTATCGATTTTGTTGCAAGCTAAGTACGCTCCAATGGAGTTTGAGATCAAATGTGTTATATGTATGTTTGCATTTTATTTCTAACATTATAATTAAATATTGAAATATTTGGACATGTTACAGGTGATTATGCGTGTGTATGTTTACGGAAGGGCTTGTGTGAGTGTGAGTGCGAGTGTGTTTTTTTGTGTCCACTACAGTGGAATTCAAGGAATATTTCAAACAATGGGCCAATTGCTAGAATGCTTAGAATTTTTTTTGCCCAATGCAAAATAATAGCAATTCGACAACTGTACGTTGTATATCGTATTTTATGGAAAACTATGCCTAAACGCCACTCTCCAGCGCCACAGAGACCACAAATAATACATTCCTGATTGCTTTGATACAAAATTTGAATTCTTAACTGGTTTTATTTCGATAGCGTTACTGCAGATAGCGGGCATGCACAGCTGGTCATACCTGAAAACTAGCCTTAAGGTTTAGTTCAGGCTTTCTGTTTCCGCAGCGCTGGATACAGGCCTTAAGTCAAAATTTTCAGTCGATTTTTCTTGATTTTGTATGCTCTGCGGTTACACTTTCATGCCTCTGTTTAAATAAACGAATAATAAATAAAAATAATAAACCAGTAATAAGCCAATAATCGATAATCGTTTTAGTGCGATAAGTCTTATGCGATACTCTGTGCGATAAGTCTTATGCGATACTCTAGTGCGATAAGTTTCGCGCGACATACAAGAACAGCGAAAACGCACGTTAAAAAGAAAAAGAAAATAAAATAATCAATCTGAAATTATTTGTATTTTATGCAGACCTGCAATGTGCGACCGCATTCGGCGTTCAAACAGCAGCAAATCTACACTTAATACAATACAATTAAAAAGTATTGATAGCCCTCGCGCGCACTCAAAGAATACAAAATGGGATGGCTACATGGTGTTGGTTTTTTGACATATGTATCTGTCGAACTCAAAGAATAATAATATACTCCGGATCGCAGCGGGATCACACTATCTGACTGGACTGAAAATAATACATATATTGTACATATTATAGTGGCTGGGGGAATATATTGTAAATGACTTCTGGCTGTTGCGCAGGCCCTGTGATTACCAGGAATAAAAAATATAAATATCTGCATGCTTTTGAGTTAGTTGTCTGTAAAAGTATTAACACTATTATTTGCTATTTACTATAACTTCTAATTATTGCTATTTCTCACCGTTTCTTAGAACGAATCAAATTTTCCGTGCTTTGCAGGAGTATCAAATAAAATGCTATTAAATTGCTTAGATTGTTTTTGATACATGATGAAGTTGCAAATAAATTGCCTGTTAGCAACTCTCCTTGCCCTGGTAAGTGATAACACCGGCCTCCCAATATCATCTCGACTAATGTTCGGTATATTAACAGTTGCAACTGTCGACTGGATATCCAAGAAGTTTTCCTGCCAAAGAGGCAATCCAAAACACCCCCAGCCTCTATGAAAAACCTGAAAGTACCCAAGGTCAGACAGTCCAAAAGGCCACCGCCGTGAGTGGTATGGTCAATTCCACCAACTCCAAGCTGGGATCAAGCAAAAGTGCAAAAGTTCAGAGTCAACCGGCAACAACGGCTTTGAAGCACATCGTTCGCAAGAAGAGAGACTCAGATGTTTACGTGGTGGATACCCCCTACGACTATCATACAACACATTTGTTCTGCGATTTCGATGCGCGCGGCAGGCACCGCATTATCATGTACTTCCCGAATCATTGCATTTGGTCCTGGAACAACAAGTACGTGCATGAGGCGTTCTATTATCTCTTCAAACTGTATCAGTCGGAGGCCTTCGTTTTTGGACAGTACAACGAACGCTTGAAACAGTACGAGACAGTACCCCACATCTGGCAGAAGAGTTAGGAGTATGTGGAAGAGGCATCGGTTAAATTATCTGTTGACTAAATGACCTACCTACCCGATGGGTTTGACGATGAGCCCAACAGTAGGTTGACGTATTTTGATTAAATAAATAATAAATACAAATAAACTAGTATTAATATTTTGAAAATAAAAAATAAAAAAATCTTTTTGGAAACTATTTTCAACACATTGTTTACTGGAACCTCTGGGTGGGTGGGTAACTTTAGAACAAATGGCATATACATATATATATATTAAAACCCTAGTCAGACTTGGCTACTTCTAAGAAGTGCATCTGGAATGCTTCCATTTGCACGAAGAATATGAGGTTTTACTTCCATTGAGGTAAGGGCGGAAAACGCGGGCAACTGGTTTTTATAGCATGTACTCGAAAAGTATAGGAGTAAATTAGTCTTGAGCTGATAATGTACGAGTATGTGTGTAACGCCCAGAAGGAAACGTTTCCGACCCCATTAAGTATACATATGTATTCTTGATCAGAATCAAAAGCCGAGTCAATACAGCCATGTCTGTCTGTTCGTCAGTCTGTCCGTCGATCAAGCGAGGCTGCAACGAATCTAGGTCTAGAATCTAGAGGGAGGGTCTCATTTGCCCTAGAAATACAGATATGATCAATTAACAGAGTTTAGGGCTAATGGAGGCTAAAATTTTAAAGCTGATTTACAGAACAAGCAACTGAGCAACTGGGTGTAGAAGTGCACTTTTTGTCGTACTCGCTAAGCCAGATTAGATATTGGTAGGTGTTTATGGAAAAAGCCACAAAAATACCAACTAATCCGATTAAATCCAAAGCGCAGTACTACATTAATACATGCATTTGTCCATATGTACATATGTATATGTCCATGTCTGGTAATATGTATTATCTCAGTCTGGTATTGCCCTGTTAGAGGGTAAAGCAGCGCCGAGACATATGTAGTATAAATTACATACATATGGGGCCTATGTTACCCAGATTGCCAATTGAATACTGGCAGAAGATTATCGGTGACTGATTGTTGATCGCGGTTCCCCTTGGTTCTATTGCGGTTGGGTCGGCAGTCAGTTCGCGGCGGGCAGAGATTACACATCGCTTCGTCGATAAACTAGCCAAGATGCCTGTTTGGTTGCTGCTGCTGGTGGGTCTGGGACTGCTGCTGCTCTACAAGAAGTGGGCGTTGCTGCGCCTGGGCAGCAGCCTGCCTGGACCTTTGGCTTTTCCGCTACTGGGCAACGCCCAAATGGTGGGCAAGCTGCGGCCCGAATGTGAGTACAAGATGCGGAGGGAGTTTCCGTCTTCAGCTGTGGGTCTGCAGTCATCTTCCTGGTCTTTACAGAGCTACGCGACCGCTTTGGCGCAACCTACCGCCTGTGGCTGGGGCCGCAGCTGTGGGTGTTCCTGCACACAGCAGAGGAGACGCGCGAGGCGCTACACGATCCCACTCTGCGCAAGGCCGAGACCTTTCTCCAGCTGGAGCCGCTCATCGGCAACGGTCTGCTAATAAGCCATGGCTCCCACTGGACGCAGCAGCGTCGGCTTCTCACGCCCGCCTTTCGGCCGGTTCTTCTGCGGAGCTTTGCCCCCAGTGTGGCCAAGCATGCGGATCGACTGATCCAGCGGCTCGAGGAGACTCGCGATTCCTTCCTCGAGGTCACGGATCCACTTTTTGCCTGTCTGCTGGACGCTATCGTGGGTAAGTGGGGTCTGCGCCGTTGTGAGAGCTTCTCAAATCAAACTTCCTTAGACACCTCCATGGGCGAGCAGCTGGAGACGCAGTCTGTGGCGCACTCTCCCATCATAAGAGCCTTCCATCGCAGCAGCCAGCTGCTGTTCAAGCGTATGATTAATCCCCTGCTGGCCTCCGACTGGGTCTTTAGGCGTACCCGGCTGTGGCGTGAGCTGAGCGAGCAGCTGCAGGTCATTCACACGCTGATGGATTCGTTGATTGATCGACGCTCCGCACAGCTCCAGCAACAGGGGAGTGTACCCCGCAAGGCTTTGAACCTGCTGGACACGCTCCTCTTGGCCAAGATCGACGGTGAACCCTTGGGTCGAAAACAGATACGCGACGAGGTCAACACTTTCGTATTTGCGGTAGGTCGAGGCAGCATCATTTTCACGGACTTCCTTTGGATAATCCTGTCCTACTTGCAGGGCGTGGACACAACAACGGCGGCCATGTCCTTTGTCCTGTACGCGCTGGCCAAGAATCCAGACGCACAGGAACGATTGCAGGAGGAGTTGCGGCAGCTGCCGCCAAGTAGTATAATCGATCTGGATACTCTCAATGAGCTACCCTATCTGGATGCCCTGCTCAAGGAGGTGCTGCGCCTGTACACGATCGTGCCCACTACCGGACGCCAGACGACACAATCAACCGTCATCGGAGGGCGTACGTACTGCGCTGGAGTGACGCTCTGGATCAACATGTACGGCCTGGCCCACGATGCTAGCTACTATCCCGATCCATATGTCTTCAAGCCGGAGCGCTGGATGCAGGAGACAGAGCCGCAGACGGAGGTGCCCTTCAGCTACATTCCATTCTCGGGCGGACCCCACGTCTGCATCGGGCGACGTTACGCGCTTCTTCTGATGAAACTGCTCACGGCTCGCATAGTGCAAGCCTTCCGGTTGGAGCTGCGCCCAGACCAACCTGAGCTGTCGCTGCAGGCCCAGATGGTGCTCAAGGCCCGTGAGGGCATTCACTTGGCATTTAAAAAACGCTAAACAGCTACATAAGTAACTAAGTCAGCCGTTCAGTCAGACGAACGGATGTCATCCTTGAATTTGTGACATTTTCCTGTCGAATTTTGTAGGCAGTACACGTATCGATATTTAGCTATTTGCTTTTTTTTATATTTGTTTAGTTGTTCACACGCGTTTGTACCACTAGCCGCATTCTTTAGACCATCGCAACATGCTTCTCAAGCCGTGCCGGACGGAGCGAAACTTCCTTCTTGAGAACCGACTGATGGTGCGTTACCCATTGGCCGTCCGAGTGGATCAGTCATCTGTCAGGACACCTTTGAAGTACCACAACTATGAGATGCCCACAACGGCTTCGCTGGCCAGGCGCTCAGTGGTCCAGCAGTCTAGGCGGACGGTGCGTGCTCGCACATCCATAGCCTCTTCCAACGGCTGTTCGGAAAAGCAGATCCAGACGGACGACATTTGCGACGAGATGTTTCTCAGCGCGGCGCTGCTCAAGTGTACCGAGCACGGGCAGTCGAGATCCGCGCACAGTGAGGGCGACGAGTGCAGGCCACCAATGGGCCTGAAACACATAGCCAGTGGGAGTCTGCGACGCACCACATCCAACTTCGAACTGGGCAGAGTGGCCGAACAACGCGATGCCTACCAGTCCGGTGGTCTGTACACCCCGCACCGACTGATAGGCGGCGTTGCCGACACTCTGCCCGGTTCCGAACTGGACCAGATGGATGACAACTGGACGTCAAATCAGCTGTGTCCGACTCCCCGCGAAGATAATGATGGCGACAATTCATCCATTATCTCGAGGCGCTCGTCACGGACGAGTTCGCCGCAGGTACGCCAGGTGGCCATACCGGAAATCACAGACGTGGATCAGGGCGATCCCCTCAGCGCACGCTCCCAAGCCTCCAGTTGCAGTGAGCCTCCTTCTGCGCCTGGTCTTCCTTCAGCAGCAGAGCACGAATCGGATAAGAATTTAGAGCCAATAGAAGGGCAACAGCCGCAGCCGGAGCAGGAGGTGGATCATCGAATACTTTTGTCAGAGGTCCAGCGGTCGGCCCTAATCGAAAAAGCACGGATCCGTCGAAGCCTGCTGATCGCCGAGTGGAATCGCTTGCCACTCTCTACGTTTACGCTTCGTGTGCGCAACCTGAAGCGGCAGCTGGAGCAAAAACTAGACATGGTGGAAAAGGATCTGATCTCGCTCTCAGAGCAGAGGGCCAGCTCTGATTCATATCATAGGTTCTTCTGGTAAAAGATGTCTGCAAAAATTATAACGCATTAGTCTTGAACAAACGGCCCACGTTGTCTCTCTAGGTAACTGCAACGCGCACCCGTGTCAACAATACGTGCTGTTATTGCACCAGAAACTGTTTTGACAACATAAATTGGGCATAGAAACAAATCAAAAGAAACTTTTAAATATATATGTATTAAAATCGAAAAATCGTTTTTCTTGGCAAGGCAATCAACCAATCTGAAATCAAATATCGATCGCAAGCAATAACTACCGATAGCGACTATCGCACTTACTGTTTGCCAGTGATGGCATCAGTAAATGTAATTCGGTCATCCCCTCTGTTAACAGCGACTGTTAACTAACATGCATGTTGCATTTAGAGAGCTGCTGGGCCAAAGGTTTGCATTTTTATTGTTTCCGCGCACGTGCAATAATATATAAATGAAACACAATTAAATACGGGAAACCAAGGCGTGCAGGCTCAACTGCAGACGGCGCAAATGGATCAATTCTCGCACGACTTGACGCTGGCCCTGGAGGAGACCTCGCTCATGGACAGGGCTTGCGGCGTTGGTAGGTGGGGTTCACGTCGCAGAACCCGATCAACGGGTAATTTGCGTAAGTAGTACACACGCATGGTGCTCCAGTTGAAGCCACACCTATCTCTGCTCCTCCCCACAGCTTGTGCGCCCCAACCCACAGAGGACTCTTCGAGCAGCCCCACGGACACACCGAATGCCCACGGACATGGACATGGACACGGTCACAGCCATGCCCAACATCACCAACAACACCCAAGTGCCAACGTAGACGGACTGGACCTGAAGCTGGCGGCCAGCGACTCTGATGATAAGGCAGGGGCTATGCTCCCGCTACGCCTCCCACTGCCAGGCAAGACCCTGAACGCCGCGGCCGCCGTACGCATGGGCGTGGGTGCGCTCGAGTCAGACTCCCTCAACGAGACGAACTTCAGTCCCGCCCGGTAAGCCCTCCATATGAGGAGGAGGTATTGCAAAGAGTGAGCTAATCGAATACCCTACCTACCTTCCCTGCTCCCCTAGTTTCTACAAGCCCAACTCGCGCCGCAAACGAAAGATAAAGCGCATGTCCATGGAGTTTGAGTTCAGCAAGGACACGCACCCGTCCGCCTCGCCACATAGCTGCACGGAGTCACCCCTGCAGCCGGGAATGTTGGGCGGCGTATGCAGCGGCTTGGCATTGGCTTCGACGGGTACGGTTCGCAAGCGCCTGCTAAAGGCGGACGCTGGCAATCGGTCGAATTTCTTTTTCTGCGGCAAGCGCAAGCGCTCCAATCGCGACCGATACCACGAACAGGAACCGGGCGCTGGCTCGAGCATCGGCTGCAGCAGTAAGCTGCACTCTTCTAGCATGCCGCGATACACACACATGGAGGAGTACCAGCGGATGCGACCGCGCAGCTACTCGTCCACCTCTAAGCCGCACAGCGACCGCCTGTTGCCCCTCAACAAGGGACTGCTTTCGAAGATTAATCGCATGGCGCAACAAACCCAAAAGACTGACAATGCTGAAGCCGACGCCATGAAGACCTGCCAGAAGCTACAGCTGGAGGAACTGGCCAAAAGCAAGTCGTCAACGGCCCGCGGAGAACGCCAGACTGCTGCCCCACCACCAGCTGACCCCTCTGCAGCCGTACTCACAGTCACCGACATCCTGGGCAGCTTCAGTATGGACACCATAGTGCCCGTCACCGACATCGAGGCTCTCCTGAGCACACCCGCCAAGGTGCCGCAGGTGCCGCGCCAGCAAAAGAGTCACAGCAACAGCGCCTCAAAGACCCATCGCCGCCGCCGCTTCTGTCAGACGCCACAGCCTCTGCAGGCGCAGTCCATGGACATCAGCGAACTGTACGACTTCCTTAGCTCCAGTTCACTCAGTTCCTCATCGGATAGCGAAGATGGCGGTCATCGGCGGCACGACACGGGCCGTGAGGGCGACGACGAGCTAACCGATTGGCCGGGCAACGAGTTTGGGCCCGGGGGTAAATATGATCCAAAGCGGAAGCTAACCAAGAAGTCGCTGCTTTCGCAAATACGATCGGACGATACCATTGGCGAGGACGACACCCTCATGTCGGGAACGGAGACCACTGTGGCCCAGCTGGCCGCAGAGAGCGCTCCTCAAACTCAGACGCCCTGGTTGCCAGATGCTCTGCAGGACTTGTCCCGCTTCCAGCCCGCCCCAGCTTCGGAGCCCATTGAGATCCAGGGTGGGGCTAGCGGCTATCGGAACGTCACTGGCTTCATCGACGTCAATATCTGCCTGGATATGGACATCAATGTGGACACTGTGCCGGCGCCGAAACAAATCGAAAGCGAAATGTCCGGCGAGACGTCGAACCCATTCCTCTCCTCCTCGCCGCCCGGCCAGGTGCAGGAGGTACGCGAAATTCGCGCCGGCTGCCGTCGCATCAATGGTGACCGGCCCGGCTTCAGCATAAAGCTAAGTGTGAATGAGCGGCTCGCACGCTTTCTACAGGATCCGCGTCAGACCCAGATCCGGCTTCCCGACATGGAGATCAACGAGGCCGACAGCCTCTACAATCTGGCCAACCTTTACTCCCTCACGATGGCAGTGGAGCGCGGCTGCACAGTGCTTACAAAGACAGGGTGAGTGGCAATTCTGGCCAGCCTCCGCACCTCAATTTTTGGTCTCACTAATTTGTTGCATGACTCTTTTCACACGACAGGAATACCACACAGTCGGTCAGCGTGGATCATCCTCAACAGCGTGGCCTGCCGCAGCATCCGGATCTCTTTAGCGACTTTAAACGCCGCTGTTACGGCGATGGTGAGGGCGAGAGGGAGAACGAAACTCCTGGCCCCCCAGGGGCCAAAGAAATGGACAACAAATGACTAATGACTAATCACAACCTGAACACCGGACCAATCCGAGCGGGATTGGCTTAGCAGCAGGACAGGAAAGTCGCTCCGGAGTACAACTCTGAGGAATTTCAGATGCTGCCGCACTTGCCCCAGCCTAAAGAGCGAGAGCAAGAGCCAAAGCCAGATGGAGATAAATATTCGATGTGACGATACAACGAGTAATATAAAAGCTTTTAAGAGTGTGTTTGTAAAGTGTTCGTATTTCCCTGTACATATATGTATATGTATGTATGTATATTGAATGCGATTGTACATCGTTCAGTGTGTATATACTAACTACAATATGACTATTGTAAAACTTGTTAGGGAACGAGGCCGAACAAGATCCACCTATTGCACCTGCATTATCGATCCCATTCCCAACACAACCTGATATCGAGAGAGATGGCATGTGGCGTGCCACCATCGCACGAGAAATAGATGGCCTAACAGCCATGGCTGCTGATGCACGGATGTTTTTGGCTTGTTCCACTGTACAAAATATAATATGCCTTTTCCGTAAGACATAAAGGACGAATATTAATATATATATGTGTATGTGAATATGTGTGGACACAATCTGTGCTTCTATTTCTTGGGGGGAATGGGAGAGCCATTAAAAGACCATCATATATGGAATTTTAAATCGAAATCAAACTGATGTACGGCTATTGCTAATATCTTTATAGCGCTGGCAACCTCAATTTTTTTTTTCCGATGTTGCCTAAAATGACTTTTTCTGATAGATTTGAAAACTTAAATTTTTTTTAAAAATTATGGTTTTTTTCCAGGTTTATTTTTTTTTAACGAATTTTTTAAAAATGTATTTTTCCAGAGGTAGTGCATATATAACTTCATATAACTTAAATTTCCTACAACTGGTTGTATTGAGCTTTGCAGTTTTGAAAAGCTGAAAAATGTCCGTACAGTGAAAGTTCGATGAAGAGAAGATTAAAATATTAGATCATATCAGACAGGAAATGTAATTTCGGTTTTCCCATATGAAATGGAACCGGTTGAGAGTAGAGTTTAAAGTTCAAACAGCCTGGCATCAATTTATCAAAGATCATCTGAATACTCTCCATAAGTGAAAGGTGCCTGGAACACTCTGCTCTTCATAATATCAAATCTTTCGCTGAAAGCTCCATATACGATGGGTTTCCCTTTCGCATTGCATGCTTTTCAAATGTTGCCCGCTTTGACCTGCTCGTTGGGTGGGGTGGGTGTGTGGCTGCGAGGACGCGCATGCTCTTTGGAGACCACGGCCACCCACCAGCTGGGGCAGTGTTGCCAGCCAGGCAGGTTGCTTTCGGCCAGCTATTTCATCCGTTCCGGCTGGCAACCCTTGGCGCTGCTGTTCTGCGCTGCTGGGGGTCGGGTCGCCGCGGGGTCGTCCTCGGCAGAATCGCATTGAGCTTTTGACGGTGTCGGACGCAGTTGGACGCAGCTCAACGGGGATTGGCACCAAAGTTTCATGTGTGTGAACTCCAGCACCGCCGTCGTGGCCCCGGCCCCCCCACGCAAGTGTCAATAACTCTCACGCCGTGCCGTGTGAATGATGTGTGAAATCAGGAGCTGGAGTCGCTAATATTTACTTCAAACTGAAATAGACGTCAGCGCCACAAGCAGCTAACCGGGATTCCGGGACTCCGCGATTCCGGGGCTCCAATTCCAAGTAAATCCTTCAGCCTCCAGTGTTTTCCCAGTTCGCTGCCGACTCCAGCGGACTGTTGTCCTGGAATCGAATTTCCAATCGAACGGAACAAACGGTAATTCCTATCTCGAGGAGGCTTCCGCTTTGGCTTCCATCCTCCATCTTCAGCTTCAGGCTCCACATCTCCATCTCCAGCTCTCGTCCTTCTCCACGTGGGACGACGACAGAGAAGATTTTTACGACGCGGCCGCTGCTGCTTATTGATTTTTCCACACAAACAGAGACGGTGCCAGAGAAGGAGAGAGAGAGAGAGAAAGAGAGAGCGTGAGTGAGTGTGGAGAGCAGAAGAGAGCACAAACACACACTCTCTGGGTAGGGGACGGGGGGGCGTGGAGAATACAAAGCATACACACTCACACACACACACACACACGCACACAGTGGCACGTGCATGTGCCTGTATATGTAGATGTACATGTGCTAATCTGTTATCAGAACTATTTTGCATTCGTTCTCTCTCGCTCTCCACCATTTTGCAGGCGGAAGGGAAGGGACGAGACCATGAGGGAAACGGTGCAGGCGGCGATGGGCAGCAGCAGCATCAGCAGCAGACTGACGCTGCGACTGCAGTAGTGCCGCTCCTGCAAGCATTGCGAGCATGTGCATCATCTGTAGCGCCATCTCTGTCTCATCATCTGAGCACCCGAGTCTGAGTCTGAGTCGGAATCGGAGTCGGAGTCGCTTACGCGTCCGCGTCTGAGTGGCTTCAGCAGCCAGCAGGGTGGCGCAGTTGGAAAAATGAGTGCGTGCGAGCCGGCAGCCGGCGAGGATGCGGGTCACAGTAGTCGCAGTCGCAGCCGCAGCCGCAGCGAGGTGGACACGGCAGACACGGACACGGCGGCCCATACGGAGAGGCAGGAGGAACACATACAGCAGCAGTCCAATGGCGAGCAATCGCCCCACAACAGCATCCAGCAGGAGGAGGCGAACGAGTCCAATGCCAAGGCCAAGGCGAAGCCGGAGGCGGCACTGCTGGAGGGCATGGCCGGTAGTGGGATGGCCGCCCCCTCCATAGATGCTCTGGTTGCCTGCAAGGATGTGCTCCTCGCCCAGAAGCTCTTCGCGAGTGGTGGCAGCAATGTCCCCGGACCCGGACCAGCACCCGGACCGGGCCCTGGGCCAGCATCGGCCGCCGTTGCCAGTCCCAATCCGAAGGAACTGCTCAAGCTAAAGGAACCGATGCGAGTGGGCTTCTATGACATCGAGCGCACCATCGGTAAGGGTAACTTTGCCGTGGTGAAGCTGGCGCGGCACAGGATCACCAAGAACGAGGTGGCCATCAAGATCATCGACAAATCGCAGCTGGACCAGATCAATCTGCAGAAGGTATACCGCGAGGTGGAGATTATGAAGCGGCTGAAACATCCGCATATCATCAAGCTATATCAGGTGGGTGTTCCACTCTTCAGTCTTCAGTCTCCAGTCTTCCAGGGAAACTAATGAAGCCATGTCCTTTTCCTATTCCACATTTGCATTCCCGTTGCAGGTGATGGAGACAAAGAACATGATCTACATTGTGTCGGAATATGCCAGCCAGGGGGAGATCTTTGGTGCGTACTCGTAGTCTCTCCCCATGCCCTTATTCAACTCGCTTCCAATCTCTGACCCTATTCCACTTCTACCCGCAGATTACATTGCCAAGTACGGCAGGATGTCGGAGTCGGCGGCACGGTTCAAGTTCTGGCAGATCATCTCCGCGGTGGAGTACTGCCACAAGAAGGGCATCGTCCATAGGGACCTGAAGGCCGAGAACCTGCTGCTCGACTGCAGCATGAGCATCAAGATCGCCGACTTTGGCTTCTCGAATCACTTCAAGCCGGGCGAGCTGTTGGCCACCTGGTGCGGCTCCCCGCCCTATGCCGCCCCCGAGGTGTTCGAGGGCAAGCAGTACACGGGACCCGAGATCGACATCTGGGTGAGTGCAAGTGTAATCTGCCTCTCTCTCCCTTCCTGATATACAACGACATCCACATCCACATCCCCATTCGCTTTTCGCTTTTGCAGAGCTTGGGCGTTGTCCTGTATGTGCTCGTTTGTGGAGCTCTTCCTTTTGATGGCTCCACGCTGCAGAGCCTGCGGGATCGGGTGCTGTCTGGACGTTTCCGCATCCCCTTCTTCATGAGCTCCGAGTGCGAGCACCTCATCCGTCGCATGCTGGTGCTGGAGCCCACCCGCCGCTACACCATCGAGCAGATCAAGCACCATCGCTGGATGTGCCCAGAGCTGCTGGAGCACGCCCTGATTGCCAAGTACAACATGAACGTGGACAGGCAGACGGTGCTGGAGCCCAGCGAGGATATTCTCCGCATCATGGCCGAGTATGTGGGCATCGGGCCGGACAAGACACGCGCCAGCCTCAAGAAGAACACCTACGACCATGTGGCAGCCATCTATCTGCTGCTCCAGGATCGCGTCAGTCACAAGAAGGAGCAGGCCCGTCCCACCGAGGGATCATCGCCTGTGCCACCGCCACCGCCACCCTCTGCCCCTGTGGGTTGTGGCTCGGTCTCCAGCGGAGGGGGTGGCAGCAACAGCTCCAGCTCCAGCCGCTTGCTCTACAAGAGCAGCAAGCAATCGCTCAGCCTAGAGCAGCAGCATCAACAGCAGCATCAGCATCAGCAGCAACAGCAGCTTCTCCTAATGCAGCATCAGCAGCAGCAACAGCAATCAAAGACAATATCCACCACCACGATCCTGGGCAAGGATCAGCACCAACACAAAAGACTAAGCCGCCACCAGACTGTGCTCATGAGCGAGCGACCTTTGCCCACTGCTGATCCCAGCTACTACTCCAAACAGATGCAGCTGCAGCTTCACAGCCACAGTCACAGCCACAGCCACAACCACAACCACAACCTGCCCACCCACGTTCCTGGCGCCTATCTCAATGGACAGGAGGAGGCAGGCTGCATTCCACTGCCTCTGAGGTACACGCCACTGCCCTCCACCTCCAATATTTCTTCCCCGTCGGCCGCCTCGCGAATAGGTCGCCACAGTCTGACGTCGAGCTCGCCGAGGAGCCACCGGCCCTTGGCCATATCGCTGAGCATCGACAACCACAATCACAATCACAGCCAGAATCCCTCGCTGGCCAATCTCCGCTGCCGGGAGCTCATGGAGCCGGGCCAGCCCAGTCCGGCTACGGGGCCGCTGGTGTCCAAGCAGCTGCAGCAGACCATCAGCGAGTACATCATCAAACAGAGCACCGAGGACTGCCGCCAGCTACTCCAACAGGTTAAGCTCAGGTTAAGGGAAGTATGCTTGCCCGATCCCTCATCATCTTCTCCTTCAAATCCTTTCAGTCCACGGCCATTGCCGAGGGAAAGGAGGAGCTAACCACCAGGCCGGAGACGGCAGCCAATCAAACCAATGCAAGTGGAGGGAGAGCCACCACGCCTACTACCACCTCTGGCACAGTCACAGCATCAGCCACAGCCACAGGCACAGCCACTGGACCAGGCAATGCCAATGCCAACACCGAGGATCAGAACCAGAATCAGAATCAGAACCACAACCAGAAGACAATAAAGGCCATGTCGAGTTCGAGTAGCTTTGACTCCACCGCCAATCTTAACCAGAGCTTTCGCTACAAGATGTCCGCCGAGGCAAACAAGCTATTCCAGACCCTCCAGGAGAGCCCGCTGCCCGTTGAGGTAAGTCCCTTGGTAGCGTAGCTATGGACTTGTCCCCACTCTCACCACACTCTCAGCAGAAGCCCAAGAGGAGAGGAGTGGCCAGCACCAATGGAAATGGCCATGAGACCGGGCAGGATCTGATCGAGGGCAAGCCAAATGGCGACAGGTGAGTCGCAAGGGAATACTCTGCTGCTCATGGCAGACTTCCTCATGCCACATTCTCCTGACATTCCTAGGCGCAGTGACAAGAAGACCTTCGAGAAAAAGGTACTGGCCCAGGGCAGCTCCAGCACGGACGAGGGCTGCGAGACGGACCAGGGCAACGAGGGTCCCACTACAGGGACCAAGGAGGGCTCCCAATCGAGCAGCGACCTGACCACCACCGCACACTGCGGAAGCGGCAATGGGAATGGCCACGGCCATAGCCAGACCACCCGGATGCGTTCCTATGCCAGCAGCAGCAGCTCCAGCGGAGTGCTCGCCTCCGGCAGCTACTCGAAGAGCCTCAGCCAGAACTTGAGTCGCGGCTCCTCGAAGAGCAACTGCAGCGCCGGGGCCTACGACAGCCTGGACTTTGTCCTGCCCTCCGGCAGTCTGCCCTCCTGCATGGGATCCAGCTCAATGCTGGCCGCCGCCTCCGCCGTCGGAGCTGCCGCCTCCAGCGAGCACTCCTCGGAGCGGTCTCTCTACGGCAGCCACAACTCCTGTATCCACATGCCCAGTGCCGTCAATCTCAGCCTGACAGCCAGCTCCACCCCAAATCCCACTCCTCCACCACCACCAGCGGGAGCGGGGGTACCCTTCCTGGATAAGCGCTCGCCCATCCACTTTCGGGAGGGGCGACGAGCAAGCGACGGGCTGGTGGCCCAAGGTCTGCTCAGCTCCGGGGGCGGATCGCTCTTGGGCAGCAGCCGCGTCTACGGCAGCTACCGCTACGACCAGGTCAAGCGGCATGGCTGGCTGGAGATACAGCAGCTGCAGCAGGAAGCTGCCACCCATCCGCATCAACATCCGCATCAGCATCAGCACCAGCACACGCTCCCACATCCCGCCCCTCCGTACGGGCTGGAGGAGCTCAGCCTGGGCAACTGTCAATTCCCCAACGGTCAATTTTATGCACTGCCTGGAGGCAAGCCGCATCATCATCATCCCTTGCTGACACTCCCGCACCACCATCATCATCAGCAGCAGCAGCAGCACCAGCACCACCACCATCCCCATCCTGTTCATGGTCATGGCCATGGGCTGTTCCATCCGGGCTCGCCGGGAGGGCCCGTTCCAGTGCCGCTGCTCCTGGAGGCGGCTGGTGGTGATATTTACAACCACGCCTGCTATGCCCCGCCACCGCCCCCGCCGGGCCTGTATTCGCATCAGCACCAGCTCGGTATGTCGGTGCCCATGTCGCCCATGCAAAAGCCGCCGCTGCAGCAGCAGCTACTCCAGCATCGTCTGCTCCAGCAAAAGCGCCAGCTCTTCCAGAAGCAGTACGCTCTGGAGGCGCAACTGGCCGGACGACACCACCATCAGCAGCAGCACCACCAACAGCAGCATCAGCAGCACCAGCACCACCAGACAGCGCTTTTTAACCACGGGCATGGGCATGGGCATGGACACGGGCACGGGCACAGCCTAAACCACGGACTGAACCTCGGGCTGGGACTGGGTCACGTATCGCCTGTGCCGATGCCGGAGCAGCACCTGACCGAGGAGCTGTACGAACTGGCGATGCTGGACCGCCCAAGGAGTGGCACTCCACGACTGCAACATTCGCTGACGATGCCCGGAGCGCACGCCTTCAGCCAGATGAACCTCAAGACCACATACATCAGCCAGCCGGCACAGTCGGATTCGTCTGGGTCAGGATCGGGCTCTGGGCCAGGGTCAATGCCGGCACCTGGACCTGGACCTGGATCGGGTTCGGGATCAGCGCCGCCGTCCACAGCGCCGGGAACGCCAACGTCGGTCAAGTGCAAGCCGTCAACGCCTCACGGGCACAGCAACAAGGCCGACTATCATGTAAGCATTTTCGAATTGAATCTATGCCAATCCTAACCAATCCCCCAACCTTTATTCAAAATGATCATCCTATTAATTAATTATTATAATCCAACAAGTCTCTGAATTTCGAAGATGACTTCGATCCCATCGGAGCCTTAAACTAACATATTACCAATCCCTAACTTGTCTCTTTCCGGCACGGAACTATAGTTGTACGAACACTTCCTTAAATAACCGACTTTGTACTAAAGAAAAGACATATGTATGTACTAGAGCTCTGCATGAATCCACTCTATTCATAAAATCTCAGCTATACTCATGCCACTTCACTGCGTTCGAACATTACGTATCCTTCCTTTAGTCAGATTCACCCCGAATCACGAAAAACCGAACGAAACGAATCCCGAAATCCACCGAATTGTTACTTCAGTCAGATTCGGATCATTTCGAATCACTAAAGAGCACTGCGGATTGAAATAGGCAATTTTTGTTCGCACTCTCTAAAATACCTCGAAAATTCGCTCATTCTCTTGTTATATCAGAAATTATATTCTTTAAAGAAGGAAAAACAAACATAAATACAAATTGTTGTACATACAGTACATACCTGTACGTGTTGGAAAAGCGTTTTGACGATACGAGAAATCTGAGGTGCCGATTCGAACTGACCAAACGAAAAGAATACCACCGAATCCCATCGAATCCTACCGAATCAATTCGATATCACAATTCCATTAAGATCAATTCCATTGGGATCAACTGGAATGTCTGTCCGTTTTTGGATCACTTTCACAGTCAACCAACGTCAGAGCGGAAGTGGGGTACTCGTATAACCTGAATCACATAATCTAGCATGACCTCTTGGTCTTAAAATTAATGGAAAAAAACTCCAATCCGATTTAACTAATCGATCCGAAATGTTTCTTATAGACATCGACGCCAGTGCTCAGCTTGTTCACGCCCAACTGGCAGACCCTGGTCAAGCCGCTCAGCGAGAGCCCCATTCTGGAGATTTCCGAGCATATGGAATCGGTCTGAATTAGAAGGGAGATGGAAAATGGAAAATATAAGATGGAACTAAGATGGAAACGAACTAATGGAGTCCGAACCAGGGCCACCTTTTTATTAAGCTCGCAATCGCAATTATGAATTATTTTATCCATATACGATATACACATACATATAGATATACATCTACATATACATATACACCTACGTATACATATACAGATACGGATATACAAGCATCGATTCGATAGCTGGAGGAGGCCCTGTACGATCTACATAGGTCCTGGGTGGAGCTCTAACTATATTTATCGGAAGGATAAACCAACTGAACCGGGTCGAGCCGAACCGAACCGAACCTAACCGTTGCCGTACGAGTAGTATTGGAAGAATAATTTAGTTGTGTTACTAGCCCTAAGTAGTCCAAAGTTTCTTACGCATACGCCGACATACATACATATACAGTATGTATGTATATGTATATTGATAATAATAGCGTTAAGCTATAGCTCTACTTATGATTATACTTACTACGACGAGCATACACTCGGAATAGCCCCGCCCTTCGTTCTCCCATTGAACCGACGATCCGACGAGATAGCATTTTGGATAAAAAGGGATGATACCGTTGTCTCGTAGTTCAGTTGGGAGTCGGTATCAAGGCAATGATCGAGAGAGAGAGAGAAAGAGAGAGAGCTGGAGAAGAACAACGTAACTACATATATCAATTATTCGAAGCATTTATTGGGGCTATAGATACGTGCATATATCTGTATACGGATATATGTTTATATCTTTATGTATTGGTACAATAATTAGCGACAAGCAACAACTAAAACCAAAACCAAAAACAAAAACCAAACATCGATTGTTCTTAAACATGGAATTCAAATGTAAACCAGATATTAAAGTCATTTGGTATAAAATGCAATTTTACTTCTGGAGTTCCTATATTATCATCTGTACATTTATAGATATTTGTATATATATATATAGATACATATATGTATGTAGATGGGTGATCTATGTGATAGGAAGGATCTGATCTGATCGGATCGGATCGAATCTGACCTGTTCGTACGACTAGAAATGGCGATAATTGTGAACCTTTTGAGTGATCAAATCAAATCAATACAGATGCTGCTACTGCTACTGGTATTCGCACTCACATATGAATATACCTCAGAGCGGATACGGGTAGTGCGTTCAGTGATGGCTCTCCTCACCTACAACTTGAATTGAAGTTCCGTTTGGGCGGGCAATCAGAGCCCAAGGGAATCACGTTTTCATCTGGCGATTCATGGCTGACTCCTGCAACTTTTTCTTGGCATTGGCATTCGCATTGGCATTAGCATTGTTCCGCTGCTGGTGCGGATCGGGAGTGCCATGACAGCGCAACAGATTCCAGTAGGCGCGTCGGTACTCGGAGCTCATGAGCACGTAGATGAGCGGATTGATGCAGGTGGTCAGGTAAATGAGCAGATAGCCGGATATATTGAACACATGCACCTCGGTGGCGCTCTTCCAGATCTTGGCCACCGTGATCGGCAGGTAGCAGATCACGAACCACACGAAGATCACCAGTATCATCTTGAGCAGGCGCCGATCCTTGACGCTCATTCGGCCCGGATAGATGGATGAGGCATTCGACGTGTTCCCCATGGACGCGTAGTGGGATTTGCGAGGACTGAAGCGGGTAAACGAAGTGCGCAGTGAGGTGGTTATGGGATTGGCATTGGCATTGGCATTGGGAACGGGACTTGAGTTGGGATTCTTTCTGTGGGATCAATGGAATAGGAGTTAGATCTGTGCAGAGGGCAGGAGTAGGCAAACTCTAGTACGTACGTGGAATTCTTGATCTGCTCCAGCTGGGTCTGACTTCGCCCCAAGGCGCACAACTCTTGTTTATTCTTGTTTTTATCCCCCTCCTTGAGCACCACATTAGCATCGACCGGCAGCTGATGATCCTGATCCTTCTGGTCTTTCTCCTTTTCCCGCTTCCCGATGCTGTACGAGATGGGGAGGCTCGCGGTGGAGGCATCATCATCGATATACGCTATATACTCGTCAACGACAAACGGTCGCAGGCCGTGTTCTGGGTCCGGGTCCGTGCCCGAGCTCGAAGTGATTGCCTTTTCCTTATTCTCCACCGTCTTGGGCATGGGCAAGGACTGTGGTGGTGGTGGTGCTGCCTCGGAGACATTGTTTTTGGCGGCGTTGCTGGTGCCGGCCCGCATGGCCGCCTGGCGAACGAGCAGGAAGATACGGGCATAGCAGATCACGATGCAGATGCAGGGCAGCATGAAGGCGGCAATGAAGAGGAACTCCTTGGGCGATCGGTCGTACTGGTCGTGCAGGATGGAGCATGAGCCAATGCTCGTGTCCAGGCCGAAGCGGCCCCAGACACCGCGCCACGTGGGTATCATGATAGAGAAGGTCAACACCCAAGTTCCGGCCACCATCAGGGCCAGATAACGGCGCTGGTAGATCCTATATGATAGAAATTGGATAAAATTCGAATCACACACACTCGTAGCAGGGAATAGGCCGCCAATTCACCTGGAATACTGCCGTGGATGGGCGATGATGATGTACCGATTGATGGTGATCAGCGAGACGGATAGCAGGGACACAGCCAGCAGGCCGTAGCGCAGCATGGGGAAGAGCCGGCAGAGCAGATCGCTGTGCGTCCATGCGCGCTCCATGAAGGTGGAGGCGGCCAGGGGCAGGTTGAAGCACCCGAACAGCAAATCCGAGCAGGACAGATTGATGATGAAGATGGCCGTAGAGTTGCGCGTCTGACGACCCCGCGAGAGTGCCACGATGGTCAGCAGGTTGCCGGGGACGCCCACAAATATGAAAACGATGCAGGCCACCCAGGCGAAGGTCAGCAGCTCGTCCGAATAGCCCTGAAAGAGCTCGTTTCCGGCGGAGGCGACGCCCTGCACGCGCAGGCCCGCTTCCATTCCGCTTCCATTCAGTTCGAGGCTGTCCTGGTCCATGTCCAGGACGCGAGACTGGCTCTGGAGGGGAGGGAACATGCTCCGCACTGATCTGATAGGGCCGTTTCGACAGTGACGCGCCCGTTCCTGCGCCGAATTTGTACTAAACTAAATTCTCCGCACCCATAGCCACTTCCACATCCACATCCACCATCCACGGACCCCACCCCCACACCACCCCACACCAGTAGAGCACCAACGATGGACCAGAGACGGATGGTCGGGGCGGAGTGGTGGCGGCAACAGCGGCGGGGCGCAGAGGCAGCCAAGCGAATATTGGAAACAAAAAGAGAAGAGTCATTATCGGACGCCGATACTTTACATACCCTACCCATGCAGTTCCATCCTTCCATTCATCTTATTCTCTCTGAAAAAAGATCAACTCGAGAGTAAGTGCGAAAAAAAACCGATATTTTCTGATTTGACCCAGTAAAAATGACAATTCCTGTTTCGTTCAGTCGCTGATTCGAACTAACCGACTCACCGAACTAGTCCAGCACCATGCGTCGCAAATGAATGATGAAAATCGAAATACCCTTTGAAAGGGTATGAAAAGCGCAAGAAAAGGCATAGTCGATGGCGTTAGGGGCGGCGAGGAGCGCAGCAGTCGAACTAGAAAAACTTTCGAAAAGGAAAACAAAAAGAACAGCAACAAATTTTTATTGTATACAACAATTGACTTCATCATCGGGTAATTTGGTAATTTGGAAATTTGGTTTTTGGAATGGGCGCTTTGTTTACATTGTTCCTATTCTTCTATTCCTGCTGCCTCTGTCTCGCTCTTACCTTTCTCCTGCTGCCGCTGCCGCTGCTGCTGTTGCGTTTGCTCGTTCCTTCGTACGTTCGTTCGCTCTAATTCTGATGGTTCGTGCTGTTCCAACGGTTCTGTTCTTGTTGCTCTCTTTTCTTTTGGAATTTCCAAATACTCAAACCAGGGCTGGGCAAAGCGATCGACACCTCAGCTGGCAAGACGTGCCTGCCGTTTTCTATTGCACAGCCCTGGTCCATTAAACGCACGCATTTTCCACATTTGAAAACTTTTCAATTCTTTTCCACTACATACATATACATACATATATGTGTGCATGTACATACATATGTATGTATGTATACTTTCACTGGCAACTGGCAACAAGAACGCTACTTATGCAAAAATGTAAATCTACGCATAAAAAAGCGCTTACTTTTTGTACACATAGTCACAGTCATGTCTGCTTAAGTTGGACAGTGCCTTGGTATACCGAGGGGACTTAACTTTTGGATGTACATACATACATACATACATATGTACATATATATTTATGTACATATTTACATACAATCATGAAAGTATTGGCACAGCAATAACTTTTGAATTTTCTGTTACTCCCTTAAGAGGTTTTTCATAGCGTTTTTCAATAGACAATTTATTCAAATGTAATCAAAAAGTTTAGTTTTTCAAACCAATAGGTTTTCTTAGCTATAATAATATTTAGCAATGGTGGAAATTTTCCAATAATTAATCTCAATCGGCTTTCAATGGTTCAATGGTAAACAAACAGAAGCCACTAACGCAGGATAAGCATTCTGCTATCCCCCAACCGATATCAAATCGGGAGCTAAGATTGGCGAACTCTATCCGGATCAACGGACCAACGGTTCAAAGGAGCTTAAAAATTAGAAAGTTTGGGAGGTTTCCTTCAAAATATTCATCTTTTTATTCACAATCCATTCATTAAACACTAAATTAATTCGGATTCACCTGTAGCTGATGTTCATTCGCAAAGCTCATCGGTGGCAAAGGTCATGCTTCTCGACAAGTTGGCCTTTTCTAAGGATCCAAGACGCGAAATTCTGTATTTATTCCGCATATTAGGGGAATCGTCAGGAATGTTATCATGGATAGGTGCAAAATATATTATAAAATAGAAAAGCAATTAGTTTTAAACTCGAAACGAGGATATTTTGGCGGCGTAGTAAATAGTAACTAACTTATTCTTTCTTATTCCTGTAACCGTTCTCTATGCTTAACAAAACCGATGATCTTGTAGCACGATCTTGGGGCAAAAGTTAAGCTTGATAATTCAATTTAATACAAAAATAGAACTAAATAATTTCTGTAGGTAAATTCTTGATAAATCGCGCTCCATCGAGAGTACTTTTTTCACAATCTCAGAAGCATAGCACATACGGGCGTATATCGCGGACATTTACCCTTTTTCCGCCATTTGAATCACTTTGTATTGGAGAGGCATGCATCATGCTGATTTATCATGCTACACTACCCTTACCGATACGCCCCGTCTCGTCTCGCCTTGCCTTGCCTTGCCCCCATAACCCGTTACAAATGATTAAGGCAACTGGGCTTGGGTCACTGCCTAGGCGACGTCACCGCGTCTTTTGCTCTTCCGAGTTTCGATTGAAAGTCGTCTCAATTAATGAAGCAACAGACCTCGCCCTCACCCTCTCTTACACTCTGCCCACCAGTTGTCGGATCGGATCGGGTCGGGTCGGGTCGAGTGCGGGTCGTCTGTTTGGCAGAACAAAAATAGAGTTTGGTTTCGTTTTGCTTTTCGAAAAAGCAAACTACATACATACATATGTATGTACAATGTACATATGTACATGCAATGAGTATTCCGAGGAAAACTCTTTGGCATCGTAAGCTGACCCCGAACGGACAGAGCTCCGGAATTGTCTGTTTTTTATGCAGGCGAACCCAAGAATTTATTTACACACACAAAAACACATTCGTAGATATACACATATCTATATACATACATACGATAGCAAAAATCAATTTCAGTATATAATAATTTTTAACTTATAATAAAGTGAAACTGGGGATTTCTTTTCTTCCAAGTTTAATAGCAAGATCAAATACTTACTAGGCGTAGATTGGACATACAAATATGCACAGTCAAATGGCATATTTTTTACTAGTATTTAGGGAAAATCTTGCTTTAATTGCCTTTCCTTATACTATCAAGTGGAGGACCTTTAAGGACCATAATATGACATCGCCTTTTTTGACCTTTCATATGTATGTACATATGTACCTAGTAGATGTACCTAGTAGTATGTATTTCTATAGACATATACATATGTATGTATATTTAGATAACTATAAACTATCATGTTTTTCACACAATCCCTAAAAAACAACAAACAAAAAGTGATCGCTGGCGAGGGGAGGGGGCACAGAAATCGCTTCGTCTTCATTTCGACAATAACGACGTCGATGTCCAATTGTGTAAACATTAGAATACGGACACAAGCCACCCCTTCCCCTGCTGCCGTTGACCCTTCTCAGACCAAAAACCTTATCAGGATTAATATTTGTATCTGTACATATGTACATATTAGATACATCTGTACATAAGTAAGTGCTTCGGTTATATGTACATATGTACATACAGTGGCTTCAGTATATCAGCGCTAGAATTACTGTTTGTTAACTTTTCTTATACATAGATTCATATTATTATCTATCTAAACATAACGAAAAAATAGAGGAAATTTACAAAATTGCCAAACTTTGACAGAGGCTACCAGCCAGCCAATGTGATAAGAGAAAGAAGAATTTTTAAGGGGAAAAAAGGCTTGCCCGATTATGCTTTGACTCTCGTATTTCGCTTAAAAATAACTATTCTCACTAGAAAGTATGAGTGGTTTTAGACAGATGGATGGAGAAACCATACGCGATTCGATGATACATATGTAGTTCTTGGTTCTGCTGCCGCTGATTGCTGCTGCTGCACAATTGCTTCTGAGAAGTACATACCATACATAAGATACACATACTCATTGTGGATTGGAAATCATTGAGCACTTTTATTGGCATTACCCCACCGCAACGATCGGCATTTGATCAAAATCGGGATGGTGTGTGTGTGATTGTCCATGCTATCTCTGTCTGTCACGTTGTCTGCCAGCCAGCCAGTCTGCAAGAGCGCAAACCTCAGACACAGCGCCAAAAGCTACAAGGCATACACTTCTATAAGGTAAGGCAGAGTGCGTGACACATAATTTTTGTTTTTCTGGATTAGAATCTGTACACAAATCGAAATGTAACAATAATAAAAAAACATTGCCTTCGTTTTGTATACATATGTATGTATATTGTAGATTTCTTTATCAACAGAAAATGAGGTTCATAAACAAAATAAGGAACCCGAAGTAGGAGATCAGTAGAGGCTGCCCGACCTTTCATAAATAGTACTTGCGCGAAAGCACGCTCGGTTGTCGAATAGAGAGGCGGAGAGCGTGAGAGAGAGAGAGAGCCGAGCATTTGTCAACTGACAATATCACTGACGACAACAGCGACAGCGACCGCGACCGCGACGTACGCCACTCTGCCAGCAACACTCGATAAAGTGCACTCGTTCTAGGCAAACGCAATTTGGCCGTTACGTTACGGTTAGTGAATTTCGTTGGCTTTCGATTTTCGGTTTCTGTTTCGGTTTCAGTTTCAGTTTTTAGTTGAGTTTGATTCCCATTTATTGCTTGTGCCGTAATCTATTAAAGTGACATTTGATTCGGATTGCCGATCGCTGCTGATTCTTGTGTGTGTTTTTTTGTTTGTTTCTGTCCAAGTGCGTGTGAGTGAGATAACCCTAGGGGGTCATTGTTGGTGGTGCTCCCTGTGATTATGCTGAGTGTGGCGCAACCTTTTCTACCTGCAGGCTGGGCCCCCGAGAGCACACATCGCGTGCCGCCGAAGCCCGCACTGTATTAGTCATGATCGTCAGAGCGGCTCTTGAATCACCAACAGCAACATCAACAGCAACAGCCTCCAACCCCTTACCCCTTGCCACAGCCACAGCCGCCGAGTGGCGTTCCCAACAACAGCAACAACAACAACAATAACAAAGCAGGGCCACCACTTACTCGTATATGAATAACCGAATTCGAATGCCGTAAACTGTTTACATTGCTCAAAAGCATTACTCACCTCCCGCTCACACGACCTGACCACAGTATTCAGATCATTAAAGGGGAAGGAGAGAAGAATCGCATTGAATCGGAGTTGCATTGAAGTGGAGTGGAGTGGAGCGGAGTGGGAGGATCGCATTGGAGATTCGCAGCTGTGGTACTTGAGGCTGTCGATTACGTGAGCAGAAAATAAACAACGGCAGCCCAGCCGCCATTCCCCTGACCACTGATAACACCGCACCGCATACAAACAAACACGCTAGCAGAGAGTGAAACCGAACCGAACGCGGGTGTTTGTACGGAGAGAGGGAGAGATACAAAGTACTCCGCTACCATACCAAACGCATGAGAGCAGCCGGATAACTCTCAGCGTGATTCAGGTGAGAGGGAAGCGATCTCTCGATTGCGTATACGCCATGGGGTTCATGTAGATCTACATACAAATTACATACTTACATATGTGTGTAGATCATGCCAGATCCTCGCAAACATTGTTGACCACGGACAGGGACGGTGGGGCCGGGTCGGGCCACCCGGGTATATCACTTGTCTCCATTAGGGAGCCACTTCACACATTAGAGCAGAGGATAGCCGCCGTAGCGATGACACAGGCTGACACACACACACACACACACAAACAGAGGCAGGCACTCAATTAATTAAGGTTCGGCGCTGATCTTTGCACCCCAAGATGAGCTCCGGGCAGTGCCGGAGAGACACCAGAAACAGTACGAAAGCACCAGAAGTAGAAGCAGAAGCAGAAACAGTAACAGAGACGAGTGTGACCTCTTTAAATTATTTAATTGACACTAATTTATCATAGTCCCATTCCCAATAAGAAGCAGCAGCAGCGGCAGTGGCAGTGGCAGCAGAAGGGTGACCCGCCCCGGGGTTGAGTTGTGCATCTGCGCCGACGCACAGGCCGGGCCGCAAGTGGCACCATCGCCTGCCATGACTGCGCTCCCAGTTGGAAATTGTCGGTCGTGGCGATCGGTGATCAGTCCTTGGCGATTGTTCGACATCAGGATAATAATAGCATTAGAAATTCACAATAATAATAACACTTATTAGGAGGTACACAATTCATCCGCATTAATCATCTTCGTGACATGCACTTGGTTTCTTGGCTTCATTGGCTAACCCCCCTTTTCTTTCTCTCTTTCTATCGATCTGTAACACTATACAGAATGAGTGACGCGGCAACGGTCAGCCTGGGTGATGCCTTCTCCCCCATGGACACGCCAACGACAACGATGATGCCCCCGCCAGCGGATGTCGATGAGAGCGGGTGAGTTGTGAGACGGAGTCGCCTCGAGTTGATTCGATTCGAGTGGTGCTATGTGATGCGACCCTATCGGGAGCCATGGGTAATTATAGCTCTCGGCTCGGCTGTGTGAAAGTTTCGATAAGAGATCGTTAATATTACGCGCTCCATTACACTAGTTGTGGGGCCATAGAGTGTGGGGGGAACCAGTCGAGTGCATGAATGTGTTGACACGATCGCTGCGCTGGCTCCGCCTGGGCGTGCCAACAAAGAGAACGATTCTTGTGCTGGCGGAAGCCCCTGGAGTCTCCGATATGATGATAACCGCTAGGGACTGGCTTGGATCCTAGAAGGCCGAAGGTCACGTCACTTCTTGATAGCTGCAAGGATCACTAGTATTTATCGCATACTTATTACACTATTTCCGCCTGCTTCTTCTACTTTGTTGCAGCTTCTCGCACCCTCTGCTGATATTTGCCGCGGTCATGACCTTCCTGATCATGTTCGTGGGCATCTTCGGCAATCTGCTGACGGTGTGGGCACTGCTCAAGTGTCCCAAGGTGCGCAATGTGGCCGCTGCGTTTATCATCAGGTGCGTATCTCCACCATCTTTACTCCAATCCAATCCTCCAATCTTTGCTTCAACGGATTCTTCCGTTCCCCCAGTCTGTGCATTGCCGATCTGCTGTTCTGCGCCTTGGTTTTGCCCTTTCAGGGACTTCGCTTCGTCCAGGGCACGTGGCGCCACGGCGCGATACTGTGCCGGCTCATTCCCTTCATCCAGTACGGAAACATCGGGGTATCCCTCCTGTGCATCGCGATGATCACGATCAATCGCTACGTTATGATCGCGCACCATAGTGTATACAACAGGATCTACAAACGTCACTGGATAGCCATCATGATCGCCGCCTGCTGGCTCGTCTCGTACGGGATGCAGCTGCCGACGCTCCTGGGCGAATGGGGCAAATTCGGGTACGATGAACGCCTGCAGACCTGCTCCATCATGACCGATCGCAACGGACATAGCAGCAAGACGACGCTCTTCATCACGGCCTTTGTGATCCCCTGCCTGGTGATTATCGCCTGCTACGCAAAGATCTTCTGGGTGGTTCACAAGTCCGAGCAGCGGCTCAAGAAGCATGCCACCAAGCAGAACTCCATTCCCAATAATCTGCGCCCCTTGGCCGCTGCCACTCCGCTGCCGTCCGGCGACGGTGCGGCCCCCAGCCAGATCCCAGCCGGCTGCCGGGTCTCCTCCGACAGCAGCAGCAGCTACTCCACGGATGTTCCCGATACCACCCCATGTGGAGCCGGTGGTGGGGCTAAGCAGCAGCCGACCCGGGTCAAGGATCAGCGGGAAGTGCGCGCCAAGCGAAACGAGTGGCGCATCACCAAGATGGTGCTGGCCATCTTTCTGTCCTTTGTGATCTGCTACCTGCCCATTACCATCGTCAAGGTGGCCGACAAGGACGTGGAACACCCCAGCCTGCACATCTTCAGCTACATCATGCTCTACCTGTCCGCCTGCATCAATCCCATAATCTACGTGATCATGAACAAGCAGTACCGCAAGGCCTATAAGACGGTCGTCTTCTGCCAGCCCGCCGCTCGCCTCCTGATGCCCTTCGGCAAGGGTAACGGGGCAAGCAGTGCCGCAGGTACGTACCGGCTGACGCCCTTTGTCGCCCCATGAACTGCCTCCACTAAGTCACGGTCTCAAATCGTTTCAGAGAAATGGAAAGATACCGGGTTGAGCAACAACCACAGCCGCACTATCGTCTCCCAGATGTCGGCAGGAGCAACGGCAACGGCAGCGGCTGCGGCAGCGTCGGGAACCCAGCCACAGTCCACGTCCACACAGGGTCCGGTTCAGGCCCTGGAGCTGACGGCCCGGGTACCAGATTTGATCAGCAAATCATCGAATCTGCCCCTGCCACAGCCACTGCCCCAGATCCCACCGGCGGTAGCTCCTCCGTCCGTTACAGCGCCGCCACCTCCGTCGGTGATGACAGCGACGCACAGCAACGGAAGCGGCAGCCAACGACTGCCGCTCAAGAAGAACAATCACTCCTACACAAACAGCGGCTTCAACAGCAGCGGGATCAGCCCCAGTCTCAGTTCCAACGGCGTGGCAATCTACCGGCCAGGGATTGGCTCGATGGGGAACGGCTCGGCCTCGGTACGGCGCATCACTATGGTGGGGGACGACATCATCCTGGAGGAGGAGGAGCTGCCGCCAACCCCAACAGCGAGTTCTCCCCCACAGATGCAGGCACCACCGCCGCCGCTACTTTCCTCAAGACAAACGACAATGAACACAACGCCGAAGACGCCCATCTACATGAACGTCGACAGCCCGAAGAGAAACCAGTCTTATAGCGATCGCAACATTCCAGTTCCAGCTAGGGAGAGTCAGGATCAAGGCGTCCAGGACTCCCACGGACTCCCCCCAAGCAAGCTGATGGATAAGAAAAAATTCCCAAAAGACTAACGAAATGCTTTAATTCCAAATATCATCGTAATTGTTACGCTAATTTCGTTGCACGCCCATATGCATCGGTATATCGGTATAAATGGGGTATACAGAGTAACGGGAGTGGAATACGTGCTCCACTGCATATCATGAATTGTTTGATTGACTGTATATCCCCCCCCCCCCCCCCCCCCTTGCATTATTGTACGCCCAATATACGATAATATTTTCCATGTGCCATACACATTATTCGACTCGTTTTCAAAAAGCTAACATATACTATGTATTTCGTATTATGTTTCTAGGAATTCGAAAATTGTAAATCTGTTTGCTTCCAATACCAAATATTGTAAATTGTAAAATATTATCGTATGTTCCACAATCTTTTGACCGAATATCGTTTTACCGTATGCGCTTGGCTTATCGATAAGCTTTTGAAACAAAAATACCCCAAAAAGACATTACACTAAAAATTATACACATTATAATATATAGAGCAGTAGGTATATATTTGTAGCTATTTATCGTTGCCCAAGTTTAGTATTAGCACTCTTTTTTTTTTAAAACCTATCCACACATACATACAGATGTCGTCTGTATATGCATAGAGCTTTAATTTAAGATAACTCCTTTTGTTGTAGTTGCTCTTTGTTCTAAATTGAAACATTCCATTCCTGCGTAGACCTCTGTAAATGTACACCCCAGTTGTTAGTAAGTACCGCCGCGTGCACTTCATTTAGAGAACGACAAGTAATCGAATATCAATATATATACATACACATATATATATACTCTAAACAAATACATATTTATATAGATATATACATAAATACATACATAGTAGAGAAACGCATGGCTCTATTCAAAACATTCGAATTCAATTGAGTTGAATGAATGAATCCCATCAATTCGTTTGAATGCAAGTGTGTGTTGGCTTCTTCATTCACTTGTATTCGTTCGAATGAAGGACTGCGCATTCGAGACATTCGAATCACTCTGTATATTCTCTTATTGCTTGGGCTTGTTCTTGTTCTTATTATTTACCTCTGATTCGCCAGTCAAATATGAAAAAAAATAAGGAAAATATGTCAATATGTCAGTTTCAATGTAAACACGTATTGGTAATACCCTTGTATTCCCTGTTGGAGGTATTTGTCGACAGTAGTAAAGTTGAAGGTGTTGCTGGTCAGAGTGTGGGTGCACCTCGGCTTGGTAGGTGTGTCGCAAAACCAGAACAGAGAATAGCGTACATAGCGTACAGTTTCTATAGACTCATCCCCCTTGCTGTGTTATTGCAGGAAAGCAATACCTTGCAGCGTCCTCCACCCCCCAATTGTACAACGCCAAGCACCTTTTTACGATTAAGCAAATTACACGCCTGGGCATCCATAAATGACCTAATGAGACTGTATAGTCAATAGGAGAGGAGCAGATACACATACGAAGGCCTCATTGAAATGAATAGGAACCAAATATCTTGGGTACGAAGTTTCCGTCGTAGCCATCCCCACATCATTGCAGAAATTGTTGCGTTATCGCACACAAGCAGCAACATGCAGTTAGTAAGCCTGTTACACGCTTCGGCTTCGGCACTTATGCATCGATGCACTATATGGCCGTACCGTCTGTGTCCATGCCACCTTCAGCCAACGAGGATGCAACAAGAACACAAGGCTAACAATAGAATATCCTCTGCCGAGCGATTGATGTGCCAGCCAACTTCTTAGGCACAACACCATACACACTATTTCGAGCCCCAATAATCTTCATATCACGCTTGGGCATTCATCAATGAGAGGGCCTGCCTGCGTCTGCCTGCCCCATACGCCTTTCGGCAACGAAAGGATATCTGCAGGAGTCGCTGTCCAGCGATTGAGTATAAATACATGCCAAATAATGACAGGACGTCAGTTTCAGTTTGATTTTCGAGCTTTCAGGACGTGCAATGTTCGCCAATTATCCAATCGAGTACTTCTGGGCTATTTTAAGTCAAAATATTCAAAAATAAATAAAAGAATAAACGAGAGGACGATTGCTTTGCAAAAATATCCCACAGGCAAGTGAACATTCCAATTCAGTTGTGAGCGTAAAATGACGAGAAAGTAGTAATGGATGACTTTGTAGTAAAAATCAGGGGCCTGATCTAATAAAAGAGGTTCAATAAGAAAAGGTAACTGTGTATTTGTGGCTTTTCTTTGCCTTTCAGGCAGGCTCTGGTTTTCACTTTCGTAGAAAGCGCTTCAAACCCGAATAATTGATGCTCGCGTTTCCGCAAAATGCAACATTTTTACTCGCCGAATCTTGATTGAAAAGGGAAAACAATTCATGATTTATTGAGACATTAAGATTTAATTTACACGGACGGACGGACGGGACATGAGAAAATGAAACATTTTGATGACAAAAATTTGGGAAAACGCGAGCACCTCAAAACGAAACCTTTGCGCTGGAAACGCTTAAGCAGGAGCATTTCTTTTGCGATTTTTTGTCGCAGATCTCGAGCTTACGAGGAGAATGAAGTGGTGTTTATCTTTCAGTTTCAGTCTTTTTCGATTTTCTTTAAAAGAAGACAAAAATGGAGCAATTGGTATGTTTTTTAGCCCTCAATAATGTGACAGCCTGCTTTTAAAATCTTTCTTTAAACTCAAGAAATCGAAACCAACTGGATACGCTGACAGCAGCGATAGTGATGTGGAAATAGTCGGGTGCTTTCGACTAGATGAACCAAAAATCTGGGTAAATTCATCACTGGGATCGACATCAACTGGAGGCGCCTTCGGTATGCGTGAGCCAACGATCCGTGAGAAGCTTCCACCATTAGCTGAAAGCACACCCATTCCTCCATGGATGGGGAATGTGGAGCACATTCCTTTGCCGTGGTCCTCCACCGACACTGCAATGCATATCCTCAGGAGCCAAAATCATCCTTCTACCAATATTCCACCTATCACCGTACTTTGCTTTTCCTGCTTTCTGTGCCAGGAACAGTTCTACGACGTAGCTCTTCTCAAGGAGCACTTGAGCCAGCATGGCCAGGACATTTACCTAAATTCAATGACGCCACAAGTCACGTATCAGACAACTGTTCCACAGCATTTTTTAAAATCATTTAATGTCTACTCTCCAAGTGAACAACAACTAACGCAACCCCCAGATCCATTATTTAATAATTATTATTTAGGGAATGGATCACTGCCTCCAGCTGAGAAATACTTCGAGTGTCCGATTTGCAAGATCAGGCTGAGCTCTCTCAAGCGCCTGCAATATCACCATAGCAGCGTCCATCGGAAGGAAGAACGCCAATCACTTAAAAAACTGGAGTGGCCTTTTCTGTGCATGTTCTGCAACGCGTCGTACAAACAGAGCAGATGTTTGCTACTTCATTTAAAAAAAAACCACAATTTTGGTACTCTTGCTCCACCAAAAGCACCAGCGTCCCAAATGCCGTTAGTATCAACTTTATCGGAAACGAGCAGACGACTGATAAATGCAGAGCCAGGTGTCGACAGCATATCGCCTGAAGAGTTAGCAGCGAAGGCAGCCGCCTACTATCCGCCCCTTTGGGAGTAGTTGATAGTCAGGAAACCGTATTTAACCTATCTACCTATCATATGTATTATGATTATAAAATATATGTGCTGTTTTCCTCTTATGGTTCTTTTCCAGTTCAGATGTTCTGTCCAATGTACCAAGTATGTACATATTGGCACCTTTTTGCGAACAGAAGGTGGACGATTCATAGTCCACTTGGAAAGTAGTTATATCTGGTTTCTGATTACTTTCAGACTGCCTGCGGCAGAATAAATTAGCTCTGGGCCTCTCTTATTCAATTTCTAGGCATGGAATATACTTGCACAATTGCATCTTGGATTGTTTATCATTCGAGAGTACATACTGCCTACACAAGTATGTAAGTATACGCTTAGCCATTTCCGCTTGCACATTTGTTTCTTTGCCGCAGGCATTTAGCTCAAAAGCAATCAGTTTCGAATGTTGCCCCTAAATAGGCCTAAATTAACAAATTGTCGCTTAATGTCTACCTAGATTAGCTATACTATAAGATCTATTTCATTTCCTGTGGAAACGATACATTTCCAAAAGATTCCACAAGCTATTACATTCATATTTTGAGGCTTGCCAACATTCTTCAAAGATGGTTCTATTTAAGCCATCGATATGGTGTACGCCCTGCTTTTAGTTGGATCTACAGACCCAGTTCGGACAACTTAATCTTTGATTAAATTTTTGAATAAATTCATGGATCACATGTAGCGTAAAATTAGTACGCTCCTTAAGATAAGTAAGGTATGAATTATTCGCGTTCAAAGGTGGCAAAGTGAAAGGGAAAGGCAAAGTCTCGCTCGAACCGTGCCGGTCTTCAGTTGGTTCCCAATGTATCATTACCACTTTTGTGGGGCGGCGCTGAAAGTTTGCAGCCTCTCCTCTCCGACTGACTAAGCAATGTGCTGGACACTGGAGGCTAGTGGCTGGCGGGGAAAGGGCGTTGACGCAAGTGCCGCCTGCAAGCTTATCAGCCGCTAGCTGCACTCAGTAAGCTGCTGCAGCCAGAGCGAACAGGCAGTCGGCTTAGATTTAGGCGGAGGCAGAATCATAGCCATAGCCAGAATGAGCGTGCCCAATGTGATCTGCACGATCTGCTCGGAGCGGTATCGGGTAACGGACCACATCCTAGCGGTGAGCTGCGGTCATGTATTCCACGAGGAGTGCCTGGAACGCTGGCGGGTGGAGTAAGTCAATCCGTTTGCGTTATGGTTTGCCACTCATCGCTTCATCCATTTCAGGTCAGGAACATGCCCCATTTGCCGCAGCGACGACACCGTGTACTTGCAGCTTTACTTGGACTTTGAAGAGGCGCCGACGTCGTCAGCCAGCCAGAATCAGAGCCAAGGTCAAGGCGGGAGCACAGACAGCGGAATCGAGATTGCCAATAGCATCGAATATTCCGGAATAATGCGGGAGTACGAGACTCTGCTGTACGAGACGGGCGTGTATCGGGAGGAGATAGAGTACTTAAACGAGCACATTGAGACCCTAATGCTGCGCAATTCGCAGCTGAAGTCGGAGCTGGAAAGGTCGAGCGATTCTGATTAAAGAAACTTTGTTGCAAACATTCGCTTATCTGTATTTTTGCCGGGCATCACGTCTGCACTCGTATTCCGAGCAAAAACAAATTTCAGCCAAACTGATTTGGCGCAGATAAATCATTTGAATGCAAATGAAGGAAACAGCTGTGAACCGAACGAGTTTGGCAGCTCAAATGCAACACTGTTGTCTGCCATTCGCGTTGTAACGTTGCCTAGGCGCGCCCTTTGAACTGTCTGAAAATTCACTGCAGTCTCTTTTTCATTGCCCTGCACTTTAGGCAATTTTTACACGTTTCGTGAGTGATCTGTGACCAGGATATGACTGTGGGTGGCGTGTCAGCGGGTAAACACTCTGTGCACCCCTAATGGTGGCCGACTGCAGCGAGTGCAGTCAGCTGTTCTTTTGCGAAAATCGCATATTACGTGCTTCTTCTTTGCGTGGTTTTGTGTGAATAGCATATTACCGCGTCTCTTTGTATCATGATCGACTCAATTACAATTACAAAAATTGCAACAAATTAATTCTGCAAGTGTATGTGTGCGTTCTCCGATTGTGATAGCCCCGATAAGTATTTAACAATAAGTGCGCGTCGTTTTGAAAGAAATCAAGCGGCCCTGGCTGCAAGTAAGTCGGATTTGCATATATGTATATTCCATAGTAAATAATTTTGAGTCGAGTCTCGTTGTCGGCTCTAATTCCTATGGCAGTGGCAGTTGGCATTGCTGGTCTATTATTTGTGTGTTGCTTGCGCCGATGCGTCTCGCCTCGTCTCGGTATTGGGGTCGAGGCTGAGGCTGAGGCTCAGGCCGGGACCGGACCGAACCGGAGAAATTGGCCCATTCTCCATTCATATGCATTTCCATATAATTGCAGCAACATTTTTTATTTGCAACAGTGGCAAACCAGACAGACGCAGAGTTGCTTTTGTTGTAGGTGTGGTGAGAAACGACGCTAGGGCTGTCGCCTCACCCGATCTTCCTGACAATCAGGGCGCGAATGTCAAGGTCTTGATATGAATATCTTGCCCGAAAGGCAGGTGTAACAGTTCTGCCTTAAATTCTATATGAACTTCAATATAAGGGAGCACCAGATAATCGTATATGTGCATTTTTGGGTGGTGTAACAACTCTGACAGCAGTGGGCATTTAAATAGAGATGCGCAGTGCTGTGAATGCCAAATCACAGTGCAGAACTGGCCCAAGAAAAAAATAAATACGAACACCATTTAATGCTTTTAAACTCATTTTGTAAATATATGTGCACTTAAATGTAAATTGTGGGGATTTTCATTAAGTGTGTCTCAACTTTGACTTGCAGCCGAGCCGGGACTCGTGACTGAAAATAATATATCGTGATCTGTGTCACGGGTTTGCGCAAAACACTGCTCATCTCCGCAAGGTGAGTTGTGGCCGAGTGGTGAGATTGTCTTTGTTGAGAAAAAATGTCGACGCGAAAAAAGGTTTTAATCCATTAGTCAGAAAGTCTGGCATTCTTTGTTGTTGGAAAATCGCAATTGGAGTCTGCAAAAGCGGGATTTGGCGTACGGAGTGCGACACGAGCGAGATTATGTAAATGCAGTACCTGGAACGGCGACTGCAACACCAGACCAGAGCTGCTCTACCCAGCCAATCGCACAGACACGGTGGCGTTGGCGTTGACGACACAAAGTGAAACCAGCGCAGCAGAGAGCAGAGAGGGGAAAGTCAGCGTCAGCAGCCCCCGAAAACACGCACACGACAAAAACAAAAGTAGGAGGAGGAACCACTGAGAACCGAACTGTAAACAGAAGGTAGAACTGAAAGCCGTCGAATGGACAATTGCGACCAGGACGCAGGCTTCCGGCTGGGCCACATCAAGGAGGAGGTCAAGCCGGACATCTCGCAGCTGAACGACAGCAACAACAGCAGCTTTTCGCCCAAGGCGGAGAGCCCGGGACCCTATTTACAAGCCATGTCCATGGTGCACGCGTTGCCATCGGGCAACAGCAGCGAAAATCAGTCCCAGATGGGACAGGCGGCCGCGGGCGGCGCCTCCGCCCAGCAGCAGTATCCGCCGAACCACCCGCTGAGCGGCTCGAAGCACCTGTGCTCAATCTGCGGTGATCGGGCCAGTGGAAAGCACTATGGCGTCTACAGCTGTGAGGGCTGCAAAGGCTTCTTCAAGCGCACGGTGCGAAAGGATCTCACATACGCATGCCGCGAGAACCGCAACTGCATCATCGATAAGCGCCAGCGGAACCGCTGCCAGTATTGCCGCTACCAGAAGTGTCTATCCTGCGGCATGAAGCGCGAAGCAGTGCAAGAGGAGCGCCAGCGCGGTGCCCGCAGTGCAGCGGGCAGGCTAAGTGCTGGTGGCGGATCTGTCGGTGGCGGCAGCGTCGGCTCTGGCAGTGGCGGTGGCGGAGGAAGCGCCGGCAGTATGGGCGGCAACGGAGCGGAAGAGTTCATGGCCAACAACGTCTCCCGGGACTTCACCATTGAGCGGTTGCTGGATGCCGAGCAGCGGGCCGAAGCGCAAAGCGGCGATCGGGCCCTGGCCTTCCTGCGGGTGGGCCCCAACTCGACCGTGCAGCCTGACTACAAGGGGGCCGTGTCGGCCCTGTGCCAGGTGGTGAACAAACAGCTCTACCAGATGGTGGAGTACGCTCGCCTCATGCCGCACTTTGCACAGCTGCCGCTGGACGACCAGGTTATCCTGCTGAAGGCCGCTTGGAACGAGCTGCTGATCGCCAATGTGGCCTGGTGTAGCATTGTGTCACTGGACGAGGCCACCGGCATGGGCCACGACAGCGCCTTCGACCGGCGATCGCCGGTGCTGCAGCCGCAACAGCTGTTCCTCAACCAGAGCTTCTCCTACCATCGCAACAGCGCTATCAAGGCGGGCGTCTCCACCATCTTCGATCGCATCCTCTCTGAGCTGAGCATAAAGATGAAGCGCCTCAACCTTGACCGTCGCGAGCTGGCTTGCCTCAAGGCCATCATCCTCTACAACCCGGACATGCGCGGCATTAAGAACCGTGCCGAGATCGAGATATGCCGTGAGAAGGTCTATGCCTGCCTGGACGAGCACTGCCGCGTCGAGCATCCCGGCGATGATGGCCGCTTTGCCCAGCTTCTGCTGCGCCTGCCCGCGCTGCGCTCCATCAGTCTGAAGTGTCTCGATCATCTGTTCTTCTTCCGCATCATCAGCGATCGGCCACTGGAGGAGCTCTTTATCGAGCAGCTCGAGTCTCAGCCCCCTCCCGGCCTCACGTTGAAGCCCGAATGAACGGCGTGCTGCCCATCGAATGTTTCATTGTGATTGCGTTGTTTGCATTTCTCCCTCCTGATCCCGATCCTGATCCTGATCCAGATCCAGATCCCGAGCCTCCAGTTACCTTCGATCCAATCTCCACCCCCTCTTAATATTACGCAAAATGTGTATGTAATTGTTTTTTTTTTTATATTAACATTATTATTATTATTGAGATAGAAAATGTTTTCCTTAAGATGATTATATGCCTCCACAACGTTTATTGGCCAAGTAAACGAAAAACCAATCCCAGAACTTGAGAAGAACCTGCACACACACACACACAAAAGCGAAAAGCGAACACACACAAAATCAAATTAAAAGTTAACCTTAACTAAAGCTAAAGCTAAACAAATATAGATCTAGACATAATTATGATGTACAGAGACGTATATATATCCATATATATGTATATGCATACATTATCTATTTAGCCACGCACTGGTACAGGTGCGTGTTCCGTATGCCCGTTCTTGAACCAATTGTAATTACTTTTTATCATAATTGTAACCAGAGTTACCGATTTCATGCGAGACGCAGAATCCAACCAGATATATATATCTATATATTGTATAAAATATAACTCCTGCATAACATACGGCTTGGCGTTTCTCTGCTTCTCCGAAACGGATCCTCGATTAATCCACTTGTTGGACAGTTTTGAGTATGTACAGTGCTTGGCAAAACTGTAGGCCAGTCAGTGCAGACACGGCTTACATCCCATACAGTGCATCCGTGGGATCCTTCTTTCCTTCTACTACACATTAACATCCGACTATGGCGTAGAATAATCGATTCTGTTCCGAGGTTTTAGAATTTAACAATAAACAAAGGTTAAATCGGATATGCCATAGACCTCTACTTCAAGATCTTATCATTTGTCTTTGTCGCTTTGAGGTTTGAAATTTTTAGATACAAAAAAGTATTGTCTTCCAATTGATATTACATTAGTTTCCAGATAATCGCTATAGCACCAAAGTTCAATTTTTCTGACACTTTTTAAAGCTTTTTCAACGTTCTTTTATTTTTTGTAAGTTTTAAAATCTTCTTATGATATAAATGTCTTCAGTCAATTATTGTTTTCGATGGTTTTTAGCTTTTAAGACAAGCAGTTGAAAATATTTTATCAGTTTATCAGATTTATATTAAAGATATATGTATGTAGATTCCCGTATTTGATAACTGTCAACTGATTTCTACTATATCTCAATGAAACATATATTCGACCAGGGGAAGTAGTATTGTGTCTTTTATGCGATTCGAAAACTATAATACATAAATATCTAGATACCCAAAAGGGAACGATTGAATCTTTAGCTCACCATTGGATTATAATTTTAGATCAACTCCAAATTATCATCCTTAGAACCGGTCGATCCATACATAGAGTTTAGCAGCGATTCGAGATCACCTACAACTATGACTCGCACTGTGCACACATGTGCACAATATATACGAATATGATTATGAATATGTCCATGGGTGCTTGCGATTACCCAATGATTTGGTTTGTGGGCCACGTCCTTCCCTCCCCTTCCCAGCCGCCTGCGCTTTTCCCATGGCATTTGGTCAATTTTTATAAAATTTATGTCTCTTGCTTTGGCCTCTCATCCACCCCACCCCACCCTCATCCTCTCCATGCCGCCGACAGCCAGCGGACGTGCGGACGTGTGGACGTACGGACGGACAGGAGGACAGTGGACAGTAGTGTGCGCATAGCGAATGTATGTTAGTATGTAGTTACAAAAATATGGTATTAACGCACAAGCAGCGCCTAAGAATAGATATTGTTTTCGAAAAAAGAAGAAAATTCGCCGCTGACGACGCACATTATGTTCCAAAAATAGCTACAGTCAGCAGCCAGTCGCTAGTCGCTCCGGCTATATCTCTTCTGTCTTCTGTCCTCGGGATATGTATCGGGATAATGCGACCGATCTGGTACTCTCTTCGCTCTGTTTCGATACTGTTCCGATTTACAAATTACACCTGTGGTCTACAAAAGAGTTCGATCCTGTTTGCTTGGTAAAAGAAATCAATATAGAAAAAGAGAGAGAGAGAGAGTGAGAGATCGAGAGCGAAAGAAGCTTTTGAAAGCTCATCGACAGATGGGCAGTGGAGGGGAAGCTCTGTCCACACTTATTGTGGGTGGTTTTTATTGGTTTAGCTAATCGTTCGCCATCCTTGATTTTCACATGCTTTTTTTTCCTTAATGGCTGCGCGAGAATATTTAATAAATTTCATAAATATTCCACAAATATAATATACACAGCTAAAAAATATATACCTACATATCTATGTACATAGTATGTACGTATGATATTTTACATATTGAAATATTTGAAATGAAAAATAAAATGTTTCGCACGGAAAAACCATGAAAGCATGCCAATAAAATCATGTGTTGAACACTCTTCCCCCCCATTTTCCTCTTTCCTCTGTGTTTTTGTTCTGGTATGGGTGTTCCTGTGTGTGTGTGTGTGTGCATTGGAAAAGAGTTTTCGAAGCAAAATTAACAATTTGGCTATTTTTGTAGTTATGCGGGGGCGTTTTATGGTTGGGCCAGGGCGTCGGACAGGCGGCAGGGGCAGGGCCCACAGATCAGACTCGCTGACAGACAGAACGTTTGGGGCCAACAAGTTGTTGTCGCACACACACACACACACACACACACACTCACATGTATGTGTATGTGCTCGCACAGGGTGACTCCTGCATTGGGATCAGAGCGATGCAAAAAACTGACGACTTTTCCTACCAATTTTACCCCCAACACACACACAAACATGGATGGGTGGTCGAGAAGGAAGTAAGAGGGTGACGCTGTCTGAGAGGGCTCTTTGGCGCATACCACACTCATTCACCAACAACAGCAGCAGCAGCAGCGACCAAGGCAGAGCAGCAGCAGCACCAAGAGTGAAGTTAAGCACTGGCTAAACGAGCCATCAAAAGTCAAAGCTAAAGTAGACCCTGGCTACAATGCAAATATTACATATGTATATAGCATAAAGCCAGGTGTACACCCATACATAGTACATCGGCTCTTGCAATCCCTCTTGGGGTTTCCTGCGGGATGTCTTCTATATTATAACTTCCAAGGATTTCTAATACTAAGAATTTAACATATGACAAAAAATGTAACTATCTGCGAAGAAAAATGTAATCTCTTTGATTGATTTTAGCCCGATTCCAAAACAGTAAAGGTTTAGGCAATCCCTTGGGACTGTTTTGGGGCGTTTGCCTCGTTTGCCCAGTGCTTGGATGCTGACCGAATTCATACTTTCTTCTGGCCACCGCCAGCCTACCAACCCACCCACCCACTTCCACTCCCACTCGCACTCGCACTCTTTCGTCGTGTGCGAGGCGGCGATCTTCGGACCCGACCCGACCCAAAACAAAGCCAAACCGAGGCGAGGCGAGGCGAGCCGAACCGGCTCCGATTCGAGATCCGATGCTGGTGGTGCTGCTACTGCTGCCGCTGCTGCTGCGACTGCGACTGCACGGTCTCCTCCACGGCAGCGGCGGGCGGTGGTGGCCGCCTCAAGAGTGGGTCGACCGCTGGTCGTGTGTACGATATTCAGTCCCCGGCTGGCGCGACATCAGTTTTGAGTTGGCTTTCAACGCGAGCGGGTCTTTTCTCTTCGCAAGCGACACACGTAGATATTCCTCCAATTGTCATTCCACCACACATTGTTTTGTTGTTTTTGTTTGGTTTTATGCACACACTTTTTCGTTTCGTTATATTTTTTTCCGTTTTTTTTTCTCGTACACATCTTTTTTTATACTCGTTGAAAAATAAATATAAATTCGAAAAATTCAAAAAATAAAATTATAAAAAAAAGAAATAAAAACAAAAAAAAAACCGAAAACTTTTCAACGAACGTATTACGAATACATGCGCTGGTGTGTGTGTTGTGTGTGTGTGTGTGTGTGATGGTTATATATACAACAAAATATATCTACGTATCTATATACATATATATCATACATATATATATATATATATGTATATCTGAAGAAGATATATGGTATATGGTTGAAAGATCTGTCCAAAACGGCCAGCGGGATAATGTGTTACCAACAGAATCGAACTATATACATATACCGTATAGACAGTCAGTTCCGATTTCCGATTCGGTCTGCATTCGCATTCGTAATTTGCGTTGAGCGCGTATTTCTCAAAATTATTTCAAATATGTACCCACCGCAACCCCCTGGCACACCAGCGACCGCCCGTCCGCCCGCCCTCCGCGCCCTCCCACCGCACTGGCGGTTGACGTTGACGCCGAAAATAAAACTTTTTCAAAACATACTATTTTTAACCGATACGATCCGATGAGATACGAAACGAGCGGAAAATACAACAAAAAAAACTACACAAAAAAAAGGCAGCTAAAACGAAAGCAAAGAAAAGAAAAGCGAATAAAGCAAGAAAAATAATTAAGCAGCAAATTAACGTGTTATACAACGATTTTTCCCATTCAGCATACAATATATGTACAAATGTAGATATATATTTTTTATTTTTTTTTAAATATTTGCTATAAATCAAGAATCGAGAATCGAGAATCGGGAATCGGTAAACGGTAAAACGGGAGCACGCGCTTATGGAGCAACCAACCACCTGTCTGTCGGCGATGCCACCGTCACCGTTAGAACTTCCGTTTGGCCAGCATTACCGTTAAGCGAGCGATGTATCGCTGTCCCTGTCCGTCCCACAGAATTGTAGCATGGCTTCGCTTTGCTTTCGGACGTGCATAAGCTTGCAGGATCTGTTTGGCTGAACAAAGCTTTTGCTCTGCTTGGATGTTTTTCGCATCCGTTTCGCTCGTTTCGTTCTGTTCTGTTCTGTACTGTCAATCAATCGATCAGTCAGTCAGTCAATCAATCAATCAATCAGCCAGAACACACACACACAAACACACTCGCAAAACGCACACACCGAGCGGTTGGGAATCTGCGCCAGTTAAAGACTGTTATAACCCACTAAGAAGCACATAAGAGCAGAGCATAAGAGAGAAACAAGTACAGTGAACCAATCGAACCAACCTCCATCTCCACCTCTCCTCTTCATTCCTGCCAGCAGCAGCAACTGGATCAGCATCATCTGAGCAGCAAACGTCAGCCGCAGCAGCAGCAGCCGAGCAGCGAGAGAAGCAGCGCCCAGAAGACACAACCGCACACACACACACACCCCACGAGAGAGAGAGCCAGTGAAGAGAGAGAGAGAAAGAGTGTGTGCCAGCGAGAGCAGGAAGAACAGTAACCCCCCAGACACAAGATGATGATGGAGAACGGTCTCTCCATGGAGTACGGAGATGGATACATGGAACAGGAGGAGGAATGGGAGCGTGAGGGTCTCCTCGATCCTGCGTGGGAGAAGCAACAGAAGAAGGTGAGTACCGTTCCGTGCCGTACCGTGCCGGACCAATCTATTCCCCATTCCATCATTCTATATACATATTCACATATTATATATGTACATATGTAGTATGTAGTATGTAGTCCCCATTCGCATAGATATAGAACACATATGTATGTACCTAGTATCCGTATATATGTATGCATAGTATGTACAGATATACAGATATACGAATGTATTGTATGTGCTATATGCTCTGGCCAAGTTCTATATTTTTCGATTATGTTTCAATATTTCTCTGAGATCGTCGAAAGCAACAAAAACAACTGTGAAAACACAAAAGCTCGGCACGCATTTAAAAATAGAATTCTCTTGCTTCATTTTCATGGCTCTTGCTCGAGAAATGTTTGAAGATAGTACGAAAATAGTTTGTTGCTGTTGCTGTTGCTCTTCAGGAACTACATACATATTGTACTATATGCATAGACAACCGTAAATATAGCAAGTATATCTATTCCCATTCCCATTCGATCGTTTATCATTATGAAAAGCAAGAAAGAATCGAATGGTATCGAATCTGAACAGAACAGAAACTGAAACTGAACATTCTCATTCACATTCCCGCTATCTCCCACCCACCCACTGGCCCAAACGAAACGAACCCAACCCAACCCAACCCAATCCAATCAGACCCGAAGGTTATACTATGTATAGGTCCCCATTCAATTATGCTTCTGTTGAGGTTGAGGTGGAGTGGGGTCTGTGCGCTCTTTCATCCCGTTCGTTCGTTTGTTTGCTTTTTGTTGTCGTCTATCGTCGTCGTATGTTACCAGCGGAAGCGTCTGTTACCGTTACCTGTAGGCCAGCGCAGCAGCAGCAACAGAAGAAGAAGCGGCAGCAGCAGCAGCCGAACAGCAACTAATTGCCACCGTGCAGATAGCACTGGAATGGGGTAGATGGGGGAGATACATATATCTGTAGATATATATGCACATACATATATATCTATCAATCTATCTATCGGGTATACAACATGACAAATTGTCATTGTCATTTGTGTGGAGGAGCATATCTTCAGGGAGTCAGCCCTAGGCGACTCCCCAAGGCTGATTGCTTTTCTCGCTCTGCAAAGACTGAGATGCATTCCAACCTAGAGATTGGGCACCCCACAGATCGACCTGCACACCAAAAAGATTCATACATATGTATATAGCTATGTATATATTGTATACATATTGTAAGCATCTATATGCATAATTCTATAAATTGCTAACAAAATGTAGTGCAAGGCTATGTTTTTGACACGACGCCCCGTGCCTAGGTAGGCGTCGACAAGCAACGGACGGACACCGACGGACGGACGGAACAGACGGACGGAACAGAACGGAACGGACACGGACACGGCTGCTATTGACAATTAATAATAGCCAGGCGCAGGCATTCCTATGCACAAGATTTCCACAAGATTCGACGAGAAAAGCACCCAACCACCGAACCACCCAGCCACCCACAGTCCCGTACGAACCGAAAATGCAATGACAAATATCTGCCCAAAGAAATTAAGGTGAAAATGAAAATGAGAATGAAAATATGAGGATTTTTTGTTGTTTTCTGTTTTGTTTTTGGCGGTCGCCAGCCACAGATGACTTGAGCTTGACATGGTCACACCTGCATGCATGTGTGTGTGTGTTGTCTGAGAGAGAGAAAGAGAGTGGAGAGTGTGTATGCGTGGCATCTATCCCCCCCTCCATCTTTGTGTGCTCCATCTCTCGATCTATCCACATACACACGGAGTGTATGCATGCATATGTGTATGTATAGACATTTCGTAACCGTAAATTACCGAGCAGAATTCGTCATTAGGCTGCCACTGCCACTGGCTCTTCTCCTCCCCCGCCGCCTCCTCCTCCTTCTCCTTCTGGTATTTCTTCCTCTTTCTCTGACTCTGCACAGTGTTTTTGTTGTTTTCGAAAAATGAAAGGCCCCAAAATACAAAAAAAAAAAAGAAAAAAGAAAATAAAATGTGTTGTTTCTGTTTTGTGTGTTTACATTGATCGCAACAAAAGGTGGCAAAAGGTGGGTTGGTGGGTGGGTGTGTTGGCGGGTTGGTTTGGTCGATTGGGTGATTACTCCGCCGTCAGTGTGTTGATGATGAGTCTTACTCTGCCCCATTCCCCCTTCCCCCATCCCCCATCCCCTTCTCTTTCTTTCTCGCCTTGTGACTCATCATTCCTGGCAGTGGCCGTGCCATTCCGTTCCGTTCCGTGGTGTGCTGGTGTTCTGTTCTGTGCTTATGGGGTATGGGGTATGATGTGGTGCGGTGGGTAGGATCAGTCACAGGGTTGCCACCCCTTGCTCACCACCAATCCCAGGCACAGGCCCACAGCCCACAGCCGACTGCCGCCGACCCGACTGACTGGCCATGTGCGAATGAGTCCATGCTATGGGGCCGCTCAAATTACACTCGGCTAAAAATGGGTGTGCAAGAGCGAGTGCGTTGCGGGTCCGTTCGCTGCCTGCCTGCCGCCTGCCTGCCAAGGAGAGCTTTTGGCTTTTGGCGAAAGCTCTCTGTGCGCGGTGGCATCTAAATTAAAGAAGCAACCACATACATACATATATTTATGTGTGTATGACTGTATGCGCGAGTATATGTATTCATTTATTTGATTTGCTTGTTTTTTTGGCGCGTGCGCATTGACTTGGCCCGCGATTGCTCAATCGATCGCCTGGCCAAGATCATAGACCAGGCCAGACGCGGACAGACCAGGCCAGGCCAGGCTAGGCAACTTTGTATGCAGCTTCCCCACCGATCAAGCCTCTCCCCCTCCCTGCCATCCCGGCAAACCTGGCCTGGCCAGGCCACTGCCTGATAACGGTAATTGATCAGAGGCGACGCTGAAAACGGGTTGGCGGAATGCGCCAGCCGCCGCCAGCAGAGATAGAGAGAGAGAGGCAGATGCAGACAGAGAGAGAGAGAGAGAGAGCAGAGTCAAAGACGAGCCTAACTAGCGGTAAGCCGCTTGTTGCTGCTGAGCGACTTGTTTGGCGACGAACTGCAGCAGAGTCGCAGCAGAGCAGCTTCACTCTGACACACACACACAGACACACACAGACACACACAGACACAAATACATACTTAAGGTGGCGCTGGTTGTTGGCCTAGTTATACCCTTGCAGGGGGTATTATGATATTGACCAGATGTATGCAATGCAGAGAGTGAGAGAGAGAAGCAACTCCGAATATAATCGAAACTTTTTATATCTGACAACTGCAAACACACGAGTACTATACATCGTTGATCTCTGCGTGATACTAGATTACATAACTATATATATTTATATAAATATAAGCCATCAACTAGTAAATAATTATGATGGCTAATAGAGGGAATTGGCCAACAAACGTAGGAGAACGAACCAAGTTCAAGGGTATCCAATGTTTCTAGTTTTGGTTCCTGCTTTGAGTGGGTTGTGGAGGGGTGAGGTGGTGGTGGGGTAATGTGTGATCCGCCGACCGTTTTGATCGTTGCGTGTGTGTGTGAATGGTAAGCGATTTGCATTAACAGTTGCATTTCTTGTTCTCGACTCGCGACTCTCTTTCACTCTGCTCGCTCTCTTCTAAGCCTCCAGTCGAACAGCATCGCCGCATCCCATTGTCTCACGCACATAACATAACTGTAAGCTAATGGCTAATAGAGTCTTCCAATCTCTCCCCAGCACCACACAACATCTCTCTTTCTCTCTCTCTCTTGAATCACTTCGTGAATCTGGATCTTCTTGGCTGCTAGCGGTGATCCATTGTTTGTATGGGATCTCCTTTTATACCTTATGGCACCTACATACATCACCACGGGGGATTTCCTTTTCAATCGTTCGATTCCATTACCGTATCTCCCACTCCTCCACCTCCTCCTCCTTCTGTAAATCGGATTTCCCGATCGATCCCCATCAAAATTGATTGTTCACTTCGGATCGGTTCGGTTTGGGTTCGGTTTGGGTTCCCACTTTGTCCCCACTTTGAATGGTGGTGTTTCCATATTTGCATACTATTCCCATAAAGTGCACTCTGCTCTTGTTCTCTGTGGATCTGTGGGCGGATCAGCTCCAGCTTTGGCTCTGTCTCTCCTTCTCTCTCTCTCTCTGCTCTGCTCAGAGAGCAATAACAATTCACAGTTGTAAATTTACACGTGAATCGACGAAGGGCAGTCTTGGGAACTGGGGAGTGGCGAGTGGCAAGTGGGAAGTGGGAGAGGAAGAGCTGTGTAGACTCCAAAATAATGAAGTGTGTGCAAAAAAGAACTGGTTTATATTTATATGCATGTGTGCATGTGCATGTGCATATGGGATACATGCATGTATGTATGTATTGGTATTGTATTTTTTCTTGTTTTCTCTTTGTTCTGGCTGATCTGTCCGTCTTCGGTGTCTGTCCCCATTCGGTGAAAAATAACTGCAACTGTCAGCCTCTGTTGCAGCAACAACGAGAACAACCATAGTGCAACAGCAACAGCAGCAACAGCCTCTGTGACAGTAGGCCCCCCTTCCCTCCCACCCCACACACACCAACACACACCATCACAGACGGTGCTACCGCTCCTCACGGTAGACATTGCCCCAAATGGCTGGGAAATGACTGGGAAATGGCTGGGAGAGAGGCGACCAGAACCATAGGGTGGATCTGCAATAGATTGTTACAGCCTTCAACCCATTTGAGCCTTCGAAAATCAATCCAATCCCCAAGTCAGACCCGACGCGATTCAACTAACACTCTCTCTGTCGTTAAGGTTGATCAAGGTCGAGTCTGGCGGGCTTCTAACATAAAGGATATATAGCACAGATAAACCGCCTGGGCTTTAATAGTTTACCTCGAACCCGTCTGCCTTGTGGGAGGTATTATGTTTCAGGAATGGAACTGCAGGAGCTGCCAGTAGATCTGCTGTAAGAACCTCTTCAGAAATGTACAATCTTTCAGCTTTAAATTTCGAAATGTGTGTTCTTTGAGGCCCTATTTGATATCAGTTTATGTACTCTCTCTATGAATACCATCATCGAATCATACCATTGTTCTGCAGCTCAAATTTTTAGATCATCTGTCACTTTAGCATGAATACAGAATCTAGTTCTTTAATAACTCATCGTGCTTTTTTTTTCTTGACACCTTCCACAGACATTTACCGCCTGGTGTAACAGTCATCTGCGCAAAGCTGGCACCGCCATCGACAATATCGATGAGGACTTCCGCAATGGCCTCAAGCTGATGCTGCTGCTGGAGGTGATCTCCGGAGAGACTCTGCCCAAGCCCGATCGCGGCAAGATGCGCTTCCACAAGATCGCGAATGTGAACAAGGCCCTCGACTTCATCGCCTCGAAGGGCGTGCATCTGGTGTCGATCGGTGCCGAGGAAATTGTCGATGGCAATCTGAAGATGACACTCGGCATGATTTGGACAATCATCTTGCGCTTTGCCATACAGGACATCTCCGTTGAGGAGATGACCGCCAAGGAGGGTCTGCTGTTGTGGTGCCAGCGCAAGACGGCTCCCTATAAGAACGTCAACGTACAGAACTTCCATCTGTCGTTCAAGGTGGGTTTCCCAAACACCAAACACCACATAACATATAGCCTACAGCTTATAGCATAATGGATATATGATCTATCGTGTCGTTTCTCTCTCTCTCTCTCTGTGTTCTTTCTATAGGATGGTTTGGCCTTCTGCGCGCTCATCCATCGCCATCGCCCAGATCTGATCGACTACGCCAAGCTTTCCAAAGACAATCCATTGGAGAACCTGAACACTGCCTTCGATGTTGCTGAGAAGTATCTCGATATTCCAAGAATGTTGGATCCAGATGGTGAGTGGGTCGGGTCGTTTAAACTAACGAAACAATGGGGGGGCCTAGTGGGTGCCTATGTGGGGAAGGAGGGGGTTATACACATAAGAGATACATATGTAGATATAAGAAAGTGATCGTCGTGGCACGTATTAATTGATATATTGACAAAACAATGACAGATTTGATCAACACACCGAAACCGGATGAACGTGCCATCATGACGTACGTCTCCTGCTACTATCACGCCTTCCAGGGAGCCCAACAGGTTGGAAATGTGACGCATGTACCCGAACCCACAAGACAATACACCTACGTCCCGAATAATTACAATGTGACTAAACTTCACCACGATACACTTAAATATATAGATATATATATATATATGTTTTCTATATATATATATTCATTACTCGTTCTAAGTATATTCTGCGATTTTGTTGCCCGTTCGATGCAGACGCCATGCCCCCCCGCCCTCTGCCCTCTGCCAGGCGGGGTTGTCGCCTCAAAATTGCGCTTTCACATACACATATATACATATACTCGTATACCGTTATGTGTTTTATTATTTACTGATTGATTTCTTGCCTGTTCGTTGTCCTGCATTTGCATTTGCATCCGCAACCGCAACCGCCACCGACGAGGTGATAACTAAAATTCCCCACTAACTGCCACACACACCCCCAACCGCCAAACCCCCAGCCCCCAACCGACCATGAGAAGAGCTCAGTCAAAGATGAGACGTTGAGAGAGCTCCTCCAGCTCCTCCTCTCTTTAGCGCTCTTCTTTTGCTGCTGCTGCCGTGTGACGCTGCCTTTCGTTAAGTTAACCTATAAAAACCGATAGACGGTTCCGTTAGCAGCACATTCACATTCCCATTCGGAACCAGCAAATGAACCAGCGGTTTGGTTCCAGTGACTGGCAAATGACTGCACCAGGACAACTTGATTCCCGATCAGTGATGGGTGTCTTGCGATAGCTCGGCATGTATCGATAACTGACAAATCGATACGCATAGGCTTTCAAATGATACACGATCTCTGATCACTGATCACTGACACATTGTCCTGGTGTCTGTACGCTTTGGGTGTGCTCTAGCGGAACAGAAATAGTATATGCATATACCATACATAAATAAATACTACATAGTGTAGCAAAATGTACTCGGAACTCGATCCATGCCTGCCACATGCCACAAGCCACAGAGGGCGGTGTGGATTTGGTGCCAGAGTTCGGCATAGGCATGACATTACCAGTTACTAAACCCCGTCGATATACTCGTATTAATGTTAATGATGATATGATGCCTGCCAATAACTAACCATAAATTATGAATTAACTCATTTTGTATGTTTGTTGCTTTCTCTCTCTCTCTCTCTCTTTTCTCTCTTTTTTATCTGTCTGTGTGTGTGCGCGCACTGCTCGCCTCTCCGCTCCGCTCCGCTCATCAACAACAACCGCCATTAACAACAACAACAACTGCAATTGCCACTGCCACTGCAACAACAACTGCCAAAATCCCTACCCAACACACACACACACACACACACGTCACATACATCAACACACACACACACACACATACGTCACATACATCAACACACACACACACACACATACAGATTTGCAGAACACGGCTCTGCCTGACGAGCGTGCGGTCATGACCTATGTATCGTCGTACTATCACTGCTTCAGTGGCGCCCAAAAGGTCTGTTGAACACAAAAACAAAAACCAAAAAAAACCAAAAAACCAATTACACTCCCACACAAATGACATAGAAGACCTGCCATAGTTATCCATAGTCATCCTTCCATGGGATCTTCTTCATAAATACATACACATATACCCGTACACCCGTACAGACATACATATAAGCAATCCATAATGCGCTCGTCCTATAACCCTATAATACTGCCTGCGAATGGCTTGCTCTGGCAGGATGTCGCTTTACCTTTCAATGGAGCAGCTTTTCTTGTGCTCTCCGGCAGAGAGAGGGTTTGCTTATTTCAAAGAGAAGAAGAAAAACCCAAGGAGAGATTGTAGAATCCAATTTATTTATATATGTATAAAGTATCGATTGATAAATAGCTATGTACATATGTCCGTGTGTCCATCTGTCTGATATTTTCAAAAGATACTCGTTCCAGCTGCTTAGATTCGAGCTGTTCTAGATGTGATTACTATTTTAGCTAGTTCCAACAACCTCTATATACATAATCCTATTTCGAATCGGGTAGATTCGGTAAGATTCCTTAGAGACGATCTAAAGCAGCGATCGGCAAGCTTCTATCTGAGGTGCATAGGAAAGTGCACTGCTGATGTCTGCCGTCCCCGCACACAAACTCACTAGAAACGTGTGCAAATATGTGTGCCTATTCCAGATCTAAAGCTTCGGAAGCCTCCGAAGAGTATAGCCTATGTCTTTTGTTTTTTCTTCTCCTTTTTGTGTTTTCCTTTTGTTTGCTCTTGCTATTGCGCTCTTGATTGGATGATGCTCCGTTACGCAACGCTACGCTCAGGGGCAGTCGGATCTGGGTCTGATCTGATCTGATGTGATCTCATCTGATCTTAAGGAAATCTAATCTTAATCCGTACCGCTAAAAGGAAACGGAAGCGAAAGTGTCGAGAGAGAGAGATTTCAGATGTGCTGCTGCCCCTGGGCCTGGCTTTGGGTTTTTTGCTGTTTTGTTCTTTTCCTGTTTTTCTGTTCAGTTCGTTTTTCGTCTCGTTCTGCTTTCGAAAAAAATCTGAGTTGGTTCCGTGCTTCACACACACACGCACACTCAGAGCCGCCCAATTCAGAAGTTTGCTAATCAAAATATCTCTCAACTCCCCTCCCAACCACAATCGACAGGCGGAAACGGCCGCCAACCGCATCTGCAAGGTTCTCAAGGTCAATCAGGAGAATGAGCGTCTCATGGAGGAGTACGAGCGTCTGGCCAGCGATGTAAGTGATGATTCCCATCGGGGGAGGATCGAGGATTGCTATTGAAATGTATTGTAAACCTTGACCCTTGGCGTTTTTTCTTTGTTGCTCGAATAGCTGCTGGAGTGGATCCGCCGCACCATGCCGTGGCTGAACTCCCGCCAGGCGGATAACTCGCTGGCCGGCGTCCAGAAGAAACTGGAGGAGTACCGCACGTACCGACGCAAGCACAAGCCCCCGCGTGTGGAGCAGAAGGCAAAACTCGAAACCAATTTCAACACCCTGCAGACCAAGCTGCGTCTGTCAAACCGTCCGGCCTACCTTCCCACCGAAGGCAAGACCGTGTCCGATATCTCGAACTCGTGGAAGGGACTCGAGCTGGCCGAGAAGGCCTTCGAGGAGTGGCTGCTGGCCGAGACCATGCGCCTGGAGCGTCTCGAGCACTTGGCCCAGAAGTTCAAGCACAAGGTAAGCAGCATCGCTATCTCCAATTCATGTCCCCCGATACTCATCCACTAATGGACTGAATGAATAGGCCGATGCCCACGAGGACTGGACACGCGGCAAGGAGGAGATGCTGCAGTCGCAGGACTTCCGTCAGTGCAAGCTCAACGAGCTGAAGGCCCTCAAGAAGAAGCACGAGGCCTTCGAGTCGGACCTGGCCGCCCACCAGGATCGCGTTGAACAGATCGCCGCCATCGCCCAGGAGCTCAAGTAAGTCGGAGCCGAGTGCTAGCCATAATGCCACAAAGCCATAAATCTAATCTATACCCCCCGCCTGCTGCCCTGCCCACGGGCAACGCTGAATGCGATCCAAAAACCGATTCAATCCGCGCGTGAAGTGTGAGGTTAGGTAGAAGCAACCCATCGAACTCGATCACCTCCAGATCACATCTCTTTTGGCACGCCATTCGCAATCGCATTCGCTCATTCGCTCAATCGAAAACCTCCCCCTCATGCATTGATCCCTGATACCTGATCACTAATCACTGATCCTCTAGTCCCCCTAATCCAAGATCAATGATAATCAATGTGTGGTTTGTTCCTCGTGCAGCACCCTGGAGTATCATGACTGCGTGTCGGTGAATGCCAGATGTCAGCGCATCTGCGACCAGTGGGACCGTTTGGGTGCCCTCACCCAGCGTCGCCGCACGGCCCTGGACGAGGCCGAGCGCATTCTGGAGAAGATCGACATCTTGCATTTGGAGTTCGCGAAGCGTGCGGCTCCGTTCAACAACTGGCTGGACGGAACGCGCGAGGATCTGGTTGACATGTTCATCGTGCACACTATGGAGGAGATCCAGGGCCTGATCCAGGCGCACGATCAGTTCAAGGCGACGCTCGGCGAGGCCGACAAGGAGTTCAATCTGATTGTGAATCTGGTGCGCGAGGTGGAGTCTATTGTGAAGCAGCACCAGATACCCGGCGGTCTGGAGAACCCCTACACGACCCTGACCGCCAACGACATGACCCGCAAGTGGAGCGACGTGCGCCAGCTGGTGCCACAGCGCGACCAGACGCTGGCCAACGAGCTGCGCAAGCAGCAGAACAACGAAATGCTGCGCCGCCAGTTCGCCGAGAAGGCCAATGTGGTGGGTCCCTGGATCGAGAGGCAGATGGATGCCGTGACGGCGATAGGCATGGGCCTGCAGGGCTCCCTGGAGGATCAGCTGCACCGCCTCAAGGAGTACGAACAGGCTGTGTACGCATACAAGCCAAACATCGAGGAGCTGGAGAAGATCCACCAGGCCGTGCAGGAGTCGATGATCTTCGAGAACCGCTACACCAACTACACGATGGAGACGCTGCGTGTCGGCTGGGAGCAGCTGCTCACATCGATCAACCGCAACATCAACGAGGTGGAGAACCAGATCCTGACACGCGACTCGAAGGGCATCAGCCAGGAGCAACTGAACGAGTTCCGCTCCAGTTTCAATCACTTCGACAAGAACCGCACCGGCCGTCTCACGCCGGAGGAGTTCAAGTCCTGCCTCGTCTCACTGGGCTACTCGATCGGCAAGGACCGACAGGGCGACATGGACTTCCAGCGCATCCTCGCCGTCGTCGACCCCAACAACACTGGCTACGTCCACTTCGATGCCTTCCTCGATTTCATGACCCGCGAGAGCACCGACACCGACACTGCCGAGCAGGTCATCGACTCCTTCCGCATCCTGGCAGCCGACAAGGTGAGTCTCTTCGGTCTCTTAGTCTCTGCTACATGATACAATCAATAACTTTCTCTTCTACCACCCCCCACCCCCATCCACCCCGTTAGCCATACATATTGCCCGACGAACTGCGCCGCGAGCTGCCCCCAGATCAGGCCGAATACTGCATCCAGCGCATGCCACCATACAAGGGCCCCAACGGAGTGCCCGGTGCCCTGGACTACATGTCCTTCAGCACAGCTCTCTACGGCGAAACCGATTTGTAAGCCGAGCGGCTCACGCAGCCCAGAAGGATACGAGAAGGATAGACGAGAGAAGAAGCCGAGCCTAGCCGAGCCGAGCCGAGCCCAGCAGAGCAGAGCTGAGCGGAGCAGGTAGAGCCGTGGTCAGATCATATAATAATGCTAAACTCTAATAATAATAATATTAATAAACATAGATTTATTATACCTACACTCGTAACGGTAACTTCAAAAGAACTTCAGAGAGAGAGTACTATCATGAGAGAATATACATATATTTATAGCTTTCCGTCTCGAACCGATGTGAGTGGGTGCGGACCGTGCCCCAAACCCCACACCACGCCACACCACATACAATACATTATTATACATATATATGAACATATCTATATATACATAGGTATATATACATATATATATATATATATATTTTTATGCAGGATCTTATCGATTGTAAAACAAAAACAAAAGGAATATCATCTCAAATGCATATATGCACATCGAATGTCGAAATCTAAATTTAAATTTAAAACCAAGTCCAAAACATAAACAAAAACCATACAAAAAACTCTAAAAAACAATATTTTTTGAAATTTATGTTAATAAAAACAAAATCCATACATAAAAACCAAAAACAAAACCAAAAAAAAAAGAACGAAAAGAAAAAAAGGAAACGAATCAACGACGGATCCTAGATCGAAGGATCGGATCCCCAAACAACCAAAACAATCCAAGAGATACAGAAAGGGTAGACAGAAAAGGAGTGCCCCAAACGAAAAGGGGTTGTCAGAAGGAGGATGACACTCCCCGATTGATACATACATCCATACATCTATACAGATAACAGAAATAGTAGCAGAGGGTGGCCAATGGCCTTGAAGTTCACCAGACAGACAGAGATGGCAATAGCTAGAGAGCGAGATAGAGATAGAGAAAGAAAGAAAGAAAAACAGTTCTGTTCTATATACATATTCATACAATTATTTATTGTAGCCTACTTCTATTTATCCATCGACAGCAAACCCAAAACAAAACTCGTACATATTTTCACGATTGAGATTGATTTTCGTTTCGAATTTTTGATTATCTCGAACAATTTCCGATTTCAGATTTTAAAAACTAAAACTAATCGAAAACACACACACACACACACACGCACATACGGACACAGATACAGCAATACGAGAGAAAGATAGATGACGAGAGAGAGATGAATGAATAAAGCGTTTACTTTGGTGATATTGTGTTTCGATAAACAATTAATTGTTTTCTGTTGTCATCCATCGATCGATCGATCGATCGATCAATGCAGCAGGCAGGCTATAGCTCTAGGTCCTGTATTACTGGTGGGGGGGTATGGGGTGGTGTGGTAAATAATAAAAAATACCGTTTGGGTTTTCTTAGCTGGACATGGGAGGAGTTTATTTCTCGATTTCGTTGATCTTGTTTTGTTTGCGTTTAAAAATAGTTGCATAAATATGTATGTATGTGTGTGTGTGTGTGTATCTGTGTGTGTTCTTTGATCAATGTCGAAATGTGGTTATGGTCTTATCAGCTACAACGTACAATAATAATATATAACATATACACTCACAAAAAAACACCCACCCATACACGCTGGCTCACGCACACTCGCATAGGCTCTACATGTATTTATGTATGTATGTATAAAACCAAGTTCGTTAAAGGCAATCAATTGAGTGAGTCCTGGACTGGACTGGTGTGTTGTGTTGTGTAGAACTTCGTTCTACTTTCCGATGCTGCACCTGTTGATCCTGGTGAAGGCATTCATCGATCCAATGAACAGGGCAGGACAGGTCAGGTCAGGACAGGACAGGGCACGGCTTTGTTTCCTTGGTTTCTTGTTTGTGTCGATATTTTGTTTCTTTGTTTGTTTGTTTTTGTGTTTTTTTTTTATCAGTATCAATAGAATTTGCTCGCTTTATAAATACTCTTCACATTTTCAATGTTCAACAACAACAATTGAATTTCTCATAGTGTATACATATATCTCTATGCTTAACAGGCTAATTTACAATTTGTATTCTCGCCGCTCTCTAAAATATCTCTTCTTCCCTTCCTTTATATATATCATCTATGTATATATATATATATGTATATGTATGTATATATTTTTGTTGTATGGGTTTTTGAAAGCTTTTCAATTTGTCATGAGACATGAAAACAAAAACTGATTTAATTGCCGCCGATGAGGAGGCGATCTTCCGATCCGCTCCGATACGATACGATTCGATTCGATCCTCTCCCGGGCCTTCCTTCCTTCTTTTTGGGAACTTAGGGATCTACAGATCTCGAATTCTTCGAATCAATTTGATTGCTTTTTGTGGTTGATTTTCAGCTTTTTTGTTGGTTTTTTTTTTTGTTTGTTTGTATTATGTATTTTTTCATTCTAATGTGTATGTGTATAAGTATTTGTGTGTATATGTATGCATATGTACAATCATGTAATAATTACCCTTAAAATCTACAAGTGTGTGTGTGTGTGTGTGTGTAAGTGTTTGAGTGTGTTAAATGGATATCGAAAATGGACATAAATTAGGAATCTGTCCAGCGACACCAAGGAGCCAAACGTTATCAATACGAGCAGACTTTTTGTCAAATTTACTTGATAATGATAATAAATGGGTATATTGAGAATCTTCGAGTCTACATACATATGTATCTACGATCGAATCAATCCTGACCGAAATGCTGGAGTGGCAACAGTTGCGTTGCTTCTAGTGAATTGGAGGATTAGCTCTGCTTGGATTACGATTAGTCTCGATTTGGGTATCGGATACGATTGAGAGATGAAACTCATCCTTTTTAAACATTAACTTGTGTGAGTGAGTGAGTGATTGAGTGTGTGTGTGTGTGTGTATTTGTTTGTTTGTGTGGGTGTGTGTGGGTATGTGCGTGGAATCTCTACCACCTTTTCTACCTCTAACCACTTGGCGCTCTAGCAATTTTGGTATCTATAATACACGAATCGCAAGTGAATGTGCTCATTAAATCTAATAAAAAAATATAGGATATCCTAGAGTCGATTAGAGTACAGGTGTACAGGTATCATTATATATCTAGGCCCTAACTCTATCCGCTTTCGTGTCAGTTGCTGGCACCAGTTGCTGTGACTGGAGTGAAGCTAGAGTCGAGTCGAGTCGAGTACTCCGACTCTCGGAGTTCTTCAGTTCATCGCATCGCATCGCACAAACAGCCTAGTTATTTAGTTGTACTTAAGTCTAGACATATTCGTAGCCGTATATCTCGTTTTATACACACAAAATGTTACGTAAGCTTAATCAATATCTTGATTTTCTCCCCTTCTCTCCTCTCCTCTCTTCTGTGCTCATCTCGTGTGGTTTTCTCTTCTGATTTCCGTTCAGCAGGCAGTTCAGTTACTTTCCATTTTGTAGCGATTACTAATCTACTAATCGTAGTCGTGGTTACTCCTCTTCTCACAACTGCCAACGTACAACGTGGCAATGTGCCGGCACGGCTTCTGGACCACTGGCCTTCACTCTTTGGACGAACTCGAAGAGTCACCGCCACCCTGCGGAATGACAATCAAGCTCTTGGGTATCTTCGATATGGCATTGTCGATCAGCTTCTGCTGCTGCATCTGCTGTTGCTGCTGCTTCAGAGTGAAGGTGGGAACAGACTTGAGGCTGCTGCCGCTGCTCAGGGTGACCGTCGAGGGCTTGGGTGTGAGGTGGGGCATCTTGCCGGAGGGGCCCGTGCCGCCGTTGCCATTCAGGAGGTATTGCTTGGGGTCGGGGAAATTGTTCCACAGCCAGGAGTTGCTGTTGCTGCCGCTGGTGCCTTCTAGGCTGGGATTGATGTTCAGGCTGGCGATCTGCGGAATGTTCAGCGGCGGCATGGGTTTGGGTGCCAGGCGGGTAAGTCGCCCTGCACCGCCACCGGCAGCAGCGCCTCCCGGCTGGAGAGTTGGCATCTGCTGTTGTGAGTGCTGCTTGTGCTGCTGCTGCTGCTGTTGCTGCAGCTGTTGGAGCTGCTGGCGAGCGGTATGCTGCTGCTGGGCCATCTTGATGATGGAGAGTGTGGACGCCGAGGCGGCTGGGTTCTGGCCGGACTGCGACTGCGTCTGTGTCTGGCTGGGCTTCGCCTTGGCGTTGGTCTTGAGCATCTGGTCGCGGAGCAGCTTCTCCCTCCGCAGGATGCACATACGGTTGTAGTCGAAGATGGAGATGAGGTAGGGCTTGCCCCCCGACTGCACTTGGACGAGAGCCGGCAGCCGTCGGCCATCGGCTGTCTGGTAGAGGGCCTGCGACTTGCTGGGCACATGGTTTTGATCTTCTAGCGGGATCAGGGTTGGCTTCCAGCTCTTGCACTCATGCCGCTCCTGCGTGGTCAGTGTTTCCGGCAGTATGACCACGTTTGGCGGTGCTGACGCACCGCGACTGCCTGTGGCAGCTCCAGCTCCTGTTCCCGCTCCCGTACCAGCCGAACCGGTTGTTCCTGGCTTCTGCAACTGCAGTCGCCTGCTGAGCTGATTGCCCATGAGACTGGAGCCTCCCGGAGCCATCGATGCCGATGGCGGCACCCCTCCGGCCGTCCTTCTTCGCGCCAGGCTTATCAACTCCGGCGGCGAATTCAGAAGCTGGGCCACATTGGCGGGAGGCTTTGAGGACGCTGCGGATGCCGCTGCCTGCTGCTGCTGGTGCTGGTGCAGAATCATCGGCGTGGTCGGCTTCAGCTTGGAGTGGAGACCCCCACCAAGGCGGGCGCCCACCTGCTGCTGCTGATGTTGTTGTTGGGACTTGCTCTCGTTTTGGCTGCTAAGCAGTTTATTGGCCACATCGAGGATCTTGTGCGGCTTCTCCTGGGCGGAGTACGCGACGGCGGCAGCAGGGGCCTTGGAGCCAGCCGCGAGATTGGCGAGCAATGAGGCGGAGGGCAGACTGGCAGAGATGGGCATTGACGAGGACAGTGGCACAATCTCAACGGCCTTGTTTATGCTCAGCAGGTTGCTCTTGAGGATGCTCCGACTGTTGGCGCCGCTGGTGGGCACCAGAGGCGGGGCATTCTTCAGCTGGGCGGGACACATGGTTATTGCCTTCTGGGAGGAGGTGCCCGTGCTCCCATCCTCGGGTGACGACGCAGACGACGCCGAAGAGATCGATGCCGGAGAAGAGGCGAGTGTGGCTGTTTTGGCTGTGACTGTGGCTGTGGCTGGACTTGTGGCTGCGGTGCTCGGCGGCGCTGGCTTGTCCTTGGGACGGGCGATGATGGTCACCGCATTCGAGCTGAGCTGCTTGGTCAGCTTGTCCACCGAGACGGTGGTGAGGCGTTCCAAGTGCGAGTTCAGGACCTCCTTTGGAGATCGCTGGCCCTCGCCGACCTCGTCGTCGTCGTCGTTGAGCTCCACTAGCGGAATGAGGGGCTCGGCCTGGCCGGTGTTGTCTGCAGATTGGTTGACGTTGGCGACTGGCGTGGCCACGACACTGCCACTGGCCGAAACGGCCTGCGATGAAGCGAAAGATGAGCCAGGGGACGCGACCACTGGTGGCCGCTTTCCCGCTGCGTTTCCCCCGTACGAGTGACCATGATCGAAGGAGTTTAGCCGCTGGCGCACAGTCTCCGTGTAGACGGTGGCATTGGAGGAGGCGTGGGCACCCAAGACAAGGTCCCCGTTGCGATAGTACTTCTCCAGCAGGATGAGGTGGCGCAGGAAGGAGCTCTGGTTGCCGTACGGCTTCTGCAGCTCCTCCCAGAGGCGGCGCGTCGGCTCGTCGTACTGCAGAAACGTCTGCACCCGCGTCCAGCCCTCCGGCGTACGCTGGCTGCTGCTGCAGCCGAAGGGCACCTTGAACTGTAGCCCCATCTCCTCCTCGCCATGGAAGAGCTCGCGCATGGAGATGTTCGGGTTGCCGCGCAGCACATTCGATATGTCCGGATTCGCTGTATTGGAACTGGCCGATCCGTTTGTGGCTCCCATGCCACTGCCGCTGCCGCTGGACAGACCCTCGCCTGGCAAATTCTGCTGCAGGATGGCCTGCAGTTTGGAAATCTGCTTGCTGGTGCCGGGTGCCGATCCTCCGATGGCCGTGATGGAAGAGCTGCTAGAGTTCGAGTCCGTGGGACCGTCGTAATCCACCACCAACGGCATCTCGGCGTCCTCGTGCGTGGAGGCGGCTGCACTAGTGGAGGCAGTGGAGAGAGCATTGCGATTGACCGCCTCATCCTCTGCCTCGGAGACCTCGTTGCTGACATCCTGCAGATTGTGCACCTTGAGGAGCCTACCGAGGAATACCAATTTTCCGATAAGGATAAGCCCATAAGGAATGGCAACTGGTGCTCGGACTCACCGTATGCGATAGTTCTTGACGAACTCCGCCTTCTGGGATTTGGTGCTGTCGGGGGGCTTCATCAGAAGGTTGGCAAAGTAGCGACAGAGCTTGCAGACGGCGGTGCCCATGCCCAGCTGGACGGGTATGCCCATTTCCGTGAGGGCCTTCTCCAGTCGATCGGTGTCCTGCTAGAACGATAACGATCATGAGGATCAGACCAGCCCGAAAGCAGGTGCCAGCAGCACTCACCGTCGTTATGTTGTACATGTGATTCTTGCCCAGCCGCCGTTTGCAAAGGACACAGCCGGAGAACTGAATGAACGTGTTATAGTGGGCCTCGCATAGCCAGACGATCGAGGTGCCGGCGGGTATCTCGAAACTGAGCTGGAATTTTTTCACGCTCTTGCGGATGCACTTCCGCCGCAGCTGATGGCCGGCTGTCTCGCAGCAGTCCTTCACGGCACACGACCGCTGAGCGGCTCCCGCCGATGTGGAGGGACCCAGCTCGGCCAGTTCTGTGGTCACACCCTCGGCGGCATAGTTTTTGTCTAAATTGGAACCCCCAGGACCGCCAGGATCACCTGTTTCCAAGTGGCCGGGTGCCGAGAGGCGCTTCTTGTTGTAGGGCGCGGCATTGGCACGACGATCCACGTGCCGAAAGCAGGCATCGCACAGGCAGTTGTCCACCGTCAGCTTCTCCTCATCTGGAACATTTTTTTTTGGGAAAAATTAGCATTTCTTTGCATTGGGAATGGGTTTGAGTAGGTGGGGGAACGGGAGTGGGAACCTACTTGCTAGAATCTTTTGCTGACGCTCCACCGACTTGATTTGACCCACATGGCAGGGCGTGTCGTACAGCCCGAACTTGCCGCTGCAATAGTAGCACTGGTCCTCGCACAGCCGCCCGGGATGGAACTTGAATGAAGAGGCCTTCTCTGGTATCAGTATCTTCTCCTTTTCATCCTTCTTGACCATTTGATAGAAGCCATGGTCCATTCCATGGCCCCCATTCCCCTCCGATTGCGATGAATCTGAATCAGAAAAGAAAGGAGAAACACCTCTGTTAGCCAATCCATCACCGTCTTTCAATTTCCGTATCTGTGTCTGTATATGGTTCTGTATGTGTATCTGTATATGATTCTGTATATGGTTCTGTATATGGTTCTGTATATGTATCTGTTGTGTGTGCCCGGCATAACCCCAACGCAAGAACCTGTGGTTCGCATTGGGTTCGCTGGGTGTTTCAGTTTGTCTGTTGGATGATATGAGCGGAGATGAGTTATGGTGGCGCCTAAGCGGATCGGATGGGATGCCATGCCTGAAACGTGTGAGCAGTGAAACGGATTTGATGAAGATCAGGGAATCAATCAATCCATTGCCCAGAGCACGAAGGAATAGTAGCTTAATCGAAACCAGTGTTGCCAAAACGGTAGAGCGCCCAGCGGATTTTTCGAAATTTGTCTTTGTTCTAAATTACTACCAGTTGTAGGAAACTTAAGTTATGTGAAAAGGAGCACTGCCATTGGTAATTTTGCTCTTCATTCTGTCCAGAAATCTTCTTTGAACAGACGCGCGTGGCAAGAATAACGAGTCTGGCTACAACAATGGATGCATCAGTGTAGCTATATATGACTTATGGAATCGGACAAACGATTCCAACTACCGCTAATCGAATCTAATATACCCAATACCGCGTATGCAAATAAAACCTATCTTTGGAGATTTTATTGGGTTTCTTTTGGCGACACTGATCGATCGATAAGGATCGGATTCGGTTTGATTCCCTGAAAGAGAGAGAGAGAGAGAGCAGGTGCTGGCAGGGAGTCGGAAACGCGGCGCTGAAAACCAACCCAGGAGAGATCTATTCTGGAGCGCACCCAAGTGCTTGGCTATCGTCGAGTGGTGGTGGCTGTTAGTCGAACTGAAACGGTTATTGGTCTTTCGGCCAGGATTACCCGACGGTATATTCGACTTGGTCGCACCTTCGTTCTGCAAAATAGAATGGAGAATGGACACGAGATTAGATTAAACACAGTGCAACTACAGCGGGAGGAATATGGGCACTGCATGAGCCACTCACCTCGTTCTGTATGGTGTAGTACGAGTCCTCGGCGTGGACGCCATGCTGGTCGGCAGAGCGATCCGCTGATCCATGGCCGCGGGCGCGACCCTTCTGGAATGTCATCTTGAGGGATTGACGTCGGACGCCATGGGCTGCCGAGCCTATGCCTGACCCTGCGCTGGCGGCGCTTGCCTTTCGCGTGGCACTGCCCATCGAGGAAGTGGATGTGGATCCAGAGGAGCCGCTGCCGTGGATGACAGTTCCCGTGGGCACACCGCCACTTCCGCCGGCTCCCCCGTTGCTGTTCCGATTCAGCTTGATGACCGTCTTCAGGGTCCCGCTAGACTCCACATGGATGGCGCTGCCTCCTCCCGATCCTGATGCTGATCCTGCACTCGCTCCAGCCATGGCCGTCGACCGTCGCTTGCCGCTCGGATAGGCCTGCGGATGCTGTTGCTGGTACTGCGCCTGTCGTGTCTGCGCCTCCTGCAAATCCAGGCGCCGCTGCTCAGCGGCCTGGTGCGTGAGCAGGCCGAGATTATGCAGATGAATCTCTTGATCGCGCCGCTCCTTCTCATCGCAGGACAGACCCATCTCCTGCTTGCCATTGGCTTCGGTGTTGGGCGCGTATTCCAGCGGAAGAGCCTTCTCTTCGGACTGGTCTTTTTGGTACTTGAGGGTCTTGATGCAGAGCTGAGGAAGTGCTGGGAGGTCGTCTGGATCCAGATTGGTCTTCTGCTCGGCAGCCATTATGGCCTCCAGGGGCTTCTCCTCGTCCTCCTCCTTGAGGGCCAGCTGAATATCAAGGCCGTCGTGACTGGATCTCCTGGGGGATGTGCTGGCCATAGACAGGTTCTCCTTGTTCTCCTCCGGAAAATCGTTGTCCATGTGATCCCCCATCAACGGCAGCGCCTGCTGTGTTTTATCTTTCTCTGGCTCTTCCTCCTGCTCTACTCCTGGTTGCTCATCCACTTCCATCTCTGTGTCCGCATCTGCTGGCTGCTCGGCAGGCACTGTCGGGGATATCTTTACCTCGGTCGGGTCTTCCCCGATTACCGCCTCGGGATGAGGATGAGGATCAGCAGGATCAGTCTCAGTTACAGGCCCTGGAGCTGATTCAGGTTCATCTTCGGCTTTTCGACTTAGCGCATTGCCACTGGCATCCACCACGCCCTTCTTGGCCAGCTCCTCCATAATCTCGTGTTCAAAGTCGTCGTCATTGTCCGACTTGTGCTCCTCCGCCTCCGCTTCCGCCTCCACCTCATGTCCATCATTTCCGTTTATAGTAACCTCATCCGTGGCCAGCTCCTCGCCGCTCTCGTCCAGCCGAAGCGCACCCGCCTTCAGGGAGCTGTTCGAGTACGAGGAATCCTCCAACGCTGATTTGGCTTCTGTCAGAGTCTCGGTCTCGGCCTCTGCCTCGGCCTCAACTTCTCCCTCGGCTTCCACCTCCAGTTCCGTCTCGGACTCTGGCTTTAGCAGGTCGAGCTCCAGCTGCACATCAGTTTTCGCACCTGGCTCCGCTTCCGGATCAGCTTCCGATTCAGCTTCCACTTCACTGTGGCTGGCTATTTGGACAATCTCCCCCAGCTCCGGGTCCTTCTCGATGCCCAGGTTGTTGGCCAGGAACTTCTTATAGAACTTGACGCTGATCAGGTCGGGACTGAGCGACGGCGCTTTGCCAGCCTCTCCGGATGCAGATACGGACCCGGAGGCAGACTCCGACTCGGACTCTGGCAGGTCCGTCGACCCCTGGGGCGACTCCTTCAGCTTATCCTTATCGGCGTCCCCCAGATCGGCGTCCACGGTGAGCGGCTCAATGCAGGAGGAGGAGGAAAGGCCGTTGGCCCCTCCGCTTGCCTCCGTGGTGGAGCCCTCCTCCTCCATGGCCGTGTGTGCGTCCTTTAGCAACCCCACCGCAGGATCTACTGGCAGAAGCAGGCTCTCTTCAAAGTCCGGCGTCAGCTTCTCCAGTTTGATGTCGGCGTGGGCCAGCAGCAGGTCGTCCATGGATGAGGCCATGCTGTCCTTGGAGTCCTCGTCCCCGCCTCCATGCGAGCTGGTGGCCAACGAGCTGGCCGATGCAGTCTTCCGTGTGGTGGAGCCCACCCGTCGTCGCTTGGACATTATCGGCTCTGCAGCAGCGGCCATTCCTAGTCCACCCGGCGATCCCGTCTTGCTCAGACGTGTGGCTCGCGTGCTGGTGGATGAGGCAGCGGCAGCGGCAGCGGCTGGGGCTACTGCTGTGGCGCCTACTGCTCCGACATTCTTTGTCTGTGGTCGGCCACGTCCGCGTCGTGTTCCCCCTGAGGTTGGCGTTGGAGCGGCGGGGACGTGTGTGGTCGCTGGAGAGGTTGTGTCCCTGTCGGACGGCTCCTGCTTGATCACCTTTGGTGACTCTTCGGCGGCGTCCACGGCGTCGTCGGTATCGTCTTCGGGTGGGGGCGCCTTCACCTCTATTTTGCTGTACTTTGCCGCATTCTCCGCGTCGTCCTCGGATCGTTTCCGCTTGGTGGCTGGCTCCAGGGGCGGGGGCACAACAGCCTGTGGCTTCCTGGGACGACGGCCGCGTGCGGGCGGCGGCGGCTGCTGCTGCTGTTGCTCGCAGGCAGCCACCGTCGACGATTGGCGACGATTGCGGGTAACGCGCGTGTTGTTCGCCTGTTCCTGGGCGTGTGACTTGCGGGTGACACGATTGCAGGTCGGCGTAGGTGTCAGCTCTTTATCTTTGTCCTTCTCCTTATCTTTCTCCTTTTCCTTGTCCTTGTCTTTTGTGTCTTTGTTGTCTTTTTCATCGGCTGTTGGCAGGGATTCCAGTTCGTTGCCGTCGATGGCCTCCTCTTTGACTTGCACATGCACTGTCCCTGATCCTGGTCCATCCTCGAGCTTGGCGATGGCTTCTTTGGCTTCTTTCAGATCCTTAATGGACTTGCGTCCGCGTATGACAGGGGGAGTAGCAACCGAGCGTTCCACCGAACTCTTCCTCTGACTGCCCGACGACGACGTCCCCGACGATGGCGGCTCTTCGCCATCTTCGCTGGCCTCGCGATGCCTCGTGGCTGTGGCTGTGGGAGAGCTGAGCAGCAGCGGCGACGAGAGCCTTGTGATTCGCACACTTTTGCTCACCAGTCCATCGCTGACAGTCGTGGTCGTGGATGGCTTTGATGGGGCCACTACCGCCTCTATTGTTGAGGAGGGGGAGGACTGGCCCCGGTCCAGATTTGTATTCGCATCCCCGCTGGACTGCTCCTGCTCTTCTGGTTTGCCCTCTTCTCCATCTCCCTCCACAGAAGGGGATGTGGCTCCGGCTCTGGCTAGCTCCTCGCCAGTGCTTGAAGTCTGCTCCTCGCTGCTAGCTGCTGGCAGGATCACAGTGGCTGAGGTATTCGCAGTGTCCTCCAGGACGGCTGAAGTTGTGGCGACTGTGGTTCCTGGCTTACGGCTCGACATCCTTGACGAGCCGGTGACCGAGACGCCGTCACCTAGCGCAGCTGCTGCGGACGTTGCTGCTCCTATGATGCCAGCTCTTCCGCCTCTTCTTGCAGTGGCTGCTGCGACTGTTTCTGTGGCTGTGGCTGTTGCTCCTGCTCCTGGCGATCCGATGCTGATTGTGTGCACTTCGAGTCACAGTGAGTTGGTCCCATTGGTTGACTTGGATTGAATTGATGATGTGGATTGCCTGCAAGAGCACAGAAAAGAACAGAACATAAGATGTGCGCCGATTACTAATACGCCATGTGGGCTAAAATGGCATCCCCCGGGTGGGAGGGGGATGTGATCTCCTTCGAAAAATGCCAAACTTTCTTTTGGTTTCATTCGCCCACTCAACCATCCGCATCCGTTCGCTAATTTCATTTCCTTTGCTGATTTGTGAGGTTATGTGGCAGGCAGCAATCGGATTGATCCTGAACGAGGCCCGATGCTAAAGCTGGAGCCCAGCGAGCGAGCGAGCGAGCGAACCAGCCAGCCAACCTGCCTCTGTGGCTAGAACATTAAACATGCTTTGCAGTTTCCATACCATGCCCCCCAACCCGCCCCCCATACCGCACCGCACCGCAAACACTCGGCTCGCTGGCACAGTCGTAAAGTTGAAAACAAGTTTTGGCAGCAGCTGGAACTGCGGTTTCGAGAGAGCGAAGCGGAGCGGAGCGAAAGAGAGAGCGGAGAATGTGAGGAAAGCCAACAAGAAGCTGAAGCTGAAAGAAGCCGAGGAATTGATGGGAACATTGAGTAATCCCTAAATTGGTTTTGGTGTCCTGCTGTTGCTGCTGATCCCCAAAGCAGAGAGCTAAAGTACATTTTGACAGGCGCCATTTTGGTGTGGCCAGACTAGCGCAGGCGAATAATAATCGTCTGTCAGAGCCACAGGCTCTCAGGCAAAAGGAAGGCCACAACACTATGCCAAAGAGAGCCTTTGGAGGCGACCTTCGCTGTATTTTTTTTTTATGCTGCTTGCGGCGACTGCATGCATTCTGCACTGCTTTGGCGGAGGAAATCGGCCTCCATTTCCACACAGCCACGGATTTAATGACACAGACATACACACACACAGATATACTGACGGTCTCTCACACACAAACACACACACAGACATTATGAACTGAAGCCATCGCCACCCCTCTGCAGAGCCGAGCGCAATGAAACGGATGGGATGGATGGTGGAAAGCAAGCATAAGGGAAAATGACAGTGACAGCAGCAATGGAGAGGAGACCGAGGCGGCAGACAGCGGGGGCAAGAAGCAGCAAGCCTAGCCGAGCGACAACAAAACAGACGAATAAAGGAAGTAAAAGCGAATCGCAAATAACAAAATGAAGATGAAGTATTTATGTGTGTATACACTATTATGTAGAATGCACGCACACACAGCCACCAGGCGACGGGAATCATAGCACTCTAGTCTCGTGTACATAAAGTGTGCAAAAAACGTTGGCAGGCCAGGCGCAGGCAGGGCAATTGTAAACACTGGCCACACTGGTCATACGAAGAGCGGTAAAACCATCACAGTGGGCCAGGTTAGGCAAGGCTAGGCCGTGCCGGGCCAACGGAAACTGGCCCAAGAATTTTCACCAAATGGAAAAGTTGTTAAAGAATTGGCAGAGTTGCCAACAGCGTTCGTTGACGAGCGAGCAAACGTCCGCCTCGGCAACTCTCGCACAACACACACAAACAGAGAGCCACACTCGCTCGCTCACTCACTCACTCTCACACACAACACACGCACACAGAGAGGCAAGCACGTTCGGCCAAATGAAAAACTGTGGAAATTCTGTGGACCGAAGGGTCGACAAAAAACAGTTGCGAAAAAAGCCAAAAAAAAATTAATGAAGCAAACTTTACAAAATTTGCTGTTTTCTTTTCAATCTGTTCTCTTCTTTGCTACAACAACAACAATCATGACGCGCGAACGGAACAGCACTCACTTGTCTCTTTCGTTTCACTTTTGAATTGCTTTTCGCATTTGCTTTTACATTGAAACCGAGCGGGAGCCGAAACGAAACGAAACGAAACCGAGCCCGAAAGCCGAACGAAACGAAACCAAACGAAACACAAACGCAAACGCGAATACTTTACCTACTTAATGCTCTTTCTGTTCAGATGTCCATTTGCGAATTTTCCGCATTAATTTTCACTGAATCGATGCGGCGACGACATTGCCTGTCGGCGCGAGAGCAGGCGCCAACTCCTATGATGAGCAGACTTACGAAGAAACTGCACCCAGGCAGGAGCAGAACAAACAAAAAAAAATAATAATAAAATAAAATGCAGAACCCGAACCGAATGAGTTGTGAACGCAAACACGGTGCGAAGCGAAATAACGAGGCAAAGCAGAGAGCACGCAAGAGAGCGTCGTGCAGCGAGTGGACAACGCCGATGGCGGCGAAAATCATATATTCGCCTCGCCGCCGACAGTTGGGCAAGGCCATGTGCAACACCAACTACCAGATACGCTTCTTTCGCCTCAAACATTTTTCAACACTCAGGGGATGAACACAAGCCTGATGAAACATACATATTTAATATAAATATGTATATGCGTGTTTTATAACTTCTGCAATTTGAGCGTTCCCATTTGTGTGGATAGTTATTAGTTATGTGCGATATAAATGTTCCGTTTTATTTTCTTGTCATTGTAGGGCATTCAATGCGACCTCGTCGCGACCGGCTGTCTGTTTTATTTGGCAAAGCAAATGTTTGTTGGCCTCTCTCACTCTCGTCGTCTGGCTCTCATCTTACATCTCTCGCCGTGACGGCTGCTTCGTCTTTTGTTCCGTCGGCAAAGGACTCTGATCGCGGGTATCGCAGTGTGTAGCATCTGGGCCGCGAAATAAAGCAAACTTCTCAATAGATTCGATTGTTGTTCTCGTTGCTCTGCAGATTCCATTCCTTGTTTTCGTCCGACCGACTTCCCTCTGCTCTGATATTCACCACCCACAACCGATGCTATGCTGTTGTGTTGCACGGATCTGTTTGTTCGGAAAGCTGCTGAGCGTTAGTGTTTTTCATGTCCTGTCTATCAACGCAAGAGGGGGTGGAGGGTAGCAGCGGTATACGTGCACGAATACGTGTGCGTAACAGGCGTCACTCGCCTGTCCTCGAAAGGGAATCCTGCAAGTGTCAGGTGGCGTCCTGCAGCCCTTGTCACCAGAACATAGCCAGAAACTGCCACCCCCGTTCTTTTAAAATTATCGGACAAAACAGCAGGAGTGGAGTGGAGTGGAGTACGGAAACTGGGTAAAAGTCAAACTTAATTGGCAAATAAACGGCGACACTTGGTGGCCAATGAAGGGCAAAGGGAAAATCAATAGCTTTGCATCGCGCCATTATGCACCGAGTGAGGAGACAGAGAGAGAGCCGAGCCGTTGGCGTTAACAATGCCATTTGTCTCTGCTGGCCGCATGCATATTATGTACCTAATATACATACATACATACATATGTATGGATGTATATGTAGTCGTGGAAAATGGCTTTCCCTCGAACTGGGTCAAGTGAAAGGCAGGATGGCGGCGATTGAGGACACGCCAGTTCTTGATGGTATTCACCGCCCCCTGGCTTTTATGAAATGACATCATCAATTAGTCACTTTGACCACGATGAACGAGCCCCTTAGATCGATTGTCCTGTCTGGGATGGGCACACGCAAGTCCCATTTCCTGCCATTTTCCCTTTTTTTTTTTTTTTTTGCCAATTTTTAATCACTTTTAAACAATGATCCTTTGCATAGACGCTTTTGTTTTACATTTGGTTTGTTTAAATAAGAAAAATACATGATAAAGACTGTGGGTCCATGGAATATATGTACAATGTCTGTAAGGCATTTCCCTGTAGGTTGCTCCGCTTTTGCAGTACGCCCACCCATTAATTTCACCTAGAAATTATTTGTACGCTCCGCGAGACACATCACATCTACTTGCAGAGAAACTCACACACGCTTTGTCTGTGAGGCGGGTGTGTGCGTGTGTGGCGCTGAAGGCAATTGGAAAACGAAATGGCCGACAAAACGCCACGCAGCTACATGGATAGATGAAAGGCAAGCAAAGCACAATACAGGGGCAGGCAGAAGCAGCGATAAGCGGACGGCAGGGCAAGACGGAATGGGCGATATATGGATAAAAAGAAAACTTCCGGCAAAGCCAAAGCTCATCGAAATCGACTAAGAGCAGACAACAATCGACCAAGATACACTACATACAATCATAAATCAACGCACACAGGCAAACATATGGAAACCCACGTGAATCAGAGAGGGAGACAGACCAGACTCGCAATCAAAAGAACAGAGAGAGCCACCTATGATCGCGGCGAATTCGCAGAGTTTTCATAAGCAAAGCATTTCTGCTTGTCTTACAATATTTTCCTTACTTCTCGCCCTGTGAAAATCCACTGACGTTGGTGTGTGTGCCCACCAACACAAGAACACTGAAAAAACAGTTAAAACTAGCACTCAAACAAGGCTTTTATGGGTACTCAACCGCACGTACATACATATGTACATATGCACCAGCACTCCATTATTCTCTCTCTCTCGCTCTCTGTCTCTCTCTTCTTCGCCTCTCTTTATCGCTCTTCTCTTTGTGGCGCAGCGTCATTCTTTTTTACGCCATATTGAATTGTAGCCGAGAGCCATTTACCATTTGCCATTTTCTTGGGCTTTTTTTTACTACTTTCAGAATGCCTATGTCAGATTTATTGCTTGGATTGTATCAACCTTGAGGTGATTTAACTGTTTTATGTTAAAAAGCTCACTCAAATAGAGGGATTTATGGCTAAAATAGCTGTGGAAAATTTTCCCATAGCCAAATGTGTTCCTTTCTTTGTCTCTCTTGCCCACCCTTTCGTAAGTGGTTGTGGGAAATGTTAACATATCAGTTTGACCTTTTTGGAGGGTCAATAATCTGCATGCAATATCTGCAATGGGAGTATATGGTATATGCATACATATATGCTATTCATGGAATTATTATTATTATTAGGAATTGTTTTACAAAAAGATCAGAGTGCAAAGAGAGTGCAGAGTGCATGTTAAGCGCAAAAGAGCTATGTTAGGTCTATGTTATGGCAATCGATACAACGCGTTAGTGCATTTTCGAATCATTTTTCTGGCATTTCTCGCAGATGCGTTTTCACCATATTTGTTTAAATCATTAATGAAATGTATTTTAAGCTGGTGTCTATTGTTTATATATTCTGCTTCTGCGTTAGTAGTTGCACTGCGAGCAATGAAGACACCTCCATCCTGCCAGAGGGCTATGTGGATGCCACCCAAAGATCGACGCACACCAACAACTGGGCAGTGCTGGTGGATGCGTCCCGGTTCTGGTTTAATTACCGGCATGTAGCCAATGTCCTGTCCATCTATCGGTCGGTGAAACGTCTCGGCATTCCCGACTCGCAAATCATCCTGATGATAGCAGACGATATGGCCTGCAACGCCCGCAATCCGCGTCCCGGCCAGGTCTACAACAACGCCAACCAGCATATCAACGTCTACGGCGACGACGTGGAGGTGGACTATCGCGGCTATGAGGTGACCGTGGAGAACTTTGTCCGCCTGCTCACTGGACGCACCCAGAACGGTACGGCGCGGTCCAAGAAGCTGCTTTCCGATGCCGGAAGCAATGTTCTCATCTACCTCACGGGCCATGGCGGGGATGGTTTCCTGAAGTTCCAGGACTCGGAGGAGATAACCAGCCAGGAGTTGGCCGACGGCATCCAGCAGATGTGGGAGAAGAAACGGTGCTACCTTTTGCTACAAGTACATATTTGAACCATTCATTAAATCATATTTCCACTGATTGCAGCTACAATGAGCTCTTCTTTATGGTGGACACTTGCCAGGCGGCCTCGTTGTACGAGAAGTTCAATTCGCCCAATGTCCTGGCTGTGGCCAGCAGCCTGGTGGGACAGGATTCGCTCTCGGTAAGCCTGCCTTCTCTTTGAAAAGAATGCGTTGAAAACAATGCATGTGCTGACTGTCTCCTCTCCCAACTTCGCACCTCACAGCATCATGTGGATCCTTCAATTGGTGTGTACATGATCGACCGTTATACCTACTATGCCCTGGAGTTCCTGGAGAAGGTACAGCCATTCAGTACGCGCACCATTGGCGATTTCGTAAGTGTGGATAGATGATTTTACTTCTGCTATTCACTTCACTAAGCGTAAGCCGCCCTGCTGTCGTTTTAGCTGCAAGTGTGCCCCAAGCGTGTCTGCATCTCGACTGTTGGCGTGCGCAAGGACCTCTACCGCCGCGATCCCCACAAAGTGCCCATAACGGACTTCTTTGGCGCCATCAGGCCCACACGCGTCTCCACGGACCGCATCAATGTGACGCTGGCCAACGAGAGGTATGCATAAGCTGAGAAATATTACAGTAGCAATCGCTATAGTGAGTCTCTCTTTGTCGCTCTCTTGCAGTGATTTTATTCCCGATCCGGACGAGATTGCTGTGGCCAAGAGGCAGTTCAAGATCATAATGGAGCCGCAATTTCCGTCCGAATTTTTCAAATAAAGTGAGTGGTGGGCGAATCGGTGGGAGACGACCAGCGCAAGCCAGACATCCATCCCAAATTTATCCAAAGTCCAAACAGGCAGATCCATCATTCATGTGATAATATTAATTTTATTCATAAATACATCATTTCATTATTAAATACATGTGTAATTTATTAAATTTATATGTGATCTCGAATCGTGCTTTAAAAATCTCAATTATGGGCTTAGTTCTTCGTCTTAGTTTTCTGTTTTTCGCTTTTCTGTTTTCTGTGTCTCTGTTTTTATATTTGCTAACATTTTCATTTCATTATCATTATCATTCTCGGTTCGTTTTCCTTGTTTGTGTTTCTTATGCATATTACATCATGTTTCAGTTAAATTATATTTTGGTATCTACTATCGAACGCTCACTAATCAATCAATCAATCAATCAATCAATCCATCAAGTAACATTCATATCAAATCCAAAAAAGAAACAAAAACCATATTGTATACTTATATAAAAAGCGGGTATCCCCGCATACCATGCGCATATGTATGTCTATAGACTTGGGAAATCCCTTAGACAAACAAAAAAAAAAAACAAACAGTAGATACTACTCGTACAAGATATAATTTCCGGTTTTGTTTTGTTTCGTTTTGTTTCGCTTTGCTTTGCTTTGCTTCGCTTCGTTTTGAAATTTTCTAATTTGGGTATTCACAAATTCAAAGAGTAACAATGGCCGCCAGAAGCGATCTCCACCACCCTCTCCATCTCCATCTCTCCCCCTTGGAGCCCTACTCCCGTTTAGCATATGGAAGGATCTACTTCGATTTTATTATTGAATTCATTTATCGCTTGCTTTAAACATACATACATATATTCTTTTTTTTCGCTTTTTGCTCGCTTTTGTTTCGATTCGTTTCTTTTCTTTTCGGAAATGAATGCACACATACCATACATACATACATATGAATACACAAGTACTATATATGAATAATTATATTTATTTCTTAAATTTTTTGGTTTTTTTTTGGTGTTTTTTTTTTGGTTTTTTTTGTTTACTTTGTTTCATTGCATCAGTCCCATAATTTGAGTTGTAGGCTGGGGTTGTCCTCAAGATCAAGATCCAGATTAAGCACCATAAGAAGTTCGTATTGCATCCACGTCGTTAAACACTATTGGGACATGCAATCGTATCGATCACGGAACACAGGGGGGGGGTGTCTATTTGGGACGGGTCTGCGTCCGAATGCATGGGTTGTTAAGTTGGGTTTGGACTGGAGTGGAGCTAAGTGGGGAGCTGTGTGTGCGTCTATGTGTGTGTGTGTGTGTGGGTGGAGGGGAGGCACAACAGATATATATGTATACATATGTAGTTGGTTAGATAAGCGTCTTCCGGTGCCTGCCACTGGTTATATTGAGTGCTCTCTGGGACTAGGAGTAGGTGTGTGTGTGTGTGTGTGTGTGTGTAAGTCATTAAAATTAGCTAACTAATGTTATACAATGTATCTCGAGATGCCAGATGGGTAGAAACAGACAGAATTTGCTCTCCCTGCTCTTCGGATTCGTTCCGCTTATGCATGTATTTACAAAGACACCTCCGGGGGATCGATCCGCCATCATCTGACTCTAGTCTATATATTCAAGGGGTGGACATTGGAGCGTGGACTTGAATTTAGATGGACAGGATATTCTGTATAGAATGGAGATGGGGAAGGGCTAGGGGGAAGGATGGCTAGAGGTTTGAGGATACGGCTGACTGGCCTTTGATTGATTCGAATCTCGATTACAGTTACAGTTTTTATGTCTAACACTTATTCGATAACACGCTGTGCAAAAATATTTTTCATTTTCATTTTTCCGTTTTCTTGTTTTCTTTTTTTTTTGTTACATTTTATCTACTTTCATTTTGTTACTTGTTTTTCATTTAACTTTCCCCCACCAGATTTTTTGCCTCCACCATTGTCGTCTATACTGTTATACTCTACAAAAAATGTTAATCGACCGCCCCGCCCGACCATCTTCCAGATCTCTCGTACATATCTATATGTACATATATGTATGTAATGCCATACCGTACGAACTCGTATTATTAATTCGCTTATGAAAATTCACATATATGTATGCATGTTGTATACGTTATTTAAATATTCTTGCTATTTGCTATTTCGTATTCGTATTTGATTTTTTCATTTTTCATTCATTTTTTTGTTGTTTTTCATTTTTCATTTGTTTGCTTGTAAAAAAACTCACTACGGAAAAAAAATCATAAAATAACGTTTGAAGGCAATTTGATGTCAGACTCTTTCATAATTTCATTTTCTTTTATTTTCTTTTTTTTTTTAACATTTCTCTCATCATGGTTTCCGCGTACTTATTTTCGTCTTTGTTTTGGTTTTTTCTTGGTTTTGGGATGTCGCTATCCGTTCTCGTTATCGTTATCGTTCTCGTTTTCTTATCTTTATGCTGAAGTGTGTGTAATGAGTGGTAGATCGATAGGTGGAGGGCTGATAGAGAATGGGTCTGGTCTGGTCTGGTCTCGTCTGGGAATCTATGGTTTTACTATCTATACAAGCAATGGCCCAACGCCTTCGCAATAATAATCTATGTATAATTCAGTTCTAACAGACTCTGTTCTGCAACATTTCCTGGCTCTCAGTTTCAGGTTCATTCCAATCAAATAAACCAAACCAAAAACAGCACTATGGCTTGGACTGGATCTGCATCTACATCTGGATCGAAACTACACTACTCACGACTGACTCACTCGCCGCGCATCATATCTGGCCCAAACAATTTCTAGACATATTTCGGTGTATACTTTTCAGGGCGATCGAGTGCTGCCTGCTGCTGGTTGCGCCACTCAGTGCACTGAGGAGGCACTGCCCGTGGCAAGCAGACAGATATCTGTGTGGATAACAGACCTAAGATAAGTGCTGCATTATTTTTGTAAGATCTCGCCTTGTATATACATATGACTAGCATCGGCATTCCTCAAATACACGGATGGACAAACATACGAGTGTATTCTTTTCTCATTCGGGTATTGTCGCGAAAGAGGATCATTTCGTGGGGCCAGTCTCTTTCTCGACTGTTCCAATACAAGGTACCATATATAACGGATGTACATACATATATCCGATTCCTAACTGAGGGCTGGGTTCGTCGCCTGTAAGCGGGATAACTCCTCTCTATGTACAATACGATCGTGTGGGAAATCGGTCGATCCCTAACACAGTGCGAGCAAGTGCGGTCGTCAATGGACGGGGGCTTTAGTGTTCCGAGTTTCGGGTTTCGGATTCCGGGTTTCGGGTTTCGGGCAGGAGGGATTCAAAAGAAAACAAAAATAAATGGAAAAGAACAAATTTTTAAGAATTACATTTATTCAAAAATGTTGTTAAAAAAATGTATACAGACAGCAAAAAAATCAACAAAATTAATACATTTACAAAATAAAACGTAGTACGACGATATCGATAACAATCCGGGCATCAATATCGCCATGGGCGATAGGCGAATAGGGTTACGACAATACGATTACGATTTAAAATTGCGTAATCGTCTTACAAAAAAAAATCCTTTGCTCTTCATTTCTTTGTTTATCCTTAGTTTTTTCATATCTTTCAGCTCTTCAATCATTTTCTTCTTGTATGTATGTTCTATGCGTAATTTATGTGTAGTATCTATCTATACATATATGTATATACATATATATATAGATATCTGTATATATATATATGCATACATATATATATATATATATATATAAGTGTGGATGTGTATATATGTATGTATGTATATTAGAAAAAAAATAATATGCATAATTAGATCTAGATTTATGTGTATGTGTGTGTAGGGGTTGGTGTGTGGGGAGGGGGGGCGGTGTTGTATGCATACATTGGTATATCCTATATGTAAAATCGTGATTATGCGTCTCTTAACTTAGGTATAGGTATAGTGTGTGTTTTTTGTGTGTGGGTGTGCTCCTTTCTGCGCGTATTACATATATATGTGTGTGTGTGTGTGTGTGTCTGCCACCCCACTTTCTCATTTTTGTTCACCTTCTTCTCATCCTCGCCCTTGCCCTCGCTCTCGCCCTCGCCCTTGCCCACAGCCCCCGCATACAATACGATAAATAATCGGGCAAATGTGAGGGTCGTCAAAGTAAGATGCGAATTGCTGTGGCAGCAGTATCTACTCCCAAACATATACATATAGTAGTATATAATAGTATATATAACTAGTATGTATGTATGTATATAACATGTGAGGTGAGGGGTGGGGCTGGGATGGTCGAGGCTTAGGTTAGGGGTAGGTCTAGGGTATGGGAACTAACAACATTACATATTACATATACTCCCAGTGTGTCAACGAATCGGTGATCCTGCGCTCCAATGAGGAGAGAGAGCCCACCCAGCCGGAGCTGTCCGCAGCTTCATCGCGAAATTTCTCTACTACACAAGGCCTTACAAGGATGATGGACACTATGCTACATGGACTCTACTATTTATACTTTATGTGGTTGGTTTCTCATCTCTCGTTACTCTCCTACTCGTTCGTTCTCTTTTCTGTCGGTGCTTCACCATTTTACAATACATACATATATTTATATATTACTAGTCTTTACATAGATTAAAAAAAAAAAAATTATTATCTGACATATGCACGCATCCTAAATGCTTGGCTATAGCTGTGTGTGGCATTGTGGCTACATAAACATTAAATATTCATTATATACTCGTTACATACTCGCTACATACTCGCTATCGTTCTCGTTATTCATAGATGTTAACACTTTTCTCCAATCTCAATGCTTCCCTCTATCTCTCCTCTCCTCCTCTCCTTTCCACTCCTTGTCTGTCTCCTCCTTCTCGCAGAGCTGGGCAAACAATAAAAAATGATTACATGATTAATTCTTGAACCCCACTTTTAGGTTACGTTAGAAGTATCTCTCTGTGTGTGGGTGTGGGTGTGGATTTGGGTTGTGAGTGAATGAGGATCAATGCTTTTGTATGTATGTATGTATGTATGTATGTTTTTGTATGTGAGTGTGTTTATGTTGCGGGATATAGTACAGGGTGATCCATCGATCGATCGAGGACCGAGGATCGGCTGGCTACATAAAAACCAGATATTACGACAGACATTAGGCTCTACATTATGCATGTAGCAATAGTAAGCTATAGTAGGTAATAGTAATAATAGTCCATAATCAATGAATCCATAATAACTAACAACTAATAGTTAATAGTTAATGATAATCGTAGGCATAAGCATAAGCATAATCATAAGTGGTAATCATATCGTAACCGTATTCATAATAATAATCATAATCATAATAAAACATGCTCTACGTGTACGATTCTAAAATAATTCAGTCATCAGGTAACATTGTTTTGAACACAACTACAGTAACAGAAGCTGAGGTCGCGGGCGTGCGCTGGGTTCCACGTGTGGGCGTGGCAGTGGCAGTGGCTGTGGCTGTGGAAGTGGCAGTGGCATTCCTATTATTATTGTTATTATTATTACTATTGTTGTAATTCTTGTTGTTGTTGTTGTTGTTGCTGTTGTTATTGATGTTGTTGCTGTTGGTATCGGTATTGTTTTGTGGTGCTGGTGTGGATATTGTTCTTGCTGTTGTGGTTCTTGGTGGTGGTGGTGGTGGTGCTAATGTTGCTTGTGATTGTTGTGTCGTCGTCGTCATCATCATTCCTGTTGCTGGCGTCGTCGACACGGCAGTCCATTGTTGTTGCTGCATTGCTGCGCGAGATGATAATGAAGAAGGAGTCGATGCTGTTGCAGTTGCAGTTGCTGTTGCTGTTGATGATGATGATGATGATGGTGTTGCAGTTGCTGTTGCTGTAGGAGCTATCTGGGGCATGGCACTATCCAAAAGTGGCAGCTCATCATCGGTCTGTGTGTGCATGTCGGCAGTGTGGATGGCTGCTGATAGTCCGCCCGCTGCCACACTACCACCAGCTGTTCCCGTGCGGATGCGGCTGCAACAGTGACCGTTGAGCAGCCGCGACGATGGCAACGATCGATCTGGCAACGGTATTTGACAATGTTATGGACCACAAAGCTCACAATTGTTTCTGCTTACCATTTGCCATCTGACTTTGGCTCTGACTCTGACTGTGACTGTGACCCAGCTTGTCGCTCAACGTCGCTGCTGCTGCTGCTGCCGCTGCTGCCGTTGCTGTTGCTGTTGCGGTTGCTGTTGCAGATGGCAATTGCTTGGATGATACTGACGTCGCCATGCCCGTTCCCGTTCCTGTTACCGCTCCCAATCCCATTCCCATTCCCAATCCTTTTGTGGCAGTGTTGCTTGTAAAATTGATTATCCTTCTGGGCAGTTTCTGTTGCTGTTGATGTTGCTGCTGCTGCTGCTGTTGCTGTTGCAACGCCAGCAATTGCTGCTTCTGCTGGCGTGCAGTGGCAATCTCACTTAGATTGGCCAATGTCACCGCCGTCTTCAGAACGTGGGCAGGTGTCGGTGACGTGGTCATTGTCTTGGTCTTGGTCAATGCCGTGGCTACCGCTGTGGCAGTGGCTGGTGCTATTTCCGCGGATGTTGCGGCTGGCAGTGGGCGATGTGACATTAAGGCCGTTTGTAGAATTGATGTATATTGTTGCTGCTGCTGCTGCTGCTGTGGTTGCTGTTGCTGTTGCTGTTGCAGTTGTTTATGCTCAAGTCTTTTGCTCTCTTCTAAACTGTTGCCGCTATGGTAGCTGCCGCTGCCGCTGTTGCTGCTATTGTTGCTGTGCGAGTAGTCCATGGCGGTGTCGTTGGCGCTGGCCGATGATCGTGCAATCTGCTCGGCAGCCGCCGTGAGGGTGGCCAACGTGGCTGCCGCCCCACTCAGCAGCGAAGTCTTCAGTATGGACGTGGACGTTGACGTGGAGGTTGAAGTTGGCCTGCCCTGCAACTGCGGCTGCTGTTGCTGTTGCTGCTGCTGCTGCTGCTCCCTGGGGATTCCGATTTCGATCTTAATCTTGGGCAGGTCCCGCAGCTGAGGCTGTTGGATCGTCCGGCTCCTGCGCCGCACTGCCACTACTCCTGCTGACTGCTCTTGCTGTTGCTGTTGCTGCTGCTGCTGCTGCTGCCGCTCCTGCGCCGTTTCCGTAACTGCAGCCGGTGGCCCCGGTGAAGTCGGAGATGGTGCTGGAAGGTGGTTGGTGGTGGGCAGCAGGCCGTGCTCAAGCATCTGCTACCTTATGCTCGCCGAGTTGAGCACGAAGGGCACATAGAACATTTTGCTCTCGAGCAACAGGCTGGCGGCAGCCTGGATCTACAGGGGACACAGATTGGGAAGAGATGTGAGATTGGGGAGGAGGGATTAGTGGATGCTTTTCATCAGGATCGAAATCGAGATCGAGATCGAGAGAGCTGGAGCTCTGGAGTTGGACCTACCTCTGGTATGTGGGAGAGCAGCTCGCTGAGCCTCGCCTGGGGGTTCTGGGGCGACGAGTTCTGAAGGTAGGAGCGGAGCACCTGGATATATCGCTCCTGAATGCTTTCCAGTTCCACTTCTGCTGAGGAGGGCAAGAGGAGACGGCATGAGAACACCCCTTAGGGATGGGGAATAAGACGCGCTCACGTACCTTTGTTCAGGAGAATGTAGACCTTGAGGCAGACGTACTCCTCCATCTTGAGCTTGATGCGCCGGAACATGATCGTGATCTGGGTCATCTTGTCTACCATGTGGCCGACATCCAGCTTCAGCTGCTCCATGGCGATGGGCTGACCCATCAGGGTGGTCAGGCAGGTCTGCAGCGTGCTCAGATGGGAGTTGACCTCGCTCACGAATTCCGGATCGTCCTTGTGCAGGGGCTGGGCGGGCGAGGTCTGCGTAGGCGTTGGCGTGGAGGCGGGCGAGCCATGACGACTTCCATGGTTGTTGGCATTGCCGGCTCCGGCTGACGCTCCCGTGGTCGCCGATCCCGCTCCGGATTGGCTGGAGCGCTTGCCGTGCAGCGCCTGATAGGCGGCCGTGGTGAGGATGAGAATCTCGTGCCACTTGTCGGTCAACAGCTTGGTGTGGATCTCCACGGGGATTTCCAGGTAGAAGGGCAGCTTCTTCGTCCACGACACCAGCTTGTGCACGATGGAGTCGCCGATGTTGCACAGCTTCTCGCTGATCTCCGACTTGTCCTCGAGGAACTCGCTGAAGTGCGGCAGCGTGGCGATGTCCTCCATGGCATCGCAGTCGATCAGCGTCTGGATCATGGCCAGCGCGTGCTCGTACGAGATTTGTCTGTCCTTCGACGAGCTCACCGCCGAGTCCAGCCGATGGCGCAGGTGCACTATCTCGCTGGGATTGGTCAGGGCCGTCTTCAGTATGGTGCCGTTCATCAGGTGTGGCGGCAGCGATGGCTGTGCCGCTCCACCTCCACCGCCCCCAGCGGGATGTTGATGGTGGTTGTGGTGCTGCTGGCCTCGCTCCTGTCCTTGCTGCTGCTGCCCCTGCTGCAGGGGCGAGCTGAGGGACAGATGCGGCGACGACTGCTGCTGCTGCTGCTGTTGCTGCTGGGCCGGGCTGTGCATCGGCTGCGCTTGGAGCAGCTCCGACTTCAGCACGGGCCCCAGGAACATGGGCTTCATGTCCACGCCCCCGCCCATCAGCTTTGACTGTTGCTGCTGCTGCTGTTGCTGTTGCTGCTGCTGTTGCTGGTGTTGATGCTGGGCCGCGGCTGCCACGGCGGCTGCCAGCTGCTGCTGCTGCGGCGAGAGCAGGTGGTGGGGCGAGAGCTGGGCCTGCAACTGCTGCTGATGCTGGTTGTGGTGGTGCTGCTGGTGGTGCTGATGCTGCTGCTGGTGCTGCTGCTGCTGGTGCTGGTGGTGATGGTGGATGGGCGAATGCATCTGCTGCTGCTGTTGCTGGTGCTGCTGCTGCTGTTGCTGTTGCTGCTGGGCGGCCTGCTGCTGCTGCTGCTGTTGCTTCTGATTCGTCTTCTTGTGCTTCTTGTATTTGACCTTGTACAGGTTGTAGACGGCGCCGCTGTTGCGTCCGCCTGGCATTCGATCCTCCCGAACGGCTGCCACACAGAAAGAGAGAGTGAAGAGATTGATATTAGCAAAGGAAAGGCTGAAACTGAGGAGGAGTGGACGCAGTGTGGATGATAGAAGGGAATGTGGGTGGGTCCACAGAGTCACAGGAGAGTGGGATGGATGCTAATACTAATGATACTCACCCTGCAGCACCATGCCCTGCTCAATGCATTTCTTAAATCGACAATACTGACAACGGTTGCGCTGTGCTTTGGTTATTTCGCAGGTGCCGTCCGCCACGCAGGTGTAGACGCGTCGGTTCTGCACCGTGCGCTTGAAGAAGCCCTTGCAGCTGTGGACGAAAGGGATTGGGGGAGGCGGAGGATTAGTCGCTGGTGGGAGGGCTGCCAGGAGGCCGAAAACTTACCCCTCACAGGTGATGATGCCGTAGTGCAGGCCGGTGGCCTTGTCCTCGCAGATCATGCAAACCAGTGGCTGTTCGTCCTCGTCCGTGGGATCGTGCGGCGCCTCGAGGCCCCCGCCTCGGCCGCTGGCTCCGCCCGCACCCACTCCGCCCACGCCGGACGAGTTGGAGCTGCCCCATTGCTGCTGTGCGCTGAGGTTCAGTGCCTGGAGCTGCCCGGGCGGCAGTTGCGAGTAGTCGCCCGCCCACAGTCGTTCCATGTTGAGGGCATGGGGGGTGCGGAAGGGATGGGGGCGCGACCGCATGTCCTGGATGCGGCTCTGTCCGAGGGAGAGCAGCAGCTGGGCCGCCTCCTCGTTGTTCTGTGGACCCGCGCTCGACGAACCCGATGGGGTCAGGGATCCGCTACCCGATCCCCCGCCGCCGGACGAGTGGGAGGGTGTAATGGAACCCGCGGAGGGCGACGGCAGTGCCGACTGGAGGCAGTGCACCTGATTTGCCTGCTGCTGCTGCTGTTGCTGTTGATGCTGCTGCTGCTGCTGTTGTTGCTGCTGTTGCTGCTGCTGCTGTTGCTGGTGGGGGGACTGTTGCTGCTGCTGCTGTTGCTGCGGATGTGGATGCGGATGGGAGTGGGGCGGCCCTTGGCCAGAGGATGGCGGCGGCGGCTCATAGCCCCAGACCATTGTGCGGACGCCACAGCTCTCGCCCATGATGACGGTAGGCGTGCCGCGCGGCGGCGTCTGCGAAGGCGTCTGCGGGGAGAGCTGCGACGAGGAGGACGACGACGAGGGATGCGGCGACGGGCACTGCACCGAGCCGCCATTGCCCCCCACTCCGCCCACGCCGCCACCAACGGGACGCAGATTGCCCAGAGGGCCGCCAATCACCTCCGGCTTGACGCCGTTGATTCGCGCGTTGCTGAAGCAGACCATCCGTTGGGCGGCCACCGCCGCGGCCGCTGCTGCTCCGCCCGCGGACTGCATTAGATGGGGCAGCCCCACCGCCACCTGCTGGTGCACCTCGCTCTTCACCCGGAAGAGGATGGCCGCGTCCCGGTTGGGGTGGCGCAGGGAGAGCGACGCCGGATGCATCAGTGCCAGCGCCTGCGGTGGCGGCTCCCTCTGCTGCTGCTGCTGCTGGTGGTGCTGCTGCTGCTGCTGTTGCTGCTGCTGGTGGTGCTGCATGTGCGGCGACTGCTGCTGGTGGTGCGGCGAGAGGTGCCGCTGTGTGCCCGTGTGTGTTCCCACATTCGGTTCCTTCTTCACTCGCACCAGGGAGTGGGGCGAGTGCTGCTGCTGCTGCTGGTGGGGCGACTGTTGCTGCTGCTGCTGTTGCTGCTGGCCGAGTAGGTGGTGCAGGTGGAGCTGTTGCTGCTGGGTGAGGTGCTGCATGGACTGGCTGAGCAGGTGCTGCGGACTCTGGCCCAGCTGCAGCTCCGTGGGCGGGCTGTTCTTCCGCAGGGTCAGCGGCTGTGTCAGTTGCTGGTGCAGGTGGTGCGTCTGGACGATGGCAGTGGATAGCCCGTGCCCGCTGCCGCTCAGCGGTCCGTGGGAGAGCTGACCCACGCCCAGGGGCGGACTGGACCGGCTCAAATGCTGCTGGGAGGAGCTGATGGACGAGGAGGATTCCCGATCTCGATCCCTATCCCGCTCTCGCTCTCGCTCCCGTTCACGCTCCCGTTCTCTGTCTCTGTCTCGATCCCTGTCTCGTTCCCTCTCCCGCTCTCGCTCTCGCTGTGTGTTGGAGGTGGAGGAAGGCGATCCAGGTGGTGGTGGCTCCGACTTGATTCGCGACGGGGTGACCAGCACCGTCACATGCCCGGCCGCCGCCGCCGCCGCTGCTGCTGCCGCTGCCGCCTTGCTCTCCTGCTCCCTCTCGCGCTCCCGCTGCTGGTGGAAGGCGAGCATCTTGGTGGAGACGGTGAGCAGGCGCTCCTCCTTGACGGATCGGATCACGCTCAGATTGACCTCGCCCGGGCTCTGCTTGCTGCTGGCCGAGGAGGCGGATGCGGATGCGGACACGGACGAGGAGGAGGAGGTGGAGGACGAGAGGACACCGTTGGTGGGTCCGGGGTGGGGGCGCTGCCCCGTTGTCGTCGAGGGCTTCTCCTCCAGGGAGTCGGGCGAGGCGCGACTGCTGCCACCGCCATTGCTCGAGCTGGATGCCCCGCCCCCGTTGTTATGCGGCGGCGTTGGGGTGGCCCGCGTCCCAGCCCCCCCTCCGTTGGCTGATGTCGCTCCGCTGGCTGCTCCTGCAGTGCCGCCCACTTCCGACGAAGGTGGGCTGCTGGAGCGCGCCTGGTGCTCCGTAGGCGGTGGTGACATCACCGAGGAGGCGGCCGCCGTTGTTACCGCACTGCTGGAGGAGTGAATCTCTGAGTGCTCCTTTTTGATACTTGCTCCGGAGCCGGCTACCTGGCCGGCCTTGGATGTGATGGTGATGTTGCTGCTGCTGCTGGGGCAGGAGGCGGACAGCGAGGATGACGAAGATGTGGAGGAGGCGGACGTCGACGACAGCGATGATGATGTGGAGGAGGAGGCCACCGCCGATATGGACGTCGACACGGAGGAAGCTGCCGATGACGATGCCGCCGCTGTTGCTCCGCCTCCGCCTCCAGATCCCGTTCCCGCTCCTGCTCCCACTCCCGCTGACGCCGCCGCCGCTGCCAGGGACACGGACACCGCCACGGACGCGGCCGAGGCGGACGTCGTTAGTGGCAGAGGCAGGGGCAGGGCCATGGGCAGCGGTAGGCTCAGTGGCAGCGGCAGCGGCAGGGGCAGGGCTAGGGGAAGCGCGCCGGCTGAGCCGCTGTCGCAGAGCTTCGGTGACATCGGCGCCAGGAGGTCCGGCGACGAGGTCGATGTGTCCGCGATGGACTCTCCGTCACTGCTGCATCTCGAATCGATTTTCCGGCGTTTGAGTTTGAGGTCTTGAAAAAGGCTCATTTTATCGAGCTCGCTGTACGGGCCACGGCTCAGTGTCATAATTCCTGTTCGATTCGATTCGGTTCGAGGAGGGGCAGAGGGGTGTGGTAGGAGAAGAAGGGGGAAGAAGAGAAGACACAAAATTAGTTCGGAACTCAAAGCTGAAATCGGTTCTGGGTTCTCTGGGTTATCTTACACTTAGACTTAGACTAGGAGAAGATGCCAGTGGAAATTCCCCTTTCCGAATGGATCGATACATACGGTTTTAGTATATAAATATGGGTATATATTTTTCTATATAGGTGTTAGCATATATTAAATATTAAAACGTTGAAAACATATACTTCAATCCCATCTGGCTGCAACCTTTTGAGATCTTGCGGGCTTGACGCGAATGACGTTGATTTGATGTACAAAAAGTTACCATAAGTGAATGGCTACTACCGCCCACGAAACTACTACCCCATGGTTATCAAATGTCTTTCTTTTACGAATTCTATATAACGAATTTCTCCCAGATATTGGCTATATCGTAGCTCGACTGTATATATATTTACATATGTACATATATTAATTAGTATAAATAGTAAGTATATATTGGTGGCGCTTTGTTTGGTGAACACAACTGGTCTTAAACATTCAAAGGGCACAAAAACATTAATATTTATCAATTTAAAAATTTCTTCCTTTATTTTGTAAGCTCCATCCATGGAATAACTAAAGAAATATCCCCTATGAAACTATGAAATCCGATCTTTCTCCAATAACAACTATTCTAATTCGACTATTGCACAATTATGGATCTTAAAAGTTCCTAAATCAAATACGAAATATATAATATATGCCTATAATAAAAACCTATAAAATTCCACGATTCCACGTAAAGGAATTGACTTTGTTATATCTGATATGAAGACGATCAATTTACGATATACCAAAAATATATCCCCCCATCTATAACATTACAGGTAGATATTCAAACAATTGTAGCTACGCTGGGCCAGCTACGCTTAAGGAATTCTTCGTTTAATTGCATGATCTCTTCCCTGATCATCCAAAACAGAGGAACATTCAACCTCACAAACCATATCCATGTCCATATCGATATCGATATCTGATCTTTCATGCAGATCACATGCATATGCATAAGTTCGCATTGGTATTTCTTGCGGAAGTTTCTGTTGATGGAATATAAACAAATAACAGAAAATTTGCATTTACTTCCCATCCACAGATACGGATAGAAAACAAACAACAAGCGAAGAAGATGGTTTGGGGCCCGAACAGGTGACGGATCGGAGACAAAGTTCGAACTTCCCAATGCAGAACTGGTTTCCGATTCGTCGCAAAGAATGATTTTTTGAGAGATCAGAGCAGCATTTGATGTGAGGCCCAGTTTTCCAGCTAAAGGGGTTAAGCCTATTCGTCTGAACTGAGGGAGTACGAGTACGATAACGATCTGTAGCTGGAGCTGGAAGTGGAGGTGGAGTAGGAGTACGAGTACGAGTACGAGTACGACCTGTAGCACTTGTCATAGTTGAGCTTTCGATTGAACAGACATTGTAACTTCACCTTCCACTATCTCTCTCTCTCTCTCTTACTCTCCGGGAGCGGGTCGGTCGGTCGTGTCGGTCATTTGGTGCGTTCCCCCAGCAACGACATATTCATCTGTATCTCTCTCGTCTGCCGATCGGGTGCGTGCCTGTGTGTGGGCATTGCGCGTGTATCTATCTAATGGCGATTTCTGTACGCATACTCAGAACTTCGGCTTCAAATGCCCCCCGCTCGGCCCACTCTCACACGAACGACGATCGGTCCGCACTCGGCTATCGGCACTCGGCAAATGTTGGCTCCCTCTCTCTCTCTCTCTTTCTCTCTCCTCTGTCTGTCTCTCTGTGTGTTCAACGACGACGACGATGATGACTGGGGAACCGACTACAATGTCGTTTGTGTGTGTATTTTTAAAATTTGACCTATTTTCATTATCAAGCGCAAGATTATTCTAAACAATAAAACCATGCGTGCCTCTCTCTCTCTCTCTCGCTCTCTCTCTCTATATATCTTTCGTCAGTGTTTCTGTGCCTGTGCCTGCGCTGCGTGCTGTGTGCCAGTGTAGGCGCGTGTGGCCCACCAGATATTGTCTATGTATCAGTCCCTGTATATTGTATCTGTATATGCATATGGAAAACAGATACATAATATATGTAGATATGGATATTCCCTCCCCCCCCGTACAGTATCTTTGTTGTTTTGTGTACCTGTTCCAGCTGAAGATCCACAGATCAACAGAAACTGCATTCCGATAAGGCAGGCATACAAGACATGCAAAGTTCTGTTCTGGGTTCTGGGTTCTAGGTCTCTGGGTTCACAAGTGCATTGGTCGTAAACGACAACTAAACAAATAAAACCTCCCATCAATCCGTTCTTTTATGGGAAATTTGTGCAGCGAATTGTGCCCACTTCCCCCTGCCGAATGGTGTCTGGTGGGAGTACTTATCAGATATTAATGTTCCAGGCAGAGGGACATTTTGAAGGGGATTACTTGCTTAGTTATTAGGCATAGAACTATATGTATATATATATCAATCTTTAGGTACATATTTAGGTACATATATTTAGTCGATATTCAATAGACAGAATGGGGGAGGATAAGCGGGCTTAGATCTGGGCTGCTGGAAACCGCTAGAGAGATCGAAGCTGGTGACCATTTCCATCTCTTGCAATTCTCAGCAGCACCAGGGGTTGCCGTTTGGGGGTTGGGTGGGGGTTGCATCTGGTGTGGTATGTCTACAGGTTAGTGGTTTTTTGTTTGGATATATTGTAGTCACAAAATTACCTATGGATGTCATTGTAATTTGGTTTGTTCTTCTCTTTGCCAATTTCTCAAATTTGGATAAAAACAAAAAATTGTCTTCTTTGCCGATTGGTTTTGTTTTCTTGCATTTGTTTTTTGTTTTCTTTTTTTGCATTTGTGTGTTGCTTTTGCTTTTGCTTGTTGTGTATGTGTGTGTGTTTTGGTTTCTTGTTTTTTTTGTTTTGCATTTGTTTTTGGTATTATTGTGACGACTTTTGGGTTCAGGAAGCATCTAGACAGCCGCTGCTCGCTGCCTTGGGGCAGGGCAGGGTCCAGGCCGAATGCATTTCCAACAGGGTGGTGGTGTTGGTGGTGCTGCGGGCGGGTTGGGGGGTGGTGGTGTGTGTGTGTGTCTGTGTGTGGTTTGCCAATTGTCGGGTGTTTTCGAATTTATTCACGTTTTTTTAGTTTTATTTTTTCACTTTTGGAATTTGGATGAATTTTGTTTCATGTTTGTTTTCTTATTTCATTTTGTTTTGTTTTGCTGTTTGAGGGGTAGAGGGTATTAGGGAATTAGATGAGTGGCTGTGCTTGAGGCTGTGGGGGTGGGGGTGGGTGGTTGCTGGTTGTTGGGGGTGGGCAAAGTGGAGTGAGAGGTTGGGTTTATTGGGTGGTTCAAAAAGAAGGGATCATCAGTTCACCATACGCTTTCTATGATTACGGGGGGGTGGAGGGCGGTGGGCGGTGGTCGGGGGGTGGTGGATGATACGATACGAAGAAAGTATGTATGGTATATTGATTGTACAATGTATATGGAAAAACAATACTAACGGCAAATGGGCGGCATACGAGACTTTTTCTTATAATAGTTATTGTAATTGTTGTAATGGATATTATTGTTGTTGTTGTTGTTATTATTATTATTATTGTTGTTGTTGTTATTGTTGTTGCTGCTTATTGTATTATTATTGTTGTTGCTGTTGCTATTGTTGTTGTGGGAATTGCACTTGTTGCACTTGCTCGGATGGCACGCATTCAGCGCCAAATTTGGTGAAGTTGTTGGTGTCACTGTTGCTGCTGCTGCTGTTGTTGTTGTTGTTGTTGCTGGTGTTGGTGTTGCTGTTGGTGAAATACTTGTTGCTGTCGTGAAGTCATTCTCCGGCTGCTGCTCGGTTTTGACCATCATCGACAGCTCCGCCGGAGATGCAGAGCCCGAGCCCGTACCCGAACCCGAGCCGGAGGCTGCAGCATTCTCGCTGCTGCTGCCCTTGTCGCCGCCCTCGCCATGGTGGTGGTAGTGGTGGTGGTGGTGGTGGTAATGGTGGTGATGGTGATCGTTCGGAAACGCTTCTTGTTCATTGCTATTTCCGCCTTGCAAACCGGAATCATCGCAGACGTCTGCCAAATCGACGCCGGCGCCAGTGGAGGCGGCGCTAACAGCGCTGTTACTGTTACTGTTACTGCTGCGTGCACTGTTACTGTTGCTGCTGCTGTTACTGCTGCTGCCGTTGTTACTTTTGCTGTTGCTGCTGCTGTTGTTGAGTGTGGCATGGGGCAGGGTGCCGTTGCTGTTGGTGTTGCTGCTGCTGCTGATGGTGCACTTCTTCAGCAGCGTTTTGGTCAGCGGCGTCTTGATGATGATTAGCTTGTTGTTGTCCAGCAGCACGTCCTTGACGGAGGGCTCATCGATGTCGTTGTTGTCGCTGCCCCCGTCGTTGTTGTGCTCATCGCTGCCGCAGCCGCCGCTGCTGCTGTTGTGGTTGCTGTTGTTTTTGTTGCTGTTGCTGCTGTGGTTGTTGTTGCTGTTGCTGTGATTGTGTCCTCCGGCATGTCGGCTGCCATTGACCAGGCTCCTCGGATCCTCGCGACCATTTAGCCGGAGCTCGCCGCTTCCGGTTCCGCTCCCACTGCCACTAGCACTGCCACTGCCAGCCAAGCAGAGGCACGAGTCGTGGACATCTGCACTGACCGCCGTCTCTGCTGCTGCTGCTGCTGCTGCTGCGGCTGCTGTGCCACACTCCTCTGTTGCAATGTCGGAGGCGGAGGCGGCAGCAGCAACAGTTGGTGCCGGCCCACTGCTGGCCGGTGGCTCGAGGATCAGCGGCTGGTTGGTGGCGCTCATTTGGTGGTTGGGCAGCAGATCCTAGATCCTATATCCTAGATTCTAGGTGGGCAACTGCAGGCCATGCTGGCATCCGTGTTGCTTCCGGCTGCTCATCCTTCCAGGGAATTCCAGGGGATTCCAGTGTCTGTCCGGTATACGTTATTCCTTATCCGATATCCGATATGTCCTATACGTATCTCTTTTTTGGTGGATCACAGCAGCAGTTAAATATTGTTTTCTTTGTTTTTGATGGGTTCTTTCTGGCCTCTGCCCTTTGGCCTCTCGTTATCCTTCGGTTGGGTTACAACACACAGATAGAACAGAAAAATAAAACATGGTTATGGGATATGGATTTGGGGGTTTGGGGGTTTAGTTCTTAACCCGCTGCTTCGTCTGCGTCCATTGCCAATAAGAGAGACGGAAATCACTCAGAACAACAACAAAAAAAAGAACACACACAAACGATCGATCGATTTCTATCGATATCGATAGATATGGAACAGAATGGAATGGATCGAATGTATCGAATGTATCGAATGGATCGAATGGGCTTGGATCGGAACTGATATCCGTTTTGGAAATGGATTGGATCGCCGTGCACTTCCGCTTTGTCCTTGGGCGAATGAGAGACTGGATATATGGGATGGGATGGGATGGGATATGTGGGTGGGTGTACAGATGTCTCAGTATCTGTGTCTGTCTCTGTGTCCGTGTGTGTGTGTATGTGTGTGAAAGGGTTTTGGGGGTTAGGGTTAGGGTTGGGCCGGGTCGGGTCGGGTCGGGTCGTGGGTCAGACTATTGGCACATACCACTCTTGGCTCAACTCTTGCCTCTATATTTTGTATACTTTACATACGAGTGCGCATAAAACTCTCGATTTCGATTCCGATTTCGATTTCGACTTCGATTTCAGTTTCGATTTCAGTTTCAATTACAAATTTCAGTTTCAATTTCAGTTAAAAAAAAAATATATATATATGTTTGTATATCCATTTATGCATTTGCAACAGAAACAAAAAAAAAACGTTCTTGTTCCGGGGATCTCGAAGCCGTAACTGCAACCGTAACCGTAACTTTTGTGGAGATCAGATCGGAATACAACACATGTGTCCGCGTAAACCGTTAACCGATAACCGTTAACCGATAACCGTTAACCGCTGCTGGAACCGGGCAACGTAATCCGTTGAGCCGCCAAATCGAATCGGATCGAAACTAAAACTTAAACACGGAACGGAAACCCGTCCAAGTCCAGCCCGGAGTCGGAATTGGATTTGGATTTGGATTTGAAGTCGGAGTTGGAGTTGGAGCCCGAGTCAGAGTCGAGGCTGGCAATCTCTTCCGTGTGGCGACGACGACGAAGACGACGACGACGACAACGACGACAGCGGCAGGGCAGCCCGTTGCTGTTGCTGGGCTGTTGCTGTTGTTGTTGTTGTTGTTGTTAGTGTTGCTCTGGGATGTTGCTCTCCGCGGCCAACGTGCGTGCATGCGAACGAAATAAAGTGAAATGAAAGGAGTAAGCGAGCGAAAGAAAGCAGCAGCCACAAAAGCGCTGCCACTGCCACTGTCGCGGTCGTCGCCGTCGCCGTCGTCGTCGTCGTCGCAGCAACAGAAACAGCGCCAAGCTATGCCAGCGCAGGCGTAGACGTTGCCGCCACACTCACTCCCCCCTCCCGCCCCCCACACTCTCTCACTCTCACTCCCCCTGGCCCACTCACTCAGTATATCTCTCTCTCCCTTTCTCTCGCTCTCTCACTCTGTCGCGCTCTCTCGATGGGCACATCGCTGGCGGTACTCCCCAAGCTCCATCAAAACTATTTCGACCGAAGTCGCTGCCAGCGATCGGCGCGCAGGCCAGACATTAGAAGCGCGCGACAGAGCAGTGACAGAGTGGAGCAGAGCCCATAGACCAGGGCAGGGGCAGGGGCAGCGCAGCAGCCTGGTGGCGCTGAGCAGAGCAGAGCAGCGCAGCGACGCTGACTGCAAACGAAAATGAAAACCAATAGACAAAAAGTAAAAAAGCACACAGCAAATACAACAAAAGCAAGCGCACGTCAACACCAACACAGAGACACACACACACACACAGACACACAGAGAGCAATAGGCAGAGGCAGAGGCATAGGCACGACAGCATACGAACATGCTTAGCCGAACCGAACGACGTCGACGTCATAGTTATGCTTTCGGGCAGGCAGCAGGCAGCAGCAGCTCTCTCTCTCTCTCTCTCTCTCTCTTTCGCTCTCGCCCGCTTGGGGCTGTAACAGTTGCATGTTTGTTTGGCTGCTGCCCCTTGCACTGCCTGCCTCCCACCCTCCCCCCTCACCCTATACACTGGAGTTCATTGGAATGGCAACGAATGGCGAAATGTGGCAACATAGAACAGAGAAATTCTATCACCGAGAAGACTTTTCTCCATACTCCATACTCCCCATACTCCCCACTCCCCCTCACACATTGTGCATATACATATGTACATATGTATGTATGTACATATCTAAGTATTGCATTGAAATTAGAATTTGAGCAGAGCAGAGAGCATACATGCCACACCATAGCATTGCATAGCATATGTGCATATGTGTGTGTGTGTGTGTGTTGCATGGGCATACATATGTTTCCATGTGTGTGTGTGTGTGTGTCTGTGTGGACGTTGACCGGCTAAAACAGTGTAGGGGCAAAGAAGAGCAGGGGGGTGGGTTGGGGGAAGCACACTCGCTGAAAGCTTCTTTCTGCCCCCTAAAAAAAGCTTCTTTTTCCCACCCATTTTGCCCCTGCATCCACCCCCCACCCCAGCCCACTCCCCTTCCAACAGCCTTGTGTCAAAACTGTGCCACAAGCTGCCATTGCACTCGCTTTGGATGATGAGAGGGGCGGCGGGGGCAGAGGACGCCTTATGGGGGAGGTAGGGGAGGAGGAGGAGGAGAGCTTTGGCGAGAGGGAGAGTGCAGCAGCAGCAATGTAGATTGTTGCTTCCTACTCTACCATTCAGCACACACACACACACATACATACACATACTCCCTCTCTCTGCTCTCTCTCTGTCTCTCTCTCTGTCTCTCTTCTAAACTGCCCCAAAAGGGAGTTCAAATCGAAAGTTCTATGATCATGCCGCAAAGACAGTACCCAAAAGGCAGGTTGAGAGCGAGAGAGAGAGTGATAGGGGTAGGGTGTGGGTGTGGGTGTGGGTGTGGGTGTGTGGATGGTATGCAGAGGAAAAAGTTAATTTGAATTAGAGCAACAAATGCAACAATAATTCAACAATGGGCAATGGCAAGGCGATTGCGCAACGTAGAGCACGGCAGAGCAGAGCAGAGCGGAGCAGAGCACGGCAAGTGGAGCGGTCAGTGGACAGTGGACAGCGGACAGCGGAGAGCGAAGACAATCGCCAATGTCATGGAATGGCCAAATACGACCAAAGAAATTGACACTTACATACATATTGGCCACAACTTCCTCGTCTTGGTCCCTCTTCTATATACCCTTATAAAAATTCCAAATTACATATAGAAAATTGTGGAAAATTATAGAAGGATGGTGCAGACAATACTACAACTAGAATCGGAACTATTGGAAACAATTTCCCATTTTCTTGCTTATAATATTTTTTTTTTTTTTTGAATAGAAGTTGGTAAAGGTTTACCTCTAGTCTGTACTATACATATAGTACATTCACATATGGCTGCTATGGGATCATGGGAACCACAGGATGTGTGGATCACTTAAATGTATTTCGAATCAGTATATCATATCATTATGATATCATATCGTAGCCGATGGTTCTGCGAGTGTATCAATAACTTCGACCCTTTTTTTTGTGTTGTTTTGCTGTTGATGTTGCGGCGCTCGACTTTTGTTGCTTTCAATTCGTTCGTTGACCATTGTCCGAAAGCACTTTCGATTTCAAATCACATTGCAAATGCTGTTAGCAGCAGCAACAACAACAACAACAACGACAACAACAACAACACCAACATACAGCAATAATTGTTTGGCGCACATTTCATTTCCTTATTGCTCACTGACATTTTGCCTCACACACACACACACACACACACACACACACACACATACGCAATGCATAACGTAAATGGCTTACGACTTTATAATGAGCAACAACACCAACAACAACAACAATAGCAGTCGCGCAGTAGCAGCAATCAAGACATCGCTGCCGCTGTCGCTGTCGCCGTCACCGTCGCAGCAGAGCCGCAGCAGAGGGTTGGCTTTGGGGTTGCCCCGCAAAATGTGTTGTTGTTTTTTTTTTATATATTTTTTTTAATCTTTGCTTTGCTTTGCTTTGCTGTAAAGTTGTAATGCCAGGAAGCCTTTGGCTCAAAGCTTGTCTTCCACTCTCTCTCTCTGTCTCTCTCTGTCTCTCTCTCTGTCTCTGTATGTTGCTTGGTGCCAAAGTGAAAGTTGTACGCTTCGGTAGAGGGAGGCAGGTGGGTAAGGGGGGGGGACAGGGGAACTCTGGGATTCTGATCGCAGAGCCAGAGCGCAGAGCGAGAGCCAGAGAGAGATGGCATGCGGAAATATCGCACTCGTACTCGCACTCGTACGTGTGTGTGCAACTTGCAGTTTGGCTCTGCCACAGAGAGCGATCTCGAGCGTTGTCTCTCTCTCTCTCTCTGTGTCTCTCTGAGAGATCGCTGAGAGAGCAACTGTGTCTCTTTTGGGTACTCACCGGACCACAGTGCCGGGCCAGGCATCGCTGCAGCTGGAGTCTGGCGGCGGGACGTCGTTGGGGAGCTGCTCCTGCTTGGGGCCTGGGCTTTTGGGTTGCGCGCGATTTTTGGGCTCTGCGATTGCCGTTTAGCCGCTGCTTCTTCACTGGCACTTGACTCGATCTGAATCTGATTGGGAATCAGAATCTCTGAATCAGAATCTCTGTATCTGGATCTGGATCTGGATCGGGATCCCTTCACGCACACTCTCTTTCAAAGAACACAGGAAAAAAATGCATGCCGCGTTTACTCTCTCCGTATTTTTGTTTGTTGTTTGTTGTTTTTTGTTGCCAATTTTTATCTTATTTTTGTGTTGTTTTTGCCGCGCGGGGACTGCGCCTCCGAGCCACAATTCGAACTGAAGTTGCAGCCGAGGCTGGAGCCAAAACAAAGCCCAGGCAGAGGCACGTTGGCAGCGGGCAGCGGACAGCGGACAGCGGACAGCGCTGCACTTTTGCCCCCCTCCCTGCACCCGCTCTTTGGGTCTTCAGTTTTTCAGTTACTGTTTTTATTTTTTTTGTATTTTCTGTTTAGATTTTTCGATTTGTTTTTTAACAATTGTCGTGGGCTTTTCTTCGAGCGTTACTCATACGCCGTGTGGTGCACTTTTCATTTATGGCAAGTTCTAGTCGCGGTCGCTCGCTGCTGCTCGGTGCTGCTGCTGCTCGGTGCTCGATGCTCGATGCTGCTGCTGCTGCTGTGGCTGGCGGCTGCTTCTTGCACGGCGGTCTGGCGGATATAACGGAAATGTGCAACTGGCAGCCACCAAAACAGCCGCAAAGCAAAATTGTCAAAGCAGCACACACACACACACGCAGCAGAGAGAGAGAGAGAGACCACGGAGAGACCCAGCGAGAGAGAGAGATACCAGCCAGCAGCAGCAGCAGCAGCAGAAGAAGCAAAAGCAAAAGCAAAAGAAACAGAAATCGAAAACGAAGTCAGTCGCTGCACAACGTCTATGTGGGTTTTCCTTACTGCCATTTGTTGTTGTTGTTGTTGCTGTTGCTGTTGGTGCAGCAGCTGCGCTGCTCTTGGCTTCTAACTGGCATCAAGTGCACATGGCAGTAGCAGCGCTGCAACGGCCAGAGTCTCTCTCTCTCTCTCCCAGCTGCACTCTCTCGAACGCTGTAAGCTCTCTCTCGCTCCCGCTCTCGCTGTGGGTCTGCTTGCATCATAGGCTCCCCCTAGCACTCGCCCCTCGCCCTCGCCCTCGCCCTGCCTTGGCAATTGTTGTTGTTTTTTTTTGCAGTAGCGGTTGCTTAATCAAAAAATATGCCGCCCGCCTTTCACGCGCCTCCCCCACCCAGAGAGAGAGAGAGAGAGAGAGCGAGAGAAAAGCTAACACCCCGTACCAAAAGCACAGGGGTTGGACAAGGGAGGGGGTGGGGTGGCGTGAGGACTGGGGGTTGGGGTTGCAGACGCATGCAGCCACCGAGTCAACCAACTTTAGAAGGTCATGTGGACTTAGTGCAGCCGAATATCCTTGGCTGATATTGGAACAGTATATAGAGAGAGAGACAGAGACAGAGACAGAGGAGCATACACACATATACATTACATATGTACACATTACATATGTATGTATGTATGTACATAAATGCACTTTTGTTTGTTTGTTTATTTGCTTGGCATTCGCGAGTTGCGTGCACTTTTCGTACACTTTTCTGTCTGTGTGTGTGTGTGTTTTTTTTTCAGGAATCGACTCGGGGCCAGTGCAGGTCGTACTCCACAACCCCCCACTCCCCTTCCCCCTAAATGGACAGTCGGTGGGTGGCAGTTAGGCGCCCCCACCTCTAGTTGTTATGGTTACCATATGGCCAAGTGGAGCAGCAGCAGCAGCAGCGGCAGCAACAGAGGTGAAAACTAAGCCCAAGATCGTCCCATCTATATCCTACATTCATAGCCATCCTACTAGATGATGTCCCATAAGCGAACGGACACAAACAGAGACACCGACAAACAGGGACATGGCTTAAGCTTAATGATTTATGCATGATATGATTGATTATAACGTGCAAGCGGCAATGATATGCTATATATTCGATTGATATTATATAAAACTATAAGTTCCAAGTCGATTCCAACCGGAAATACTACGAGAAGATGAATGATCCAATCACAACTTAAAAACTCAACTAAAATTAAAATTACGTATACGCATACATACTACATGCTATCGCACTGATATCGTAATGCATTACAGTTCCGCTGGAAAAGTAACCCCTCGCCGCGGCCCACTGGAAAAGTCAAGGCCAAGGAAACCCATAAAAGCCAATAAATATTTACAATTAAAATTTGAAATATGCTTGGCAGGAATATATTTTATGCAGGAAATAATGTGAAATAACGAGAGAGAGAGAGAGCAATCTCTTTGAAGATCCCTTTAATGTTTATAGCCTAACGGGATACCGTTCAATACATGCTCAATACTTGGTTACGTATACGTAGATCGAAACTGCATTTGCACATGTGCATACAGGCACACAAATGTGGGTTACTATTGTGTATGTGTGTGTGTGTGTGCGGAGACAAGTTATACTCTAATTGCCAGTCATGAGGTTCAACAACTTTCACACAAAAATCCTTGAACGCCATTTGCATAAAACCCCAACTGCAGGCCAGGCTGAACGGCGAAGCAAACAACAAGATTACGTATACGCCACCATGACATACCATTGCAACAGAGACGTAACGTAGTGGGAGAGCGATTGCGAGTGCGAGTGCGATAGAGATGCGGATAGAGGAAGACAGACAGAGAGAGAGAGAGAGAGAGAGAGAGAGAGAGAGAGAGAGAGACAAGGCTAGGGCCTGTAGAGCGGTTATTTTCTTGTTGTCGTTGCATTCGGGTAGAATGTGGTAGAAAGACCAAAATACCAACAACAACAACAACAACAGCGCAAAATTGGGGCCAAAAATTATCGCTTTTTTGTTGTTCATTTTTAATTTTATTATTTTTTGTTTTGTTTTTAATTTTTTTATTATAATTTTGTGTGTGTTTTGTATGCATTTATTTTTTGGACGGCCAAACATTTTGTCGAATCGAATGTCAAGTGAACAGAAACCAAAAACCAAAAGAGCAGCAGCATGGAGCTGAGAACAGAGAACAGAGAACGGAGAGAAGTTCATGAGAAGACCCCAAAAGAAGAGCGAAAGAGTGGAAGTGGGAAAGGGAGAGACAGAGGAAAAGAGTAATGGAGAAGTCTGTCCGGAAAAGTGCAAAATGCTGACAATCTGTTGTTGTCTTTGTTGTTGTTGTTGCTCTGTTCTTTTTGTTGTTTGTTTCTGTTTTTACTGGCATTATGTTTCTGGGTCACAATATACACAACGTTCAGCATACAAACACATACATACATAGGCACATGTATGTAGTTATCATATATGAACTTTTTGGTGCATCTGTTGGGGCGCCAGCAGCGACTCGAACTTGGCGCGAGGCACTGCAAAGGCACACAGAACCCTCCCCCCCGCACTGTACACCTGTGGAGTGGGGGGTGGGTGACCATAAATCTAGTCGGTATCAATTCTAACCCACCGTGAACCCCTGGGCCATGGCACTTACCTTATAAAACGAAAGTCCAACGCTGCAAAAGAAATGCCCGCGTCATTCCCTCTTAGAACTGCAAATGGAAAGATACAAATGTCAATAATTAGATATATTTGAATAACAAATCGATGCTATAGCATATACATTTCAGGATATATCTAATAGGTATCTAACAGATAGATAGATAGATGCTTGCTTGATTGAACATACTCCTGAGCTATCAATTCATCTCTTTCAATCGATCCTAGTTGTTCAATCACAAGGATGGTCTATGTATTAGCATTCCCTGTCAATATCTGAGTCATTTGGATAGTTTGCTCTAGTTTCGATTCGTCTACGAGCGATACGAGCTGTCTGTTGCATAACACCGATATTCTATATTCTATATAGTCCATAGACTGCTGCTGGCTGCCATTTCCTATTCGGGTGAGCATTTGTCGGTCAAGTGAATCAAAGTAAAGTGTTTTGTTCTATTCTGTTCATTCTTTTCCTCTTCTCTTCTCTTTCTTATATTATATGGGACCAAAATGCACGCCGTTATCTCGGATTTCCCCACAGGGCAGCAGGAGGAGGAGGAGTAGTGCTGGCTATATCAAATTTCCTCAGCAACCACCCCCCCGCGCCCCTCCTCCCACTGTGGCCCTTGCTTTGCTGCGCTTTTTCAAATTCTCATTTCGTTTTTTCGGATTTTAGTCTTCATTTTTTTTTTTTGTATTCTTTCGACTGCTTTTTGGGTCAATTTTGACAGTTGCGTCGGCAATGAATGACAGGCAGCGGCAGCAGCAGCAGCAGCAACAATCGCCCAGGGATCGATTTTGGGCAGCAACAACAATTTGAGTGAGCATCAATATTTTTCACTGCACCCCCCATCCACAGCACCCATCGCCCACCGCCCACCGCCCACCGCCCATCGCCCGCTGCCCTTTTCCCTGCCGCCAGTTGATGGGCGACGGGCCAAGAACTTGAAAATATGTGTGGGTTTTCGTTGCTGCTGTCGCTGGATGACAAAATTCTTGTCTGCTCCACATTTTGTCGTCGCTGAGAGGCAAGCAAGTGGCAAGCGGCAAGTAGCAGATTTGGGGATAGCCTGCAGACTGGAGGCTTAGAGATGGGCTGGGTTGGCGGGTTCAAGGATGGGTGGCAGGAAAGAGTGGACAAAGAAAAGGAAATGATCATCAAAGCGAACAAAAGACAACAGCAAAGAGTGGAGTTCCTTGGGAGACCATTAGATCATAGTGAGAAGAGAATCATATCCCAGACAAAGATCTTATTGGATGCTTAGACCATCTGCGATCCCTACTACCAGAGGTACAGCTAGTTTCGTGATTGATTTCCATTTCGATCTTTCGAGCGAAAGACAGAATAAACCCAGGCCAACAATCTGTATCTTTTGCTACCCCACAGAGCACTATTTATGTTTTGCTGGTGACCTATATACAATCGTTCGCCCCACCCCCCCCCCGTGACACCCCCCTCCGCACCCCTTAATTGTGGAAAGGTGTACATATGAGACATTGAGAGATCTTTCGAGTATCTGCAGCTGTATCTGTATCTGTATCTGCCTTCGCCTTGGTCTGCCGATAGTTCCACGCACACACACACACACACACACACATGCCTCTCTTTCTCTCTCTCTCTCTGTATATGTCTGTCTTTATCTGTCTCTCGTATCGGGGACACCTTCAACACATCCCTGGACGCGTATCAAGTTGAAGGTTTATTTTTGTTTACAATCATTTTTTTTCGGTTTATTTCTTGTGTTGTTTTTTTTTTTTTAACAATGAATAACAGAAAAATGCCGAAAGCAGCACACGGCTGTTCCCCCCCCTCCCCCCACGAACAGTGTGTGCCCCTCCCCTCCGGCAGCACCCCCCTGCACCACTATGCGTCCACGCCCCCACATATCAAACAAGTAGGTCGCCAGCGTTTCGAAATAGAAGAAAAAAGTGTGTGTTGTGTTGTGTGTGTTTATGTATGTATGTTTCTCTGTCGCTGTCTCTCTCTATGTGTGTGTGTGTGCTTTTTTTTTTTAACTTTTTCCCGAAAATTTCTTTCCTATTTTTGGCTTTGTTGTTGTGTCTTGGCTTTATCTTATCGGCAGTCATCGGGTGTTTCGAGTTCTAACCGAAAAATAAAAAAAGTTTAAACAAAAAAAATGAGTTTTTTTTGGTGAACGAACAATTTGTTTGCTTTTGCCGGTTTGCGTGTGTGTGTGTGTGTGTTTGTTCATGTTCTTCGCACCCGGCATAAAACATTAACAGTGAAAGAGAGAGAGGGTGCAAAAGAGGGAGGGAAAGAGAGGCAGAGAGGCAGAGAGGGCGAAGGCGAAGCGGAAATGCTCTGCACTGGCGCGGATGATCAATTGCCTTCCCACAGCTGATACGCCGCTCGATCAGTGGAGGGTACACACACACACACACATACACACACGTATACAAATTAATATATACATATTTTTTGGGCGATAGAGGGGGAAAAAGTAACAACAACAAATAATTTAGTAGGTATACAACACTACAGACAAACGGACGGACGGACAGACAGACGCCCGTCTGGAAACTGGGTCAAATATTTTACTTGTATTTGCTCAGCTATCTCTACGCACGCTTCCACGCTTCCCCCACACTCTTCACACCCTCCGCCCAGCGCCCCCAGAGCCATTTCTCCGCTCACCACGCTCCACGCTCTCCTTTCTCCCAGTGCGATCTCCGTGTGTAGGCTGTTTCTTTCTTTTCGCCTTAGCACTTGGCCACTCCTCCACTCCTCCGCTCTCCCACCAATTCCCAATTCTTCTCCTCCATTGGCAATTCTTCGACTCCATTAAAGGGTTTTTGGCTAATTCCAGTACTTGAATTCCCCTTGATATATTTCATACAATAAATCGAAATTGATCTTTGACTTTGTTTGACTTTCTTTGTATTTACAATCGCTGTGTTTCTCTGAGTGTATATTCTACATCTTCCACTTCCACTTCCATTTCCTCTACCAACTCCGCACACACAATCTTCTGTCTCCGTCCATTCTATGGTCAGGGCTAAGCAGCAGCAGCAGCAGCAGCGGCAGCGGCAGTCAATGCTAAGCCAACTCTCTGCGCTCTCTGATATCTGTATCTGTGGGTTCTTATAAGCAAGCCATATACCATATAGCATATGTATGTATATGTGCGATTATTTATATCTATAGCTGCGCATAACGGAACTTGCAGCGGCTACAGCAACAACACTAATCATATTTTATAGCTATAGTTGATCGATAGTTAAAATAGACTCCCCTAGGTATATATCAGGTGTATATCAGCATAGAAATGGCCATATGGCAACTGTGGCCAAGACCAGGAAATGCGTTTATCATCGAGTCACTAGGAGATCTCCTTCACAGATATTGAAAGCTAAAACTAAGACCCAACGAAACTATACTTCTCCTCGTCTTGGTAGATACTTCTGTAGATTGATCAATCACTTATCCATTTATCCACGAATTTTACAGGGTAACAGGCTACAATCCCTTGTCGAGCATCAATGTTTTTGTTTTCTTATTTTTTATTGATTTTTTGTCGTATTTTCCTATTTTATGCATTGGCCCGCGGCTCAATACTGAGAAATTGCTTTTGAGCTGGCCAACGGCGCGTATGCGCAATGCAATGTCGGAAAAGCAAGCCAGACACTGGCAGCGGACGCTGGCAGCGCTGGCAGCAACGTCGACTGCTCTGCGACAGAGGCAACATGCTCAAGGATAACTGCTGTCGCCGATTCCGTGACATATGCGCGAAGAATGCGCCATAAAAAGTGCAATCGAATGTTGAATACTGCTGAAAGGCAGAGGTGGGGTATGGGGAGTGGGGACGGGGGATCTCTGGTGATCACTGGTGATCGGTAATCGTGGCAGAGACAACGCAATTGATCGCTCCCCGTTGCGGTCTGCTGTGCTGTGCTGTGGTGTGGGAGCCAAGACGAGACGGGGGCGAGTCCGAGTTCGAGTACGAGTACGAGCTCGAGTCCGGGCTAGACTCGGGCTAATGCTAATGCAATTAACGGTATTTTATGCTAATTTCAACATTGAACTTAACATCGAATCGCGCCAGACTGGCAGAGGGTGCCCCAGCCAGAACATTTTGTTGTTGCGTTGCTGCTGGCTGATCGGATCAGTGGGAAATTGATATTTATAAAGCGACAGAATGCCAGACCAGACCAGACCAGACAGCCAGACAGACAATCGATCGATCGATGCAGAGAGAGAGAGAGAGAGAGCGAGAGAGGGAGAGGGAGAACAAGAACCGTTGGGTTGGGGAAAGGCAAGACATGCCTCTGGCTATAGCCAGACGTACCATTATTGGCATAAGCATGGGCATGGCTCTGTCGCTGTCTCTGTCGCTGGCTGTGGCCTAGACCTAGGCAAATACGAGTATCCCCATTAAGAATCTGGTACCAAGAATTCGATTCGATTGGCTTCTTGATCTTGATCTCTATATATGTGTATGCATGTGTGTGTGTGTATGCGGATAAACAATAGAAATGATTTGCAATTGAAGGTTAAATGGAAAAAGGATCATAGAACCACAACTTGATCAGCGATCAGTGATCAGTGATCACCGATCAGTGATCAGTTTTTAGTGCTGGTGAATGCGATTGATGCATATCTTACATATATAGAATGGAGAACTATATTCGATCCATGAATTGCATCAAAAAGATCACTGATCGCTGATTAAGATGCTTTATTTCCGCTATATCTGATCTGATCTTGTGTTTGATCTGTTTGCAATTCTCACTATTGTATATTCCTCTGCCAGCCTAACCCTATCGAAGATCTCTACATACATACATATGAAGGATGTATGCTCCGCTGTTTTCTGCTCCATTTCACAGAATATATCTCAGATGTAAACATCTCTCTATCTATCTATAAATCATTTTTAAAATGTACTTTCCACAAGGTTTTCTCTGGCCTCTGGTTTCGAATCGCTGGCCAATTCCCCAAGGTGAGAATTTTAATTATTGAGCAACCCCCAAACGAATTATCCTAATCCCCAGGACTCGTCGCTTCTTGTGATTCTCAGATTTGATTTGGATTGAATACGAATTCGATTGGATTAAGGGAACGGGGATGGGGATGCAGGCAGAAGCCGAGCAAGAGAATCAACACAAAAGTGGATTCAGAGCTACCTAGATGTAGATGTAGTTGTATCTTTGTATCTGTGAGTTCTCTACATGCACATACACATATACTTTCAGTACATATGTATACTCGCCTGTGATGTATGAACTTTGCAATTTGGCAAGGACACACCGCAGAGAGAGAGGTAGAGAGAGAGAGGGAGCGAGAGCTGCTGCTTGGTTGCGGGATTTGGGGGATGCCGTGGCCTAACGGGGAGGACAGATGCGGGTTCGGGGTCGGGGCCGAGCACAGAATCCGTTCAAATTTATAGATTGAACTTGCACTTGGGCGCAAAACAAACACACACACGCACACACAGACACAGATGTGGCAGTGGCAGCAGCAGCAGTCGAAAAATGCATGCAGGATGCAGGAAATGCTGTGGGGCATGCAGCAGCAGTTTCAACAATCTCAGCAGAGAGAGAGAGATAGAGGGAGGGGCATGGGGCAAGGTGACGTGACAGTGCAGCGGGACTGCTCACGACCAGCCTCGACTGGGGTAGGTCAGGTCAGAGAACAGTACAGAACGGAACGGAACAGAACCGATCCGAACCGAACTGAAACCGAACAGAACAGAACAGAAGAGAATAGAAACGGCGAGCTTTTGGGAGAGCTCAACAGCAGAGCAGAGCAGAGCAGAGCTGAGCAGAGCACAGCACTGACCTACCGCACCGAGCCAAATGCTGTCCGTGTCCATGTCCATGTCCAAGTCCATGTACGTGTCCATGTCCGTGTCCGTGACGTATACTGCGCAGGCCCCAAAACCGTGTCGCCCCCTCACAGGCGCCCAGCTAACAGACCCCCCCCCGCACCATGCCTGGACCGTTAGTTAGTCTGCTTCAAGGCAACACGACAGCAAAGGTTCAACGTACCGCAACGGGGCACGAGCCCGTCCAAGGACATTGATACGCTCACAATGCCCTGCTGCATATGACAGCTCCTGGATGTACAGACATATGCCTATACAGGGCTATGTACATATATACACCAGAGCACATGCACATACACACACACACAGATGCAGATATTTCTATATAAAAATCCGTGTGCGGATTACGTCGAGACCGTAAGTGTGTCACAGGCGAGACCCTCTGGCATTGACAGCCACAACCACAACCACAGCCACAGCCACATACATCCCATTCCCATTCCAATCTCAATCCAAAATCCAAAATCCTAATCCAAAATTAAATTCCCATTCCGATCACCGCAAGGATCGAATGACACTGGCTCTAGCGGAAGTCGCCATGCACTGCGGTGAAAGGAAGGCCTCAACGAGGAGCTCTGTGGGGCTGGGGCTGTGCTGGGGACCGGTTAAAGCCAGCCCCGAATGCCAGCAAATGTCAGAGCCAAAGGAAACACAGACTACAGACTGTGTACATATTTACTTTTTTCTTGTGGGCGATGGCAGTCCAACAATAATCATTCGTGCATTGTCGGGGATGGAATGACTTGGAATGGGAATGGGAATGGGTTGGGATGGGGATGCGATCCGACGCGTCGGTAGTTGGTAGTCGGTTGTTGTGCTGTTGGTTTACTTGGCAGCAGTTAAGCCCACTTCAAGGCAACGTTGGGTAATGGTAAGAGCAGGAATCAAGGATATATATGCAGTGCATTGTTTGTGTGTGCATTTTTCAGTAGATTTTTAACAAGCTCTTCCTTTCGTTGAGGTCAACTCAATCGAAATCGAATTCAAATTGAAGTGCATCCAAGAAGTATCGAAAAGAAGGCCTTTGAGTCCAACAAATATATTTATGGATTCAAATGACATTAATCAGACCCATCATTGAATCATTTGAGATGAAGCGTTAATCCGTTGCCCAATTCATGGAATGTTTCCAGGGAAACTGCAGATGGACTGCAGTCTTGCATTGTGGTCGATGGTGAAGAGTTTTCTCCTAGCCCACAGACCATTCAAAGTTGAAACCAATTGGCTTCCAAGTTAATTCACACTTCGCATATGGTGCACTTTTTCGGGGCTTCTAGAACGTTCGTCATCGCTGGTGCCACAGCGAAATTGAGTAAATCACTTTTTTACCATTGAAATAACGAAGGCCTGTGCCTCAGTCGAACTCGAACTCAAACTCGGGTGATCTTCTTCTCTTCAATCCAGAACGAACTGGGACACGGACTCAAGACCTGATGGGGCACAATGGCTGAAGTTTATAAAGCGGCAGAGGCACCCACAGCCATTGCCGTTCCACTGGGTTACCTACCTTTGGTACTGGTATCTGCAACATTCTGAAATGAACCTTCCAGAATGAACGAGTATTTCCGATATCCAGCCGATATTTGGTTATTCGATTCACTCATTTAAGTCGCATTCGATTCCCATTCGATTCACTCAACGTTTTTTGCATTGGCGATTCGAATGTCGATCTCTACTCTACTCCTCTACTCCTATCCTCCTATTTTGTATGTTTTCTTTCGTTTCGTTTTGTGGATCGCGGGGTGTAGGTGTGGGTGTATCTATTGTGTGTGTGTGTTTGGACACCCACACACCCACTCATTGATTCGCACTCGCATTGGCACTCGCACTGGCACTCGCACTCCGCGGACTACTCACACAATGAACTTTTGATCGTTGTCGTTGAATTTGTCGTGCTTTGAATTCAAGCGCCAAGTGAAAGTTGTTCAAATGTTTATTATGATTATTGTCGTTGTCGTTAGTGTTGGTGTTGCTGTTGCTCTAGCTATTGTTGTTGCTATTACACATTATACTGGGTGTCATGTACGCCAATGATCATCAAATACCATCCCATAATGATCATCCTGAGGGCGCAACTATGTATACATATACATATGTACATGTGTTTCTCTATTTGTACTTAGAGAAAAAGGAATATCTACATCTACATCTGCATCTACATCTACATCCCTGATGTGGCAATTATACATATTTACACATATTTTATTCAAATTTTCTACGTATCTTTCTGTTGTATACAAAAATGTTTGTATCGTCGTTCGATATTTGATCGATATCTTATCGACACGAACGACGAAAGCGAGTGCGCAGGGGGCTTGCGTCGTAGTGCATGTATCATAGACTTTTCCATACACGTTTCATGTGAATCATTTTAAGATGGGGTGTGCTTCTTAGTCAGTCTCTCCCCCACTCTTCCAGGCATGTCCCAGTCGCCTCCTGGCGTATCCTTCTGCCCAGATCTGCCCTTTACACACCGCCCCATGGCCATGGCCATTGCTGGCACTCGTATAACATTTATATTTAATTTTTTTTCGGTTTTTTTCCGGTCTTTATTTCCATTTGGTCGGACGGTCGGTCGGTCGGTTGGTCTGTCGGTCGGTCTGTTGTGGGTCTCGCCTGTCTCGCGTACTGTAATTGTTAAAATGCAAAAAGCAACACCAACAAAATATACAAAAATTAAATAAAACTTGAAAACAACAACAACAACAACAACAATGGCTCAACAATCGTTGTGTATGTGTGTGTGTGTTTTTTTTTGCACTTTTTTTCTCACTTTCTCCTTTTGTGCACGCTTTTGACATTTTAATTGCTTTTTGCCCATTATCCACAGCCACAGCCATGGCCAGGCCAAAAGGTAGTGAGAGAGAGAGAGAGAGAGCGAGCGAGAGAGGGTGGGATTGGGAGTGGGAGTGGGGTAGGGATAGGTAGGGGGATGGGGATGGGGACACGGATCCGGGGCCATAGGTCTCCAGAGTGAATTGTTGGTCAAAGACAAAAGACCGATTAGAAATGAAGGGAAACCGAAAGTCTACATAATCCACAAAAAGTATCCTACCCCACCCCACCCCCAACTATACTCACTGTGGCACCTTGGCAGTCCCACGCCTCCCCACAGCTTAACCTCTCTGGAAGCTTCCAATTTTGAATTCTCCAACTCGTTTCAAAGTTCGACTCGAAGCTAAGTTCATTCACATTCGAAGGAGAGAAGACCACGACGACGACGACGACGACCAGCCAGGGGGGCAACAGAGAGTGGAGGGGGCACAGCGATTATGTAACATTTACCCACTAACGCCAAAAGCAGCAGGAAACCTAGAAAATCAAAATCAAAATGAAAATGAAAACGAAAATGGGGAAAAGCATCACGAAGTTTATGCTGTCGATGAAAGGAAAACTTGTTCGAAAGAAGCAGTGGGACAGGCACGGGGACGGGGGGGGGGGGGGGGGGGGGCTAGGGGAGGATAAAGACAGCGAAACCCACGTCTTGGAATCCACTGCAGCCTTCTCCAGTCTCCAGTCGCAGCTCTAGTCCCAGTCCCAGCTCCAAGCTCCAAGCTCCATCTCCAGCTGCTACTCCAGCGATTTCCCAATGTCCAAACAGGCAGGCAGCACCAGCAGCACCACCACCTCCTCGCACTCCTCGCGTCACCCTCCTGCTGTTGGCCATCATTCGCTTCCTTGTATGACATAACAACTGACTGCCTAACCCGAACCCGAACCCCGAGCCCCGTACCCCGAACGAAGCCAACTGGTGGGCAGAGCAGCAGCAAAAACAAGTCAGAGACGACGACGGCGATCTTTACCTCCACGAAAAGCAGAAACAGAAACAGAGAGTGAGGTGTAACCAACCAACCATCCAGCCAGCCAACCCACCAACCCACCACCCCCCTTCTTCCCTCCCCCGTTCAGACACCATCAAACAACCCCCCTCTATTCCTCAATGTGTGTGTGTGTGTGTGTGCCACATTCCAGTTTTCTTGCCTTTCGGCTGGAAAATCCCGTTTTTCCCCATTCACTGATTCGATCAGGCGGCGTCGTAATGAAAATGAAAAAGGGGTTTGTTTTTCAAAGCCGAAACAAAAAATACTCTAGAAAAGGATCCCCTGTAGTAGATCCTTGCCAATTGCATTCCAGAAGGAATACCATAGTAGATCTTTACGGTGGATCCCATTTGAAGAGATTTCCTACAGATTTCCCTACACTTGGAGATCAGTGTTTACCCTGCTTATCGATCGATTCAATGATCACTAATTGGTGGTAGAATCCAACCAAAACCAAAGATTATCTAGATGTAGATCCTCTCTGGTGTTTTCTTCTGATGTTACAGACTGATCTCTGATTCTGCTTATGTGTAGATCGTGGATCACTATCATCTATCGTCTATCATCTTTGCTAGAGATCATATAAGGCAAATCTAACCAAAGATCTAATGATGATATCTAGTATTTGGCTTTACCATAATGTTTTTTCCTCTTTTTTCGAATGATCAAGTCAAGATCTTCATAAGGCAGATCTTCACTAATTTAAGGAATGAAATGAAGATTGCAATTCGATTTTTCCTTGAGATACGTTCTGTACGATTCCCCTAAAATGGTCTCTGAAGAGATTCGATCTTTGCGTATTTCATGGATCCTTTTGAAATGATCAACAAATCTGTTCCATGATTTCTCTATGTTATGTTTAAAAAATGTCTAAAAATTGTACAAATATTGTACAAAATAATGCAAAAAAACTGCGCACACAAAGATGAATCAATCCTCTAGAAACTTGATACATTTATCAGATAAAATGTATTGTCAAAACGGAATAGTACATAAAATACCAGAAAACCGAACCTGTATTGCTATCACAGCTGAGATACAATAGTACTCCAGGCTATATATGATCTATACCATAATTTCATAGAATCGTTGAACTTGGCTACTGGCCAAGCTGGCATAACCAGCGCCCAAGTGGGCCATCAATGGAATGGTGATCAGTTTTTCCCGGTTTGGTGCTAGGGTATTGCATGTGAAAATGAAAACTAACAATGCCAACTGTTGTAATTGCAACAAAAGCAAAAGCAAAAGCAACAACTGCAGCAGCAGCAGCAGCAGCACATTGCAACGTTGCACCAAAGTCATCGTCAGTGGTAAATGGCGAGTTTTACTTTCGTTTTTCCTCACGTAACAGCAGCAAAAGGAAAATGGTGTTAGCAGGCAATGTTACCGTTACAAGCCAGAAGAGCACGGCCAAGCGGGATGGGGGGTAAAGAGAGGAGACAGGAGAGAGAGAGGAGATCAGGAGTCGTAACTGTTGCATGTGGCATGATCAATTTCAAATGGTTGCATGGCCAAGCAGGAAGTGCCACAAACAACTTTCGCCCCACTCTGCTCCACTCAGCGAGCGCCTGCGCCTGCACCCCTTTCACCATCTCCTCCACCTGCCCACCGGTGGGGCATCGTTGGCATCGATTACAGATCAGACAGCGGAAGCAGGGGAAGCCGCCAAGCGACACACAGAGAGAGGGAGAGAGAGAGAGAGAGAGAGAGAGAGAGGTTTGGGATTGGAGTAAATTGATGCCAGAATTGAAGATAGGCCGAAACCGCCGAGGTTTCGTTTCATTTCCTCGATCGTGCCGCTCCGATTATGGGAAAACCAGTTGGAAATTACTGCGGTCCGAAATAGAGAAGTAACCCAATTCGACTGCTATTTGAATCATCATTATCCTTACATATATACATATTTATATACTCTTGTGTATATCTAACAACTAACATGCATCCAACTGCCATTAATCCTTGTAAAATACCTAAAGTTTTCTTTCCTTCAGGCATGCCAGGCATTAATTTGTAGCCGTATCTACATACCTATCTAGGGACTTACAATAGATGCATACAACTTGCATTACACAGATTTATTCTTATCCGAGATGTCTTCTCTGTGGCTCTTCTTTTTCTGGACTTTTACAATATGTATAAATGCTATTAATGGATAAATAAAACTATCTCTAGTGCTCTAGTGCCCTATGCAATCTTTGATGTAAGGACTATAGGAATGAATATAATACTCCCCATACTCCCCATGATGCATCAGCATCAACACAGTCGAGGCGATATAGTCCTGTCTCTCTCTTGTACTGTCTAACTTGTTTGTCGCCTAGTTCTTGGAGAGAACTCCAAGAGATTCGAAGAATCCGGAAAAAGGAGAAACAGGGCTGGAAGCGTCCCGTTCCAAATCGTTCTTCCAGTGTGGCTTAGCAGTGAAGGTAGTTCGGTAGTTCCTTTCTCACTCTCTCTTTCAGATTGTTTGGTATCTTAGTCTCGATGCCCGTGTGCCATGTTTCGAATGCTTTTATCGAAGGACTCACCCCAAACCTGTCTGGAAATTACCAAAAATCTAATCTAGATATGTGATCTGTGATCTGTGTTCGTATCCTCCCCATCGTTCGCTCCATCCATCAGTCTGGGTTGGGTTCCTTTTTGTCGCTGATGAAATACGAGGCGTATCTCTATACCCCCGACAGAGGTCTAGGGCCTCGCACACAACATCGCTCACCCACATCACACCCACCGAGATGCCTCCTGCCTCCACTGCAACAGTTGCAGCAGTCGTTGCTGCCTCTGCTGCTGCTGCTGCTGCACGAAGACGTAATCAACTTGTAAGCCCCGTTTTGGGCCACACCAAAAGTGGCCAAGAGCCCCGCCTGGCTGCGATCTCGATCCACGTTAGGCTGCACCAGCGACGACAACGAGCATCATTACCATTTGGCATGGCCTGGCCTGGCATCGAGGAAAATGCGAAACCCGTTTTCCATGGAAAGCAAAGAGCCAAACACACAAACAGCAAAGAAAAAAGAAGAAAAATTAAGTCACCGGTAAAAAAAAAAAGAGAAAAAAAGCAAAAAAAATAAAAGTGCAACTGCAAAATGCAACCGCAACTTTTGTGACGATCAAGCTACCCCGTTGCTGCAGGGGGGGCGGGCAGTCAGGGGGCCCCAGTGTGCTGGGGCAGTCGATTACTTCATCGTCCCGTTGGCGGCGTCGCGTGCGCCAGAGAGAGAAAGTGGCAGGAAAAACGTTGCAAAAAAAGAGAAGGAGTAGGAGAAGAAGAAGGAAAGAAAAACTGGAAAACCTGCTACGACGATCGGCAAGATGGCGTGTCATGGTTGTGCCTACTACCCCGGACAACAGCAAAACAGCCAACAGCCAACAACCAACAACAATTTCCCCATTTCCCATTGCGGCCGCCGCAGAGCAGCGTGCAGCGTGCAGCACAGCACAGCAAAGCACAGCGTAGTTTGTTGCAACTTCAGCCATGATTATGTGGCATTAACTTTTGGGTTACGCAACCAGGCAATGCAGCAATGCATGCAGCGGCGGCAAATGGAAATTGCAAATCATATGATGCACCCCCTCCTCTATCCATCCCCCTCCCCCCCTAAGAGTATCTCTCTCAGTGTGTGTGTGTGTGTGTGTGTGCACCGCAAAATGTTGCGCAAATGGAGTCAGGCAACAACCGACAGAGAGACAGAGAGACAGACCAGACGGTGGAAAACAAGGAAAACAACATCACTGACGACGACGACAACCAGCTGTATGGAGGGGTTGAATGGTATAGGAGGGGTAGGGGATAGGGGGGATAGGGGGTCTGGGGTAGGCTGCGATCGTCGTCGTTGAACGTGAAAAGCGGAAAAGTTTTTCCAGCTCTTGTGGCACATAAAACATTCAACGCAAAAGGAAAATGATATGCCAAGAAAAAAAAGAAAAACCACGAGTGGCAGAAGAAAGAGGAACCAAATCTGAACCGAATGAAGGGATACCCTAAGTGACGGGAAAAGGAATGCAGATGGAGAGCAAGGATATTATGAGAATTGTTTTAGAGTTGAACCAAATGTAGGGGGGATATCTCTGCCCACTTCTTGAAGAAAGTGCAGCATGAAATATGGAAAAACTTAGAATAAAGAATGGGCAAAAGTGGAATGCCGAAAGGAGGCAGTGGAGAATACCCTATACCCCTATACCCTTAACAGCGAAACATATCATCTATCTATAGATGGTTTATTCCTAAAATTATGTATAATTATTACTAAACGTTAATGAAATGATTATCCTTTATCATGAAAAAGTTATGGACAAAATTAGGGAGTGTTCAATTGTCCAAAGAATGCCCTTAACTTAACTTAAACTTTGGGTCGCCATATCTTCAGGTACAGCCATTGTATCGACACATTCGGGATCTCAATCACTCAATCACTCACCTGAATTGTGTGATCCTGCTCTAGTCTGCCTTTCCTTCGCCTGGCATGTCTGCAACGAGAGTGAAAAAGAGACAAACATACAGAGAGAGTGAAGGAAGGAGTGAGAATTGGGAATATCATATCAAATTCATGTTTACGTACAATACAATGCCCCACAACTACCCCCCTCCCTCATCCCCCCACCGGCACCCGCACCCCCATCCCCATGCTTGAGTCTAGAATGCCTGCATGTGCTGCCGATTGCATTTCACTCTTGATTTCGTTTTTCGCTTTTGCTCGTTCGTTCGTTCGTTCGCTCGGTCGCTGGGTCGTTCGTGCAGGAAGAAGAAGCAGCTGCAGCAGTGGCAGAGGCAGTGGCAGTGGCAGAGACTGCAACAGCAACAGCAGCAACAGCAACAGCAGCTGGCATGCATTAGAAGAGAGAGCAAACAGCCAGCAGTGAACGAGCTTTTGGAGAGCAAGCTCTCCTCTGCTCTGCTCTGCTCTCTCTATGTGGCCTGCAGTCTGTCTGCAAATGCAGCGCTGCTGACGTCGTCTCTGGTTATTCAACAGTGCTGCGCCTTTCTGTCTCTATCTCTCTATCTCTGTCTATCTGTGTGTGTGTGTGGTGTGTGTCTATGTGTTTTGTGCTTACGCTATCTGCCGCCATCGACGACGTCGCGACAACAACAACAACAGCAGCAGCAGCGACAGCGACAGCAATAGCAAACACATTGCCTCGCCATGGTATTGTACGTTGCCTATTGCCACTGCAAAGACTGAAACGACCTCCTACAGGTCTTTGACCCACTGTTGACGAAGCTCCTCTCTCTCTCTCGCCAGCCAGCCAGTCAGCCAGCCAGCCAGCCAGCCAGCTGCCTCTCTTGCTCTCATGCTCTCTCCTTCTGTTGTGTTGTGTTGTGCTGTTGTTCAGATTTTCATTTGCACGTTGTTATTATTTTCCACAGTTTGGTTGATTTTAGGTTCTACTTTGCATATTGCTTTTGCTTTTTCCTTTGCTTCTCCATCCATCCCGCAACTTTTTCATCAGCAGCCTACTGTTGTTCTGCTTTCTTTCCTTCTTTCTACATACCATTCTCTGCTGTTGCTGTTGCTATTGCTGTTGTATTCCTTCAATCCCTCTTTCATCGCTGCCCAAAATTACTTGCATTTTCAATGGATGGTAAGCACATACTGTGGTGCGGGGGTGCCAGGAGGGATGCTGTGAGTGGTTGCTTTCCCTGCACCTTCTAATACTCTTTCGTCTTTGTTTTGGTTTCTTCCAGCATATTCCTATTACTTCTCTAACTCTATCCTTGCCTCAGCTCTTCCGTCATTTTCCCTACTTCTGCTCATCTTCAATAGAAAGCTTTTGCTTCCCGGGCTCCTGCTGTGGCTCTTCCATTCACTCCACTATCTCCATTCCACTCTCTCTACCTCTACCTGTTCCCTATGCTCTGCTCTGCCTCTTCTCCTGAACAGGAACGGAACGAAACGGAATGGAACGGAACTGGGTTAGTTTGCCCACAAATATTGCAGTTTCCTTGTCTTCCGCATATTACTTTAGCTTCTGCTTTGCTCTCCATACTCTCTCTCTCTCTCTCTATCTCTCGCTGATGTCTCCTGCATTTCCCCCCATCCACTCCCGATCCATCTTTCATTCATCGTTCTTTGTCTTTGAGCATCTGTTTGCATAGATGATATTCTCTTCTGTCCTTCCCTACTTCCTTCCTTCCCCTAATGGGGAGCCACCGGGAAGTGAATTTAGTGCATTTTCTAAGGGTGGTTAGGTGGTTAGGTGTCAGGTGGCAGGTGCGGTATGTGGCATGTGGCATGTGTGAAGCACGTTGACTTGTCTTTGCCATAAGAAACTGGCGCAGCCTTCGGACCGGACGAACCCACTGCAACCACTCCAAAACTTCTGATATGACACAAACATGCATACATGTGTGTGTGTGTGTGTGTTTAGGGGGTAGAGAGAAAGAGAGAGACAGAAAGATAACGGAAAGGCAGAGAAAGAGACAAATATAGAGACAAATCACTGCATTGCTCTATAAACTTTTAACCCAATTCTGAATGGCTTATTTACACACAGACGACGTCGACGTCGACGTCGACGACGACGACGACGACCACGATGACTCTCTTTCTTCTTGTGTGTTTTCATTTCTTTTCCCTTCGTTTGCTTCATTTTTTCTTTATTTACACGCAAGTACAGTGAAAGCCCCCTGCACGACTCCAGTTGATGGCTCTTCTTTATGGCTAAGGACATCGTCGTATTCCCCATTGAAGAACGCTGAAGAAAAGACGAAGAATGAAGACGGTGTCTCCTGATATTGATCATAGTTTTCGCATAGTTTTCGAAGCACAATGCAATGCCAGAGAGAGTTTCCACTGTACCGTTCACTGAACCACTTCAATGCTTCCCTCTCTCTCTCACTCTCTCTCTCTATTGTGGGCTGGGGGAGGAGGGATGTTCCTGCCCTTTTCGGTGCCTCGTTATTTATGGGGCTCCTCGATTGCGTTTGAAGTGTATGTATGTATTTTTTTCATTAATTTTTTATTTTTAACCTCAGCCCAACCAAAAACAGGGCCAGGAGATGGGCCAAAACAATAGCAAGAAGATATAGATAGATAGATGGAATTAATTGATCTTTCAGATATACTTATATACCTAGAGATATGCAGATCATATCAGAGAACAACTAGCCTTGTACCTTATCAAAGAAAAGAAAAGAAAAGAAAAAGGAAAACTATTCCATAGTTTCCATAGTTTGTAGAATAATATTTGTACAGTCAAGCAAACAAAATACACAGACACATCATCAATCACATGTTGCACATCTTGTTGCACATTGCATACAAACATACACGCATACACACAGATACATAGAGATGTACATATGTATGATAGTGGAGCTTATTGAACAAATTTATAGAAATACAATGTTCGCCATTGCACTTCAATTTTATCTCTGGCTCCGTCAGTCTTTTACCCCGTTCCCCGTTCTGCCCCCACTCCGTCCCAACCCGTCCCCCCTCGAGCAATCTGTATGCATTGTTCTATCGTTTCGCTATCACTCGTTCAATGTTAGAGGAATATAAAAATAGTGCAACTGAACTTATCGCGCGGCTTCCCTTGAACCACGACGGCGAGTGCACCAGTTTCAGTTTCTGTTTCAGCCACAAGAAGATCCTCATTAACAGTGTTAGAAAACATCTCGAACGGAGATGGAAATCATCTTTCATCTGTATAGATGAGAGAGAGAGAGAGAGAGTAAGTGGTCTGCCAACCTAGGATTCCAGTCGGGCATTAGGTTTCAGGTGCGTTACACATGGTCATACATATGTATTACCAATTGCAGTTCGGGGCTGCCATGACCCGGCATAGTTCAAATATTTGCACAATCTCTATTAGATGGCAATCAGTGTTATTATTTCTAACAAGGCCTGTCATTAGATCGCCCTTAGACGGCACGGTAACCCTTGATGGACACCAAAAGGACTGAAGACAGTCCAGCTGGGAGAGGTTGTCCGTCCATGTCCACAATTTGTGCAGCGTATGATGCGGGGATATCGGTTACAGATTTCACAGATATCCAAGCGATGCAGATACGAAGATACATTCCAGATACTAATGGCAGCCACGAAATACTTTCGAGGAGCTCTTCCTTTGCATGGGCTGATGATGGGCTGCTGTCTGGACAGGCTTAGAGAGCTTTTCCACTGCCAGCCAGCCGAATCCTTGCTTCCGTCCATTGTCCACTTCTTTCTTTGGGAGGGTATCAAAGGGTGCCGCACATTATGCATGCATGATATTTGAAGTGGGGTGGTGGCTGGGTGGTGGGAGCACTGGCACTGGCACTGGCGCGGGTATGCCTGATGCCCCATGTGTGCTGTGGCTGCTTGTTTATTTGTATTTTTGTGGTGCGATGGGGTGGGGTGGGGTTTTGTGGTGTATGTTGTATGCCTCTGCCCGGGGTCTGGGGCTGGGGGCCGCCTGCAGTGGCATGCATGCATTGCCCTCTGTCTGCATTGCCGACGCCTGCAACAGCAACTGCAACAACTGCAACAACAGCAACATTTGTCGAGTGCCGACTACTGCCCTACATTCAAGGCAACGACTCGGAGATAAGCACACGCACACACACACACACACTTACACTCACATGCCACAGGGAGAGAGAGGGAGAGAGGGAGAGAGAGAGAGAGTGGGTGGGCAGGGGTGGTGTGGGTTGGGTTGGGGTGGGTTGGGGCAAACTGCCACTGCCATTCAACTGGCAGACACTTCTATGGGGCATCCAAACGTTGGGGCCACACACACACACACACACAGACACACATGTAGCTGCACAAATTGTGCTTCAAGTTCCAGACACTGGTTCCTGCACACACACACACACACACAGACACATATATGTATGCACATATTGCGCCTGCGTTTGTGTTTGTGTAGACATTCTAAGCGGTCATAGTCCCAGTAAACTTTCGCTGGCCACATGCATGAGAGTGCTGGAGGGTGGGACGCCCAGCCTGTGGGTGGTGGTAGGTGGTGCTGGTAGGTGGGTGGTCACACTGGCAAGGCTAGTGCTATGGGGACGGGGACGGGGATGGGCGATGGGGGTGCATGGAGTGCAGTAGATCGGATTGGGCTGCGTTTTTTTCTTCTTCTTTTGTTGTTTTTGTTTTGTTTTGGGTTAGCAGAGTGAGAGAGAGGAGCGTAGATGGAGGATACAGGAAGACAGGACCCCCATTGGGGGGTGGGGCTCGGCCTGGGCCTGGGCCTGGTGGTAATGGTAATGGTTAGCCAACTAAGTCTGCATGATGGCACGGGGTGTCGGGGGGTGCATGAAGGAGCATAGGCTGCAATCAGCAAACAGAACTGAAATTGCCACAAATACGGACTTCATGTGGTGGCAAGGAGAGGCCGTGCTGGTAGCCATAGCCCTACATCATCCACATGTAAATGGTGGCTAGCCCCACGTGGGTGATAATCATATACGAGTGGCCCTCTGTGTCTGTATGGAGGTTAGTGAATTTTGCAAGAAACTCACAGAGTGGGTGGCACACTCGTACACCCACAGAGTGTTAGATCACTGGCCTGTAAAACCCAGCTACTATTTTAGTTCTATAATTCACTCCATCTTCATTAATTACTATGTTGGTTTATACATGTCATATATTTATGTACATAGGTATTCGCATAGTCCTAAGGGAGTTGCAAAGTCTTGGAGCTCAATCCAGGCACACACCGAAATGAATCTCGAACCACAGCTGCATTCTGTCGAGTTCGAATGAGTTCGAATGAACAGTTCGGTAGAACATGGAAATGAATGGAATGAAATGAAACGGAATGGAATGGAAGCCCTTAGATACACATACGAGAGTTGGACTGGACGACTCCTTGCTAGCAACTGGGCATATCGTTCATCGCACAACCAAATGCTGCAAAGGAACAATAACAACATACATATGTACATGTCGTGTGCATGACTCAACTCAAGTTCTGTTGTTCAGCTGTGGTTAGCTATGATTCTTTTTGAAATCCCATATGATTTATACCGAATACTCTTGATAGTTCTACCTGAGAATGTTTACTCCTTGCTGTTCACCCATCAGAGTGTTAAATTGATGATAGCCCCCTCCTTCCCCTCCCCAGAGCCGCCCTTCTAGATGCAAGTGTGGAGCAATAGAAAACTTTCCTAGCTTGGCTTTATCACTCTCTCTTTCTCTCGTTCTCGCGCTCTCTCTTTCTGCCCGTGTTCGCATTCAGTAGTACTGTCTTGCTTTTCGGGTGTGACGCATTCAATTTCACCTAAACTTGAATAGAAAATTTTCATGATCAACGGCCATGATGAGAAGACCGAAAAATGACACAGACACAGATACAAACACAAACACAGAGAAGAGTCTCATCCCATCGAGTAATCGAGCCGAAGCATCTGCAAGATGTGGCCAGAAGAGAGCAGAAGAGAAGAGAAGAGGAGAAGAGTGTAGTGTAAGGTAGAGTAACGGAGAGGTAGAGGGTAGAGGGCTAGGCTGCCAATTAACTCACACACACACACACACACTGAGGTGGAGTAAAAGTGAACGGACAAGTTCAAGTTTACTTTCTGGAGAAAGAGAAGCAGCAACAACAGGCAACAAGCAGCCAGCAACAAGCCACAAGAGCAAAAGAAACGCACAAAAATTAAGCTACCCAAAAAAACAAAAAAAAAAAATAAAATAAAGGGCGACAGAATGACGCGAGAGCAGCAGACAAGAAGGAAGGAAAGAGATGCAAAGATGCAGAGATGGTGGTGGAGCTTCAAGGTGTGGCAAGTCATGTTTGAACTCGCATACACACACAGACACACACACACACACAGGCACGCGTGTATGCACATGTCTGGGTTTGACCCCCGAATACGAGACGATGCACAAGATTTTTGAACTGTAACTGTAACCGGTTTTGGTTTTCTGTTATTGGGAAAGGGGTAGGGGAAGAGGGAGGGGGTGTGGGTCTGGCTCCAACCATCATCATCATTTACAAGCCACCGCCACCGCCGCCGCCACAGCGGCCACATCTGGAAAGGTGATCAGGTGGCGGGCGGGTGGCTGGGGGGGGTGTGTGAAGGGAAGGCAGAGCAAAGGAAAGCTGTCATAAAACAGCTGTCATAAAAGACATACATACATATGTACATATGTATGTACATAGGTTTCGCCTTGAAACAAAACTCTCGAATGCCCTTACCTTATACCAATGGATAAAGCCAACTCCCTGAACATCCCTTCCCAGATTCAGAAGCGGAAAGAGGGTTTTCCAATAATGAAAACAACGATCGTACCTACTATATCCATGATATACCCCCATCAGCATTCCCCTGGAAAAATACTGAATTCCACATATCTTTATTATACTTGTAAGCGGAATACCATTTGCAATACCTTTTTTAGAAGACTTTGTATACTGGTTCTAATAATGATATCTCTGGTGAACTTTCCCCTCATATAAAACCATCAAACATTAGCGTTGAACCTCCGCTGGAAAGAGTATGCTTCAGAGAGCTTCAGTTCCGACTGCGTTGACCCCTCCACCAAAAAACCCAACCGAAACCCAACCAAAACCAAAGCCATAACTAGACGCCACACTCCACTCTCCACCCCTTGCAATCACCATTTCCCTTGACATTTCTTTTGTCTACCAGTTTTTGGTTAGCTGTTGCTGTTGCTGTTGCCAAAAGGGCGTATGGTTGTTGCCCATTAAACGTTCATTGACTTCGAACGATGGTCAAAAACGCACACACAAAAAATAAATGAAAATAAAGCGTTTCAAAGTGAAGATACTTGGGATACTCCCAGCGAATTGTGGCAGTGGCAGTGGCAGGCAAGTGCAGACAGGTTTCCTAAACGGAAAGAGTGAATACCTTTTCTCGATCTTGACTTTTCAGTTCAGGAAGGACTTAAGGAACAGGTTCGAATCTGGATCCCTGCCAATGAGCGATCCGTTGAATGGTTTTTGCGGAAGTTGCACTTTTCCTGATGCCCAACATACATACATACATACATATGTACATATGTACATATATGTACCATCTGGGTTCATATTATCATTTGAGTGCATCCCAATGGGCACATTCTTTGTCCATAGCACCAATCAGCACTTTCGGATGAGCGGGACGAGACGAAGGGCAGGAGTTCAACCACAAACAGCGTGACACGAACTTATCATATGTTAAATACGTATACGTATTCGATTTTTATTGCATCCGAGAAGTACCGGAACTTCATATGGTATATGTATACCATCTCTGGGAATTATACATATAAATACATACCATATATGTATGTACATATGTATGTTATTGTTTTGTGACAAATTTCGCATCCAATTTTTGGACACCCTCCCCCCGTCTACCCCTCTTTTGCCACTCTTCTCCACCCGTATGTATGTATGTGTGTATGTACGTGCATAACTGTACTTGGGGGGTTTTTTCAAGTACAGTACTAAAAAAAAAACAAAACAAAACAAAAAAAAAAACGCCGACAGAGCCGAGTCGTCGTAATTGATGTGAAAGTGAAATTTTTCCATTTTGTTATTGTTGTTTTTGTTGTCTCTCTTATTTTCGGAGCTTAGTTTACACTATTTTTTGGTAGGGCAGGGACAGGGAATGGGCAGGGGCAGGGGCAGGGGCAGGGACAGGGGTCAAAGCCGAGCGACGCTCATTACGAGTGACCATAACCTTAAGATAGCTCCAAGCGGCGGCACGAGGGGAGGGGTTGATCGCAGCTGTTTGCTGAGATGATGGATCTGCTGCTACTTCTGCTTCTGCTTCTGCCTCTGCTCAGGTAATCCCAGTTGCACTGGAATTAAAGAAAAAGCAGAAGTACCTCAGGAGAAGCGGCATCACCTCCCCTCCGCCCCCTCATGGGACAGAGAGAACACACACACACACAGACACGCACACAGAACGAACGCCAGCAGCGACAGCAACAGCGACAGCAACAGCGACAGCAACATCGACGTCAACGAAGCCAGCGCCGCAGCAGCGTCGTCGCAACGGGTTCAATGGCTGACCCAATTTCAGTCACACAGCGCCGAAAGAGAGCGCGCACCACAGTGGGGAGAGTGGAGTGGAGTAGTGTGTCGAGAGCGGTGGTGGTGGAGTCGTCTCTCCATCAAAGCGTACGGGAATCATCGTGTGTTGTGAAAGCCATAGCCAGAGGGAGAGAGACGGCGCGACGAGCTTAGGCAGCTGAGCAGAACGTGTCGAGCATAAAGCAGAGTAGAGCAGAGCAGAGCTCTGTCCCCATGCAAGTTCAGTGAGCGATCGTCTGGTCTCTCTCTCTCTCTAGCTCTTGCTCTCTGGCTCTTCCCCTTTGATTGCTTCTAACTAGAGTTGTTGCTGTTTGCTGTTGTCGCAGAGTTGCAGTTGTTATTGTTGTTGTTGTTGTTGTTATTACTCTTGATTGACATTCCATGCGGTTGTTGCTGCTGTTGCTGCTGCTGCTGCTGTTGCTGTTGTTGTTGTTACGGGATTTGTTCATGCGCAACGAGTTCGTTGTTACTTTTATGTAATTTCTTTTCATTTCTTTTCTTTTTTGTGTGTCCGTCTGTCTGGTTTTGTACTTGCCCTTTTTCCATTCACTTTCTTTGCCAGCCAGAAAAAGAGCAAAAGAGAGCTCATAAGGAGACAGAGAGAGAGAGAGAGAGATGGTGGGAAAGTGGGATCGGCTTGAACAGTTATCCCACACCACAACCATTGAAGATCTAATGAGCAAAGGAGAGAGAGAAAGAAGGAAGAGCTTCCATGGTTGCATATTGTACATATGTATTACTGACAGAGAGAATGACAGATGAGGGCGGGGGGGAACTGCAGCAAGGGAGAGCTTTAACCGTTTGCTATGGATCGCCATGGATCACTGTTATCCATTACATGTTGAAATGTAATATTATTCATAACTGTCTCAAATTCTGAATGTCTCAACTTCCAGCAGGATAAAGAGTGTACATATGTATATGTAACACCTCCAAAACACACACCTCGTGCATTGTCCCCCAACCCCTCATGCAAATACTTTTTTTACTTGCCATTACGTGAAAGTTTATTGAACTTTCGATTTCGCTGAAAAATGCATTACAAAGCAACAGCAAAAAGCTTACACCAATGCAGCAGCAGCAGCAGCAGAGGGGCCCAGGGTGCGTGTGAGTGTCTTAGTGAGTCGCTCGGTCAACGAGTCAATGGCGGCTGTTGGCAATTGCCGCCCCCCGAGGCAGCCCAGCCGTCAGAGCGAGGTTAGGCGCGGCGACGAGTCGAACGAACCGCCACGAACCGAATCAAATCGAATCACAAATGCAGACCATGAGAAAATCCAACATGAAACACAGAAAACAGAAAACGGAAAACACACCAACAGCAACAGCAACAACAACAACAACAAAAACGGGAAAATGTGCACAACAAAAAAAAAATTGAAGTAGACAAACCAGCGGTGGCGGGCAAAACGGGGTGCAGCAGGCCAAAGCAACCACTACCACGACCAGGGAATACCCTTTAGGCGAAAAGACTATTAGTCGGAGCAGAAAAACTGTACTAAACTTTGCTCAGATTAACTGAAAGCTCATTCAGCCCAAGGTGTTAGGATATCGAATCGAATCAATGATTCGAATGATTCGAATGTTTCGGACAACCAATTCCTTCAGTGTTCTCTTTCAATTCGTTTGGAAATTCGCTTCTAAATGCCAAGTGCATGTATGTAGATTCGGTTATTGAAATCGATTTGGAAACGTTCAGTCCGAACGTTAATCACAGATTGGTTCTAGTGGAAGACTCTTTGATTGTTGTCACAGCTAATCGGTTCAAATACGCTTTTCCAAACGGTTTGGAAAACTCTGAAGAAACACTCTATTCAAATCAATTCAAACGATTTTTATGATGCAACACTGATGAGGTTTATGGCTTTCACCTTACCCCAACACAAAGTAATCCTTATATCGTACATACATATGTATGTATATGTTCGAGGCTGCCAAAAACGATTACCCCCCTCTGGCATATCATATATCATATGTATGTTATACGACAGTATGTATGTTCCTGTTACAATTCAATTTTTTAGGTAAGTGGTGTACCTGACCATGTTTTTTATTGGATTTTGGTTAATTTGAATGAAACCTATACATAGATTTGGAAATATATATGAAGACTGGCTTGCCGTCCGGATGAGAACCTAGATCTCAGGTACTATACATAAGTACAAGCCCATTAAGAGCGACTGAGTGCCGGGTATCTTAGTGTCGATGCACGTGTGATGCGACTCGACTCCAGCATTCCGTCGGGCTATTCCCTTGAGTTGTGCGGCCCCTAGACTATAGACCCACTTGGATCCAGGAATAGTCCGCACGATACCGATATTTCTTGCCACACTTTCCATTGCATAAGTTAATGTTGATGGAGGGAGAGAGGAAAAACATAGAAAAAGGAAGTGGAGTGAGGGTTTGAGGAGACTGTTGGGGTTCACGGAGTGGTGAGGTGTGATGCCAGTTAAATTCACCTCCCAGTGGACACTTCCCAGTGTGTCCATCCGCCTCTATTAGCCACCTTTCCCCCTTACCTCACTCGCTCTCCCTCTCGCTCTCTCTCTCTTTCGCACACACTCTCTCTTTCTCTAGTGGTGCCCCCCATCTCGCACAATCTTGGCTTTGGCTGCAATTTCAATTGCAAAGCGTGAAATTGTTGTACTTCCTTGTTTGCATGCAACATACACGTACATACACCAACAACAGCGGCCAAGTACCACCTTACCACCCGTCGCAACTCACAACCACCCCCACCATGCACTACACACCACCCTCCCCCACATAACCATACCGGCTCCCTCCTCTGCCCGACCTCGACATGGCCCGGCCTTCCTGGTGCACTCACACACACACTGCACACTGCCTGCACGTCCCTCCCTCTCCCTGGCATGCAACTGCTAGCGCTAGTCATATACTACATACATACAGATGTACATACATACATGTATGTATGTCATTCACGTCATTGCATGTTCGCCAACGCAGCCCGAGCCACCAGCCACCGCCACCGCCTCCGCCTCCGACCCCCCTTGCACATTTCGACTACTGTGCCACTGGCTCTTTCATCACGGCAATTGGCGTCACTGCCTGCCTGACTGAATGCAACGACTGCAACGACTGCGACTGACTGCAGCGACTGCGAAGCGACCGAGACGACGGCGACGGCGACGGCGACTGCAGCCGGCTGCAGTTTGCATCATCACCTTGTGCCGTTGTCAGGGCATTGGCACAGTTTTTTCACTCACTCGCACACACACACACATATACATACACATACACAAACGGTGGCATTTTTTTCCTTTTTCTTTTGCATTGCATCTATTTCGGCTTTGGATTTTTCTGGTTGTTGCTTTTCCTCCTCACCCTCTCTCCCTGTCTCCTAGACACCCACTACTCCCACCCCTTTCGCAGTTTAAGTTGTTTTGCCATTGCACTCGATGGACGGATGGACGGGATGGATGGATGGATGGAGAAACGACGATAGTGTGACCAGCTGAGCGGGGACACTGGCAAATGTGACCAGATGCTGCACCCTATGGGAACTAATTTCAAGAATTACTTTCAATCAAATAATAATATTAAAAAAGAAACCTTCCATACAAAAGTTACATAAATTGTGTTTTTAATATTGTTATTGACAAAATTATATTGATTTGATATAGGATTACCAAAATAAATCATTATTTTGGTATACAAATTACAAGATTTGGGTGTATCAGATATTAAAATAGGAATACAAAGTAAATTTGTGCCCAGGAAACACCATTTTGGTTAAGTTTTAAGTCGTCTCTAGTTGGTGGGTGGCTCTAAAATGTAACAGATGCCCATCATATCAACCTTCTCCAAGAGTGTAAGTCGGAAGAATTAGTCTATAACTAGAAATCTGAGATGGCCTTCACAAATCTTCTATCAAAATCCCATGCAGAAGGTCTTTTGCTCAAGTCAATGCCCTGCAATTTGTAGAAGGATAGTTAGGAACTGTACCCGTTTCTTCCTAAAGGGTAGGGTATTCACTGCTTCCCCAGCATCCAAAAAACCCACAGCACAGTACAGTACACACTTTGCCATGCATTAGGAGACACGGCAGATGCTGCGTTGGGGGCGTGGGGTGGGGGGGTGCGATCTGCAACGGGTGGAAAAGTCTTGACACTTACCGGGTGAACCAAGGCGGCAGAGGATGCAAAAAATGTTGACGACGACGACGACAACCGCGAGGAGGTGGCGACGTCTGGCTTTTCACTCGAATGAATATGACTGCAACGAGAGGGAGGGAGGAAGAAGAAGAAGAAGACAATGACGATGAATAATTATGTAACGAAAATGGGAAAGTAGCAGCGGGTATAAGCCACATAAGTGGGTAAGTATCAGGGAAGACAACCCAACCACTCCTTTAGAGTACAGTACAGCAAGGTAAGACTGTACAGTAAACACAATTCCCCCCTATTGTTGAATCTTTCACCAACCCAACTCAAGGACATTGTCCCCAGGAAGAGCTTTAACAGCTCTGGCTTCTAGTACAGTGAAAACCTGGACTGGACTGCTTTGCGGGACTGCTTGGCGGGACTGCTTGGCGGTACTGCTTAGGTGGACTAATTGGCGGAACACTCTAGTACATTTTGCTACCATCCAAGTCCGCACAGAGAGGTTCCCTTTGGGGTTCCTTAGGCATTTCGCTGACCTAGAGAAAATGCCACGGAAAGCAGCTGTCTGCCAAAAGTGCTTTCACTGTAACTTTATTCAGTAATCGTATTCTGTGTTCCTCTTCCGGCTTTTTCATCTGTAGAGCAAACCCTCCCCCCATCGCCATATCCAACAAAACGCCTCTAGCCCGGTCCTACCTCAACATATCCCAACAAAGTGCAACCCCTCCTCCTCTACCCACCCACAACAACAACCACCACCCCTCACACCACAAGTGAGCGCAGCAGCAGTCGAAATCAATGTCTATGTGTCTGGCTGGCAGCGAGAAAAGCTTTTGAGGGTCGCGGTGAGGGACAAAGTTGAGCAAAGAAAAGAAAAGCATTTGCAAAAACACAAGCAACGGCCGGGAGGGAGGGTTGTTGTTGCTGTTCGAAACAGAGCTGCATCCATATCCAAGCTCTCTCTCTCTCTTTGTCTGTACAAAAGCTCTCTCTCTCTCTCTCTCTCTCTGTCTCTGTCTCTGCAAAAGCAAAAAGTGCAAAAAAGCATTGCAATAAAAACTTTGGCGCATCTGTTTTGTCGCCGCTCGACCGAACCTGCCCCACAGTGCTGGGCCATTGGGATAGGTCCAAGTCCAGGCTGTGCCTGGTGTATACATGCACACATACATATGTATGTGCATGTGTGCGTATGCGTGTGCGTGTGTTTGTGTGGCTGGTTAAGCTAAAAATAGCTAAATGCAGTGGCTCGCTCGCTTGGTCGGTCGGTTGGTCTGTCGGTCACTTGCCCACCACCACCACCACCACCTGCTCCTCCTTTTCTTCCTCTCCTCCTTCTCCACACTCTATCACTTTTGCTTCACATTTTATTGCCTTTCTTGCATCGTGTGTGTGTGTGTTGTTGTTTTTTTTCCTTTTCTCTCTCTCTCTCTCTCTCTCTGTCTTCCCGCTTTTACCGTTTTCAGCTAGAACTGCAAATGCTTTACCCCCTACCCCACCACCACCCCACCGCGCTGCTGCTTCTTTGAACATTTTTGTTTTCATGCAAAAAGGTTGAAGACCTTTCACCTACTTTTTGTTCTTTCTTCCCTCTCCGTCCGTCCCCCCGCGCTTCTTCGCTGGCAGTTTTTTATTTTTTGTTCTCTTTTTGATTTGGTTTACGTTTGGTGCTTTCGCTGGGAGCCAGAGCCACAGCCAGAGCGAGAGTGAGAGAGTGAGAGGGTGAGAGGGTGAGGCGGCAATGCCAGGCAGAACAGAACTGTAAATGTGTCTAGCGGAAGAGTGAGAGCGGAGTGTACAGCTCTCAAGTTACGTACATATGTACATATGTGTGTATGTAGATAGCATGCACAAATGTACAAATTTCTGTGTCGCTGTCCCTTTCGTGCACATGCATACATATGTATGTTGTTGGGCTGCTTGCACTTGCAAGAGCAGCAGCAAGCAGTAACTGCAAGCAGTAACTGCAAGCAGTAACTTCAAGCAGTAACAGCAAGCAGTATGGAGTACGAAGTAACGGAGTTGTGTAGCTGAGATCGAGTCGTTGATCACAGAAAAAACTATCAATAACTGTAATGTTGATGGCATGCATTCGCAATGGCATTTGCTGTCCTCTCAAATGTCCTTTTACAAACGCATTTAGCCATTAAGTATCCGACTAGTGATCCGATATGCAGCCATAACCACACATTTGTCCGAGTTTCTGTGCCGAGATCTAAGTTTACCGAGTTTAAATAAAGAATGGGTGGATGTTTGTAGGATCTACCAAATATACTCAAACTTAATTGCCAGCAGATTACCAGGATCCTGCATAACAAACCATAATCATTATTATTATTATATTAATATAATTCTCAAATGAAATCATATTAAGTTTAATGCCCAAATATTCCGTTATAAAGATCCTTTTTCTGTGGGAAATCTCTATCCTTTTTCTTAGGGTGTGTGCCATCGTCGAGTGAGTCCGTGTCCGTGTCCTCGGCAACAAGTCCTTCCTCTCGCTGCAATTGTGTGTCCCTTTCGGTCTAGACACGCTTCCAGGCCCAAGACACGCTGCGTCTTTCTGTCCCTCTGTCTTACTGTCTGTCTGTCTGTCTGCCCCTCCCCGCCCCCTCGCTTTGCATGTTCTGCTTCTGTTTCTGCTTTCTTTGTTTGTTTGGTTTGGTTTTGTTTTGGCAAAGCCAATCGCAGAATTTATTTGGGTCAATTATAAATATTAAACGCAATTAGCAATGAAATTTTCAGTTTCATTATCACAGACGCCAACGTCGACGTCGCCGCCGCCACCGTCGCCACAGCTAAAGTCGATGTCGGACAGCGTCGCCGTCACCGTCACCGTCACTGTCGCCGCCACCTCAAAAGCAACAAAAATTCGCCAACCGTTAACGCCAGCTGATAAGCGTACAGAGTGGGCTAAAGCGGGGGGGAGGTATGTACATACATATATGGGATGGTGGGTAGGTGAAGGTGAAGGGATACATATGTACATATGTATGTATGTATATACATATGTGTATTTGGGATAAGGTTGTCTTTTGATTATAATTTCTTTGTCATCAGCGGCATTGACTCTCCACAAGGGGCAATGTCAAGATTATAGCCACCCTATTTTAATATGTACATATTATGTACATACATAAATATATATTTACTGTAGGCAAATGTTAAACGTTGCGTACACGCACATACAAACGTAAATAAACAGTGAAAGTTATTCGCTCCATTCGTAATCACATTTTTGTCCTTAAAAAACAACTGTGTACATAATACGTATACGTATCCCCAATGTCGCACTACATTCGTACATTCTGCACAGTTCTCTGCTTAACAACCCATAAGAATCTCATAAGTGAACGGACACATTCGTTTAATTGAATAGATTTCGATTTACAATAAATACAACTCTAAATGAAATTCGCTTAAAATTTTAGATTTTTTATGGGAAAAATTCAAATTTGATCAGAAAAAATACAACATATAAATATATACCTAAACTATTTACATATATTTCATGGTAAAATGTATGTATGTATATCTCAACAGAAGCGAGACATTTTGGTTAGGAATTTTGTATTCCTACAATCTCTACGAAAGGGAAATAAAGTGCTATTGAAACGGAGGTACAAAAAAGCTTCAACTACAGGGACTTTCTTGAAGTCTAATGAACGGCATACTCCCATGATATTTACATATGGATGTTAATGGAATATATCATTTAGTGTTCAAAGAAGCAAAAAAGGTAGTAATCGATACACATTCCTACCTATATATCATACTATTTCGAAATATGTATCTTTACTTACATATTTACCAACAAAAGCTGTTTGGATGGTCCCAAGGGTTCCTGAGTTCGTAAAATGTTTAAAAATGTCTATCAAATGGCTTTGTGCTATGATTTTTAGATAAGCAAAGATCGAAGACTGCCGATATCAGGCCGAAAGAAGCACGTAGCGATGGGTGCTACGATGACAGTTTTGGATTCATTGCTGTATGCAGTTCAGATCTATCACCATCTCTGATCTGTTGACATTTCGTGTGCCATTGGAGGTACAGTTGCCCCAATATGGCCATCGAAATAATGCAATAAAGAGAGAGAGAAAGAGAGAGAGAGAGAGAGTGGGAGTGAGGGAGTGCTTCCAGCTTTGCGCTTCCTGATTCGATTCTGGAAATGGCTATGCCGTTATTTGAAAAGTCCTTGACAAATACCAAACGGTGACCAAATGGCAGCATTGGCCATACCACACACACCATGCCCATACCCACTCCCACACCCACACGCATACCCATACCCACATCCGTGACTCTTTCTCTCTCGTTCTCGCTCATTCTATGCACTTTTCAAACTGCAATGAACTGTTCCCCCCTCCCCCCCAAGCACTTTCTATCCCCTTTAACCTCTCGCGCACAAGCTGCTGTTTGCTGTTTGCTGTGCTGTTTGTCTTTGACTCGAAATGACCTTAAACTGGGTTAAAGCTCGCCAATGTTACCTCAGACGCGAAGCATAGCGAGAGCTGGCAGGGGGGGCAGGGGGGTTGGGGGACTGTCTCTGGCACATAAATTGAACTTTCCGTGCAACAGAGCATAGCCGAAAGCGCAAAGAGCGGGAAAGAGAGCAAGAGCAAGAGCGCGAGCGAGCGAGAGAGAGTGAAGCGGAAGAGAGCGTGCGAAGCAGTTTGTTTGCCTAAATGCAGCTCATGAATCATTCACATGTGAAACTATGAATATGCAATGCCGAACAAAACAACTTTGAATGCACCACGAATAACGAGTTCATTCACACTTCGAAACTCGAATGAGATGCGAAATTAAAAGCAAAATAGTGGTCCGGTCTGCTGTGGCTCTGCTCTGCTCTGGCTCTGGTCTGTCTACCTGCAATCGCTATTCATTTGATTTTTAGTTAACATATTCATAAATATTCATAGCAAAGTTTTTTCATCTGTAGACAAGGACTAAAATTCACTTATCGAGAAACAGTTAATTCTTCTAGCTGGCTTCTCCGTAATTTCGTTTCTATTTGCTAGGAGAAAGTAAAAAACTGAAATAAAAAATTAACAACAACAAAAAAAAACAAACTATTCATCACGCATTAGCGCTCTCTCTCTCTCGTACACATCATGGATCAAAAAGTTTGACGGGTGTTTTGCTACGTTTTCTATTGTGGTTAGGCCTGCCCGCCCGCCCACTCCTCTGCCGCTGCCGCCTGTCGCTGTCGCCTGTCCCTGTCCCTGGTATCGCTCCATTTTTGGTGTGGGCGTTAAGTCAGCTGCGCAGTCGGCAAAGACAGACAGACAGAGAGAGAGAGAGAGAGAGAGCTTAAGCTTAACTTACAGCAACAGCAACAACCAAGCAGAGAACATTCGCTGACGGAGAGAACAGTGCAATGGAAAAGAGAGACAGAGTGAGAGAGAGAGAGAGAGCATCGGCCAAAAGGTGAATGACTTGAAGTTGCGCAGTCAGCTCGCTCGCTTTTGCTCTCTCGACTGCCGCAGAGTCTCTGCTGCTGCTGCTGCTGCTACTACTTTGAATTTCGGGCGATATTGTAAATGCAGGCCATTAGATGCGATACTCATGTAGTAGTAGTTGATGTTTTTGTCTGTCTAAAATTGAGCGACGAACTTTCTTAGCTAAAGCTAAACACTCTGCTGGCAGCAGCAAGCTTTCAGCTCTGCGAAAGCTTCTCGCTCGGCGCTGGTGCATACACATCTCGCACAGTGGCTCGTCTACTCCAAACACTTGGCCAAAAATGATAACCTTTGTAAAGAAATCGAATGAAAATGTGGAAAAATAAAAAATTGTTTACTCTCAATTAAAAATAACTCTCGAGCAGAGTTCTTATGATCCTTAACTGTGTATTTATTGCATTGAAGTTATGCAAAATATAATCACAATCAATTATTTCACACGCAAATCAAACGTTGATTTGTGCAGCGTGTTTTTGGTAAACGAACCACTGTGCGTGCTTCGGGCGACGCTTCGGCTTCGGCAACGGCAACGGCAATGACAGTGTAGCGAGCGCCGCCACCTCGTACTTTACATTTTCTGCCTTAGTAGGTCAACAAAATTCCGGACAATGGCCTTTCGCTTTCGTCTGCGCGCGCGTCTGCGATGCGTCCGTCGCACAGTGGAGCCCACTGAATATTTACCTCGTGAAAATCTCCAGTGTCTCCAGAAACTATGAGGAGGAGGAAAACTTTTCCAACTTTTCAGGCTGCTGTAATTCGAGTTTAGTTTAGTTTATTGTCGAATTGGTTTCCTTACAGGTTCGCTGGTCCCCAAGCCCCACAGTTGTGTCCTGGCTGGCGTCTAGAAGTCGACGCCGACGCCGAAGCCGAAGCCGGCGTTGACGCGGGCAGCAATGAGCTTTGAAATGTAAATATAAGCAAAGCGCAGAGCCAATGCAACTCTGCTGCTGCCTGACTGACGGCTAACACATGTTTTACTGCTGCCGCAGCGAACCCCCCTGCCCAATCCCCTCCCCCCCCCCACCAGTCCTCCTTCCACAATATCGCTTTCATGTTTGTTTGCAGTGGCTTCCATATGGCGACGACGCTGACGCTGACGCCGATGTCGACTCGACGGCAATGGCGATGGCACGATGGAACATGAAGATACTTCAGTCGAAGTCGACGTCGCCTGTCGCTGTCGCTGTTGACGTCGCTGCAGTTGCTGTTGCATTCCGACGATGGCGTAATGTGCGCAAAAGCATTGGCATGGGCATGGGCATGGTCGCTTGGCAGGCGGCAAAATATTGATTGCGAATGTCTGGCCAAACCAAACGGTTATCTCTCTCCCAAAAACGGTACACATCGATACAAAAAAAAAGGTCAAAACCATCATGATAATGTACATGGGTCAAGAATGCATTTCAAAGATACAAACATACATACATATACATACCTAGATACATACATACATATGTACAGGTTACATTTTTCTCATTGTTTGGATAGCAATTGAATCACAATTCGATTTACGGCATATTCTCATGTACCCCACAGGGTATAGCTCTCCAGCCACCCTTCCAGCTAGTGTTGTGCTCCTTCGTAGTGGGGTAGGACAACTCCTGTGGCTGTCATCCTGCCGCTGGGGACACCGAAAGAAGAGCACAATCCCATGAAGGGATCTGCTGGAATCTACTTTCTACTTTTCTACAGTTGCTAATGAACATAATGAAGTGTAGAGTTTAATAACTGTTCTATTCCGTTCCAGTTTCAGATAGAACACTCTCCAAATATGATAATCTGTGTCTGTTTTAATGTCTAGTCATGGGGGCTGCTGGACTTCTACGCTGCTTAAGAATATATCATCAGTTTTTGGGAGTCGGAAACTTTCGACTTTCTGGCTTTTACATGACGAGTATTCCCCTGTAGGGAAGCAAATTACAGACACAAAATAAAACCCAGATCGAAGCTGGAGAGAGGCAGGCCTGGCCAGGGCAGGGCAGAGCACCCTAGGCCACCCTTCAGGTATGTAGGTTAAAGGGCAGCGTTCGTTGGACTCTCAGACTGAAGGACTCACGGGCCAGAGTGTGGGGTGGCCTTACATAAAAGTCACTCCAACCAACCAACCAACCAACCAACCAACCAACCAACCAACCATCCCCATCCATTCCTACTGGCTGATGACGTCGTCCCCCACTACAGTCACGTACACACACACATATGTATGTACTGTTTGTGTGTAAGTGTGAGGTCGCAACCTGCATACAGGACGACCCCCAATGCAACAAGCCCAATCGGGTGTCGAGTGTCGGACTCCTGGCCCCTCCATTTATTATACAATTTTGGAGGTTATCACAGTCTTATTTAAACCATTTTGGATTCTCTGATGTTACATTTCTAAAGAAAAACGTATAAAGGACTTACCCCTCGTTTCCTCTCTTCAAACGGTCCTTGGTTCGAGCTTTCTTACTCGAATTTGCAGTTGAGGTGGAGGCTGAGGTGGAGGTTGAGCTGTTGGTCGATCTGACCAGCACGGCTGGTTCTGATCGGTTTTGAATAATATAGCTTAAAGCAAAGCTGATTCGACAATGCACAATTTTTTGGTTGCTGTAATGAAAAGAAAGGAAAAGGGAGAACAAAATAAGTTTTCTTTTCAAAAAGTAACGTTTTAGCGAGTGCAGCAACCCAATCGAAACCGTGTGGCCAGATGGCGCCTTGGTGGCAGGTGGCGTTAGCGTTCGCTGCTCGCTGCGCATTTGCAATAGATGGCGACACGCGACCCGTAGTTGCGCTCGCCCTGCATAGGCGGCGATAGTGTGTGCGCAGCACTGACGTGAAAAAGAGAGCAGAGAGCATAGGCATGGGCATAGGCACTCCGCTCTCTTAAAACGACTCTCTTCGGACGGTGCCACTGTGTGCGTGCCATTGCCGCTCTCTTTGGCTGCTTTGACTGCTGCTGCTGCTGGGCTCTTGCTGGCGTTGTTGTTGGGCCTGCAGTTTGTGTGTCAATCGGTTTCATTAACCCCGACGAATGTGCAGCAGCAGCAACAGCGAGCAGCGACGCCTGCTGCGGCTGCGACTGCGGCAATACAGAGACAAGAAAGGTCAACAAAGTACGTTTCATGGACACGAGAGCATGGCATACCCTGGAGACACGACTAAGGGTATATTTTATATACCTATTTAGTGGACTTATATCTTTAATCCGAAAACAATCATTAAAACTTACTTTAGGGAAACTAAAGAAATGTTAGAACATATTTGGAGGATGTGCTGTTGGATGATCTGGTTTGGATCGGTTAATCAGTTGTAATACAACCTCTAAGCAAAATACCATCCATACCCACCACATCCTAACCGAATAGCACCTGCAACAGAAACCCCGCCCCACGACCCAAGCCTCCCCTTCACACACATGCCATGCCATGCACTCTTTCTCCCTCTCTCTCGCTCTCTCAGTCTCCCTCCTAGAAATGCGGAAGAAACTGCAACGCAGAACGAGATAGAGCGCACAGAAGAGAGGCAGAGGCAGAGGCAAAGCGAAAGCAAAACCAAAACAATAACAAAAACACAAATCTACAGGAAAATCTGGAAACGATGGGGAAATTTCAAGGAAAGCGCCAAAGACTGACTGAGACTCCCCGTCACCGTCACCGTCAGGTGGAAAGAAAAGTTAAACGTCAGACAATCATAATCCATCAAAATCATCTCAAGATCCCAACAAACACGAGGAGAGAGGAGAGAGTACACTCGAAGAGTAAACGAAGCATCAAAGAGTGTCCGAGGCGAGACAAACAGACAGACAGAGAGACAGACAGTCAAGAATGCTTTCCCTGCCAGTCTTGTCTCGGGGAAATTCAATTATTTCCAAGTAGGACTGGGAAAAGTTATTACTTTTCAGAAAATACAGCGAGGAAAACACACATAAAGAGGATATTCACCACAGAACTTAAAAGCAAAAAAGTCAAAGATCTTGCAATCGTTTAACTGATTCTAATTCAAGGAAAAACTTGGATAAGAACGGGGAATACTACATATATGTAGATAAAGCATATACTACTCTCCCTGCATTCTTCACTTCGCATCCGAAGCGTACAGCATTCCCATATGTATCTGTAGTATCTGTGGGTTTCATTGTGGGTTTATGTTTTCTATTTCTATAAGAAACATCTGAAACATACATTTAAATAAAGAATGGTATCCTATGTTCCCACGGGGGACACCTGGAGGCACACAAATCCTTCTTGTTGTCGGAGGTCTGAGCCTTCCAATACGAGTACGAGTGCGAATGCAAGTAGGAGTATCTTCGACTGTCGACTGTCAGTGTCCTCTCAAGGCCTTTAACCCCACGACCGACCCACTCGAGTGCTTAAGATCCAACAACAGTTGTCCGAGGGCAGGTTCACTTGTTGTTGCCGCTGCCGCTGCTGTTCCTGTTCCGCATCCCGTTTCCTGCCGCACTGGCACTGCCACTGCCACTGCCACCTCATGCAATCTATTTCCTATTTACATACCAGCCCCAACCAACCCCCAACCAACCCACAACCAGCCCCCAACAACCCCCCAAACACCCCGCCCTTTAGGGCTAACTGCTGCACGAGCACGAGACGACGACGACGTCGCCGCCAGACGACGACCGCGATGGGGGGCTGGGGGACAGGGTGGCAGGGTGGCGCACATGCAAATAAAAATAGATTTTTCTCGGTATATAGGATAACGACCAGGAACGACCCCAAAGTTGGCTGCCGCTGATGCCGGGACGCCCGACGACCGACGCTGACGGCGACGGCAACAGCGACGCCAACATTCGGGCAACGACCGACAAAAAAAAACACACAAACACATCCCCAGGCACCTACTGCGGCTCTCCCCACCTCCCTCCCTACCCCTCTCTCTCTCTCTCTCTCTCTCTCTACTTATCATCGCTCCATCTCTGTCTGGTGTTCACCTTCCCTTCCGTGTGCTTGTTTGTCAAAGAGAGAGAGAGAGGCAGAGAGCGAGCCATGGCATTCGAAGAGAGTGGCTGCTCCGTGCTTAGCTGTCCCTTCTCCCCTGTCCCTTGTCCCCTGTCTCTATCTCAGTCCCTCTTTAGGTCCTAGAACTTCATCTGTGCGTGGAGTGTAGGGGTTGCTGACCTCTTCTCAGGGTCGCCAAAGGTTGTTGAACTGATTGTCGCTCTCGCTCTCTCTATCTATCTCCCTATCTCGCGCTCGCCCGCGAAGGGAATCCAATGTATGCCGGCTCGGGCTCTCTCGCTCTCTCTCTCTCTCGCCCTCTCTTTTGTCTGTGTGGAGCTGTGTACGAGTGCGGCGTGCGTTCGTGTTGGTGCGGATGAGTGTCTGCGGCAAGGGTCGCTGCCTGCCTGCCTGCCTGCTGTTCTGCCCTGCCCCCCCCCTCCCTCCAACCCCCTGTCGCTGATGCTTCAAATGTGTGCTGGTCGTTGGCCTTTCAGCTAGCTTCGCTCTCCCTTCCTCCCTTCCACACAATCTTTGGCACTCTTGTGACGTAATGTGGCAACAGGGCATTCCCAACAGTCTCGCATCCGCTCAACCCCCACCCAACCCCACCCCACCCCAGCACCCCTTTTCTCCTGCTCCTGCTGCAGCTCCTGCTGCTGCCTTGCCTGTTTGCATTGTTGCTGCTGGCTTTTTTTTCCTCCTCCTTTTTGTTGTTGTTGTCGTTCTTCGTGTTGCAAATGTAGGGCTGCTTCTACTGCACTCTTTGTCCGTGCTTCTGTCTGTTCTTTTGCCCCTGTGTGTGTGTGTATGTGTGTGCATAGTTCAACATTGTCTGAGGTTAGGGTTGAATGCTCGACCGACTTGGTCTGCGGCCCCTCCCCGCCGCCACTGGCTGCAGGAACAGCATTCAAGTTCCCATTCCCATTCGAATATGCATTTTCCCAGCTTTCCCATCTTTAATCAGGCTCTCCAATTCCGCGCCACAGCATATCCTGCCATCCATTCTGTTATCCTTATAGCCTGGAATGACGTATCAGTCCCAGTTCCAGTCCCATCGTTCCCATCATTCGCTAGAGAAAGTAGTTCCCACGTTTTTTGCCATTCTCCAAAAAAGGCAATAGATTTACCACCCAAGAAACCGAATTACATCAGACTCGTCGGGGCTTCTCCTATATTCTATATCTTCTATATTATAGCCTTCGAAGTTTCCATTTACGCTCAAAGGATATCGATCTCGGAATGCTAAGAGCAGGATACTAAGATGCGATGCTAAGAGCAGGAACAAATGAGGAAGGAAGCCGATTAGCCGATAAGGAAACGATAAGGCCACATGGGTCTTACGGTCAGAAAACTTTAGTTTTGTCGTTACGTTATGTTTTTAATGAATCTAATGTACAGCTTTTGCTTCGGATATGACGACGAATTATCGACGGATAGTCGGAAAGTAGAGTGCTATATACATAAATAGGTCTTCACAGGTTCCAAAAAATATCAACCCAAATCCTCGATAAACACTTTCATAAAAGCATTTCAAAAAACGCAGCTTAGTAATGCCTCAGGATGTAGAGGATGTAAGTTGGAAACCCACCCCAAAGGACCTGTAAAGTGGGATCGTATTCTTAAATGCTTGAGCGCTAAAAATCGGTTCAAAACAGCTTAAGATATTCAAAGGGACATTGTACATACATACATATGTATGTACATAGAAGATATTCGCCAGCCTTACATATACATACATATGTATGTATATATGTACATATATGTATGTATGTAGGTACTAGTGGTGCTGCACGGTGGTGTCCCTAGGAGACAGGACACTAAAAATTCCTTGGACTGTACAAGATTGGAGAAACGTTTGTAATAAACCAAAGCCAAAACCAGTTTTCTTCGGAATGAATGCTGGGAAGTCAGAGATCGCTATAAGCATTAGTGCCTCAGAAGGATGGTTATCATACATAGATCTGCATGAGATGTTTTGGCACTAATTGATGGATCGGTTAACGAGGTCATGTCTACAAAAAAATGCACAGGAAAACCTCTTACCTCATCTTCTAAGACGATTCTGTTCCTTGCCAGGAATTTCAGTTTTCATTGTTTTCAGTTCCGTGATTTATACGGAAATTAAATCGAATATATAAAATTGAATCATTCAATTCGTTATTCATCAAATTAAAGTTAAAAGTCCAGAAATTAATTGTGTTTCGTACAATTCTAAAAGTGAATACTTTTTGATTGGAAAACCCCTTCGGGCTCAAACTTATTGTTTTTTATATTCTTTACTTATGGTGTTTGATAAACTCTTTTCTTGAGAAGCATACCAAGAATTTACTGTTACTCAGGCCCGTCGACAGGATGGGGTGGGGGATGGGGTTGATAGAGAAGAAAACCTCCCAGTCCAACGCTAATGAAAGGGGAATAGTAAATATTGTAATGCAATGATATGTTTTTCGTTTCGTTGAGACGAATCTCTATTTCTAGTTTTTCTTTTAGACAGGGACATGAGGTATGCTTTCCATTAATGTGCTCCTAGTTGGGCCCGTGAATCCCCTCGATGGCCCTTTCTCTACTCTTTACTCCTACCCTTACTTCTTCGGCTTCAAGTGGGTCTGCCACTGATTCTGCTAGTGATGACTATTAATATGGGATAAATCTTTGGCAAATGTTTCCAAACCAAAAATTTATGTAATATCATTATAACATATACAGAAATTGTTATGTTTTATCCGTTATCCTTCTCACGACTTGGACCCCTACAAGTACTTCTTCTAGTACTTCTCCTTCGTCTCCTTCTCCTTCGACTGTTTCTACTCCTCACATTCCTTACTCCTACTGTTCTTGTACGTTGTTCGTAGCCTTATCGGTCTCATAGCCTCACGATTGGCGCGTGCTCAGCTTTTATCGGTCATTCGCCTTAAGAAGTATAGAAAGAGAGAGAGAGGTGGAGCGAGGGAGGGCACCATGGGCTTTCGCTTGCTGTGTGTGTGGAGGCAGGGATGTAGGGGGAGGGGGAGTCGATCATAGGGGCATGGGAGAGTGCGTAGCGGTCAACAATGCGTCACATAGAAGAGCGACAGAGCGGGAGAGAGTGTATGTGTGCGTGTGTGTGTGTGTGAGTAGGAGAGAGATAGAGCGGGAGAGCGGAAGAAAGAATAAGGAAAAAGCCATGACCGTGAAGTTTAACGCCCTCCGGGCAATGTGTAACGTCGCAGCTGGCTTTTCTGCTGCCTGCTGCTGCCCTGCTGTCTTTTGCCGCCCACAATCCACACACCACCCTCCACCCCCACTTCCCCCCTTCTGGTCTATTGTGATGCGTGTGGCAGCAGCGTCTACGTCTACGTCGACGTCGGCGCTGGCGTCGTTTTTGTGGTTTGACATTGAACTCGAAATTGATGCGCGCCGCTGAGCAAATGCGTTGGCGTTTGCGTTGTCCCCCCGTCCCCCTCCAATCCCCACTCCACCCTCTCTTTCGCTAGCATGCCCTGGCCTACCCCGCTCTTTGTCGCTCCCGAGCTCTTTTTCTTATTAGCAATTTCGCTTTACCAGCGGTTTTTTTTTTTCTTTCGGTATGGAGGGCGCAAGTTCAGTGAACTTTTCGGATAGAAAGCGCCACACACACACACAAACACACACACACATTTGTTTTTTTTTGTCGGTTAACTTTCGAGCTTTCGGAAATCTATGCGAGAGTCCGAGAGTGAGTAAGAGCTCGAGAGGGACAGGGACAGGAACAGAGACAGGGACAGGGTAAATATCTGTGCTAGAGTGTATCTGTGTGCATGTGTGTGTGCATGTGTGTGTGTGAACAATTAGCAAATCATCGTCTCGGCAAGTGGTGCCAGCGAGGTGATCCGATCGAATCCTAACCGATCCGATCTCTTCCTCGTTGCCTAGTTCCCCACTCACGTGCCATCGATGGGGAGTGGAGCCTCGGCCTTAGCAGCAGCTTCCGCTTATCCCTTCACCGTCTTGTTGAAGTCAATCGTTAACAAACTCAATCAAAGGCTTCCCCAAGGATCCATATTCATCAAGAAACACTATCACAAGGACCACATTTCTACCTTCTTTCGTATTGTAGGAATACTGGCTAGATTACTGGCACTTTTCAATGTCGGAATGTCGTTCAAGTCTCTTTTGAATAAGGCTTAGGGGTATTTGGCTTCCATCTTCCAGTACAGACAATTCAATGATATTTTCAATGAGACTGCAATAATTTATTCTGATCTGATGATCCAATACCTTATTGTGAGGTATTAAGGAACGCATCACATCCGTGTCCTGTCCTTTTCCCTCTGCCTAGAAACAAGGCAACGTCTTCGATGGGGGAAACGCAGGGGAGTCAATGGAATCACAGCGCCTCCTCGTTGCATAAGACCCACCAGCTCCCACTCCCTTGGGCATTTGCAGACAAGAACAGTTTTTAAGGCAAATCCAAGACTCTGGTTTTGATCTTTAAGAACGATTTGTGGAGGATCCTCGCCTGGTGAAATGAGGTGTATGTAAGCAGTTCCATTAAACTGTCCAAGCATTATCAAATATCTGCCATAGGTATGCAAATAGCCGAAATATTGACGTTTCCAACAGGAGTTTCATAGCAAAATATCAAAGAGATTTCGTTTAATTTGGATCATTATATAATCTAACTAGTCCTTTTCAAGGAAAATACTTTTCCAAAGAAAATTAATCAACAAAAATTAAAAACAACAACAATTTGGAGATCGATTTTGATCCGAACTTTGGATTTGGGCTCTACAAAAATGTAATTTAAGTTCAAAATTGATTCAAGTAATCGCCGTTACAGTATTGGTGATTGGTGAAGAAATCATAAGAATCTGTTTTTAAGAAACACCAAATAATATTGAGCATTAACCGAGAACGAAATAACATTAATAGTTTCAGAGTTTATTGCTGTTTCCTTCGGTCATTGCGAATCATTTCCATAGTCTCGTTCGAGATATTCGGATACAACACAACAGTGCAGAGGATGGTACTCGGTGGTGGGTGAGCATTTCGAAGCAACCGAAGGAATCGAAAGCTTTGAGGGCCCCCTCCGAATCGCTTCGGGCTGCCTGTTGATGTCAGGGCTCCCAGTAGGATGGTTTAGATAGCAAAATGTTCATATTTTAGTTAGGTATAGTATTGAGTTGTACAATATTTGTATGTACATTCCACTTGCCTAATGGAAACACCTTCCTTCATAAGTTGTGTCCATCAATCATCGTAAATGAGCTTTCTTCATAAATGATTCGAAATTCACACACACACACATATGCACACAGGCACACGCATTTACCATGAATTTGGTGAGAAATGCAAAGAGAAATTCTTCCGTTAAAATGGCCAAAAGATAAGCCAGAAAGCAGAAAGCAGAAAACAGCGGGGACTAACGGAATCGGTTACGTACTCTACATACAGACGGAAAGACAGACATGACAGTACAAGTGTGTGCATGCTTGTGCATGTGTGTGTGTGTGTGTGTGTGTGTGTGTGAACAAAATGAAATTCATGAGCGAGGACAAAGAGCAACAACAACAACAATAAGAGCTAAAGCTCAAGAGCAATACAGCAACAAAAACGACAATCAATTTTATGAAAGTCACAGTCAAGGTCAACATGCGTGCGGAACAGGGACAGCAACATCGGGAAGAGACCTCAAGAGAAAGAGAGTGAGAGAGAGAGAGATCTCTTTGTTGCTGTTTCGCTTATTCCGCTTTGCGCCTGCTTTCACGCACCGTCGCGGTCTATGATAAGCGCGAAAGCCATCCAAGAATGTATTTTCAAGAGCAAAAGGGAGATGGAAGTATGCACGCATACATATGTACATGTGCATGTATGTGTGGTCGGCAGGTAGCGCAGATTGTGGGTGCGACCAGAGGCAGAGGCAGAGACAGAGATGACAACGATCGGTTCAGGGACCAGGGACCAGACCAACAAGGAAGTACATATATGACGATGGGGTGGATGTCGTCATCGAAAATCGAATCAGATCAGTAACGTACATTCATACCTGTGGCAGGATTGTGGCCAGGAATAAAAATGAGACAGATGAAATCAGCAGAAGGTGGAAGAAGAAGAGCAGAGCCAGCAGCAGCAGAAACAATACCCTCCGAAGAAAGCTAAAGAGAAGAACCCGCAACAGAGAAAGAGAGGAAGGGGAAGTGGAAGCAAATCGAATCCGTAGAGGGGTAGGGCCAAGGAATGGGGACGGGGAAAGCAGAAGAGCGCGCAAATAAATGAAATAAAGTCAAATGTAATTACGTTTTGACATCTGCATGCATATATGTATTTACAATGTATGTAAATGTATCGGTAAAGGGAAGGGGAAATGGAAGGGGCGGCGGAGGAATTGCCAGGCAGCAAAAGCAGCCGTAAAAAAAATGACTCACTTGATCCCCAATGCACACACACGAACATACCCACTCTCAGCTACTCTCTCTCTCTCCCTATCTGACACACACACACACACACACACAGAGAGAGAAGCGAGCCAGCCATACAAAAGGAAAACAAATGGCTAGGTCGGTCGTTCACCTGCCTCTGCTTTGATTGCGGCTTAAGAGAGAGAGAGCAGCGAAACAGCTGAAGAGAGAGAGAGCGAGAGCGGCCACCAGCCAACCAACCAACCAATGCGCGCCCCCACAGATTGAGAGTGCCAGTGTATCAGTGTACGAGGCGAGTCTGTGGTGTTGTGTGTGTGTGTTGTGTGCGTTTGTGCTTCTGTGTGCGAGCCGGGCCGGCCGGTCGGTCGGTCGGTTCGTTGCTCTCGGGAACTCTCTTACGTTCGTTTGAGTATTTCATAACGCTTCTGGTTTCGTGTCAATGTTCTATCGCCGTCGACGTCGACGTCGTCGTTATTGTGTTGTTGCTTTCGCTCTTGTTTAGGGTTTAATGACATTGCCGTTTTTTTTTTCTCCGTTTCTGTTTCTGTTTTTCTTATTTTTATTCTTCTTTTCTGATTCTCTTTGCCTTACGCTCTGCTCTGCTCTCCTCTGCTTTTCCCGCTGTCCCTCCTGCTGTATTACTGCTGCTCCGCTGTATAGCCTCTGACGCTGCTTGTTTATTTATTCTTGCAACAGAATAAAAACAACAACAACAAAACGAGTAGCAAGCTACCCAACCACCGAGGTCGCAGCTTTTGATACCCTTCTGGAATCTAAATCTAATTTTTGATATAAAATTGCATTCCTTCATCAAGAGCCCATGGCCCCAAAGGACCATAGTACCTACGGCTACCGCGTAGCTTTAGTTTTTAATCTCTTAACACTTGTGTCCGTTTGCTTATGGAACATTTGTACAGTGAATCATTGAAATGTCGAAAGAATGTGCCCTACTGGTTCATGCTGCTTATTAATCATGGTTTAATCAAGGCTCGCATAATACCCTCTGCTCTGCCGAGAGAGCAAAACAGTAGCCACTGGGCAGACCAGTTGCCATCGGCCCTCTACTGTACTCCACTCCCAGCCAATGCTCCACTGGAGCCCCAAGACAAGACAAGACAAGCCTGAGCTAGAGAGCCCAATCCGAGCCCCGTCCCCCCCCCCTCCATTGTATACCAAATGCATGCGAAATGTATAAATAAGCAGAGGCTAAAGCTCGCCGGGGCGTGCCCGGGCCCACTACTAATCAAACCACACTTTCCCCGAATGCACAGTGTCCTCGAAAAGCGGGTGCCCAGGCAGATGCAAATGCAAGAGCAAAAGCAAAAGCAGCGGCCACGGAAACGACAATCTCCAAATAAACTTGCAGCATTTCCACTCGTACCGGTGCACCCGACAAAATGGAAAAGAAATATGTGGAAAAATCTAAACAAAACATGCATGTAGATTTGGTGATTTCCGAATTGTTCAAATTCATATGGGTAAATAACGAAAATAGCCCACAAAATGTATTCATTGAAATTAATAGCGGTGGTAAGCAGATAGTAAAACTATATATAAACATTTATACTACCTATTAAAACTGATACTCAGGGCCATAGATTTCCTGAAAAAACTTGCACAAATTCAAGCAACGATATACCATCCGGTCGTGATATCTTCAAATATTTTATCAGAGTCAAAAATGAGCCGCGTTTAATCCACACAGAATTATAGTAGGAACATTCGTTCCAATACCTCATTCGATTTGCAGAAAACGAGACAATAGTTATTCTGGCAACATATTAAACGGCCGCAGTGTTAAATAGCCTGGAATGTAGCCTTCCACAGTTACATCCCATGTACAGATGGATACATTCTATAGATTCCCTATCCAAGTCGGGAGGTCAACTGTGCAACACCCATGTGCATGTGACTCATGCACCCACTGAAAGTGTAATCGACAATTGCGTGGGGTGTGCCGTAACGTAACGTAACTCTGGCCTGACTGCAACTACTGTATCTGCTGTGCTGTATTTTTACTTTTCACGTTGCTGTTGCTCTTGTTGTTGTTGTTGTCACTCTGTCTCTGTCTCTCTGCAGCTTTTGCTGTCTCTGCCGTTGCTGGTGCGGCTGCTGCTGCTGTTGCTGTTGCTGCTGCGGCTGCTGCCTTGCTTCCTCATGTGGTGTGACGCTGACTGCGCTGCCTTTGGGGTTTTGCTTTTGTTTTTTTTTTTCTTTTTTGTTTTCGCTGCTTTTGTTTTAGCGCGCTCGCAAATGTGTGTTAGTTGGCGGTCATTCACACCGAACGTGCCGTGCCCTTTCGAGAGTAGTTCGTTGCGCTCTCTCTCTCTCTCTCTATCTGTCTGTCAGTCTCGGCCTCTGGCTCTCTTTGGGTGAGCTTTGACTGTGTGTGTGTGTTGTGTTAGAGTGAGCTGGCTGGCTGACTGGCTGGCTGGCGGCGTGTGTGTCCGCTTTGAGTAAGCTTGAATGTGCGTGAGCGTAAGAGAGTCTGCTATCTGTGTGTGTGTGTGTGTGTGTGTGTGTGTGGAGCCGCAATGGCAACAGCCGCATCCGAAGGAGGAGAAGGGCAGGCAGCAGAAACTTCAACTTTAACTTGACGATTAACATTTCAATAACAAAATGCAAACAATATTTTATTTATGCATTTTTTAATGGCATAACGATGGCCCCAGGGGGCCAAGAGTGGGCGGGGGTGGGGGTGGGGGTTTGTTGCAGGGGAAATGCAGTTTGCATTTGATTTTAGAGTTCTTTTAGTGATTTCCATGCCACCGATTGACGTCATTGTTGAAACGGATTACGCAATTTTTTTGGCAGACTTGGGAGCTCCCTCGTCATCAACAACATCATCATCCAGCGTTGACTAATTTAAGCATATCTGTTTAAAGAGGGAAAGAGACAGACAGCCCAGCCAGATAAAGAGAGAGAGGTAGAGAGAGAAAGAGAAACTAGGAAGAAATACAAGGAGGACCCAGGAGGCAGAGGAGTGGAAAAGCGGACTGATAGAAAGAGTAAGAGGTGTAGCACGATGGCTGATAGTGTGGAGTGGAGTGGAGTATGGGGAGTGGGGTGTAGGGTGAAGGGTGTGGGGTGTGGGGTGCAGGGTGTGGGAAGGGATAAAGAGGGGGTGCCTAGCTAGGCGAAATGGTAATGGGGGAATAGTGTAAAAGTAAAAGGTCATTGAACGAACATTGTACCTATTTCTGCACACACTCAACACAGCACACACACATACTTGTATATGTATGAATGTATGTGTGTGTGCAATAGTGTGTGCAAATTGAGAAACCCCAAAATGGGATGAACAACACAAAACAACGATTACCGAATACCCTAGATATAACCAGAACCATCACAATGATTATTTTTTAAAATATTTTTTATATACATACATATGTACATAAATGTAGCCCAAGATTACATCAAAAATATATCGTATATTAAACCAAATAAATCCAAATAAAACTTGAATAAATGTAGAACTTTTTTTTCTCAGAAATTTGGAAACGATTGAACATTGCAACTCTTCGATTTCCATGCTAATCTCTTCGATTTTCCATTCTCTAATATTTTCGACGATCTTTTATGGTATACATATGTACATATATCAACAAAAGTTGAGCACTTTCTTCAAGAATCTGCAAAAAGAAAGCTAACAAAACTAAACAGCAAAGCAAAGCACAGCACAGGCTCTTCTTATCCCAGAGAACAGTCCAGTATTCATAAGTCTTCTCCATAGCTTTTCTTATCTTATCGGCCACTGAACCCATACATTCCAGATATGATATATGTAAAGGTTAACTGTATGATCTGGCTGTGGGGCAACAGCAACAGGCAATGGCTTTTGGTATTCCGCACTCGACACTCGACTAACGTGAAGAAATTTGAGAAATTCCTGGTGAATAGAAAGCCTCTACCTAACAGATTCATACAGAAAAGACATTTCGAAGCGTACCGAATCGTGTACCGCATTTGTCAGTTCTTATCTGGGGGGGACCGCGCCAGCAGATCAGATCAGAGCCGATCCGATCGGATCAGAGTCGAGTCCAAAGGCCCGAGGCGTGATCGGGCTGGCCGCTGTTCCATTTCTTTGTCTCAAACTTGCAAAACTCAACAGAAAAAACCCTGAAGAAAAGAAAAGGAACGAAAGAAAAGGGAAGGGAAGGGAGGGGGAAGGGGAAGAAGGGGCACACAAACGAAATTCAGCAAATCTGGCTGAAATGATCGCCGGAATCAGGAATGGAATGCAAAACCAAACCAAATAAATGTCATATGCTACCAAAAAGGTGTCCAATTGTGACCCGATGATCGGTTCGGTTCGGATCGTATGAGTCATAAGCCAATATTGTACTGGGAAAGTACTGGGAATGGGAATAACTCGTCGTGTCGTATGGAAAGTGCATTCCATGCGGAAGTCAAATCGAAATTCGAGCGAACGAACACGAACGAAACAAAACGAAACGAAACGAAAAATAAACACAAAAAGAGAAACAGTGAGAAATAGAGAGTATTTCGCAACTGGAAGACTTGTGGAAAGCCTGTGCATATTCTTAGAATAAATTGATTTAAAAAGGTGATTCAAAGGTACAAAAGATACAAAGATACATCTATAAAAAACAGCTGATTGGCCGGTAAGAGTTTCATGTTTATTCAAAATTTGTATTGCAAATTGTTGATTTTCGATGAGCAAAAGTGCATGGCGGATGGGCAAAACATTACTCCTAAGATGGACTCCATCTTGGATCCAAAATATAAGATTACCAACCTTCCTTAACTTAACAAAACGTAGAGCAGTACCACTAGTACGTTTACACCCACTCTGGTGGAGGGGCTCTTGCTTGCTAAAATCGCTACCACATGATGCTCGAAAGACACAAGCGAAAGAGGCAAAAGAGAATGTCCTGTCCTGTCCTGGCACTATAGATCTTCCGGGTTGAAGATCTAAATATTCCTGGCAGGAACTGTTAAGGACTTATACTATGTATATTGAGTTTTGTATCCACTACTTTACTAAGCCCATTACTCTTCTAAAAATTCTCTATTTGCAATTTATCTGTCCCTTCTACCATGATGGTCACCGCGAAGTCGTTGAGGTTATATTAATGGGCTGGACTGTGGTATCGCCGCATAGTCATAGCGCGGCCTTTTTGAAAGTATCCAGAATGAAGTCCGGGGACTCCCTGGTTCGCTATGGCTTCGGTATACAGGGTAGAGGCTACTGTTATCCTACCAGAATGAGATACTTAGATAGATATTTAGATATTCCTAGAAATATACAGAACTTTCGAAGACACACCATAGACAACAGTAAAACAGAGAGTGAAATATCTTAGGGATTACATTTCATGATGTTGTGCAATGCCTTGCGATGCTGATAGATGGTAAGTATTCATCGTCATCGCAAGTGGAAAGAAAAGAGAACAAAACAATCCGATAGCTGCTCATAATTAGTAACGATGACTAAGTGATAGAAAGAGCGGGTGGGAGAGAGAAGAAGTTTGTTTGTGTGAGTGATAGGAAGACAATAAGAACCTTATCGTGGCACTGACCCTTGGGCGATTTACATACTATATATGTACATACATATGTATATTTTATAGACCCACAGGGTCTATACACACACACACTCCCTACCATCAGTCACCAGTCCGTGCACAAAAGAAAAAGTCCTTCCAATCAACATCAAGTGGATTGGAATGTGAAAATAGGAACACAAAACGTGAATGTATGGCAGGAACGAAATGAAATGGAATGGCTTTGCAAGCTAAGTGGAATGTAACTGTCGAAAGTTCTACAAAAGACTAGACATATTATTTATTTAAGATTATTGTTTCAAGGAACTTTAAATGCCACAAACGCCACTTTTTCCACCCATGCTTACATATTTGGACCATCTCCATTTCCACCTTTCTGTTTCTGTTTCAATTTGTAGCCTCAAGTAAAAAGTAGTCGATTCCGCAAAGGATGACATGACCATCAATGGTCTATGGTGTTGGATTGCTATATGGGCATGCACTGGGTTCCAGTTCCGCAGTTCGAACGGGACGCTGGGACGCTGGACAGGTGCTGTCTTTGCCAGATGTTCGCTGTACGATGAGTGTTTTCCTCAGGTGCATTTTGCCCACACCCACACGCCCACAAAACGATTTCCATTTACATTTCCAGGAACTGCAATAGATTTTCCACTTAAAGTTCAGATTCATTGACTTGGAACGTAATGAAGTAAAACACACGCCACTGGAACGTAATAAAATGAAACTCGGAAAACTAAAGCGACATGGAATCAAATTTGAACGAAGGAATGAAACAACAATATTCATAAATAATAAATGCATGGCAAAATAAGAGTCAAAGATCGAGTATCGAGGATCCAGGATAGAGGAGGGGTTTTATTTTGCCCAATCGTTCAAAAGCTGCTGAAGAAGGAGCCTTCTTCTCTCCCCTCACCGCATCATCAATCACAATTCACACACACACACACACACACAAGCATCGAATGCCGTTAATTTTTGCTTGGGTGCATGCATGGGCATTTCGTTAGCCTTTCCGCCCCCCAGCCCGGACCCATTCCTCCCCGTTTACCCTATTTTTATAAACACACACACACATACATAACATATACATATGTATACATATATTTTATTGGGTGCCCTGCCCTCACACCCTTCTGCATGCATGCGTGCGTGTGTGTGTGTGTGTGTTTGTGTTTCTTGTAAAACCGAGGGTTACATGACATTGAAACCAAATTTGAAGGTTCAACGTTTTTGTGTGTCTCTCTGTTCTGTGGCAAGGCAATGGGAATGGAGGGGAAGGGAAGGGAATGGAATGGTGAGGTAAGGTAAGAAGGTGAAGAAGTGGTTGATGTTGAGGGGTTCCTGGTTCCACTATAATGTCTGTACAAACGTACCTTTCAGAGCCCAAACAAGAAACGAAAAAAACACACAAACAAAATTTAAAACAAGATTAAAGCGTTGCGTTGCCCTTTTTCGTGTTTTCGAGTTTTTTTTTGTGGATTTTTTTGGTGCCTCATGTTGTAATGGCGAAATACGGCAAAATTTCTCTCTGTCGCTATCTCTGTCTCTGTCTCTCTTTGACGCCCTTGTCACTACATTTTGGTCATTGGCCTCACGCACACTAGTACACACACACACACATATACACGGAAACACACGGTTACACACACAGTAACAAACGCTCTTTTGGGACTTGGTAACAGCGGCAAAAGCAGAGCCAAAAGCAGAGACCGAAGCAGAACGCAGAAAGCAAAACAATGGCCCCCCTCCCCGCCCTTTGCCCAGCATTTAGCCATATCTTGGGAGTCACAAGAGGAGTTCCAGGCGCTGTTATCGTGCATTAGCCAACCCACCCACACACACGCACATTGCCAGAGAGAGAGAGGGAGAGCAATCAGGAAGAAGAAACCAGGGAATAAAGCTCTCTCTCTTTCTGCCTTAAGCTTTTATCGCACTCTGGATACCCTAAGAGGCAACCCTTTAGTATCATTTTTTATTGTTTATTAACAAGATGATTAGTGCCAAGCATTCCAGAGGATTATACTGGCTAGCCATCCAATTATCTTGATAGTTGTTCTAATGCCCTTACTGTGAAACTTGTTTTCTGCTTTCCACATACCCCAAACGACATCCCACGATACTGAGAACTTACATATGTATATTGGATATAATAGATATATTTCATTTTGGGTAAATCGAATTGCTTTATATGTTACCTCTATAGAGGTTCTTCTATAGTTTGAACTGCTCTTTAGTTTAGAGTTGCAAACGTACACCCCCTCCCCCTACTTACTCCTCTTCCTTAGCTCATCTCAGTAAGGGTATTCGAATAGCAGCTAAATATTTTTGGTTATTTTCTGCGGTTCAATCGTCGACGTCGACCACGAATGCTCTGTGCGCGTCAACGTCAACGATTGTTTATCAATGTGTAAATAAGTGTGCGTGTTCGTATGTGTGTGTGTGAGCGTGAGTGTGTTTGTATCAGTGCCCAAAAATTTCAATAGCAAAGGTCGATGAACTCAAGTCGCAGAGCCCAACCGGGGAGAGAGAGAGACAGAGAGAGAGAAAGAGAGTGAGAGGCAGCTGCAGCTAAAGAGAGTGCCAATGCTTTCCGCATGTGCTTGCACTCTCTTTTACTCTTCATGGGGCGCTCTGCTCTGCTTTGCTCTGCTCTTTTTCTTCCTCTGCTTTTCCAGCGCTCTTTCTCTTGTGTTGCCGCTGCCGCTGCGACTGTCGCTGCTGCTTTGCTGCTGCTTTTGCTGCGTTGAATGTTGTTGAATTTGCGCGCGCTTCCTCGTTGCGTTTCATTCATAAACAGAGAGCGATATCTCGGCCAGTCCAACGAACCAGGCTTGACATGTGCTTGGGGCAACCCACTCCACCACCCACCCACCCCTCGACTTTTTGGGAGGTGCTAGGGTGCTGGGTGCTAGGTGCTTGCTGGCTGAACAAAGCGCGCACGTTTCCGTTCCTGCCCTCTTAAACTTAACCCAGTCGTATGTCTATGAGCACACACACACACACGCATACAAATGTACTGTTGTAATTTTTGGAATTGGTTGGATTGGTCAATATTTCAATAAACTGAATCCACGTGTGGAAATGGGGGGCCGCTCGCCTATTGCAACATTTTTGGGCCCCCCAAATGGGGTAAGGGAAATTCCTTTGACCACGAAATGCCTTAAGATAGACTTTCTATATCCGAGTATTCCTCTGAGAACTTCCCGAATTGAACTGATTTATCTATGTATTATTCTTATAGGTTTCATTCCACTCAACATTTTTCGTTGGAGAAACGTTGGAGTACGTACAAGTTCAATCTATTTGCGAGCTTTGCCTTCAACTTTCTAATACTTTCTTCGTGCATATCTTTCATTGGTATTCCTATTCGAAATGGATCGTTTGAAATGTTTTCCCTATTTGGATATTCATTCATTTAATGACTAATTACAACGGATTTATATATCTTCTATTCTACCTATACATATATCAATATATCTTCTTTGTATAACCTATGTACATATATACCTATATATAAGTATGTAAATATACGTTGTATACCTTTTGAGTTTAGTTTTCTGTAAGCCTCGAATACAATATCTGGAATAGCGAAAGTCGTTTTAGCTTTTGGCTCTAAGAATGTTCGAAACTGGCCTACAGGCTCCTACAGGACTTTGGATGGACAGGACCGTTCACCGAATCAAATTCAGGTAAGGGCGGGGTGGCATTTTCTCTCCTAAGACTCAGGATGGGGTGACCACCCGTTAACAGACTTTGCGACTTATCCTTAATAGTTCTTCTGTAGGTACTGCTGCATTCTATAACAATATAGTGCTTAGGCATCCCTTAAATCGATCCCTTAAATATTTAGATCATCTTTTATCCCCAGGGATTTTTGGATCTTTGATATGGAACTTACATCAATTGTTTACGTTGCAGCGGTGGCATCTTTGTGGCCTGCTAGCGCTCCTTTAGTGGCCAGCTTGCTGCTCAGGTGGATACGTGGTCGTGGTCCTTCAGCTGCTCCTGCTCCTGCTGCTGCTGCTGATTCTGAAGATGATGATGTTGTTGTTGAACGGCTGTTGGCGAGGTGGAGTGGTGGCACGCGCTATCCATATTCTGCCACCCAGCAGCACTTTCAGTTTGTAGTTTTACCCTCCCAACGCAGTCACACGCGCACACACATTTGCAGAGAGAGAGCTCTCTCTCTATCGCTCTCTCTCTCTCTCTCACTCCCGCTCTTTTTATTCAATAGTAATATTACTTTTTTTTCGTAGAAAGAAGAATTTGCTAGAAATAAATCCACATAGACATGGAGTCTTCTCTTCTCTTCTCTTTTTTGTAGGTTTCTTCCTCTTGTTGACACTTTTTTTATTTCATTCTTCTTATTCCTTCTTTTTTTATCCTTTCTCCTCCTGCTTCTTCTTCGCTTAACACTTTTTATTCGTGTTTCAGGGGGAGCACTTCTTATTCTTAATTTTTTTATTTTTTTGAGGTTTTCACGTTCCTTTTTTTTTGTTGTATTTTTGGATATTTTTCCTTTTGGTTTTGAAGCACTTTTTTGTTGTTGAAGTTTTCTTTTATTATTGTATATTTTTGTCACTTAAAATCGTATTTTTATATATGATTTTTGTATATATAATTGATTTATATATTTATATATTCTTTGGGGGGTGGTTGGGGGGGACTAAGATCCCTTTTCTATAATTTTGTATATATTTTGAGGGGAGTGAGGGGGGGATTCACTTTTCGTTTATTTTCAAATCAGATTTTCAGATCAGATTTTTATTGGGAGGGAAAAACCCTTTTCTTTTCTTTTCTTTTCTTTTTGTTTTCCTTTTGGTTTGATCGATGCAGCAGCTGTTGATTTTCTTGCTTCCTTTTTTGCACAATTTTTCTTATTTTTTCTTGTATTTATTTAAACATTTTGTTGTTGCTGTTTGCTTTTGTTGTTGCTGTTGTTGTTGTTGGCTGCACACGCACACACAGAGAATGGAAAAAAGACAAAAAAAATACGGTTAATTTTGAGGCGATCGATCTGGAGACGGAAGAGAGAGGGAGAGGCCAAATGTCAATTGGATTTGCATTGGCCACTGGACGCTGCTGCTGCTGCTGCAGTCGACGTCAGCTGGGTCTGCGTCCTTGCCCAAAAAATGATTCCACACAAAACAAAAACAAAGCAAAAGAAAGGCAAAAGGCAGGAGGAGGAGGCCAATCAATCAATCTCTCTCTTTCAACGATCTCCACTTGTACTAAGTATTATTTCGATTATCATTATTAATATTATTGCTTCTTCACACACACACAACACACACACAAACACAAAGAAACAAACACACACGCATTCTGCACTCTTTTGCTGCACTTTGGCGGTATATCCAATCTGTGGCATTTGCAGCGGTTTTGAGGGGGGGCGCAGGGGAGTATACATATGTATATGTTGTAGTACTATGGAACTGTGGAACCATAGAAGTAGTGGCATCAACAAAAACGTAAAAAAAATACTGTTAACCCACAACAGAGGCCAGCACACACACACACACAATCAAACACACACGCATAAACGCATACACGCTGAGTGAATGAGTGTGAGGTGGGAAGCGGGAACCGGGAAAACGGCGGCGGCGTTCGATGCGTGCGCTTTCCGGCGATTGGAAAGCTGACGGCGAACGATTGGACATGTTTAATCGAGGCAAGGCCGTTTCAAATACGCCCGCCCCGCCTTCAAATGTTGCTGGTGCTTAAAAATGTTGCGCGGCCACATGTGGCTACAGGCTGCGTACAAAAGGTATGGTCCACAGGCAAAGCGGCACAGAAACTTCCACGAATGCCAGGCTGAGCTCACCTTCTTGTCAACATACTGTGAAGGTTTACAAGGCTTGTGGCCAAAGAGAGCAGCCAAAGAGAGCGTTTTTACGCTCTGACTACACAATTTTGCGTTTCAAGTATGAGTATCGTATCGCTTTCTCTTTCTCTCTCACCCAAAAATACTGCTAACTCTATCTCTGTCTTTCTCGCTGCGAACGCAAACGATGTTGCGGAGTCCAGTCCGAAGAGAATTCGCGTACTGCCTCTCTTCGAAATGGAATTTCACAAGCGTTGGTACTTACCTACAGGTAAAAAATAATTCTGCTTAAAATAAACCATAATCCTAATAAAAATTTAAATTGATTAACATTAACGAAAATATATAACTTTTATGTGAGAATACTCACTCTAAGAGAGCGCTCTTAAGAGAGAGTTTGGTTTGGTGGTGTGCGTGAGCAGTGCCGTGTAAGTGAACCATGCGGAAAAACAAAAACAATAAGAGAAAAGTTCATTCACTTGAAGTTCACGCTGCTTCTGCTTCTGCCGCTGCCGCCTGCTGCTTGGTCTCAGCGCTCTCTGCCCGCGCTGTGGGCTATTGCTCTTCTCTCTGCCGCTGTCACTGCCGCTGCCACTGCCACTGCCTCAGTCTCATCCTCTGCTGGGCATAGGGCTCTGCTCTGCTCTGCCTGCGCTCCGTTCATCGATGGAACGCCGTTCGATTTAATGTTCATATGTTTGTACATGCATATGTACATTTCTCTTTTATTCTCTTCTTCTTATTGTTGTTGCTGGGCGGAAAAGTGACCGTTTGATTTGAATTGTCGAATGATGATACCCGGTACGGTACCCGAGGAGAGGCGAAAGATAACCGATATTTTGGCATAGATTCGAAAAATTAATTCAAAGACTTGAAAGTGCGTACAGTTGATTGTAATTATACATATGTATGCGTATATAAGAACTGATATACATTTCAGATCAATCCGAACACGCACCACACCCCTACCGCCCATTTATGTATGTAAGGTGCAGTATTTATACCCGAAGTATTTCAAGATTATGGGGGTATATTAGCTTTGTGGTGAAATTGGATGTACATATGTAACGCCTAGAAGGAAGCGTTTCCGATCAGATCGGAACATTATTATAGCCAGAAGGAACAAATCAAATCGCAGTGCATTGCCACACTATTGATCATTCCCTCTCTCTCGTACACCCTTCCTTCCCCTTGCAGATGTAAAGATGTAGATGTTTAGATGTAGATTTTGAGATGTAGATAAGATATGTATGTAAATGTGATATTTAAAGAAAAATGCAAACAGATCAAATCAAATATATACATATGTACATATGTATGTAAAAATATTCCAAACGGTTCGATCAATTTTTGGTTACTTTTTTTAGGCAAAAAATCATATGCAATACAAAACGACATACATATGTATGTACATATAAAATATTTTGTATGTATTACATAGTACGTATTTAAATCATAAGCTCACTTATTTACACACTGAGTACCAGGTATAAAGTAGAGACGCGGCCTTTGCTGCGGCTTACAATGTTACCCCTCGCTTTTTATTGACTATTAGAGAATTGCACAGAACTTTATCCAATCAAAAAGACAATCTTATAGAAAATTGTTTAATTTATCGGAAACAAAAATTATTCTTATGAACTCAGACTCTGTTGTTAAAGATGCGAATAGAGATTTATTGAACATCCAACTTAATTTGAACAACATTATTACCGCTTAAACTTCAGACCATCCAGAAATATCTGAAATTATTAGCCATACAGCATATTTACATACAGTATACAGTATATTTAAATACAGTATATTTAAATAACTCTACAGTCGATGGTTAGTACTATTAGAATTCGCTTAATAAGTAATTCCTGACTTAAATGAATTGGGCGATTGGAGTGGGATAGAAAAGTGAGATGCCTGGGGCTCCCAGCCAACTTTAAACATGAAACATGAAAATCGAGACAAAAAGTGTTAAAAGTTTCTACGGGAAAACATTTCTGTAGTTTCTCAAAGAAATTATCTTTTATTAGGGGGACAACAAAAATGAAGAAAAAAGCAAAAAGGAAATCACAGGCGAAATCCGAGCAGTCTAGCAGCCAATCGTGTTGGCATTGATGAACTGGACAAACATCTGGGCCACCTGGGCCAACGGAGTGGCTGCCGTCTGGGTGGCCCGGCACCTGCTCGTAATGAACTGCTGCCGCAGACGGTTCAGCTGGATGGCGTTCATCGTGGTGGTCACCTTGACGGGACTGGTGCTGCCCTCGATTCGCAGCTGGCCGAAGGCCTTTATCTTAATGGCGCCCAGGATCTCCTTGATGATGGCCTGCATGATGTTGTCCAGTTCAAAGAGGTAGTTGGTGGCGCAGAGAGGCGGCTGAATGGCGGAGAGATTGATTGCGATTAGCCTGGCATGGGCTGGTGGATTATTGACAGTTGGTCACTTACGTTTTGTGTGCTCTGGTTGGGCGGCAGTGGCTGGGTCTCGTACAGGGCCTTGTAGATGCCCTCTACGTCGAGCCTGTCCTCGGGTAGGACCACCGTGAGCGGACTGTCCCAGCGGCTATTGCTGCTTGGCTCCTCATAGCGCATGCATAGGGCATCGAAGATCTCGCGGGTGTATGGCACATTCGAGTTGTTAAGCAGCTGCGTTGTCTCCCCATCGCCCGGAAGCTCGTCCGGCTCCAGGCGCTGTGCGTTAAATGACCATGCCTGCTCCTGGGGTATGCAGCAGAAGAGTGTGCACTGCGTGGTCCGTGCCGACTTTGTTATACAGTATAACTCATAACGATAGCCTGCGAGGAATGGGATCAAATTGATCAGGATAAGAAGCAAGCCTCATTTGTTCTCTCACCCTTTATGTAGTTTCCAGCGTCCAGGATCACAACATCCTCCTTGTTGAGGTGGCGTAACGCCTCCGACTTGAGGTCGCTGCGCACCACCTTCTCCTTTTGCGAGTCCCCAAAGAAGGCGTTCTTCTCGAACAGAGCCTTGGGTACCGCCTCATTCTCGCTGATTAGATGCACCTTCTTCCCCAGGCCGGCGAGGTGCTCCTGAAGCTGGCGAGCTCTCGTGGACTTGCCGCTGGCAGGCAGACCCGTGATCACAACAATTGGCATGCTAAAAGGCTACAATGCGGTTTAAAATAAATAAATAATATTATGCAGTGTGACCGCGGAATATACCAAAAAGAACGGTCTCACTTGATAAATATATTCATATTCCTCGATTTTGATATTCCGTTTAAAATTGCTAGCTGAATAGGAATCTGCGCCCTGAAATAACAGTTTTAACTGATGAAACCTTTTCCTACGAGATTGGCAAGTTTTCCTTTTTGGCAAAGGTCGAAAGCATCAAAGCGCAGATTAAGTTTTTAAAATACCATAAATGGTCACACTGTTGCTTTGCAGTGTGGGTAAATTCCGCCTGACCGCACTGCTCGCATTATCCAGCTGACTCGAACGACTATCGATTAGGCCAGCTGTTTGAGAACTGCCAACCGGGGCGAAACGTGCAAAGTTTGAAATAATTGTCCTTTTGAACATAAATTTTGTCAATTTGTAATGTCTGAGGGCCACCGGCGCCGTTACCGGAATAAGAAGCGGGATGAATTTCGTGCGATGCAGGGTGGGGGCCAGGCGGCGCCGGTCACTATTGCACGACGGGAGGATCCGCGCAGCGTCCAGCCGAAAATACTACTCAAGAAGGACGTCGGGTCGGATCTTTGCAGCATTAACCAAGAACTGCCCTGCTTCCCCAAGACGCTCATCATCAATCGCGGTAACGATGGGCGCTCCGACAAATGCAAAGCCTTAGCCGGAAGTGCTGCTGCATCTGGTCCAGCCGGATACATGCCGCCGTCAGCGGCGTCAGTATCGTCCACATCAGTTTGCGCGGCTCTGGCCAGTGGCACGTCGAACGACCGGGATAAAACCACCTCGGGAGCCGGATCTGGAGCAGCCCTCCTGGCAGCCCAAGAGAATCAGCCGCCACGAATGACGCGAACCACCCCTCTTATAGTGTCAAACGGGGTGTTCAACGCCAATGCCCGAAAGCTCTTCCACAAGACAAACACGGACTTCACTGTGATAGGTGTCCTGGGTGGCCAGGGTGTGGGCAAGTCCGCACTGCTCAATCTGCTGGCTGCCGAGCGGCCCCTGGACTACGACTACTATCAGCACCTGTTCGGCCCAGAGGCGGACGAGTGCACATTCCACACAAGGCACAAGCCCAAACCCTCCTCCGGGCAGAACCAGAAGAGCATCATGCGCCCGCGGACTGAGGCGCTGCAGTTCTTCATTACTAGGGAGCGCTTCATTCTGTTGGATACGCCGCCGCTGCTGATTGCCAACGGGAAGGAGGCGGACTACCTGGAGCTGAACTCTCTGGCCCCCATATCGCAAATGCTCAGCATCTGCCACATCCTGTTGCTGGCCATCGACGATATGAGTCTCGAGCAGCTGCATTTACTGCATACCGCCCTGCGCCTGCGGCCGCGCTTCCCCTGCAAGAGCTATGTCCGCGACTACCTGCCCCATGTAATGTTCGTGCGCACGCGCGCTCAACGACAGCACTTTGAGCCCCGCCAGCGGGAGCGACTCGATAAGCAGTTGATCCATCTGTTTGGCAGTTCCGGATTGCACATCTATCGGGGCCGCGGCGATGCCCGATGCCTGAACAGCTTTCTGCTGCCCGAGGTGAATGGCAACGGCGCAACGGCCCACCATGCCTGCCTGGGCGAGCTGGTACGCCAGTTCCGCGAGCGGGTATTCAGCACGACGCGCGTCTCTATGTGCCAGAGCAACGACCTCAGCGAGGCGATTTGGTTCGAGCTGCTCGCGGAAAGTGTGCGCCGGGCAACGCCGCACTTTGAGAAGATATATGCGGAGATCAAGAATCGCCATCTGGATCCACGCTGCCAGTGGCGGGGCGAGACCTGGCGCAACTTTGGCAATGACCCCAATTAAACAGAGATTTCTTCATGTGAACGACACATATATACATTAAATCTTTATTTGTCTTGTGATTCGAGTGACGACGGCAAGGGTCTGTCTATCTGTCGTCAGTGACGTTTTCGCTATGGCATCTGTGGGTGGGGTTCGAACTAGGTTTTGGTTTTGGTTTTGGGGATTTAGCCTGATTCTTCTCGATTGCCAATTGATAATTGGCCGTATCACGTTTGTGCTGTTGTGGCAACAGTGTCGTCGTCAGTCTCAGTCTCATTTTGCATCTCGATTGCGTCTGCGTTTGCATCATCGTAATGATTAACGCTGACTGACTCCTCCATCTCGCTGTCCTCGCGCATAATGAGATCATGGGGCTCCTTGGACTTGGAGTTCTTCTTGCCGCATTGGTCCTCGTAGGGGCCCGGCTTGCGGCAGACCCAGAACAGGCTCTGATACTCGCTCTGCTTCATCGACGACGGATTCTGGGCGTATTTAGTCGGAATGCCCGACCGCGAGCACACAATCACAAAGCCCACGCTCTCAATTATAATGCACAGATCCTCGTAGGTAGGCTCGATGCTGTTCTGACCGTTAACATCGCTGTAGTGGTAGAGCAGGGGGCCGAGATTCACCCAGATGCCGCCGGGCACAAGGATTCTGCAAGACGAGAGAGACGAGGAGGTGAATTTCATCAGAAAGTGAAATGAGTAGATGGCTAGTAAAAGTGTATTTACTTGTAGATGGTTCGTATAAAGTCGATGACATTGTTCGCACAATCGATGAAGAAGCACGTGGCCACACAGTTGTAGCTATGCGGCGTCTTGTAGACTTCGAGGAAGTCTCCAGCTGCCATTTCTATATTGCCCTTGGGTGGATTCTTCAGCGGGCAAACGTCGGGGAATCGCACAGCTGCCACCTGATCCTCTCGTCTCAGGTTGTTCACATACTGATGCACCCACGGGTACAGCACATACTTGTTCTCATAGTCGCATCTATGGAGAGATATTCTATACATGTGTGGGTTGCCCACTTTGCAAAGAAAAGTATTACTCACAGATTCAGGACAAAGTTGGAGGCAATCAGCATAAAGTAGGAGAACTCATTGCCCTCGCACGAGTAGCCCAGGCAGGCCAGCTCGTAGGTAAGCCGTCCCAGGCCAGCTCCTGGCACCAGAATCTTAATCTCGTTCAGTTCGCTGTGCATGCAAATAACACAGAGATGATAACATTGGGCTGGTTGGCAGTGTGTGATGGATTTTACTCACTAGTCGCTCGGCTTATAGTACTCCATGATGCTGTCGATGATCGGCTTGTAGGACTGCTCACGCTCTAGGGCCCCGTCCGTGCTCCAGTCACGCGCAATCAACTTCAATGTCGACTGAGCCTTTAAAATTTTTAGAGGTTCAACATCAGCATCATCAAGAACAAAATCATACTGCGTTTCAGATTCGGATGAGGAGATCGGGAGGGACCGTATCGTTCGGGGATAGATTTGGGAGAGAGGCATACAAGCACATTTAAAGATTTTGTGTCGAATTCTGAATCAGTTATAGATCAGCAGGAATTTTAAAGGATCAGAGGACATAGAGCATAGGACAGAGGACAGTAGCAGAGTAAAGGTAGACAAAAAGAGAGAGAGATAGAGAGAGAATGGAATTGAACGCATCTTCGTGCTTATTCGCTGGGTGGCTACCTGGTCCATGTCGCCATGTCGAACGTGGGCTGGCGGCTCATCAAACTCGGCGTCCCCGTCTGATGTGGGGCTGCCTGAGCCATCCGCCGGATAGAGGAGCCTTTCGCGCAGTATCTGTCGGATGACGGCCTGGTTGCGATCAATGCACGTGCGTACACAGTCCAGATGGGCCCGGTATTTGGAGAGCAGGCGCTGATCGTCGGCCGGCAGGCTGTTGAGGTAATCCAGGGTCCTTCTCAGCCGCTGACATGCATATGGTCTGTGGATACGGGGTGCGGATGAGTGACAGATAAATTAATTGATTTTCACTATCAGTCATTGACGCCGTGTGTACGGTGGTACGAATCATATTGGGACAACTGCATCTCCCGTACAAGAATAAACATGCAGGCAGCTTATCATACACACCCACACACACACGCAGGCACACACGCACGCTCAAACACGCATCCACACACAGCGCAAAACTACGGTAATTTGTTGAGGTGCCGGCTGACTTGTCTGCACATGTCACAGCGATTCTTCACCTCGACCCCACCTCTCTCGATCGGAGTCGGGCAACAGCACTCTACTCACCGTTGGCCGGTGACCATTTCATTGACAGCAATATAAGCAATATAAGTACTTACCCATAGTACAGAAAGGCATTCTGGACCTTCTGAATGTGCTGCTCTTCCTCGTCCTCGTTGGCGGAAAATGCCCGAGCCACTTGCTCATCGATTTTGGGATGCAGGGGAAACATTGATGGCACCGCGTAGCTCATCTTCGCGCGTCACTTCCGAATTCTCCTGTATTTATTATACCTAAAATTTTGGCGGAAACGTCTATTTCATTTCTTGTGAGCTGGAGAAACATCGATGTTAACATCGATCTAATCGATGCGTTTTTTCGATAGTTTTTTCAAACAACGATTTGTTTTTTTCAGACACCCCTAAATTTAATCGATATGATTTTAATCGGCTCTGGTGGAACATTTTTTCCAATTTGATATTCCGTATAATGTTACTAGCTAACTAGGACCCTCAGGCCTGAAAACATAATTTTATGCAATAGGATAAACAATTTTCTACAAGACTGGTTAATTTTAAGGACTCCTTTTGGTTGGATTGTTTATAAAATGACGTTTATAAAACTTGAGTGAGCACGACATGCGACGTAAGAAAGCAGAATATAGCAGTTTATGGCCGAAAATAATAGATTTAACAACTTTACAATGGCTGGGGGAAGCGCTCTGTAACTCTCGTGTCGAAGTTAGTTGTTTTGAGGGCTATTGTTTTATTTGTTCACTATAATTTGGGCTATAAAGTGTTTGGGGCTACTCCTTGAAAGGAAGCCCATAAATTATTGTAAAAAGATAACATAATTGAATAATTAATCTCCCATGAAACAGTTTCCTATGATTTCAGCAATTTATCCATTATTTTTGTAACTCCTTGCTCATTTCAAATCCGCCCGCTGTAAAAAATCCTCGCAGTCCTGGGAAGTTTATAATATTTTTCCCTGGGAAATTTCGGAGGATCTTTGGAAAAACTCGGGTATGGACAACAGGCAAAACGGCCCAGAAAATGCTAGGCCTGCAAGGTCAAATCCACCCCACCTGATTTACATGACGTTTGGGCGCTAGCGTTCGCACCCGTGGTTCGTGTCTTGGCTAAGGCACACATTAGACAGGGACAACAATAGAGACGGCTGTGAAGGCAATGCCAAGGCCAGAGAATGATGGGCGTATAGAGAGCTTTGTGATTGAGCACTATATTTAATGATTGAAGGGGAAATGTTATATACTTGAATGATGCTCCCATTGGTTGGGATTCTCTCATATAAAAAGGAAAGCATCCTGTGCTTGGTTTTGGGCCTTCATTTCGTGTGTTTGATTGGGAATTTGGTATGATTCTGGTAACGACCGAAGATATAGACGCTCTCATCAAAGCTGGCATCCACCTCATCGAATAGGATATTGTAAGCGGGGTATTTCCCCTAAATAATCTGGTTGTCTATTGAAATCCCTTAAGATCGGATGATCTCTAGACCGTTTTCTAGACAGCCTCTGACTGGCGTCGGTTGTGCTCTAGTTTCGTATTATAATTATAATAGCCACCCACATATTAAATAAAATTGAATAAATCTGAGGATTTAAGTGTTTTTTTTTTTTGTTGTTTTTGTTTATTACAAAGAAGATATCCGTTTTGCTTGCTGTAAACATGACCGTTACATATTCATATTGATGCATTTTATACGCATTTGTGTTCAACATTAGTCGACTTGGTGGGGGGATGGGGTAGGGGCTAAGGGGCTAAGGGGGAAGGCGTTTGGTTGCTGGCTGGGGACTTGGGGCAGGGTACCTGCGTGGGTGTGGGTGTGGTTGTGGGTGTACGTGTTCGTGTGTTGCCTAATAACTAGTATATAAGATAAATTGATTACAATTTAGATTTTATTCATTAGTTTTTTGTTTATCTCCGCTACCGGTATGCTGCGCTGCTCGCAAAATTCCAAATCGAATTTGAGGCGAGGCGGGCGAATCAATTATATGCGAATATGCATTGAATTGCATAAATACACATATACATATATGCATGTATATATGTGTATGTAAATCGTGTATATATATTATGTATACATAAAGGTTTTTTTGTTATAATTATTATAATAATGTGTTTAAATATATGTATGTAGGCATAGGTATACATCATAGGTGTCTACGCGTGTGTGTACGTGTGTGTGTGTGTGTGTGTGTGTGTTCTCTGTGTGTTTGTTTGTTCTTATCTCTAAGCTGTTAACATTCATTTCAAATATGTTTCAGCTCAACTCGTCTCATAGTATATTTTGCATCGATTGCAAGTAGAATCGAATACTTGTCCACCGATCGATTCACCAGTTGCATGTTGCATGTTGCATGTTGCACGTGTGGCATGTACTCAATGATTCGTTTGGTTTGTGTATATTATATGGTCTGCTATCCTCTAAATGCACGCTTCCTCATCAAAATGGCTAAGAATTTGCATTTATGTAATTAACCTCAAGTTTCTGCTAAACATTTGCATTGCTCAACACAACAAATGAAAATCTAGAAAAATTCGCACATATTTTTGTATTTTTACTTTCTACATTTCTCTTCATCCTTCGAAATGGGTGCTTATGGATTTCTTCTTCCGTTTATTATTGTTTTTTAAACTAGTTTGGATAAATTGTTGGCTTGCTTGTTTTTTCATTTATTTATTTATTTATTTATGTTTTTATTGAATTCATAATAGATTCGATTCGATTTAGTATCCTTCCATTTTCGAATCGCTATCGAAATACAAGTATGTAAATGACAATAAGACCATTTTGTTATCGTCGTAAGGTTCTAACGTGTTTTGTTTTGTTTTCTTTATATATTTTGCAGCTGTATCACAATGGGTTTTGGTTTACTTTTTACTTCCACACTCTTTGACGTTACGTTTTAGCTTTCTGCTTCAATTTGTGGCCAAATATACAAATTTTCATATATGTATGTATGTATAGCTAACACTGCTTGCTGCCTCCTGTCTCCTTTTGCGGCTACATTCATTTCAACATATTGCTTAAATCAGCAAAAACTGGCAACAAAACTGTTCTGTCAACAGTTTTCTTCAATGTGGTCTTGCTTTCATTTCAGTTATTGTATGCATGTATGTATATATGTATGTAGGACAGTACACACCATCAAAAGCCACTCCTAACTTTGGCGCTTAAAAGTATGCTTTTATGCATGTATGTGTATGCATGCTGTGTGTGTGTGTGTGTTGTGTTGTTTTGCGTGTGTGTTTGTCTGTGTGGGTGTTCTCTGGTTTGCATTTTGGCACTTGTGCGAGACGCGCACGCCATCTGGCGAGACCTCCGCATCGTAACGGTAAATGCAATTCACTTTTTTCTCTTTTTTGTTGTTTTTTTTTTCTTGTTTGTTGTTTGTTTTTTAGCCCTGGCTCTGGCAGCCCCGGCTTGCATGCATAGACATGCATATATGTACATATATATTTTGGGTTTAATTGATTTTCTGTTGAAAACTGAATCGAAACTAAAATCAAGACAATAAAACGTAAAAACAAACAAATGCGCTACAACGCCAAACAAACGAAAAAAAAAAAACTGATTGACAAGTGTGGGAAAACGATTTTCGATTTGCATATGCGTTTAGCGAACACAAAACAGAGTTGTACCTGCAAACTGATCGAAATAATTGTCTTTCCTTCTAATTTCTCGTGTTTTTGTTGTTCTTGCTTTTTGTTTTGTCTGCTTCTTCTGCTTTTTGCTTCTGTTGCATTTTGCATTTTGCTTTTTCAAAAGCTGAACACATGCGAAACGGCACACAAGTTCAATTTGTTTTTTGGTTCTAGTTACGTTGTTTTATACTTTTTGGTTGAATGTTTTTCAAAAGTTGCATTTCTATACTTTCAAAAATATATGCATGTATGTATGTATGTATGTATATATGGATCTGCGATGCACGATCGTCCTTGTATATGTACATATATATACATAAATCATTAAGAAGAGTGAGAGACTAGGACTGGGAGAGAGAGAGAGAGTGCGAGAGACAGAGATAGAGACAGACGGAGTAAGTGAGACAGAGAGAGAGAGAGAGCGATCAAGACAAGGAGAAAGAGTGTGCCCCAAACTTACAAAAAACTTACAAAAAAAAGAAAGAAAATAACAACAACAACAAAAATCCCATCCATCCATCCATTTGGGGGAAGGGGATGGGAATTTCCTATCGTTTTTGTCATCTTTTTCATTTCGTTTTCTTTTCTTTTGCTTTTTTGTTCTTAGTTTGTTGTCTGTTTTTTTGGGGTTTTCAGTTTTAGTAACTCTCTTAAATTGTATCAGTTTCAACGGCTTTTGCTCTTTTTTTTTCTCATTTTTTCGTGTTTTTGTGTTTTTTCGATTTTTTTGGTTTTGTTTGTTTGTTTGTTTGTGGTTTGTCATTTTGTTGTTTTGTTGTTTGATTAGCTCCGTCTCGCAGTGTGTGTACACAACAACTTATAGATAAATACAATACAATACAAATATCGCGCTCTATAGTTTTATTTCTTCAAAAAAGAATGTATGCCTCAAGTCATCCATAATACATATATATAGCCATCAGACATTGTCTATTTAGCGACAACGACAATAATACAAATACATAACATATATCCATATTAATATTCATATTCATATTCTCATATTCATATTCTCATATTCGTATTCATATTCTCATATTCTCATAATCGTTCATAATAATCGTTCTCTCTGCAGCGGTTTGCTCTGCTAAACTGCACTTTAACTGGTTATTAATTGGTATCTTTTGTATTTTTGTTTGTTTATATAAGTCTATCACATCATCACAATTCGGTTGCATCGAAATAATAATTAAGAAATAAGAAATAATACAAAATACACAATACAAAAATAAAAACAAAAAACCTTCTTCTTCCTTACGCCTGTCTGGCATGTGTATGTATGTATCATCGAGGATTCATTATCGTTTACATACCCACTAATAATAATAATAATAATCGTAATAGTATTTTAGTGGACCCTGTCTGTATGTATGTGCTATACGCCCGGAGGAAAACCCATTTAAATTGACTTCAAAACGTTAACTCAAATAAGACTGTGTGTGTGTGTGTTGTAAGGCGACCCCCAAAAAGTATTCAGTATTCAGTACGAAATGAAATGGTAACAATTTTATTCGTTATCAATTAAACCAAACAATACCATCCTCCTATACCATCCATCGATCGATCCTAAGTATCTATTGTTTGTAAAAAATCTAGTTTTCCTTCTTCTTGGCTTTCCCATCCCTTGGCTTTTGGGCTTTAGTGGTTTGTTTTCAAAGAGATCCTTGTGGTTGGTATACGATACATACCATCATACCGAGTAGAGTACATACAATGTACATATTAACCCTTCTTCTTTTCCCCTTTATCCTTTTTGCTATTTACTAAACACAAACGTAGTATGGTAGTATGTATATAGAGAACTAAAAATGAGAAATGTTTCAAGGAAACTTGGTTCGGCTAACGAATATACCATATATCATCATATACCATCATATACCATATACGATATATGTATATTCTTGCATATGTTGTATATCATTTAATCTACATGATTTTTCAACTATTTGTAATTTTTTGTTTTGTTTTGTTTGTTGTTTGTATAATCCCTTGTTTCGTTTCTGTTCTGTCCTACGGCTAAAATGAATAAAAATGTTTCCATCATCTTTTGTACTGATTTGTGGGTAGAAAATGGTGGTGCTGGTGGTGGTGATCGCGGGTGGGGGGCGGCAACCCAGCATCTACTATGGGACAGACGGCAGACAATTGCTGAAGAAGGCCCACACTCTGGTTTCTGGAGCTATCGCCACTTACTGCTACATCAACTCGATACTCGAAACTCGAAAACTCTTACTCGTTTGTTGTTATTAGTTATCATCGAAATCGGGAGAGGAAAAATCGAAACCGGAAACCGGAAACCGAAAACCGAACTCGTTACTCGTTATTACTCGAAAACCGAAACCAAAATCAAAATCTTAAATCAAAATAAATTCGGCTAAAGGAAAATCATTCATTCAATTGGATTAATCTGGAATATGCATTATGTTGGCTGTACTGTACTGTATTATCGGTATCATTATCATTATCATTACTTTTCGATTCGATTCGATTCTCCTCAAATTTGTTGTCGAATACTTTTTCTTTCGTTTACGCTTTTTCTTGTTTTTATGGATGAATGTGGCGTCTTTTCTTTTTATACGTTCTTTTTCCTGTTCTTTGACTCAAAATCTTGTGTTGAACTTGCAACTTGGAATAATTGAAATTGAAATATTTGTATTTGAATTTCTTCTTGCTTCTTAGTCTTTGTTTTCGGTTTTTCTTTGCTGTCAAGTATTTGCATAGAACTTTTGAAAAAACATTATTAATTTAGGCGAATGTTGTGTGGGTAGGGGGGGTTTGGGGTTTTGGCTTGGATTTGGGTTGGGTTTGGGTTTGGGGTTGGGGTTGGGGCTGGGTTTTGGGGCAATCGAATTCGTTTCAGAAAATGAGCGTTTCTTTGTCATACATATTTAAATCAAGCTTGAATCGGTCGGCATAGGCATATGGGACATCATATGGTATGCCTTTCAAAACGGGAACTAAACTGTAACCGTAATATACGTGCGTGTTGGTGTACATGTATGTATATGTATATGTGTGTGTGTCTGACTGTGTGTGTGTGTGTTTTTCTTTCGATTTTGTATTGCTGGCTCTGTTATTATTATTATTTTTCGTTGGTGTTGTTTTTGTTGTTTGTTCTACATACTTTTTACCAAAGCAGCGCTGCCTGTCCTCAACTTTTGCCCAATTTCGGGTTTATTTTGGGTTTTGCATTTTTATCGTTTTATTATTATTATTTTTAAAATTATTATTGATTTTTCGTTTAGGCCAAAATATATGCCCCTAGCTTGCGTTCTTTGGTTGAATTTTTCGATCGGTTTTCAATTGTTGTTAATTTCTGTGTTCTTTTTTAGCAAATTTTTGTCTGTGTGTTTTGTGTGCAAACCATTAATTTTCTGCCAATCAAGTGTTTTTTTTCCCCAATTCCATACTTAACATTGTTTAAAAAAATTCTAATTTTGGGGTTTTGTTTTCTGGCTTTATATCACTTTTTGGCATAACGATTTGTGTGTTTGTGTGTGTGTATTGGTGTCTTTTGTGTATTTGTCTGCGAGTTTGTGTAGGTTCAATTTTGATATACACATTAAAAACAAACGAAAAGTAAAGACAAATTTTGATTTCATTTTAGATTCGCGTCTGATGTGCGTTCCGAAAAGTAAAACCCTACTTAACCGGGTGTGCCGAAGCATTTAAAGCATTTAAAGAACATGCGAGAAAGGGAAACTATAACTAATAAACTATCAAAGTTCTGTGACTCTTTATCTTTTTTTTGTTTTTTCATTTTTCTTTTGATTTGTTACCTCATCATGGAGGTCGAGGAGGATGGCGACGATAACGTGCTGCTCCAGATGCTGGTGCTGATGCTGCTCCTGCTGCAGGCCAAGGCTCCTGTTGCGGCTGCCCTGGAATGCGTTGGAATGATGGAAATGGGAATGTTATCAGGGGTTTCATGAATGCACTGCTGCACTTGCTGGCTGGATCTCTTACCCCGTTATGTTGATGTTCTGTGGCAGCCGCAGCGCCTGCACCAGCTCCTGCAACTGCTCCTGTTGTCATCATCCTGCTTGCGCATATGTACATCACAATGACATACAACTGTTGCCAACAGAGAACATGATTTGAGGTCGAGGTTTAAGTGAGACAGAAATATGTTTAACTAAGATTGAATGAGAGAGACAAAACCAAAAATGTCCGATCGAACGAGCATGCTATCTAACGAGTGTGTGGAGCAGCGGCGATTAGCGACTAGCGATTAACTATTAGCGAGTGCTCGTGCTCCTTTTGCAAATTTGTTTTCCTTTTTCCTTACTTCCTGCAGTAATTGTTGCCATTTTGTGTCCGTGTTTCTTCTTGTTGTTTCTGTTGTTGTTGTTTTTTGCTGCTGCTTCTGTTATTGATTATGTTATGGGTGTTGGTTGTTCTTAGAGTCATTCTTACGGCTGTTGTATTAGTGGCTGAATAATAAGGCACAGTCAGTCCTAATGCTGACCCGCCTGCTCGATGGTTGCCGCCGGACCCGGTCCCGGACCGGCCACGGTCGCCGTGAACTGATGATGCTGGGCCGTATAGTAGGTGGCCGGCATGCTGAACTGATTGGCATACGGATTGGTGCCCGGAGCAGCGGTGGTGGTCAGCACACCGTTGGCGTCGTACATGTATGCAGTTCCCGGTCCAGCGGACACGGTGGCGCGTCCAGCCACAGCTGCTGCGGCCGCGGTCACGGTCGCAATCGGCGGCGAATTGGTGGGCGTATAGTGGACCATGGAGGCGGCCACTGTGGCCGGCTGCTGTGCATACTTCTCATCTTTCGAGGACTTCTGCTGCTGGCCCGCCTGCTGCTGTTGCGGCTGATAGTGCTGCTGGGGCACACCCTGCTGCTGGTAGTCGCGCTTGGGGAACTGCTGGAAGCGTGGAGGCATGCCTCCGGTGGCGGCATTCGGCGGCACAAACTGGCCGCGACTGCGATACGCCTGCTGTATGAAGGGTCCGGCCTGCTGGCCCAAATGCGGCTGTGGGCTGCCTCCTCCTGCACCGCCGGCGCCACCGCCCTGGTGTCCCATAATGGCGCGCGGTCCCCCATTGTTGAAGGGAGCGCGTGGGCGGTAGGTGCTGCCGTTGCGGTTGCCGCCATCTTGGCCCAGCTGGTTCATGCGGTTCCAGTTGCCGCTGCTGATGCCGTTCTGCTGGTAACTGTTGCCGCCAGCGGCATACTGCTGATAGCCACCGGTTGCGGCACCACCGCGATTGTTGTTGTACCCTCCACCGGCCTGATAGTTGAGCGGATTGCCACGCTGCTGATAGACGCCGTTGTTGTAGCCGCCGCCACTGCTGCCGCCGCCGCCGGTGCTGTTCCAGCGCTTGTTGCCACGATATGTGCCCGAGTTGGGCATCGTGCGGGCGAGATCAAGCAGCGCCTGCGAGGGCGTTTGACCCGCCTCCTCCAGCACCGAGATGAGCTCACGGGCCTGCTTGGCATTGTCGGGCGTGAAAAAGGTGTAGGCAGTGCCCAGCTGCTGGCAGCGACCGGTGCGTCCGATGCGATGCACATAGTTCTCAGACGAGTTTGGATAATCGTAATTGATCACATACTGCAAGTCCTCGACATCGAGGCCGCGCGAGGCCACATCTGTGGCAATCAATATGTTGGACTTGCCGTTGCGGAAATCCTTCAGCACCGAGTCGCGCTCATTCTGTGTCTTGTCGCCGTGTATCGATGTGGCAATGTAGCCCTCGGTGCGGATGATCTGCAAGATGTCCTCCACCTGAACAGAAACGGAAAAGAGGGGAAAACGTTAGCCCACAGCCAGCCAGCACATTGCACGCCCACTTGGGGGATTGCAAATGTTTGAAACCCACCTTGATCTTGGTCTCCACAAATATGATGATCTTGTTGCCATTGTTGGCCGTATTGTTGGTCGGAGCGATCTCTTTGAGCAGTCGCACCATGCGCTGCGGCTTCTCCATCTCTGTGCAGATTTCGACGATCTGGCGAATGTTGTGGTTGGCCGAGAGACTCATCGAGCCTATGTTGATCTGGATATAGTCGTTGAGGAAGTCTCCGGCCAGGGCCTGCACCTCCTTGGGCCAGGTGGCCGACCACATGACCACCTGACGATCGGGACGGATCTGTTCGATGATCTTGCGGATCTGCGGTTCGAAGCCCATGTCGAGCATGCGATCGGCCTCGTCCAGCACCAGGTAGGTGCAGCGGGCCAGGTTGGTGTTCCGATTCTCCAGGAAATCGATCAGTCGTCCTGGCGTGGCAATAATAACCTCGACGCCGCGCTCCAGGTCGCGAGCTTGCGGCACCTTCGAGGAGCCACCGAAAATGCATGTGTGACGGATCTCCGGCTTGCACAGGTGGCCGTAGTCACGCACCACCGACTGGATCTGCTGGGCCAGCTCCCGAGTGGGTGCCAGCACCAGGGCGATGGGTCCCTCGCCGCGCAGTATCGGCGGCTGGTTGCCAATGTGAACAATCGCCGGCAGCATGTAGGCCAGCGTCTTGCCCGAGCCGGTCTGAGCGATGCCGACCAGGTCGCGGCCGCTGAGGGCGATGGGCCAGCCCTGGGACTGGATGGCCGTGGGCTTGGTGAAGCCCTGGCGCTTCATCTCGTCGATGACGTGCGACGGCAGCGAGCACTCCTCGAAATTGGCCACCGGGTGTGGCAGGTCATTGCCAGAGACAGTTATCTCCAGCTCACGACGCAGCTCGGCCACTGCCTGCTCCGACATGTTCAATGTATTCGGATGGATGACATAAAAGTTCTTGGGGAAGGGCTGGAGCTGCTCCCACTTGGGCTTGACCAGGTTGCGGCCCGGATTCTTGGCCTTCTCGCGCTGGATCTCGGCACGCTCCTCTTTGGAAAGCATGCCCAGGGCCGCTGCATTGTAGCCGCCGGCCTGATAGCCCCCGCCGCCGCCTCCGTTGCCCAGACCTCCGTTGTGCGGCTTCTGGTAGCGTTGTGTATAGTTGGGACTCTTTCCGTGCAGTCCGCCTTGGAAGCCGGCGCCTCCGCCAGCAACTCCATTGCCAAAGGCACCGCCGTTCTGTATGGTGTTTCCGCCGCGATACGGATTGCCTCCGGTTCCGGCACCGCCGCCACCCATACTGATGCCGCTCTGTATTCCGTAGGCCATCACACCGTAGTGTTGGCCAAAGTGCATGCTGCCAGCCGCTCCGGCGGCTCCGTTTAGCGAAGCGGCCCCGCTGCCAGCGCCAGCAAAATTGTTGCGTGGATAGCAGATACGGTCGCGACGCTGACCAGTGCCGCCGCCAGCACCAGCGACGGCCCCATTGCCATAGTAGCCGCCTCCTGTGTGCTGCTGTACGCCGCCAGTATTGGGTGCATATGCTCCGGCATACATGTCTGTCAGTTATGCTGGGCTCTTGCGATCGATTTGTGAATGATGGCGCGTCTGCTCCTGTTGCTAGTAAAACGGGACAAAAAAAAAAAGAGTCAAGTAAAATAAACACACAAACACGCGCTCACACGCACACGCACACGAACATGAACACAAACACACCCATACACACGCAGGAGGTACACAGCGAGAGAGAGAGACGTAACGGAATTAAAGAGAGAGTGCGACTTTGCACTTTTATAACTGTTCAGCGTTCAGCACTCTTGCGTGCCATCCATCTCCCATTCTCTCTCTCTCCCTCGCTATTCCTGCTGCCTAAGCGCAAATATGATTAGAATGATGCAGCGGATGAAACGGAACTCTGCCCGAAATTAAATTCACTGGCAAGGAAAGCGTGTGGCTCAGGTTGACCGCATCCCGAACCCACCCACCACGGAGAAAAAATCAATACAGCATCGCTAAGGCAAAATGCATGGCCTGAGCGAGAAAGGGATAGAGCAGACAAGAGCACCAGTGAGAGAGTAAAGGCCGAGAACAGCCGCACACACAAGAAATGCATTTGACTTACCTTTTTTCCTGCGGTTGCACTTTGCGAAATTTTCGCAGCTTTTTTAAACTCGACTTGCTGACTTTTGTTGCATGTATGCGTACGCTTCTATTGGTATTTGGTTTTATGCTTTTTTTCTTACGATTTGCTCGGTACCACTTCGGGTTTTTTTTTTTTACTCTCCCGTCGTCGTTACGCTCACGCCCGTGGAGTGGCGAGGTATTTTATTACTTTTCAATATTTCACTGGAAAGTTACATTAAAACTATCTAATGTGTACGAAGGTGGTAACAATGAGCTCGAAACTAATTCTATTCGTGTATTTAAGATTTGTACAACAAAAAAAAACGCGTTTGTAGCAGCAAGTTGAGTTGTGAAGCAATCGTTGCTACTATCGATGTCTACACGAACTGCTCCACAGCGATAGTTAGTGAACACCTACCTACAGACTATCGCAGCGTAGTGGCAACCTCGTTGTTCAAAATAAAAACAGGCATATCTGGCATTTCAATAATTTTTTAAAAGTTTATAAATACAAATAATACAAATATCTAACAAATTTTGCTGGAGGCCAGCCGGACAAGCAGTTTCCGACGACTCTCATCCACGCTTTGCAAGAACTGCTGCACCCGCTCGCTGTGGAATTCGGTCGTTCTGACCAATAGTGTGCTCTGCATTTGTTCCGCCCGCCTAAAATAGTCCAGCCGGTATCTGTCCAACTGGTAGGCTAGGATGCTGGCCAAAAAGTTCCAGAACGTTATCTCCGGCCACAGGACATTGCTGAAGTACAGAACCGATCCGCTCAGCTGAAAATGTGAACCCAATGAATGCTGATGCAATAGTCAAAAAGTCACAGTACCCACCTGCCACATCATGAAGTCGCTCAGCCTGGTCTCGCCCGAGGTGCGAAAGACCAGATCCGGGGCAGGCGAGTGACGCGTGTACATACACTCCTCCAGGAGCCGCTCGCTTATGTTGCTCCCGCTGATGGAATTATTGCCCTGCTGCAGCACCGTCTCTAGCGCCTGTGTGATCTCGTCGCGAGAGGTGTACGAAAAAGCCACGTTCAGAAATAGCTTGTCGTTGTTCTCCGTACTCAGCATGGCCGTGGCAACGAGTTTTTGTAAGTCCAGCGGCAGCAGTCCAATGTTGCCAATCACCCGGATACGAATCCCGTGCTGGTTCAAGCGGTCAGTCTCCTTCAGCAGCTTTGCAAACTTTTCCCGAGCCAGGTTGAACAGGCCCTCGACCTCTTCGCTGGACCGTTTAAAGTTCTCGATGCTGAAGGCAAACGTCGTCACCTCCCGTATTCCCAGGTCCAGGCACCAGCGGAGGCAGTGGGCTAGCTTCGAGAAGCCACGCGAGTGTCCCTCTATCTTATCTATATGCAGGGAGCGGGCAAATCTACGATTGCCGTCCATGACGAAGGCGACGTGTTTGGGTATGTAGCCACAGGTCCTAAGTGCCTGCATCAAAATCCCCTCCAACCATGTATACTCATAGTCGGCCACCCACGACATGACACTTATGTTTTTTTATTCTATTACTGTTTCACGATCAAAACAGGCCGATTTTTAGGTTGAAACCTTGTTTGTGTTGTTTTGTTTTTTTTTTTTTTTTTGGTATCTGGTCTTGTGATAATGAAAATTATCTGTGGGAAGTGGGAGTTGCGGCTAATATCGATACAATTGCACAATCATGCGATGGTTCGGTAGTAAAATGCAACCATGAGCCGGGCGGGCCATCTACCCATACCTAAGTGACTGAAAATCAACCCTGCATTTGTGACAGCTACGACAGCTTCCTTTTTTGATATCCGGTTCACGCAAGTGGTTTGTTTGATGTTTTTTTCTACCAAATTTTTGTATATAATTGCATTGTAAAGCCGTTTAAGGCTCGATTAATATGTGCCAGTTGTGACTCCTTAGTGGCCTTAATAGGAAAACCAATCAAAATTGCCGTGCATGAGCATATTTGTTAATTTTTTTGTTTTGTTTTGTGATCCATGCCAGACCCATTTATACATATCTGCATTCTCTTTCCATTCAGCTACTGATCTACTGAAAACTACACAATGGCTCCCAGAAAGGCTAAAGTTCAGAAGGAGGAGGTGCAGGTCTCGCTGGGACCCCAGGTGCGCGACGGTGAGATCGTCTTCGGAGTGGCCCATATCTATGCCAGCTTCAACGACACCTTTGTGCACGTTACGGATTTGTCCGGCCGCGAAACCATTGCCCGCGTCACCGGCGGCATGAAGGTCAAGGCTGATCGTGACGAGGCTTCTCCCTACGCCGCTATGTTGGCTGCTCAGGTTTGTTTTGAATCTAAATCAAGTGCAAGCCACATCTAATCGCGTGTTCTTCTTCCCAGGATGTCGCTGAGAAGTGCAAGACCCTCGGCATTACTGCCTTGCACATCAAGCTGCGTGCTACTGGCGGCAACAAGACCAAGACCCCCGGACCTGGTGCCCAGTCCGCTCTGCGTGCTTTGGCCCGTTCGTCAATGAAGATTGGTCGTATTGAGGATGTCACACCAATCCCATCCGATTCCACCCGCAGGAAGGGCGGTCGTCGTGGTCGCCGTCTCTAAGCAGTCCGAATTCGATGGAGTGTTTTTCATTATTGAAATTACAAAAATATTACGTTTATGTATGTAAAGAAAGATTTGCCATGCATATACACGTTGTAATAAAGCTGCAGAACCTTATGTAAGCGATAAATTAAGTTTTTGCACATTAGTTGGGGTAAAATAAATGTTTTTATTAACATTTTTTTTAAATGTTTACAAATTTTGATATATTCTGCGGGCCAGGGCTGTCCTATCTTGCGCCAGCCACCGATAGAAGTGGCAGCCCTGAAATGCAACTCTGTCTTGACATTCATTCCATCGCTGAATCAGCTGTGAAGTTGTCGCTTTCTTTTTTCGTATCCGGTTCACGCATTTGGTTCGTTTGTGATTCTCTCCCTCTTATATTTATAAAAATAATACGGTTTCCGAACTGACCGGCACAAACGGAATTATGCAGCAACTAGTGCTAACGATTGACTATTCAAACCTAAATTCAAACCGACGAAAATGCCATTGGGCAGGGTCGATGCCGCCAAATTATTTTGTTATATTTTTGTTATGGTGCCGAATTTTTGTTGTTGTTTTGCTAGTGACATCGCTGCATAGTGACCTAAAGGCAGACAACTGAACTGTGTGTTTCGCATTTACTTCTCCTTAACAGCTGATCGCCCACATACTGCAGAATGGCTCCCAGAAAGGCTAAAGTTCAGAAGGAGGAGGTGCAGGTCTCGCTGGGACCCCAGGTTCGCGATGGAGAGATCGTCTTCGGAGTGGCCCACATCTATGCCAGCTTCAACGACACCTTTGTGCACGTGACGGACTTGTCCGGCCGCGAAACCATTGCCCGCGTTACCGGCGGCATGAAGGTCAAGGCTGATCGTGATGAGGCCTCTCCCTACGCCGCTATGTTGGCTGCTCAGGTAATCCTTACGCGCAATTCAAACGAAATTCCCTCCTAATCAGCTGTTTTTTTCGTTTTAGGATGTTGCTGAGAAGTGCAAGACACTTGGAATCACTGCTCTGAACATCAAGCTGCGTGCTACTGGTGGCAACAAGACCAAGACCCCCGGACCCGGTGCCCAGTCCGCTCTGCGTGCTCTGGCCCGTTCGTCGATGAAGATTGGTCGCATTGAGGATGTCACACCAATCCCATCCGATTCCACCCGCAGGAAGGGCGGTCGTCGTGGTCGTCGTCTGTAAACGTCTGTGCATTGCTTTTTCCACATTGTATCGCCTCTGGTCTTACATGCACTTTCATGTAAACGGTACAATAGAAGCAAGGTGCTGCGTTATTTTTTTATATAACTATGAATACATCTGATAATGTAGAAGAAATACAAAAAATCTGAAAAGTGAGTGCAATTCGGCATTGGAGAGTTTTGGGCGGGAACTCGGTATTTGAATTGGTTGATGGGGGAATTGAATGGAATGATAGACAAGGAGAGGTGCATTTTGATTACCGGTAACCTGGCCAAGTGGCAGGGTGGCGTTTACAACGAATCGGCACCTTTATTTCGATAGCAGGTTGCTTTTATCGAGCAGTTCTTCTTCTTTTCGTCATCGTGTCGACGCCAATGTGTGACTGGCAATTTGGCCAGCAGCTCCGCATAGCATTGCAGATAAAATTCATATACATATACAATTATACAGCCCGTGGTGTGTAGGTTCGTAGAGCAAATCGAAATTTTGCAGTAATAAAGGCACTAGTGAGGACCTTAGCAGTACCAATAATACGCCATTGATAGCATTAGATACGGGATAGCGACGAGTGCAGCCAATTGATGGGTAATACGAGAAAATAATCGTAATTGGCAAGTTCAATGCACGAATAATATATTTGGTTATATTTGTGAGTGTGCGTGAGTGTATTGGTGCTTGATAAGTATATGTGTCGATTTCTTATTCACTAAAACTCCTCCTGAATATAATATAGTTTCGTGAAAAGTGCGTAAAATCGAAATCCTCCCACGCGACAAACCTCATCCGATTCCGATTCTGAGACCGACCGAGACCGAATCCGAGTCCAGAGTGCGACTGCACCGTGCCGCACCGTACCGTCCCCGTCCCCATTCACAGGACGGACGGGATGTAGTAGGTCGGGCGAACAACGTCAAGAGAACGAGCAAAGAACATAGAACACAGAAGGCGGAGATGTTGAGGCGGCTCGAGCTGAGCAATCCCCAGTGCCAGTGAGCAGTGAGTCAAAGTCAAGTGTGTTCTCGTTCGGTGTTGTGAAAATTTCCGTAATCACTTTTGGGGATTACATTCCCTTGCATCCAAACGTCTAAATTTTCAAGTGAATAGTCTATAGTCTAATTTGATCAAAACTAAAAACACATAAATATAAAAATAATTTTTATTCCAAAAAAGATTCACCGACTGCTGCTCAACGAGGCAGTAGTATTTGAAGAAGAAGAAGCACAAACGTCAAAGAAAAAACTTGTTTGAAAACACACAAAAAGAAAAAAGAAAAAAAAGTAAAGACCCCGAACCGAACGAAAAGACGGACGCAAGACAAGACGCCCAAAGAAGCTAAAGCGGAATCAGCGTGGATCTTTGGGCATCGTTTCCTAGAGAATCGGCCGAGAGCAGCGTCGAGACGTCGTCCGCGACGTCACCAAAATACAAAAACAACGTAGAAGCAGAAGGTGGTCCCCAAAACAGAAACAGGCATGGACGAGGATGACAACCTGTCAAATGCCGATATCAGCATCGATGACGAGGACGATGATGGGGACAGGACACGGGCCATGGTCCAGCCCATGCTAGACGAAGATGACGACGACGACGACGTCGATTCTGATGTGGATCTGTCGTCGGTGTATGTCCAGTCGGCTGGCCATGCGTCCGTGGGTCCGGGTGACAGTGCAACCGGTGCCGGTGCCGCCTCTGCTCGCACGTTTGTGGAAGGTGGTAGTGGCGCTGGTGTTGGCACTGCCACAGCTACTGTCGCAGGAGCCAGAGCTGGCAATTCCCGTTCTCCGTTGCATGAAAAGTACTCCAGTACCAGTACCGCAGCAGCAGCAGCAGCAGCAGCTTCCGCGGCGCGCAGTTCAAATAGCAGTGGACGCTTTGGAGCCGGGAGTTCGGCTGCTGGAACAACAGGAGCAGCTGGTGAGGATGCTGGTGCCAAACCGAGCTTCTTCTTCGGCACCTCCTCCTTCAGCCTACGCAGCCGCAAGGAGGTGGCCGCCCTCATCAACACAGAGTGCTGTCGCGGCAGTCCCACACCCGATCTGGACTCCATTATGGATACGCTCTTCAATCCGGGCACGCCCATCGATAATCCCGACAACATCGAGTGGATACGCTGGCTAATCGCCGGTGGTCGCACACCTCAGGAGTTCGTCAAGATTGGTGAGTACTTATCCCCAGTAAGAAGGAATAGAGCGAGTGAGAGAGAGAGAGAAGAGAGTGCGGCGACTGGTTCATATCCATGTGTCAGCTGATCGGCGGGCGGCTGGCAGCAGGCAGTCCGTTGCCCCTAAGAGGGACCCCGAGGTGTGAGAGGGATACACACATACATATGGGCATGTATATATGTATGTGCCTGCGCTCCATGCAGCATACATACATGTGTATGTGTTTTTAGTGTGTGTGTGTGTGCGTACGTGTGTGGTTGTTGCCGTGTCTGTGGTAAATAGTAAAGGGCACGCAAGGGAGTGAACAGCAAGGCAGCAAGGTAGCCAAGGTGCAAGGCAGCGTGAAGAGTGCACCACCATGGCAACAGCAAAACATATGCTTACAAACATACATAAATGCATGTGCATATGTATGTATGTACGTTCATCCCGCCCTTACTTACAGCACACCTACTACTCGCAAATTAGCCCAATTTAATCCCGACTAATCATCTATTTGCCAATGCTCTGCTCTCCTGCATTTGCTGCTGCTGCTGCTGCTGCAGACAATTTTATTATTATTATTATAATTTTTGGTGCCAGGCTGCGTAAGTCGCCAAACTCTAGGCTGCTCTTTTTTTTTGTTTGTTTGTCCCACTTGTCGGCTCATTCGCTCACTCACACACACACACACGCACGCACACATACGCAACTCAATGTGTGTATTCATATCCAACAGGCACAGTGGGAATGGACTGCAGCTTGACACCTTGTGGCCGCCGCCCGCTGCCGCCGTATCAGCTGTTCGTTCTTGTGCAGTTATGCCTTGCGTAATATTCTTACCCAGCATTAGCGGCAGCAGGCAGCGGGCATCATCGCGTCTAGGCGCATCCGTCCACCGTAGGCACACATACATGCATACATACATATGTACATACATACAAGCATGCACATCTGGCATCTGGGTCTGGCACCTCTCTGTCACCGTTTTGCTGGAGTGTTGTTCTATTTTACAATACACTAACCTTGCAGAAATGAGTACACTCGACTATGGGGGAGACGAGGTTTGTGCAGCGCGCATGATTGCTACCGATTGTGTGGCGAAAGAGCATTGCAATGTGTCCTACCTTTTGTGTTTCTTTCCAATTGTTTTACTGAAGGACGTATGCGTGTGTGTGTGTGAATGCTAATGGCTTGAAATCAAGAACATTTGTGAGATTTAAACAATTGCAAATGTTAAATGGTACATGCAGACGACATACAGAACACTTGTGGGATAACTTTTACTCCTCAATTGTTCTGCGTATATTTCGACAATCCAAAATGTTATCAGACAGTTGCCACTGCATTTTGCTTTGCGGTATATCATCAACAACATCATGTCATCCTTATCACTCACACGTTTACACAAACAAATGTACATGTGTGCAGCAATTGCCTCTGACCGTTATTTCATTGTTTCTGCTTGCATATGCGGTGTATGCACCGTTCTTTCCGTTCCCATGGTCCCGCACCGCACTGCATCGCCTCACGCCCTGTCGCACCCGTTACCTTCATTGCGCTTTCCCCGCTTTCTTTGATTCATTCGGATTTCACTCTCTGAGCCCTCGCTCTCCCTCTCCCTCTCTCTCTCTGTCTCTTTCTGTCCAAAAGTTCTTTTGCTTGAATAGAACGGGATGGGTATAGTGAGTGTGCGTATGCGTATTTGAGTGTGTGTGTGTGTTCTAGTGCGGAGAGTTGCCAACTTGTCTGGCGATCGGTGAATCGATTGAATCGATCGCCATTTCGAATATTGTCAATCAATTTTGTCGCTGCGCTCGCTCACTATTGTTTTTAATGGTTGCTGGTTGCGGGTTGATGCTTTCGATTGATTTCCTTCCGCATGACCTTTTCATCGTCGATGGCAACAGCCACATTCACAGCACACACAAGGTCTGCTACGCCCCAAGACAACAACAACAGCAAGTCACGCAACAAGCAACAAGCAAAGAAACTAACTAACCAATCCGCAATGAGTGCATCATTTATTTTTGGAACCCTATCAAATCAATGGCAATAGCCAAGGCAAGAGGCAGAGGCAGAAGCAGAGTCACAAAACACACACATAAGCACACACTTACACGCAGCCTTGTCGCATCATCAAACATTTACCCCCAAAAACCAAAACCAAATTCAAAACCAAAACCAAAATACTAAGCGATTCTTGATTTTCATTTTGCAGTGCGCAGCTATGACAACCATGCCAAATGCGGCCTTGTGTGGGTGCCCCATGTGGTGGCCTATCGGTGCCGCACCTGCGGCATCTCGCCCTGCATGTCCATCTGTCGGGACTGCTTCAAGAAGGGCAACCACATCAACCATGACTTTAACATGTTCTTGTCACAGGCTGGCGGTGCCTGCGACTGCGGCGATACGTCCGTGATGAAGGCTGAAGGATTCTGCAGTGATCATGGCATCAATAATCGCGTCAATCGCGATCCCGTGCCCAACAATCTGCTGGCCGTGGCCGAGGCCATCATGCCGAAGCTGCTCTTCCGCCTGCTGCAGCATTTTCGCGAGCACAGCGACACCTCGCTGCAGGTGCACGCCATGACCTCGTACTCGTGCGAGGAGTTCGCCAATATGCTGATCGATCTGAACAACATGGGCGAGATCATGCGCAAGGTGATGACACGCACCCTGATCAATCACGAGGTGTACGCCTACTTTATGGAGACGCCCTGCCAGGACACACGCAACGGACGCTTCCTGAAGGCGAATCGCGAAAAGTACGAGGATGCGGTCAACCGCTTCCCCAATCCGGAGCCACCCGATGAGTACCGTGACCTGCCGGCGCTCTGCGAAAAGCTCGTCCATACCACACTGCTCGAGGAGTTCATATTCTGGACATTCAAGTTTGAGTTCCCACAGACGCTCGTCTGCTTTCTGCTCAATATGCTACCTGACCAGGACTACAAAGTGAGTGAACCAAGAGCTTGCATTGCCACTGATGTTTGACGTTTTTCCATTTCAAGGAACATTTGACTCGCACCTTTGTGATGCACTACAGCCGAATTCCGTCCGTGCTGGAGATGTCACGCGATCCGGACACGCTAAGCAATCGTGTGGTCCACATGAGCGTCCAGCTGTTCTCCAACGAGAGCTTGGCCCTCAAGATGGTCAACGAGCTGTCGCTGTTGCACGTCATGATTATCAGTCTGAAGCTAATGATGTCCAAGATTCTCATCCAGAATACACTGCACGGTAAGAGGACATCGCCAGGAAGCTTGAACACTGTATCCAACTGCATCTGTATCTTGTATTTTGTAGATCCCGCCAAGAACTTTCACTTTGTCATCGATTGCACGCGCCAGGTGATGAAGGATCATTGCTATTGGCCGCTTGTCTCGGACTTCAATAACGTGCTGTCCCACGAGTCAGTGGCCTTGGTCTTTCTCCGGGACGACAACCTCATCGACATGTGGTTCCAGTTCCTACAAATGCTGCAGGGCATGAATGTGAATGTCCGTGAGACGGCCTCCCATGTGGAATTCGAGCCGAATAGCTACTATGCGGCCTTCTCCTGCGAACTGGAGGCCAGCGCCTATCCCATGTGGTCGATCATATCCCATCTGCAGGACGGCACTCATGCCCATCTGGCCAAGAAGATCATCAACTATTGTGTGACGACGCTGCACGAGTGGCTCGACTCGATATACTTTATGGAAGCCAGACTCTCAATGGTGGGTTTCTGCTGCTGCTCTGCTGCTCTTCCGCTCTGACATACTTTTTCACATACTTGTTTCTTGCAGGAGGAAATGATGCAGGCCTCATTCCATTTTCCGCTGCATCGCTATCTGGCCGCCTTCGTCTGTCAGGCGGTCACCAAAATGGGCATTCCACTGAGCGAAGTGCTGCCCTCGCGTCCGTACCTCTTGCCGCTGTTGATGATCCATCCGCTGCGTGTTCAGGTGAGATTTTGGGTTTTTGGGTTACACAGTGTTTTATGGCGATGGTCGCACGCCATAGTCTCTGACTTTTACTCGACGTTGCCTGTCCCAACAATCCTGTTTGAGCTACCAAGCTTTTTGACTTGGCCTTCCCCGCGCGGAAGTAAAGCGCTTTAAAGCGCCTAGAAACAAAGCGGTGGTCAGGTCCTTTACGAGCTCCATGTGTATAGCCTTAGTAGTAAAGCAAATGAATACACTGATGTAGCACTTGATGGGTGGCCTCGTGCGGATTTCTGATCTGTAGAAAGAGGGCCCACAGTAATCCACCCCAGTGACATCAAAGGGTCGAGATCCCTCCAAACGCTCCTTAGGCAGATCTCCCATGATGTGCTGAACCATGCGCGGCCTAGTCCTGAAGCATCTCACACACTTGCTGACTACTTTTGAAACTGCCTTGATTCCAGTCGAATTTTGGCAAGCAGTGAGCAAGGTCCAGCGGCTGGCCCGAACAAATCTAATAACATTCTTTGCACAAGTCGGTACCAAGAAACCAACAGATTGATGCTTGGGTCAAGGCGAAGCATAGCCCAAAAGAGTACCCCAGTACCACGTGGGCGCCTGCCCGTCCTCCCACAAATGGAATTAGCAATATGCATATTTTTCGAGGCTTGTTTTGTTCTTTTTGTTTATGGCTAGTTCCAATATTGTTTTATTTATATTCTCTTGTTTTTGTCTTTGATTCGAATCCTTTCACTAAGACTACACGAAAGTAATTGCAAAATGTGTATTTTGTAGTTTAGGGGGTAGTAGAGTAGTACAACTAAGAAAGCTATGGAAATATGTGTGTTGTGTGGATCCTTGAATCGGCTAGATCTCACTGTCTAGTCTAGTCTCACTAATATTTGTTCTTGGGCACCTGGACATGGGGCGTGAAGTCATAGGTGATGATCTTGGGCCCCAGGAAGCCGCCATAGCCGTTGCGACCCTTGTAGTAGATGCCAATGCCCGACAGCGGCACTGGGGGATTCGATATCACATCCTGGACATCCATGAATGGTACTGTGCTTTGGGCCGCATCCTTGTCCATGCCCGTGTTGGTGAACTCGATAAACTGGTTGTGGCGCGACTGAGGTATAGAGTAGGTGATGGTACGGGTGGACACGTCTGCATTCGAGAGGCTCAGTTTTTCCCTGCACAGACGAGAGAGATATAGAGATGTTCAGAGGGATTCGGGAACAGGGTCTGCTGCCTTATAGATAATCACCTGCGCGTCCTGCTGTCGCCGCTGACATCGGTGTTGTCGTTGGACTTCCAGTAGCTGTTCACCTCCGGCTGCAGCAGCTGGCCCGTCTTGAAATCGATTTCGCTGTAACAGGCTTCCAGATTTAGATGGGCCCCAACCACACGGAAACGCACGCCAGTGACCACAAAGCTGTTGTCGTCCGTGTTGACATCGTCGAGATCAATGGAGCGGCTCTCATAGCTGAGCGTGTGATAGTCGGTGCCCTTCTTCACGTCCCGGTCAAAGATGTTATAATTCTCCACGGGCTTCCACGACAGAGTCGTATGGTTGATGCTGCCGCGTGGCAACAGCTCTCCCTCCTGTATTTGCATATGGAAAATGCGGTTCTTCTTCACAAAACGCAGTCCAGTCACGACCCTAGAAAGTACATCAATATCAAATTAGGTTTCTATTCTTCCTTCTGGATGGGATCTCTGCTGCTGTTTCTGTTGCTGCTGCTTACTTGTTGCGCTTCACATCGGACATTGCCTCGCGCAGATTAAAGAAACGATCAGACTTGAGGCCTTGCTCGTCGCACATGCAGAAGCAGTAGCTGCAATGCCAGAAGAGGTAACGCCACCAGCTGTCCACCTTGGTGGTGCCACGCACACAGTTTGAACGCTGGCCCAGCGTGCGTCCGTTCTCGTACTCGATGTACTCGTAACGCCTGGTGCTGTTCTTGGGTGAGGGGCACACCCACATGTCCGAATCGACAAACTGGCAGTTGTACAGGCGACCCGAGCATTTGGGCTGACGAGCGCAGTAGAGATCCTTATAGCAGCCTTCGCTGCGTGTTGACTGATAGAAGGAGCAGGTCTCACGGCAAGTCTCTTCGTTGTTTAGATCCACCTCGTTCTCGATGTAGCCCTGGAGCAGGCGGGTCACCTCGTCGTAGGTGACGCCAGCCACATGCTTCTTGGGATCACAGCGCCAGACAATGCGATCGGCTCGCGTCATCACATCCTTGAGCAGCTTCAGCGTCCGCTCCGTGCGCCGCTCGTAGTCGGTGCGCATCAGTTCGGCCTCCTGCGTGAAATTGCCTTTGCCGTAGACCCGTAGCATCATCCACGAGAACTCCATCATGGTGTAGGCCTTCAGTTCGGTCAAGGCGATGTCCGCATACAGAGAATACACAAACTGCTGCGCCGACTGCTGGGTGTTGCATATTTCGTTTGTGGAGGCCTGGAAAATGGACAAAAATGCATACAACCATTTGGTTATCCATTCATTTACTCGAAACGACATCAATAGCCCCAGCCCTGCCAGCTGTTTCTGTTTAACCGTGAGACGCGGCGCGCGCGCATGTCCCACCCGCCTCCCTATCGATTACGGAACACCTAATCAGCTCACATCTGGCTGTAAAATTGTTGAAATAACATGCCAATTATCGGAATGCCCCACCAAGCGGGACACTGTGGTACCAGGCACCTAGAGGAATGAAGGGAGGGGAGCTGACTAACCACCATGGCTCTGTAGTAGAGTGTTTGCTGGACCATCACACGATGTATCTCCTGCAGGATGCGGGCAGTATTACTCTCGTGAAAGACCTTCGTGGTCAGATCAAGAATGTCACGCTCCTCCAGCTGGGCGCTGTTGTTCTGCTTGCTCAATGTGTCCTGTGGGTTGGGGGTGTACCAAAAAAGGATGTTAGCTTTTCATCTCTCGAGTTTCTGTTTGATCGTCGTGTACCTTGTACTCGTCGAATAGCTGACTTATATGCTCCAGCTCTCGCTCCAGAATCGACCATTCGTAGTGTTTGAGGATCTCATAGCGCTCCACCCCAAAGGTGTGATCCATGAAGGGTTTCGCATTGAAATCGCGATGCGAGACAAAGATCTTGCGCAGCTGCGTTTCCTTGTTGTTCTGACTGTTGGCCGTCTTCTTCAGATAATCCCAGAGATCCCGCTCCAGGCTTATATATTCAGTGCGCAGAGCATCCACCTGCAGCATAGGTGAACGTTTGTTCACGCTGGCGACTCCCCCTAATGTGACCAGGGTTATCAATACAATAAATACGATTAGATCCATGCTTCTGCGGCCCTGGACAGCTGCCGCCATCTTGGTTTGTGGTTTGTCGGTTCTGTTCTATGCTGTGCTGTGCTGATAGCCCGTCAGCCACTTATCCGCAGCAAATACGGGGGATTTCCTCACTTCCTGCGTGGCAGGCAGGGAAGGTCGTTCACTTGCTCTGTTTACCAGTGGTGTGCCAGTGCCAGTGTTTCCTGCTGGACACAAACACTTTTCGTTGTTGTGGAACCTTTCTCTGGCCAGCTCCGCTCCGCACTGGAGTCAAGTCTCGCTTTAAGACAAAGACCGCAGCGGGTTTTTATAGTTGCGATTCGTGTGTTGTTTGATGCTTGTAGTTGCAGTGTGAGGCGACGAGGCTGGAATGTGTGACAGCACCAGCACAGAGCAGGCACATTTGCAGTTGTGTATTTTTTTGTATTATTTTATTCCAAAGCAAAACGGATACAATCTGTGTCCGCACTTTTTGCGATTTATTTTAATTCGCTCACTTTTTTTCGGTGTGTTCGTTTTGTGTGTGTTGTTCTGAGTGCTGGTGCCATTCCGCTACTGTCAGTTTTCAGTTTCTGTTTTAAAGCGCGCTCCGCTCTTGGCTCCGCTCCCAGTGCATGTGTGTGTGTGTGAGTGGGAGAGTACTCGCTCGCTCGTATTGGTGTGCTTTTCAAAATCGCTGACAGAAGCTCTTTTTGTATTGTTGTTACTGTTTTTGTTTTCTTGCCAGACCATAGGAAGTGTAAACACACACCACACACACGCCCGCATACATCGACAGTGTTTGGTGTATGTATGAGTGAGCGAGCGTCCGCAATCTCAGCGGATAATTTCGAGCCATAAAAAAAATTGAGCAAAATCGTTTGATTCTTATTCGGTTAAACAGACTGTCCCCATACGCTACATGCTACATTTGAAGTACGCTTCGTGTCCCCTACACGTTCCACGATTGTTTTATTATCTGCGATCACTTTGGCACCACACCAGATTGCATTCAATAATCCAGTCGTCGATAGCTAGAAAGTGGGTTTTAGTGACGTCACGTCATCTAATTGGCATGGACAACAGCTGTGCGCTCTCTCAGGTGCAAACATCTCACTCAGGGGTCTGCTCTCTCTGCGCTCTCACAGGTCTCTTGTACTGCAGTGCGTAGCTCTCCCGCAGCACTAGTTCTCTCTCTGTCCCACGATGTATGCATCTCTCTTTGACGCAATGCAAACAAAGAGCCGTTGCCTTTGGTTTGGCTCTTCTCTGCTCTGCATGGGGGCGGCGTTGCTGCACTGCCCTCTGTCGTGTTTTGTTTGTTTGTTGCCTGTGTTTGTGCAGTCTTTGTTGATACCAGACCTTTGACCTCTTTGTGCGTATACACATAGTACACACACACACAAAGAAAGGAAGGGGTGGGACGAGAATTTGCAACGATTTTCGCGAGCCAGATTTTGGACAGCGAAATTAATGAATAAAGTGCGTAGAGCTTTCAGAGCTTTCATCTTTGTCTTGGATTTGCAAACCGTTATGACAAAGCCACAAAGCCGATGATGACTAATCGGCGGCGCGGACTTTCTTTTGCCCAGCCGAAAGTCGAAAATTAAGAGGGTTGGATGGGATCCAGAGAATACGGAATACACAAGCAGATCGTGACGAAGACACAACCGGAAAGTCGAGTTTAGTTTAGGGGACCCAGACACCCGCCCAATTCTGGGAAACGACTTAAGCTAACGCTGATGAATCATGTAGGAAATGAATCTACTATTCGCACACGCTCTGGACATTGATGCCACCTGCAATTTCATATTATCAGTGTCTAGGAAGAGTTACCTCATAGCTGGCCGCAAGATGGGCGAGCAAGCTGCTGCTGGTGCCCGTCGTGTTTGCCTTTTCCTCGCTGCCGAAGAGTGTGAGATGCAGGCGGTCCATCAGGTGGTGAACCGAATGGGCATTCGGCGAGACTGTCCACTCGGCGAAAGTGATCAGGGTGGACATCTCGAGTTTGTCCTTGTGGGCCTCGTACTTCTGCATCTGCTGGTAGCGCGACGAGATCCGATTGACAGTGTCCCCAATGTCGTTCATCTTGGCCAGGATGGGGGCATTCAGGTTCATGTGGCTGGTCACCGTGTCTATGGCGAGGGCCACATACTCGGCGTGCTAAAAGTGGTCGGATGGTGGATTACTGTACGATGATGAGTGGATAATCCCTCTCTGTATTACTTGCTCCTCGGTCTGGTCTATCTGCCGGGTGACCTCTTTGAGGCGCTGCAGCACCTTACGCTGCTTTTCGCGCATAAGAGGAAAGTCTATATTGGCCGCCAAAGGCGACGCCTGCACAATGTCCCAGGCCTTCAGTATGCCCGTGGACACCTCCTTCACTACGTGTATGATGTCGAGTACATCTTCGATCACGGCTGCTGTTGGTGCGGGCTGCTGGAGTGTTACCAGCAAGGCCAGAGACAGGGGAATCCACCATTTCATTGCTGCTGGCATCTTGATTTGGGCAGGTGTGTGGGTTGAGCTGCTGCGTGTGTGGGTTCGGGTGTGTGTGTGTGTTAAAGATTACAATGTTTAGACTGACTTTACAAAAATTGTTTATACGGGGACACGGACACGGAAAGGGACACACACGCAAACGCACGCACGCGACTGCTCCCGTTGAAATTTGAAAAACGAATGCGGGACACCACAACAACAGAGAGCAGAGATACAGCAGTGGGCAGACAGCAGAGATGCTCTCGCTGCTGCGACTGATACTAGCTTTAGGTTAGGTTAGATTGATTAAAATACACGCATACAGGCAGACACGAGACAGTTTAATTCACAAGTGTGCGTGTGTGTGGCTTATTGCGCTTTGTTGTGTGTTTCTCTTTTGGTTTACAGTTTACAGTTCTTTCTCCAAGCAAGCATGGGTCGCAGCATAAGTGCGAGTGAATCAGTAGTATGTATGATTGGCTTGGGCTGTTTAGAGTTGCTTTCCAACTCGTTTCGATAACTGATGCTCTGCCATCGATAGCAGAGGATATCGCAATAACGCATTTCCATTAACGATATTTCCGTTAATTTTTAAAATAATTACTGTTTTTTTTTGTTTGCAGAGCTTCTTCTACGAAATTCTGGCTGGCAAATGGGTGCGCAATGGCCTTCAGATCAAGGGCCAGGCCATGACCTACATACAGGCCAACTTCTGCAACTCGATGGCTGACATGGACCTGTTTTTCCTACAGATCTGCGCAACCAATCTGCCGCAATACTTTTTCCTGCAGAACACCATCGAGCTGTTCGACGTGTCCCAGTGGCTGGAGACGGCACCGCTGAAGCAGCCCCAAAAGGCGGAGCAGTCTTCCATGCTGGAGGGCTTCCTCACATTCCTCGCCACCCTGGTCACTAGTCGCACCAATCTGGGCAACGATGAGGCCACCCAATGCATCATCGAGATAAGTGCCCTGCTGGCCACCGAGAACAAGACACACTCGCAGCTGCTCGAGCTGATGCCGGAGCGGTCGGGCAATGTTCACACCAAGAACTTTGAGACCTTCCTCAAGAAGCTGTCGGTGTACAAGGCGCCGTCGAGTGGGTCCGAAAACCTCGAGCAGGGCCTCTTCACACCCATCGACGAGGTGTGGGAGAAGTACTATGATCCTCTGCACGTCCTCCTAAGGGCCGTGCACCGTCGTGACTTTCAGTCCTCTCTGGACCGCTTCACCAACTATGTCAAATCCAAGGATATGATGCCCGCCAGTGGCAACCTCTGGCCGCCGTTCCGCCTGCCACAAGCCCTGCCCACGTCCAGCTCCTTCACCGATCCCTGCCGCATACTGAACTCGCGTGTCTTCCACTCCACCATCCTCTCGATCTTTTTCCGGGCCGTGCACACGCGCGACGTCTCCGAGCACCTACTGGCCCTGGCCGTCTTTCTGCTGGAGATGGCTGTGGAGACGAGCAGCGATGTCAGCGACAGCCCGCCGGCAGCCGCGGCCGCCATGGTGGAGTGCGGTGGCGCTGGCGGAGCGGGGTACCATCACGGATACAACCAGGGCAGGCAGGAGCCTCCGCGACTGTTTCAGTGCTATCCCACGGACAATCTCAGCTGCAACCTGCGGCACGTGGTCAATAAGCTGTCCCTGAAGTCACGCGATCCACAGGTGATTGGGTCCAGCTACCGCTCCAATCCGTTCTACTCCGATCTGGAGTTTGACGTGGACCCAGATTCGGAAATGGGCTTGCGAATGATCGGACAGCTGGAAGCCGATGGTGATGAAGCGTCTGGCGGAGGCGGAGCGGCGGGACCTGCAGCTGGCGCTGTGGCGCGCAGGAACCTGTCGCAGGCTCTGGTGCCGATGCGAATGCCCGGCATGGAAGTGGCCTTACCACCGGATCTGTCCGTTGTGCCGGAGACCGGCGTGATCATCCGGCAGGACAGTAACGAAGATGACCTGCTACGTGACCGGGATACAGCCATGGACTTGGGTCCCGCCGCCCTCGACTTTCACTTTCCCATGCAGCAGATCACACTCCCAGAGAGCGGCATGGAGGTGGCCATACGCCGCGACCTCCTGCTGGCCGAAAACAATCATGTGGCCGGAGGAGCAGGAGTGGGCGCTGGCATTGGCACTGGACCTCCGGCTCTGGCTGCGCCCAGCGAGATGTTCTCGCCCACGACGCCCACCGGCAGCGGTATGCTGCTGCCGTTCCAGCGCGTCCAACCGGTGGCCGTGCCGAGCAGCGGCAACATGGACATTGTGCCCTCGAACGCCCTCGGTATGGGCGGCTTCGCCGGCAGCGGGCGGCGCATGAACTACGATGCCACTGGCACCCGCAAGCGGTCCGTGGACATAGCTATTGGGGGCAACAACAAAGACGACCTGCACATGGACGAAAGCATTCTGTCGCTGCTGCTGAAGCTGCACTCGCAGCTGAGCGGCACCCTTGACAGCTTTTCGCTTAGCGATGGCGAGGAGAACTCGGATCTGGGATCGGAAACGGCATCATCGGAACCGGATCAGCAGTCGATGGATGTGGACTGCAATGAGGCGAGCACATCGACGGCCGCAGCAGCTGCCGAGAGCACGGCCCTGGCCGAACGTCATGGACGGGGGCGGCGCAACTACACGAACATCCATGTGTCCTCTTCGCGGATCGGCGACGGACCCTTCTTTATTGGGAATTTGTTGCGCAAGATTGCCAAGCGGGACGAGCTGTGCGCAGTGAGCATCGACGAGATACGGGCCCGGCTCTGGCCCAATCAGCGCGAGAAGCAGGCGGAGGCGAGGGCACGGGAGAGCAAGGAGAAGGAAGAGCGCCGCAAGAAGGCGCGCGAGCGCCAGCAAAAGATGATGCAAGACTTTGCCAACAAGCAGAAACAGTTCATGCAGTCGGCGGCAGCGGCGGCGAACAACATGGACAACGGGCTGGAGGACGACGACGATGAGGATCTGTACGAGGAGCAGCCGCGCGAGAAGGAGTACGACTGCATCATCTGCAACTGCACCACGCCCAGCACTGAAACCAATCCAATTGGCCTGGTGGTCCTCGTCGAATCTAGCGGCATCGTTGGCCATCGCCGGCGCATTGCCGAGCGTCTGCCGCTCCCCCTCGACGCCGGAGAAGAGCAACGTCTGGCCCGCACCACCCGCCTGGCCTCAGAGTTTAGCCGCCGCACCGAGCTGCTCAGCTTGAAGTTCGGCGACGAGTCCTGGTATCTGTCCAACAACATGGCCTACGACAACGGTGTCCATGTGCAGTCGTGCGGCCACCATGTGCATCTCAGCTGCCTGGAGGCGTACCTCAAGACACTGTACACCACCCAGCGCCAACCGGTGCAGGACCGGGGCGAGTTCTATTGCCCGGTGTGTCGCCAGCTGTCCAACTCGGTGCTGCCCCTCAGTCCGCAGCTGGACAGACCCACGCATTTGGTCAGGTCGGGCAACCAGCCGTTCGAGCAGCTGGTCGCCGATCTCTCGGACCTGATCAAGGAGAACGAAACGATACCGGTAAGAAAAGCGCCTCTCATTCTATGGGCATACCATCAATATACATGTGTCTGTACATCGTCTCATTCGCACAGCCACCCACAAAACTGACGGAGGCCATGGGCCATGCCATGGAGGTGATGACCAACATTTCGCAGCGAAAGGTGAAATGCGCCTCCATCACGTTCCGCAAGCTGTTCATCTTTGTGACATCGATAGCACGCACCAATCTGGAAGCGGAGATCATCCAACGCGGTGGCTCGCTGTGCACATCGAATGCCACACGCTACAAGCCGAAAAGGGACTGCATTGTGCCGCTCCTGCATGTGCTGTCGGTGCATGTTCGGGTCCTGGTCGAGTGGCCGCTATGGAGCAGCTGGGCCTCGCTTGCGGGACTGCCCGTTAGCGATGCAGAGCCTCTGCCGGCCCATTGCCAGGAGCTGATACCTAGTCTGCTAGCAGATCCCATAGCACTGCTCCTGAAGTTCATTCTCTTGGCACCGCTGCACTTGGACCAGGGCAAGTATTTCAGTGTGGCAACCAAGAACGGGGGCTCATCTCATCCATTGATGCTCTCTATTTGCTCCCAATAGATTACTTCACATGCATGGTGAAGGTGATGTACAATTTGTTGTACTACCAAATCGTTGTCCAGCTGTGCGTCACCCTGACGGATCTCGAGTGCGAATACATTCTGGCACTATACGGCAGCTCTGGGAGCAGCAGCACTACCGGCACCAGCAACCAGTCATCGGAGTCGGGAACGGGGGAAACTGCAGTCATCGCCAGCTCCGTCGGCTCTGGGCCCACGTCCTACAATCGCCGCAGCAGCTCGAGCCGCTTCGGTGGCCATCAGCAGCAGAGCGCCTCCCAGCTGGGGCGGGCCATGGCCCTGGTATTGGCCGAGACCGATTGTTTGATCAATCTGCGACGCGACAGCATAGCCAGCACTTCGGCGGCAGCGAGCAGCAGCGCGAATGCCAACACCAGTAGCAGCAGCAGCAGCAGTAGCTGCAGTAGCAGTGGCAGCGGACTCGGCCCCGGTCCTGGAACGAGTGGAGGGACGGCATCGTCGTCCAATGTGAATCTAAAATCGATGGAACTGCAACTGCAGTCGCTGTGCCTACCATTCCTGCGCGTGGCGGCCCTGCTGCGTCAGCATTTGTATCGCCACGAGATGCCGGAGATATCGGCGCCGGGTCTGGAGTTTGTGCGTTTGGTCTACTACCTGGAACTGGTAACCGACTCAATGGACTGGGACTGTTTCAATGCCAGCAAAGGCCTGTGCTTCATACCGGGCACCGAGCACACTCTGCCCCAGTTCTGGTGCAAACAGCTCCGGGAGGTACGACCGCCCTCGGACACCATCCGGGAGCTGGTGTTGATCAATCAGCATTCGCTGTGGCAGCAGCCGCGACTGCTCGAGCTGCCACGCGAGTACGAGCGTCTGTTCACGGTACGATGCAAATTGCCATTGTAATTGCCATTCTCCTCATGCGAATATTGTTTTATCGTTGCAGTACTACCACGAGCGGCCTTGCCTCAATTGCTACAAAGTTCCAAAGGAAAGCTCCATTTGCCTGCTGTGCGGGACGATTGTGTGCCTCAAGCAGAACTGCTGTGCGGAGAACGATTGCTGTGAGGCAGTGCGGGTGAGTTGTTTGACAGTTTCTAACCATCTATCTGCAGAGTTACTAATCGTGCCGTTCCCCTTCTTAGCACACGCTGTCCTGTGGCGGCGGTATTGGCATCTTCCTGGTGGTCACCTCCACGTACATCATTGTCATACGCGGTCGTCGCGCCTGCCTGTGGGGCTCGCTCTATCTGGATGACTTTGACGAGGAGGATCGCGATCTCAAGTGAGTTGAAGCACTGCGAGCGAGCTGCTTCGTGAGATTAATAATTGTTTCCTTTGTTTAGGCGAGGCAAACCATTGTATCTGAGCCAGGATCGCTTCAATCTGCTGGAGTCGCAGTGGCTCTCGCATAAGTTTGCTCACACAAAACACACCTGGGTGTTTCACCGCGATCTCTTGTGAAATATGGAAGATTTACTGCGCAGCATACAGGAGCTGGTTGGCCAAATCTAGCGCGGGGAAAAGCCAAGTCAAGCCAAGCCAAGCCAAGCCAAGTTTTCAGTTCCCTGTTTGCTGTCCGCTACACGCCTAGTCGTCCGTCACCAGTCAACAAACCCCGAAAACCCTGATAAGCCCAAAAAACACGAAAGAACCCGAAACGGAACTGAGTTGATTCGTCGATGCATCAATACCCCGCCCAGGCTTCTCCTCCAAAGTGTTTCCTTTTCCCCCTGCCCCCCTACGTTTAAGTAAGTTCGTTATGTGCCCCCAAAGCAGCATCAGCATATTTCCAAATTGTGAATAGAAGGAGAAGGATCGTATCGTGTACACAAGACATACTATATATATATACACATATATAGTAGATATACATAGAGATTGGATGCATCAACACATACAGATATATGGCGACGAGCATCACATGACACTAATCGGTCGGCACCTCATATAGCAAACCATCCATAACCACCAACCCCCCCCCCCTCCCTTTACACTCGGCAAAGGCAACAAATCGATGATATTATATATATATATATCAAATAATTAGTAATCAATGCAAATGACATATGTTGTAAAATGTAACTGTTTATGGGCTCTCCAGGTCCAACTTAAATGATAAGCAAAAACTCACTCACACACACACACACACGATAATAATGATAACACCCATATGGATCGCATATATGTATCTGCCTGTTACCGATCGCACCCCGCATCTATATGTATGTGAATCTCTGGAGCCGGATCCAAGAAAATATTCAATATATTCGAATAATATATGCAGCGTATATACATATACATATACATATATGTATAAATATATCCATGTTTCGTGTTCTACCTATGGAAGCCCTTAAGTCATAAGTCTCGTATCGCGATATCTTTAATCTTTAAGGAAGCAGCAGGAGCAGGAGCAGCAAGAAAAAGAATAGCTAACAAATACAAAACAAAGACCACAAAACAAAACAAAATAAAATAAAATAAATTGTCTACTTTGGCCTCATGAGTTTGTGCATGTAAAAAACGAAAACGAATATGATATTGAAAACAACAAAAATATATATGAGATAGTTAATATATATAGTGTATACACATATAGGAGAGGGATACACAATATACATACATGTAGTGTATCCCATACGTAAATGCGTATAAATACGATGATATGATATGAAAAGCGAATTGTGAAATGCGTAGTAAATAGAGCTGAAAATGCATATGCATATATAAGAAGTTATATAGAAAGCAATAGATAGAGACAGAGAGAGAGAGAGAGCTGCAAAGTGTGCAATGGCCGGACAGAGGACAATGGAGAGAGAGAGAGAGAGCGAGAAAGCGGGAGGACTAAGAGAGGTGTTAGGGTGAATTTGTTATTAGTTTATACCGATTGTGTGTTACATACATATACATATGTAGGCGTATATGTAGGCGAAGCGGCAATTTGCTAATTGATATTGTTTATAATAGTAATTATAAAGCGCTGCTATGGCCAGTTTATATACAAATAATATACAAAATGTACTATAAATCAATTATTGTAATTAAATATTATAAACGGGGAGTGCGCGGGGGTCAGTGGGCGGTGAACAGGGCACTGATGATCGCAATCGATCCCCACGCTCTCCATCTCATCTCGTTAAGCACTGAATGAAACGAAACGAAACGAAACAAAACGAAGCAGCAACAGCATCCGCTATTCTTGTTCTTTAAATCTACCCAGAAAACCAATTAAATAGAATTTTTATAATCTATTTTAATAAACTGTATTTACTGAACGCCTTTTGCTGCCTCGTTTAATCAGTGTCAATAGAATCCAACAGAATTTTGGAGACAGCCATACCCCCCATGACCCCATGCTCTCTCCCGCAATACCCAACTCCATCCCCATCCCCACTCCCAACCCCAACCCCAACCCCACTCAATGGTTGATTCAGTGTTATATTTTTGTTTATTTTTCTCTCAATTCTGACAAAATTTGTACTCCTGGGGTCTGTTAGTGCATTGTAAATACAACTAAGCGAAGGATCATTTTGTAAATGTGACAACGGGGGAGGAACCGGAGTAATGTAGTAGATGCATATTTCTGTATACACATAATGCATATATATATATATATATACTATATACTATATATGTATATCAAATCACAAGTTTTCTTTTTTTTTTTTTTTTAGTAGTTAGTAGTTGTAGTTACGTAAATCTTGACTTTTCGGTTGGGCCTCACAATCTTGGCGGATAGTCCACGAGATTCAATGGCACATAACACACACGCAAGAAGCACGCAAATCGAAATACATATGTATCCATTCAGATTAACAAAACAAACCGAAAACCATGGAATCAATTCAGAAAACAAACAAAAATATGCAAAAAATTTAGAACGAAAATAAAAAAAAATAATATAAATGAAGGAAATCTGTGTTTTAACATCGAGATATTTTGAGTTACTTGCGCTCTCCACAGTGGGAGCAGGACAGACGGCACCGTTTCTTCATGTCCTTTGGAACTGGCTTCGGAGTTGGCACTGTCCCTGGAGCTGCCACGGTCTTTGCAGTTGCCACTGGCTTTGCAGCTGCCACTGGCTTTGCAGTTGCCACTGGCTTTGCAGCTGCCACTGGCTTTGCAGCTGCCACTGGCTTTGCAGCTGCCACTGGCTTTGCAGTTGCCACTGGCTTTGGAGTTGGAGGCGGCACTGCCTGGGGCTGTGGCATTGGGAATGGCTGATAGGTTGCTTGAGCGCGAATCTTGGCTTGTTTGGCGGCACGTTTGCGCATTACGCTGCGGTATTGTTCGACGACCAACTCCACGTTGAGGCCAGCAGGAACTTTTTCCTTATCCACGAGATCTAGTGTCATTTGGCGGAGTATCTTGGCACCCTTCTCGATTTGCTTCTCGTCGCCATACAAATTTAAGAGTTTTTTCAATTGCTCTTTGTCTTCGGGGGATACGGTGCTCGGTGGTGGCTTTGGGACCGATGGAACCTCTGGTTTAGGAGGTGCAGGAGGCGCTGGCAAGTTTACACCGGCGCTAGGCTGCTGCTGCTCGGTCTTCCAGCGCCCGATGAACAGGGGCGGCGACAGCATGGAGCTGTGCTGAAGCGGTCCCCTATCGGGCACCAGGACCCCGTTGAACCAGCCGTACGGCAGAGAGCCAGGTGGAAAGACACATCCAACATCGAAGTTCTTCGGCAGAAAACGGGTGGGTAAGAATACGGGCTTTCTGGCTATGATATCTAGCGGAAACAGCTCCTTGGGCAAATCGAATTCAGGCCCTGGTTCGATCATTGCGGTGAAAGCTACTTTCGGAGCATGTGGATGAACCACCGTCGAGATCACCATCATGGCAAATGGCTTCTTGACATCAGTACCATTGACCATCACCACTTTCAGATCGGTCAGGTCCGGCATGTATATGTTGTACTGCATCGACACGGGTCTCTCGATGTATTTTTTCAACAAGGCAATTATAATTGGATCGACCCCCACGAAGCCGATCGCCACTTTGGAGCGCTCTAGGCGCATTTTGGACTCATGCGACAACTTGCCAAAGGTGTTGGACAGCGGACATATGAGGCCTTTCGCCATGTACCGTAGAATCTCCTCCGTAACACGACGGCCGACAAACAGGGGCGGTGTCAGTCCCTTTTTCATCAACTCAATGGGGTAATACTTGCGCGGCAACACACCGGGTGCGAAGATCCCGCCCGCTTCGAAGCCCGGCGGCAGTATCTTCGACGACATGAAGACTATCCGGCGTAGGGGTGCATGCGCCGGAAAGTGTTCGGCCGGCACCTCGAAGCATAGACAGTCCTTATCCGCTATCAGCAATTTAGCGGCATCCGGATCGTGCGGATAATCCTTCGCGGATAGCTTCATCAGCACCGAACGCTCGATGCCTTTCGGCACCAACAAGTCGCGCAGATTCGGGACATATTTGAGGTCCGATTCTGGAGCATGTGGCTTCATTGAATGCAAGTAATTGTGGATGTGGTGGCAGCAGGCCTGCGATTTCGCCTCTTCAGTCGATCCGGGGACTATGAGGTCCAGTTCCGCGTTCAGCTTAAGACCTGTACGGATGAAATGAAAGAAAACCCCGGGTTTTATATCCCATTTTTGTGCGTATGCGGCTTCGCATGGTGTACGGTAAGCAGAATATACATAGAGGCGACGAATATTACCTGATTGTGTCTTGAAAGTGTGAGACTTTTTGATAACTTTCTTGGTGTGCCAGCCACCGCCACGCTTTCTCGGCATTTTGGCGATTAAAGTTGCACTGAGTCCTCACCGGCCGGAAAATAAATAATAATATGCCGCTTCGATGGAGAGAACTTTTGGCTTTTGGAAATTCGCGTGCTTTTCGGAGACCGGTAAACGATGATCGAAGATTTTTCTGATTTGTTCGGTTTATTCTGCTCGACTTTTGAGCTCTCCTTGTGCGAATACTGCCAAACAGCACACTTCCGGGGGAATTTTATGTCAGAATGATCTGGAACTGTCAACTTGATCAAAGGTTAGGTTAGGTTTATCGGAATGATAGCCATACCTTGTTAAGTATACCCTGGCCGGAAATAAACATATGTCGGCCAACTTTAAAAACTTTGGCAACTTTGGCAACTTTTCAAAATTCGAACGTTATATGTATATGCAAGCACAATTCTTTTGGTTATGGATCCCAGCACAATGTGGCGCCTGCAGGTGGCTTGCCAGCGCAACCTCGTTGAAAGGCAACGGATCCGCAAGCGGCTGCAGCATCTGACGGGAAAGCGCTCCGAGGAACTACTGTGCAATGACAAGAGCAGACACTGCCAGCCCGACGACTGGCCCTGTTTGACGTCATTCGGTGTTGCCGATGCAGGCGGGAGGATGAGCGCGCCTGCACCTCAACTGCAATGCCAACGCCAGCACCCACAGCCATCGTCCGTCCCGAAACGTGCGCGCCAACCAAAGCTCAAACATATCTGTCTTCGGGGCGCATCAGAGCGGCGGCCTCTCGAACTGTTTGTCGTGGGCCACCAGTTGCCTATACACCCTTTTCCGATGCCGACGACCATGGCAACGCGCTCTCATCACCCGAGCGAGCACCTGCAACAGCAACAGCAACAGACACAGACACAGTCGGAACAGCCGCATCGACGTGGACAGAGCCGACAGGCAGCATCACGCAGGAGCGTGAGGGCCGAGCCTCTAAGCCCAAATGACTTCGTATATTGTCTGTCGCGTATTTTCCACCCCTACCAGCCCTATCCACCCAATGCCCAGGCACAGGCCCAGGCCCGGCCGAAGCCACCGCCACAGCCACAGCCACTCTCTGCGGTGCACGTGTCGGAGCACCTTGTTTTGGATGCGCGTTTCATGGCGGAGCTTCTGGACGAAATACTCCTGTGAGCTTGCATCACTCTCATCTGTTGCGCTCTTTCTTTGGGCCAAAAATAAATTCAGCTCCGGCTGCCTTACCACTTCTGGGCACTCTCTCTCTCTCTCTCTCTCGTTTTTTCGCCGGCAGTGTCAGCTGCAGCTTCAGCTCCAGGTGCGAGACTTAACCAGCAATTGAGGCATCCCAGGCACACCCACACCCACAGTGCCTGTGGGTGCACAGGTACTCATTGGGTGGCCCCGGTCACCTGTCCAGCGGTCAGCCAGCGGCAACCATGGCGTCGCCGCCACAAAATCCCAAACACAGACAACGACGACTTGTTAATGGCATTGGCATTGTACTTTTGTTTAATTTATTCGCTTGCAATTTACAAACAGCCTATTATCAAATAAATGTTTCTTTTTTTTTTAACAGGAAATAAGTGGGGAGTGCACGCTGCGCTATCGTGAAAGTGTTTTGAATTGACAGGCATCCGGATACGGATCAGGATCCGTATCGGCATTTGCTTCAGTTTCAGCTTCATTGGTGACGTGACTTCTTCGCGCAATGGGTAACAAACGGGCTTCTGCCTCAGTAAAAATATTTCTATATATATATCTATATGTATATACAAAGATTGTGTGGACCTGTTGTGCCGCCTCCACTTAGATGGCTAGAATTTGGGGGTGCATGGAACGGGATATGCATGGGACACGGAAGGTGGTTGTGGGGCGGGGATGTGAGTGGGGGAGTGTGTTTATGCTAAGCTTAACCTAAGTCTTGGTTGCTTTATAACCTAGAGAGGTTAACGAATTCCTTGTCTAAGCGATTTGTTTTGTTGATTTGTATAATTTGTTGGAGATTGATTGGGTGGTTTTGCAGCTGGTGGAGGCGATTGCTGATTGCTGATTGGACATGGCCTTGATTAGTTGTCTATAGATAGTTTTTGGTTTCGTTATTCGTGGTGCTTCGGTTCTCCTTGTCCTCCTCCTTTTCCTTTCGCTTTTCCTGGACCGCCACCTCTTCTTCCTTCTCCTGGGATTCCTCCTTTTCCTTTTCCTTATCTTCATCTTCATCCTTATCCTTGTCATTGTCTTTAGTGTTTGTCTTGTCCATCTCATCCTCGTCTTCTGTGTATATCAGCGAGGTCTGTGTGCCGATGATGACTGCATTTGGGTTAAAGCCAGTCGCTCCCCCATTGCCATCGATACCGACCAGTCTTCCCTTTTGATTGAGTTCCCTTTCCCGTTCCAGGTCTTGTTCGCGCGCCAACTCCTGTTTGTGTTCCCGCTTGATTTCCCATTCGTGTCTAGCCTCTTCCTTTGAATGCTTTCGCCGTAGAATCTGTGCTTTGCTCTGTTGTGGCGGTGTGGCTGCCTGTGCTGCCTGCTCTATTTCTAAATCCATCTCCACATCGGAGTCCAGGTCCATTTCAGTCTCAGAGAATGACAACGAGTTGCCGCCACGAGGTACCTGATAGCGACGAACATCCTATATGGAATATGAGAAAGGGGTCCATAGAGAACAAGGGAATTATTGTTGCACAATAGATGGGAGCCACATTAAGTTAAACGGCCTAAACGACCTACCGTGTTCAGTGTTGTTGGCTCCGATATATAGCCATCGCAGTCTTCATCCTCGCTGAAGAGGTCCGACGGGTTCAGGCCATAGGTCTCCGGCAGCCGGCACACGATCTGCGCCAAATCGATGAAGGTGTACTCGTTGAGCGAGGCGTGATTGCCCCGCTTGGGCGGCTCCTTGCTGAACCATTGATTGAATCGACCCAGCCGACCCGCCTTGGCCATGCCCTCAAAGTAGTTCTTGCCGAACACATAGCCCACGTCGCGGATCTCGTCGAAGCTGCCAAACGCCAGGGTCTTGTACTTGTCGATGGGCGGTCGAATGTATTCGCAGTAATCAGAGTTCTTTACCTCCTGCAAATACAGAAAGCACAGACACATAAATAGAGTACGGAACTTCTTATGTATGTGCAAGCCCGCTCGAGGGGAGGGGACGGTGGGAAGCGGGACCCAACCCACCTCCAGTTGTCGAACGCAGGATACGTAGGCGAGCCGGGACTGAATGTCGGGCAGATCGGGCACCTTCACGGGTGAGGTGAACGGATTCCACTTCTTGTAGAGCAGCCACCAGCCGCTTAGATCGTCCCCGTAGTTGGTCAGATCAGTGTCGTCCTGGGATCCCACATCAATGGCAATTATGTGAGCGGCGCCCAGGTTGTGCATCACATCAGCTACAGTGTCGGCCAATCAAAATGAAGCAAGTGCGTTGTGTGCGTGTTTGTGTGGAATGGAAACGTATTGGTTAGTCGTTATAATGATCCAGTAGCGGTGTACATGGTAGCCAATGGCATTCCCGCATCTTGAGCGGTGCGGGATATTCCCAGCCCCCAAGATGCTCGGACTGACAGGCGACTCGTCTACAAGATCTCAATCAATCTCAATGGCATGGCACAGTCGCGGCGCAGAGTGTTGGACACCATGTACATACTCGTAAGTACATACATACATACATATGTAGATGCTGCTTGTTTACCTGGCACATTATTCGTGTAGCAGCCATCGAGTAGAAGATGGCCGTCGCGGTAATCACAGAAGGGCGGAAGGACACCTGCGATGGACATACTGGCTCGGCAATAGCGCCACAGGTGGCCTGCCGCAGCCCGGGCAACAACGAATGAATGAACGGGCACGGTCATGGTCACGGTCATGGTCACGGTCACGGGCACACCAGCACCAGCACCAGACATACACACACACAGACAAGCACAGTACAGTGGTAGGCGGGATTGCGTGGATGTTGTGTTGTGGACACGGACGTAGGTGTGCGTGTGTGTGTGGGTGTTGAAAGAGAGATAGATAGAGAGAGAGAGAGAGAAATAGATAGACAGGATTTAATTGCCGCTGCTGCTGTTGAAGATTTCACAATTTTCACTCTTTGTGCTAACTACAAATGAAATTTCATACACAAATACATACGTAGATGTTGAACACCAAAAAGAAGTCACCAAGAATTAATTGAAACTAAGATTGTTTACGCATATAGAATAGAGGCAAAGCATATCACAAATGAAAATTAAATAACTTTTGTCTGTACATAATCAACGGAAAAAGTGGTAAGAAATTACAAAAAGGGCAAGAACTTTTGTGCGAACTCAGCTCTGCGTCTGTGTGGGTGTGTTTTTGTGTGTTATTCGCATGTTTCATGTTTGTGTTCTTATGAGAGTGACAGGGACAACCAGATGTGCGATGGTGCGCGCATTCACCGTTATATTAAGCCGATCGCACGCGGCACCATCGATAGTTGCAGTTGCATACTGATGGAACAATCAAACAGAAAACAGGAGTCTGCCAGTTCAACGAATTTCCAGTTGATGAAACGCCAAAAACATCGCAATAAAAAAAAACACACACACAAAAACTAAACAAGAAAAAGTAGAACAACTAGAACAGCATCCAGGCTAAGGCTAACATATCATGGTATCGGAGATCGGATTGTGGAAAGAATCGGTGGGTGGGTGGGTGTACTAGAGCTGCTGCTGCTGCTGCTGTTGTGGGTGGGTGGGACGTGGAAATGGACAAAGCTTAGGGAGCGTAGGGAAGAAGGGGGGTACATATGTATGCATATGTAAATGTATGTTTATCCAACACTCTGCGCACGCTCTAAATTGAGATTGAGATTTTATAAATATTATAAACGATTCTGTTCAGTATTTACAATTATTTTAGTTTAGATTTGTTGGCTTAAGAGATAATTGCATACTAATTGCTATTTACCTGGCAAGTTATTTACATAGCCGCCATCCAGTAGAAGGTGCCCATCTTTTGGGTCGCAGAGGGGCGGCATGTAGCCGCTAAGCGACATGGAGGAGCGTACATAGCGCCACAGAGATCCTGCGTTTGATTGGTTGGTTGGTTGGTTGATTGATTGGTTGGTTGATTGGTCGATTGGAGGTGGCAAGGCAGTATTTTTGTTTGTTTGTTTGTTTGTTTGTTTGTTTTTGGTTGATTAACGGCATGCCAGCAATGAAATTTGTTATGATGTGTTGTTTGAGTGTGTGGAAAGAGAACAAAAATAGAGAGAGAGAGAGAGAGAAACAGCGTTGAGCGATCGTTTTCGTTTTGTTTTTTTTTTTTAGTTTGTTTTTTGGAGATGTGTATGAATGGCAATGAAAAGATGGAACTAATTTTTGGAGTGGAGCATTGAACTGGCAGGAAGGAGCATCAGACGCTGACTAGCAATAGAAGCAACCAATTTTCATCAAACTTTTGCAACCCTAGCATACAAAATGGCGAACAATAGGAAATATCAAAAGTATCAGCAAGTAGTAGCATTAATAACAACAGCAACAACACACAGACAACAACAACAACAACCAACAAAAAACAAAATATTATGATAAAAGGGTATCAATGCCCATGCCCACGCATGTCTGCAATCGATTGCAGCATCGGCCGAATGCATCCATATGATACACATGTGTATGTATGTATGTGTGTTCCTACACAACTCAGAATGGCAAACAGGTGGCAACTGCTGAGAGGGGTGAAGGGCAACGCCTCTCATTTGCGGGGGGCCATCAATGAGGCTGAGTGTACGTTGGAGAGTGTGGGTGTATTTGGTGTGTGGGTTTATTTGGTGTGTGGGTGTATTTGGTGTGTGGGTGTGTGCGTGTGCTGCGTTTGGCACTCTCAGTTCCATGAAAAGGTATACGAACATACGGTAAATGATGAAATTTTAGCAAGGTGTGGGCGTATTTTTTGAGCTGCTCAGCAGCTACAGATAGCGCTCTGAGCGCCATGTTTTACGCGAGAAAGAGAGAAGAACGACACCTTGTATTATTTCATCATGATACGGCTCGGATAGCCTTACCTTATATTCGTATACCTTGGCTCTAAGCTACAAAGGATAGAGAGAGACAGAAAGAAATCAACTAAGGAGGATATGCAAAGGGAAAAATTAACAGATACGGATACGAATACGAATAGATCGCCAGAACATAAAATGCATAAGCAAAATGAATACCAAATAAAACAAACACTTAATAGCAGTTAAGGAAGAATGAGAAGTCAAAGTAGGACTAGCAACAAAGAGAGAAAGTTAGAGTGATAGAGAGCGAGGGAGACAGAGTGCATGCACTGTCGCCCCGCTCCTACTATCCCGCCGCACTCACCGTTGGTATGGATGCGATGGCAACTGGCGGTTATATCCGTCGTCAGGGTGAAGTAGGGTATCCACAGGTCCTCGATATTCACATCCCCGAACGTTTCATGTATGGTCTTGTTGAACTCCCGTCCGGAGAACATCGATGTGATGGGATAGGTTAGATCCAGGAGTTGTAGGAACCATTTGGTCATTTTCTGCAATATTCAATACAAAGTGCGCACCTATTGTGGATTCAGTCCTGCGAGGACAAACTCGTGTGTGCATTACCTTTGACCACTCTCGCGCCTTCTGGGTGACCGTGGTAATGTTCCGCTCCGAGCACCAGAGAGCCCCCATCAACGCACCAATGCTGACGCCTCCGACCATGTCGATGGGTATGCCCGCCTCCTGAATGGCCTTCAGCATACCAATATGGGCCGCGCCACGTGCCCCACCGCCACCCAATACCAGACCAATCGAATTGCCCGTCAGCCAGCGGGCCAGGCGCGAGAAATCGGAATGCATATTCGGTTCGGATAGCAGCACACGACTGTAGAGATCATTCTGAAAGAAGGAGTAGGTCGTCAGCTAACACGTGATGCCATATCTTAATGGGCGCCTTCACTCACAATGCGGTATTGGCTTTTGCGCGTGAATATGCGCTTCACACACAGCACATGATGGTGCTTGGTCACCCATGGACGAGCGTTTAGCCAGCTGAGCGTGTTGGCCGGCTTTGAGGATGCCGTTTCCGGGTAGAGGAGGACCAGTTCCTTCTGGGTACGCAAGGCCAGGCGATCGATCTCGCGCTCAAACTTTCCCACCACATGCGAGTGGTCGCCCAGGCCCACAATGAGAACGACGTCAGCTTGTCGCATGCACCGCTGCGTCCAGGGACTCAGCGCATTGTCGCACTGATAGAGGGTTATTATGTTGCGATCCTCCTGCTGGGCAAGCCACGAGGTCAGCCGGTATTCGTTCGATGCGTCGAATATGTTCATTCCCAGCTGTTTGCGCGCCAAGTCCGAAGTCAGGCGCAGGACAGGACCTGTCAGATGAGATTATAAAAGCGAAAAGCGAGAGAGATATTATCAGCAAGTGCATTAGTGAACAAATGATAACATGACCTACCGATGGCACACAGCGAGTGGTAGAGCTCGTAGGTGAAGGGTGTCAGTGGCACATCGTCTGTGATGGGCACCAGGGCCACTGTTGAGTATTTGTGCGTGACGGGATTGGCCTCGACGGGTGCCCCAGACGCTCCAGTGGTCGAGCGCGTCTGCATCGAGCCGAGAAAGCGATGGCTGAGGAAGCTGATCAGCTTGGTCACCACAATCGGGTAGCGCAGCTTGATTGCGTTGAAGAGGCCCTCCGGCAGTTTGGCCAATTCCGAGTCGCGCACCGCCATCACTGTGGTGGTGCGTGACGTCTCCGTGATCATCTCAACGATGCCCACGAGATCACCCTTGCCGTACTCGCCAACGATCTCCTTCTTGCCGCCGGGATGTGTGATCACAGAGCGCATGCGGCCGCTAAGAACGATATAGGTGCTGTCGCTGCTCTCGTCCTGCCGGTACAGGGCCCGGCCGGACTCCAGGAAGATCCAGTCCAGGGCATAGTCGCATTGGCGCACCAGCGGCGACAGACGCCGCACTACCCCATTGCCAAGGTCCAGCACAATGCGCGGACGTTGACGCATGATCCTGCAAGAAAATGAATGTTGGATGAGACTGTTCTCGGTGGAAAACGGAAGGGAAGTAGAGGATTAGTTTACTGGTATATAGCTGCACGTCTGATGAACGCCACGCGACTGTGATTCCGCGAACGAATGGTGTACGCGCTGGCCTCTCCCGTCAGCATGGCCAGGCCACCGACTATCTCCCCGGGATGCACATAGTGGATGAGCAAGTCCGTTTTATCCTGCTTGATGCGGGTGGCATCCGCATTGCCCTGGTAGACGGCCAGTGTGCCGGTCATCACGAACCACACGCACACATCGTCCGCATTGCCCTCGGTGATGAGGGTCACATTCGGTTCCATTTCCCGCACCTCCACAAACGGATCTATGATGTGGGCATCCTGTTCGGGCAGGCCCAACTCCTTGCGCAGACTCTCTACCGCCGAAGACTTGACCAGTCGCATGTCTATCGACGGCGCTGGCACTGGTCCTCCCTCTGGTTGCTCCAGTGGCGTTACGGAGACGCGACGCGTGGACAGATTACCGTCCGATTCACGATGGTGGTATAACGCTTGATCGCTATTAGGCCTAACGCCACCAAGCACCTCGCCAAATAGTGTGTTCACAGTGTCTCCAGTCAGCTCTTGATTCGGAATGCCAGGATTCGGATCGGACAGCGTGTGCTGTTCGTCCTGTGAGTAACGCGACAGGGAGCTGGCTGGCCTCGGTACTGACGCGTATGTAGTACCGGCTGCCGCTGCTGCTGCCGTTGCTGTTGCCGACGCTGAACCGGTGGCCTGTCGCGATGTTTGCGAGGCGGTAGGCCCAGCCGCCTGACTGCTGCTCTTGAAACGCATGTGATTCTGAACGAGCTCCGCATTGAGGCCGAGGTAGTTGCGCAGTGCCGTAAACAGAACGCGCTGCAGTCGTATCATTATCACCTGAATAACACGGATCATCACGTCCGGACTGTCCTTGAAAACATCGTGGAAGGCCTGGAAAGTGAATGGGATACAAGGGATATAGTATGATAGCAAATGGTGGGAGTATTAGGTGATTACCGCCATGGGCAGTCGAATGACCACTGATTTTTCAATGGCCTTGGCCGTCACCGTCTTATAGTAGCTGGGATTGCCGGATAGCACATCGATGAAGCTGAGCAGCGACGTCACCGACTCGCCCTTGCGCACCGTCTTGAGGGAGAGCGTGCTGCCGTCCGCATTCGAGATGTAGACATTGATCATGCCCGACTGCACGATGTAGACGCTGTCGTCCGGGTCGGTGATCTTGAACAGATAGTCGCCGCTCATCAGCTCCAGCAGCTGGGTGTGCTTGCACAGGCGCAGGAAGATGGGCTTTTCAAAGTGCCCGAAGATTCGGATGCTCTGCAGCATGTAGAGGGCGTCGGGGGGCACTCGGTCGCTGCCCTCCATGGTTTCCTCTAGGTACTCCGCTGGCGGCTCAACGGTGCGCACCTCCAGCGGCATGTTTTCGCGACGCAGCTGAAGGATGCGGCGGGCAAATCGAATCACCGCTCGCCGCTTGTAGCCCTTACCGCTGCTGTACATCTGCCCGCTGACGTTCTTCATCTTGCGCAGCATGCGTCTACCGTAGAAGAGCATCTTGTCGCGCTTCCGAAAGCGTGGCCCGCGCAGATCCCCGCCCGAGGCCAAGGCCACTGCGCTCAGCGAGCGGGCGATCTCGTGGCGCAGCCGCAACCGGGCCAGACGCTTGAAGTACACGAACCAGCCGACGAACAGCATGCTGAGCACGACAAGGGCGCAGTACAGGTACATCTGCAATGAAAGAAAGAGACCGCAGTCAGGAGGGGAATGAGTCTTCGATTACCAACTGTCGACCCGCTGATTGCCGAATCGGCTGTTGGAAAATGCACGGCTGACGTTTACCCTTTCGAGGTCCAAAGTAATGCCAAATTTATTTTTAAGAAATCCCCTAATTGTCCAATCACCGTCCGTTGCCATTGCCATTGCCATTCCAATTCCATTCCAAAAATCAAAAAATACAGAAGATATTTCCATTCTTTTTTACTTTCTGCACTGCCGTTGCAATGCTGCGCCGTTGCAATGCTGTGAGCTTTTACGATTCTCGATTGTTGCCAAGTATTTCATTAAATATTAACCGGAGCAGCGAAAATTGTGAAAATTGTTGTTATACTTAGAAATAAAAATTTGATATGTGTATTGTATATGTAGTGTCAGTAAAGTAAACATCATTGATTACAACTTTGCGGCGAGTTTCAAAATCGGTGTCGATTCTTTGAACTAGTTCCGATTCAGATCTGTCCGATTATGCGATGTATTGGTGCGTTTTTAATTTGTCATCTGTGGCCCAAGGGGTCTATAAATATAAGGTGATGCACTCGCCGATTGCATTCTCCTACTTTGGCCACAAGACAGATAGAGAGAGAATGGGTGACCTGTGTTGCCTTTTTCTTTTGCTCTAAGTTTTTATTTCTCTTGCTCTTTTCATTCGTGTGCCGCTGCAGTGTCTGTGCGCGGTTGTTGTTGTTCTTTTTCTTATTGCTTTGATTGTAATTGCATTTTGACATTGAACGTCGCCAAGCGTCGCTGCCTGCCTGCCTGCCAGCTTTGCCGACGACACTTGTTTTGGTTTCTTTTTGCTTTGCACTATTTTTTTGTACTATCTACCGTTTCCGCATTTTTTATAAGAACGAGTATATGATTTATTTATGTGTGAGATGTGATATACGAAGAGCGTGTCTGATTAAACAGTAATAGAAGCCGTAACTGCGGCCAGCTGTTGTTTTTTTGGTTTGCCCCAAAGCTCATTCCGATAACGGGTTTCTTGTCAATGCAAATTTAAATAAACACAAATTTGATCTTTCCTGATTGCAGGGAATAGAATCGCAATAGAATAGAACTGGATTGGAAGTCCCACTGGATAACTGAAATTGGAGTGGAAGTCGCGTTGCGTCGCGTCGGATCACATTACTGAAATGGGTGAATCGCATTTATGAAATTGCATTGAGATGCGATCGAATGGGGACCATGGGAATTAGAATTGGAATTGGATTGGACTGCTGCAAATTGGATAAGATTGCATGGAAAATAATGAACTGATGGTATCGCATGCAGATCTAATTAGGGGCTGACGGTTTTCGACTGCATTGCCAGCATTCCCAGAAAGAATTGAACGTCGCATGCATTAGTTGGGATCGGGATCGGATCGGCCCGGCCAGGCCCAGCCTGGATTGGATTAGATTGATTGTATGGCCCATCGTCTCGCCTGGCAACAAGAATTACCGCTGACTGTGCCTACACCTAGCACCGCTCGCTCTACACCCCATAGCTAGCTTTACCGTTAGTCACGAGGCGGCTAAATTGATTCGGCCCCAAGGGGTTAATTGAATTATTGAATACTGATTTGGCTGATGCCGCACGCCGCGCCCCCACTTCTGTACACGTGCTTCTGATTAGGGAAAAGACACACACGCCAGCACCCCACCCGCACCCGCACCCACAGCCGCCGTGAGACGTAATCAACGAAGCGTCGATGTCTTCGGGGTCAGATTGGTATTATCATTATCATTTTCATTGCGGGTTCTGCCAGCTATCATTTTTAAGTGTGGAATGGCCTTCATGTAAGTCGAGCAGCTAACAAACCATATTCCAATGTGGATAACAGCCAGCCAGCTGAACGCGGAAGTGCCTTCGAAAGGCGGCAGGCGGATAACAGAGAGGGAAATACATATAAGCAACAGGAAGGAGGAACAGCAGCAAGATCCAAATCCACCCACACAAACGCTTGCAGTTATTTTCAAGAGAGAGCTCTCTCTATTACTATCGCCCTCTCGCTCTTGCCATCTTTGAGTATTGTATGCTTATCATAAGCCCAGACACGAACCAGTTGCAGCTGTTTACTTATGCGTGCGCGATCGTCTGCTGACCACCCCCCCCTCTCCATCCCTTCCCCAACACAAACACATTTGAAGTGCGGGGACAAACAAAGAAGACAGATAAAGAGAGAGAGAGAGAGAGCACTTACTTACCGTCATTGTGATTTGATTAGAGATGTAGTAGCTCCATGCATCCGCTATGAATGTGTTGTAGTACATGTTTGAACCACTCACACGCAACAGTTCCAGGACATCCATTTATGTAGGTGTCGATATGGGTGATTGTGAGTGAGTTTGTGTATGTGTGTGTGTGTGTGTGCGTGTCCTGGCCAGCCCAGTCCTTGGATTGGTTCTGGCCGCGGCCTCGCTCGCAGCTATTCGATTTATTGTTGCTATTGTCGGTCGTCCGTCTAGTCGTGCCACTTATTCATAATATAACCGTATTCTTGATTCTCTATTGTGAACGCGGAAATATTCAATGCCCCACAAACACCCCGGCCACACAAACAACAGTTAGTGGTCGGGCGCGGGGGTGGCTGATTTGGGGGGTGAACGGAACAAATCTCAGCGTTTTGTTATTGTTGCTGTTGCTCTCTCTCTCCCACTTCCACGACGACGACGACAAAGACAGCTTCGGCCACCCCCCCTCACTATTTGGATGACTTTTTATTGTTTGTGCATTTATTTGTAATGCACGCGCCTCTCGCTTTTTTTACGCACCACACACACTCATGCACTGTGCCACCCACACCAATAAGGAATTCCGTTTTGTTACGAGAATCCAAAATCATACGGTGAAATTCGTTGTTTCTGTTTGCACTTTGACTTTCGCGTAATGAATTTTTTGGAAAAAGCACGTCCATAGGACTCGCTATGACAGACTTTTGGGTGGGGGGCAGTCTCTTTAATTTACTGAGTTAACCTAGATGACAATTTTTACCATCTACTAGTTTATAACTAAAAAAGCCAAATGCTAAACTCTAAAATATTTGTTATTGGTTCTAATAGGGTTGTTGAATATAAAAATGTATATATCGATGAATCGATATACAAACTTTTTTGATAATATATAATTTTGAACTGCCGAAAACATTAATATGGATATTATTGTGGCATATAATCATCATATAATTAAGGGAACTCCTCGTAAGAGCTCTTATCCTTTTGTTTCACGTCGTTAGATCAGACATAGCAGCGACTTTTCATTCTACCTATCGATTAAGAGGGTATATCGGTATTTTTGTGTGATAGGCGGAACACGTTTGGCGGCAACATACTTTTATTTAAAAAATAAACAATAAATAAAATGAGTTCATTTATTGTTAATCATATAATTTCAGTAGCTTTAATAGCAAAAAATTGGATTCTACTGCTACTCAAGGGTTCTGGTAGACTTTAAATATATTTTTAAATTTGTATTTTCTTTGACAAACTTCAATTGCAACACTGGAGAGTTCCTTCGATATTATTTGGCATCAGCTGTGAGGTGTTTGAATGTCGCATTGCGACACTGCAATAACAGTCTGGTGACACAACGCTCGTACACAGTGGGCGCCATCTGTTATTATTTTGAAAAGTCGCCAGCGCGCAGTCAGTATGGTATGCAGTCGAACATTAATCTGTGGCGCGTAATTAACTTTGCTTAAAATTGCACCGAGCCAAGGAGGCGTGAAGTGTAGCTGGTAAAAAAGGCAAGCCGGCGGTAATATTCAGTGATTAACAACTGTAAAATAACCATGCAGCCTCCCCCACTACACCTACACAAACCACCAGATAGAAGACATAGACAAAGACGAATCTGCACGCCTTATAAATATTTATGTGTGTTGATTTAAGGATTCGGTACACCACCCCCCCGTTCCCAATCACAGTGACGGTGAAATCCGAGACTGTGGACCACCAGACCATTCCGCTCAGATGGTTGAGAGGTTGAGGTCCGAAAATAACGTGCAACATCCAATAAAAAGCAGCAGCGGCGCTAATGCCAAGTGCATCAAAGAATTATCAGAGCATGCAGGACCAGAGGCAGAGGCATGCCTCGCCTCGGTCGTTGCATTAGCTGTAAACCAAGCTGCGTGGCGACAAAGACGCGTCGTTTGGGTGGTCAGCCCCCCCATCCGGCCACCACCCTCTATGTCCCGATACGGCCAGCAATTAAATATAAAGTAAAAAAAGCAATGCACTTAAGTTATGCACATTTCCTTTGTCCATGCACCGTTACGATTTCAAATCTCGCGCGAAAGTTAACAGTCGCTTTGCACAGTTCTTTAACAGTGTTATGTTAAGGCTCAAGCTGCTCTCTTTCTATCTCTCTCTCTCACGACCCTGGGATGCGCATTGTTGGAGCTATTGAAATCTGCCAGATTTACATAAAATTCTACACTGCTCTTTTCACACTCGGTTTTTATGACACTTCATGTCGAATCTAGTAGAATTATATGCGGTACAAGTTGTAATACAATACGTGTGCAAATAAAGCAAACGAAATACATTTCTTGGCTATTTCCAACCTATCGGTTCGGTTGTCTGAAAAAAAAAAGCATAATCTGGCGGGAAACCGCAGCACTGCCAGCACTGGTAGGCGACTACAAATAGCGTGGACTGGCTCGTAACGGGTTTCATTCCAAGTTCAGTGCAAGTCGTAGCGGTTCTTTTCCAATACGGAGCTTCCACTGTGTTGCGCGCATGCGTTTCTCTCTCTCCGCCAATTTGAAATCGTGAAAAATCCTTCTGCCATACCACCAACATCACTACAAACTCACACACACGCATACACGCAGACACTTCCATACGCAGCATCGACAATTCTGTCACTGCCAAGAAAAAGCAAAATTAATAAATAATCGCTGCCTGTGATTTGTTTACGTTTTTTTTTTCTTAATTTTTTGTATTGTGCGAGTGTGAACTCACGAATCCGTGCGGACAACTGCCTGGAAGTGAATATTAACAAGAAGGGTGTGGACAGACAGACAGACAAAAACGCAGGAACGCACGAAAAGACACACACACGCATACACACACACACGGGCAAGCAGACCGGCAAAAAGCAGCCAAAAAAGAGAAACAAAGAGAGTGCAAAAAATAGAAAAGGTCGCGCGGCGCCGGTTCTTTACCCCGAGGATAATCGAAACAAGCGAATCGGTAACAAGTCGGTAATTAAGCCGGAATCAAATTCATCAGATCATCAGCCAGGAGGAGAGCAGCCAGGAGCCACAAAGAAAGTAAGTGGAATTCCTTTTCAGCAGCGGGCCATGCCATGCCCAAAGATGGCCAAAACTACTCTCTCGCTCTCTCAGTCGTGTCCCCACACCCCACCACACCACACCACACCACACCGCTCCACCCTTTCGACATCTTGTGTAAATTAGACACAGAGAGGAGGCTTCGCTGCCGAGACTGCTCCATTTCCAGGTGTAAGCAGTAAGCAGTGTGTCTTGGACTGCTTTGCTTTGCCCTGATCTGCTCTTCTCCACTCTGCGCGCCTCTTGCAAGTCATAAAATCTATGGCAGTTGTCGGTTTGCTTCTCTGCGCCTCTTTTTGCGCCTGCTTCGCTTTACGGTTTCCAAACTCCCTCCCTCTGCTCTCTCTCTCTCTGCTTGTACGCTTTAGTGGCTCCCCCCAGAGGCAAGCTCCACCTTGCTTCGCTTCGAATGCGGATGGTGCGCTAGTGCCTAGTACTAGTGCTGCTGCCGCTGCTGCTGTTTGCTGTTGCTGTGGCATTGTCTTACGACGGCTCTGCCACTGCCACCTCACTGCCTCCGCAGTGCCGCTGATTTTTCCAACCGGCTTTTGGCTGGCTAATTGCCTTGACATTGGCATTCAATGCCTTTTGGCTCCCTCTCCCATCTCTTTCTGTCTCCTTCTCCTCGCAACTCTCCTTGCGCGCGCTCTCTGTGCTCTCTCTCTCTCTTTCGCTCTCGCTCGCTCGCTCGCTCTCTCGACTCGTTTCAATCATTCAAGTTCCAACTATAAACAGACATAAACACGCATTCACCTTGCCACCAGCCCGCTTCTGGCCCGCGCGACCCACCGTTGTCTTAATCTATGCCTGCTCCTCCTTCTCTTCTCTCTCTCTCTCTCTCTTTCTTTAACTGTTATTTTCTTCTTAAGTTTCTTTCTTTCGAGGCGGCGGCTGTTGTTGTTGCTGTTGCTATTTCTGCTGCTCTTGTTTATGTTTTCTCCTGTTTTCCTTTCTTTGTTCTACGCACACGAAATTTGGCTATGTGTGTGCGTGTGTATGTATACGCTATTCCTGTCAATCGTTCCCTGGATGCGCGCAGGGCGTGTGCTTTATTAGACAAAACAGAACAGAGCGCCGCCGACGCCCCGGCCGGCATTTTACCTCTGCTTCTGCCTCTGCACAGTGGGTTCAAATTGAAAGAATTGTAAGAAAACTTTTGATTCTGTTTCTGAGAGACTCGTATGTAAATGCTGAATAGACAACAAAGTTCGCCAGTTCGCTGAGCTGAGCTTTTGTCTACTGTGTGTAACAACAATTATTGCAATGTTGTAAATATTTTAGCAAATTATTGGGAAAATACAAACATTTTCCAATGGTAAAATTTTAATTAAATCTGCCTGTCTCTGTCGCCTGGTCCGGTCCTGGTGTTTCCTTTTGTATTGTGTGCGTTTTGTGTTTTTCAGCTTCATTGCCCATTCTTATGTCCTGTCCTGTTCCGCCCTTACCCTCCCCTGTCTCCTGCACTGGCACTGGCACTGCCCTGCCCTACCCCACCCCAACCCATCAAATGGGCAAATCAATAATTTTCAATGAGGATTTTGCATTTAACGCCCGCCGGACACAGGCGGCATCAATTAGTATGCCAGGAGCGGAATGCATATAAAGAGGGAGAGATACGATACTTACACACACATACATATAGACATATGTACATACAATATGCAGCCATATACAGAAACTGAGTCACGTCTCTTTATCCACCTCTTTCCGTGTCTGTCTCTTGTCCCTGTCTCTGTCTCGGTTCGTTCTTTTGATTCTTGATTATTTTTGGGCTCTCGTGTGGATTCGTCTTATGTGTGTGTGTGTGTGTGTGTTTGTGTGTGTGTGGCTGCGGGTGGAGAAGTGAAGTGTGGGGCAATCGAATGCTTCCGTTGCGCATCGCCGGAAATCAGGTACACTCTCAATGACACCCGCCGCACGCCGCCCTCCGCCCGCTCCCCCACCCTCCACCAATCTGCCATCTACCATCTCCATCTCGTCGTCACCACCTTCGCTCGCTTCCATGCAAACCCCGCCCTCCTCCACCCCAAAACTGTGCGCAAAATTTTGCTGCTGCCTGCCTGCTGCTGCTGAAGCCATTGTTTGCTGTGACGCAGCGTCTGCTCAAGACAAGTACACTGCGAGAAAAGAAAACAAGAAGAGAAGTGAAGGTTCTCAAAGCGCACTAGAAACATCTGATCTGCTCTCAGAAAGGTATTCCATATGAAAGGGTCTCAAAAAATGAAAACAATCTGGATCTAGATTCCAGACTGGTTGTATTTCCCATAATATTTCGAGATATTCGAGACCTATCGAATCGAATCGAATCGAATATTTTGTCCGTTCTGTTGTTTCTTTGATTGTCGTTTTTAGCCGGAAAGTGCAGTGGAGTGGCATCATATGGTGGCATTTACACCCACCCCCGTCTTTATCCGTCAGCACTCATCCCTTCCCTTATGTATAGTACATATGTGAGCGTATGTATATAAATATATCTATCTATATATCTGTATCTGTCATCAGTTGCATCTGCTGTCTGCTGCTGCTGCTGCTGTCTGCTGTCTCCTGTCCTTGAACGCACTTTATGCACAGCGTCGTTCCCCTTTTGTGGGGGCAGGGATGGGGTGGGGTGGGGTATGGATTGCCGTTTATCACGAGTCGCAACTATTTATATCCCGCTTATGAAAATGCATTCCTTTTAAGATTTAATATTTATATTTATTTTTATTTTTACATTTTTCTGTTGAACCAACAACAGAGTTCACATTTCACATTTCTTTGTTCGATTGCAAGTGCAGTCCTATCGCTCTTTTCTCCTCGAGTTTCTCTCCCCCTCCCCCTCCAACTCCTGCTCTCCGCTACCCTCCCTCCTCCTATCTGTGGCTGAGTCACGGGCGCCCAGACGTTGCTCCTTTCTTGCTGTTGTTGAGACTGGGTTTCGCTTTCACGCTGCTGTCCTGTGCTCTGCTGTCCTGCCCAGCCCAGTCCTCCACTTGCTGTTTCCATGATTCATGCCTCCTGCTGTTGCTTCGTTTCCTGCCACACACACACATATACACTTACACACTTACACTTATGGGCAATATATCGATGGCTCTTCGACTCGACGACTTCTTCCAGTTCTTCGCTTCTCCATTTGACATTATCAATGCAAATGCGTTGTCGGGGATACGGGAATACGGGCATACGGATTGGGGTTATATGTATGTACACATAGATTGTGCCCCGTATAAGGCGTGCATGTGGGGCGCCTCCTTTTCAAACAATTGATATGCTCCCTGGAACTGTGATTGGGTCTCCTCCGTCGATGGATGGGTTCAATGCACTCTCAGATCTTTCATATCATCGTCGATGTTTCCGTTCGACCGCCGATAAAAAATGCCAACCCATAAAGTGTATGGAAATATGGAAATAAACTGAAACTGAAACAGAAACAGAAATTATCACAAAAAAGAAATGTAAAAGAAGCAGCAGAAGGGAAAACTCTTCCTCTCTTTCTTCACAGATATCGCGAGGCGCACTTTAAGTGGCCTTTGTCGTTGGAGGGGGAGAAGGGGTGAAGGAGGTGGAGGATGAGAGGCGGCGATCAGTGGAAGGACGGGGGATACGGAGGGTGTCGCCGCAAACTCATTTTGGAGGCAGGCGGCGCATGCCACACACAGACACACACACACACACACACTAAGTGCTGGTTTCGGTTGATAAACTTGTTGCAGCCACAGGCAGAGTCTGGGGCAGAGGCAGAGCGTAGCAGAGCAGCCAAACAGCAACCAGATGCCAAAGATGCTTTTGGGTGAAGTGCGACTCCTCGAGACAGGAGTGCACCTCCAGCTCCAGCTCCATCTCCAGTGCCAGCTTCAGTGCCAGCTTCGGCACCACCTCCACTGGTATTCAACTGGTCCAGCTGGTTGTCAATGGAGACATAAACGCCATAAAATACAGGCCTGGGCATCGTCTTGGGCGCCCCCTAACTACCGTCAACTTTCCGCCGTACTCTCACACAGACGACAGACCAGCCGACAGCTTTCCGCCGGAGAGTAACGGCCAATGGAAATTTGAATTTGAATGGAAATAATAGAAGCAATAGAAGAGCAAGGATGTGGGGCGTGGGTCTGTCTGTGTCTATGAGGAAAATGAACCCCGAATCGATTCGATCGATTGCTGCCTCTTCACCTGATCTTTCCCTGCTCTTCCCCCTGCTCTTTTTCTCTTCATTCTTTGGTGGAACGAATCTCTTGAGAATGGTTATTATGTGCAATTCTCCTAGAAAATGGTAAGACAGAGAGACAGACGGAAGAAATCCAAAATGGAATTCAGAACCAGAGCTCCAATCCACTGAAATCCAAACCAATCCAATCCAATCCATGTTTGATCTCTGAAATGTCTGAATATCTGAACGAAATTGAATGACGAATGATTTAAGCGGGGGGAGAGCAGCTTCTCTCTTCCCTCTTCCATCTTCTCTCTTCTCTCTTACTTCATACCTTTTACCTCTCTTACTCTTACTGGTATTCTTCACTCATTTCGAATTCGAATTTAACTCATATCGAATCCATTCAATCTGGAAAGAATGCTGCCTGCCCCTAACCACCACACACCACCCCACCCCTCCTCTACCCAGCCACCACCCCTCATAACCATTCTTCTGCGTCTCCTTCGCGCCAGTGGGCTTTTTTTCAGAAAATCTATGCAGGCGACGGCGCTGCTATGCAATTTGCTTTGACTGGGGATCCTCCCCTCCACTACACTCCCCTCCCCTTCGCTACACTCCCCTCCACTCATAATATTTATGCGCATTGTTATTATGTATTGAAAATGCGAACAAATTATTAATGTGCATGCCATTCGAAAAGGGGTGGGGGGTGCGGGGTGGGTAGACGACTCTCCTCGACCGTGTGGATGGTTACCATTTTCCCCCATTTGACTTTCCCGCGCTATCAGCCTCTGCCTCTGCCTCTGCCTCGACCGCTGCTGGCTGTTGGCGTCCATATAATTGGCGCATAAATCATTTTACCAGCTTTGGCCAAGAGCAGAGCACGCTGCTCCGAGCCCGAGCAGCGGTAATTTCAGTGTTGCCACAACAACAGCAAGCGAGCGAGCAAGCGATCGATCGAAGACCGTTAACTGTTTTCAGTGCTTGAGATACATTTGTATCTACCCATTTGTAGATGGTTATTGTATCGGATCGGATCGGATCATCGGTATAGAGGGGAGGGGGAGGGGAGTGCTGCTGCTGCTGGTGCGTTCAATAAACCAAACATCAACTTAATTGTAGAGTTATCCCCCAACCCACCCAACCCAACCCAACCATCCATACCGATCCGATTCGACCCGACCGATCGCCCAACCAACCGACCAACCGACCACCCGACCCGCCTCCTCACCATAATCCCCGGATTGGAAAGAAAAACCCGAAACCGTTTTGTCTCTGTCTCTTCGTCTCTCATCTTTTCTTTTCGTTTGGTTTTTTTCGTGGCTTTCATTGATTTCTCTATTCGAAATCATTTCATTTCATTATTGATTTTGATTTTTTGATTACTTTTGGCCGTCGCTCAACTGTAAATTGCACGGCGGTTCGGTTCGGTACGGATCGGATCGGATCGGATCGCTGACCGACGATCGATCGATCGCGCCTACATCGTAACATTTTTGGGGATTCCGTTTGCCAGCAGCAGCAACCACCAAGCACCAAGCTCCAACTCCATCATCATTTCTAGCATCTTCATTTTCATCAACTTCAAAACTGATTTACATGACAAATGGAAAAAAAGCAGAGCTTCCAGCGAATACTTTCGAACAATAGCCAGACAGCAAGACAGCCAGACACTCAGCCAGCGGTGTTCTAACGGTTATCTATTTTTTTTTGGCAAACTTCCAAGCTACCAAAAATAGACATCAAAAGCAAAAGAGCAACAAAAACTTCGGTCCCACTGCGGCCCTAGAGATCTAGAGATGGCAAAACGAAGAGCACGAAAAGCTTTCAGCTACCGCGTCGCTCGGCGCCTGCTCTGGTCCTTGGTGGGAGTGGGTGCGAGCATATATTTATCGGGTCAGGCGCCCATCTCTAGTTTTCCCATCATCTTGTCTCCCTGTCTTCGACGTGTGTGTGTGTGTGTGTGTGTCTTTTGTCCCCCTCGAACTTTTACTTTTAAAGCTGCCCCTCGGGTCTTTGTCGCCTCTCGCTGTTTCTCTCTCTCTCTCTCTCTGCTTTGCTTCGGCTTGGCCACTGGGCGCCTTGGAAGCCGCCTCGAAATTGGTCGCGTAATAATTGATTACTGCACTTGTTTTGGCGCTTTCTAAAATGCAAAAAGAAAAGCTCTCCCTCCTCCCCTTCTCCGCTGACGTCGTTGTCAGCGATGGAGAGGGTAATTATAAAACAATTCGAAAGGTGACTCCCGCCCCATTGGATGGATGGATGACAACTGGATGACAAACGATCGCCAGTTAGAGCCAGAGCCGCCGCAGCAAAGCAGGGCAAAGCAGTTCATTTTAATGTTAATTGAGTTGTGCGGTTTCTGCGGCTGCTGCAGCTCTTTTAAGGCTTCATTATGGGGATGCATAACGATCTGCTGCAGTTATCTAAGCTGGCAATTGCCATAGAATCAATTCAAATCAGATCAGATCAGTTATAACCAAACAAAACAATGCCATGGCCTCTTGGCCATGGCCAGACTCCATTTCAGAGGTTTTGCGGCTTAAGGATCTCTAAAGGATTCTCGAAAGAGCGAAGAAGAATGGATCAGCTCTATGTTACCTCTCTCCCATGTTTCCTCTATCCCCCCTCCCCCCCATAGAGCATTTGTATGTAAATTCCGTTAACCGCAAAGAAAGTTGTTTTCTTTTGTTTTCATTTTTGCCACCGCAAAATGTTTTATAAATAACGAGCTCAAGGCAAAGTCTGTGCCTGCCTGTGCCTGCCTTGTCGCCTCAAGGGGTGGGGAGGGGGGATAGAGGTGAAAAATGCTCTTTGCATTTCACAATTGCACATCTCAAGTATCTGCAGCTCTCTGGCATCTCTCCATCATCATCAGTCTGTTGCGCCGCATTCTTGACATCCATAAAAAATCTGCAACACGACGATGCACACAATGCAACGCTTGAGAGCGCGTGCGCGCGTGCGTTCGTTCGTTTGCTTGCGGCGGCAGAACGCGCAGCAGCAGCAGGAGGGACGGCAACGGCGTCAGCAGGAGAGAAACAAGAAAGAAAGACGCTAGGTAAAGGCCCAATGCAAGCCGACGTTTGGATGCCCTGCCCTCGATTAGTTTTCAAATGTTTGGGCATTTTTCGCCCTACACTCGTCAACTCTTTATATGGGGGTGTGGCAACTGCCCTTTTCGATTAGGTGTGCCTACCCTCTCCTATCTCCTCCTTAAGGGTATCCCAAAATGAAGAAGAAACTGGATAAACAGAGACGTTGCAGCAGCAAGAAACCCAAAACCAGAGACCAGAGAGCAGAAAGCAGACATACAGCAGGTGCTTTGGACTGCTTTGGACTGCTTGCAACTCTGTCGATGTGTGCACAAAATGTTTCTATTCTGCTGTCAGAGGGGATCGCTCGCTCAAGCTTCAAGTCTGGACTAGAGGCAGAGCAAGAGCGAGAGAGAGAGAGAGAGAGAGAGAGGCCTGCTAATGTCTTGCTAGACCATTGTACGTTAGTGTGTGTGTATTTTTAGAACGCTGAGGCTTTTGTGTATGTGTGTGTGCTGCTCCATTTGCTGCATTACAGTAAAATATACCGTATGTTGCAACATATTTGTGCCTGAATCCTCCACAGTTGTTGCCAATGCTGTTTTGAAAAATCAGCGAAAGAATATCGTTGTACAAATGCTGCAACATCAGCACCGCACGCGTCCATTCATGTCTAAAGAAATTGCAAAAAAAAAAACAAGAGAAGACACAAGTCTTCCCACCAAAGCTTACCGCCAGCTTGGTTCCAAAAGATCTCTTCAATTCCAATACATTTTTCAATTATGCTTGACCATGACCTTGTGGGCTCTTTTGTCAAGCAGTTTGGTCAAGCAGTTTGACGTCACCTACTCTTCATACGCATACACAAGTAGATCAATGTATGTATGTATGTTGCAGTCAAGTGCATATGTATGTATGTATATCTATTGTGTGCTTGAGAGGTGCAAATAGTGTATCATCGTACTACTTTCAGCTGTGGGAGCATAAAAGGGGGTACATAAATCGAATCGAAAGCTCAACAGTTTTACCGCTGCAGCTGGAGCAGCTGCTGCTGCTGCTGCTGGAGCTTAGAGATCTGTGGTCGCATTGTTCCGAGTGCGACTGCGTTTATCAGTGGGGTACCGTTATCATTAACAAGCCAGCAACCAGCCACCAGCCGCCGCCTCAGTGGCAGTGGCAGCGGCAGCGGCATCGCACGCATGAGAGCGAAACACACGCAAAATAAAATCAGGTTGTTCGCCGGCCGACAGTGTGGTGGAGCGGTGAAAGGGGGGCGGGAGAGGCAACGGCGCTTTTGGTGAAAGGTGCGCTGGATGCGATAAAGCGCTTCCATCATATTTTACATTTTCGTAATTTGCTAAAAGCACACACACCACACACCACACACACACACACACATACCCAACCTGAGCACAATCTCACGCACATGTACTCGTTGTCGATGTCTCGCAGTTGTAGTGGTGTGTGCGTGTGCAATTTCATTTAATTAGATTGCGTTTTAATAATGCCACCACAAAAAAGGAGCAGAGAGAGAGAAGGAAAGATAGAGATAAACATACATACATATGTACATATATGATCAAACTAATGGGTGTATGTGTATGTGTGTGTGTGTGTTTGACTCTGATATTGATAGTGTAATTTAATTGATTTGCGAGCAGAGCAGCGCAGCGTAGCATAAGCAGAGGAACAGCAGCAGCAGCAGCAGAGTAACAGCTTCTTGACCAAGCAGTGTACAGTAGACGGAGAACGGACTGCTTGCATTTGTTCTGCTTGAGCTAAGAGAGACCTGCCTGCCAGACCATTTGCAGTAATTGGCGCTGATGCTTTTGCTGCGTCTGCCGCTGGTGCAACGGTGCATGGGCTAACTGTTTGTTTTGCCTTTCCTTCTTTCGTTCATTATCTCTCTCTCTCTCTCTCTCTCTCTGTCTCTCTATTTGAGTATCTCTCCTAATTGCTTGAGGACGTCTGCAGTCTCGGGTCTAACTGATTCTGTTGACAGCTGACGTGCCCGACTCTTTGCATAGCCCCCCTCTCTCCCTCCCTCCCTCCCTCTCTCTTTCTCCCAGGGTATTGCATGCATAATTAATTGTGATTTGTGTGGAAATCGTTTCTTAAGTGTCCAACAATTAATTTTCCAGCGAACATGTTCGAAATCGCATTTAACATGAAAATGAATTATGAAACGTTGAAGCGAAAAGGGGAGGGAAGGGGCTGGTGGAGGCTACTGACCCATGCACCTGGTCATCGATGGGTTAAAGCTGACGCAGCAGCGAACAGTCGAGGGATGGGGTGGGGTGGGGTGGGGTAGACGAATAAGAGACACTCGTAATGCGACAATCATTTTGTTTCGTTTTCGCTTACATTTTCGTTTTTGATGTTAATCTGGCATCTGCGATTTGCGCCTCTGTGCGGGGCCAACGCCCCGTGGGATGTCCATTTCGTTCCATTTTATTTATGTTTTTTTTTTTTGTTTTACCAGGAGCCAACGCCTAGAAATGGAAAAGGCAATGGTGGAGTCGCCGTCGCCAGTCACCAGTCACGATTTGTATCTCTCCCTTTTTGAGAAATTAGAATGCAAAATCCAACAGTCCGTCCGCCCACATCAACGCACACACACACGGACACACACACAGACAGACACACACACTCCTCGGTCCACACCTCGTTATGCCTTTTCTTTCCTTTACTTTCCTCTCCTTTTATATTATTTATTGCCTACGCCTGCCTGGGCCGCCATCTTTTATGGTAGTAGGTACTTTGTTTTTTTTTTGTTGCTGTTGTTGGTTTGTTCTGTTTTGTTCTTAATTTATGTTTAGCGTTACTTTTTGTGGCTTTATCGCAGCTGCGGCTGCTGACTCATCCGCCGTGGCGATTCATAAGCTCTGATTAGCAGGCACGCGTGCTGCTGCGTCACGCTAATGAGTTAGTTGTTGCTGCTGCACCTCTGCAATCATCTCGTGCCATCTCCTTTAGCCACACACACACACACTCACCTGGGATATACGCTCCTCGCCATTATTATCTGATGCCTCACTCCTGTGAGACTCGACACTCGCCAATCATCTAATGCCATCTCCTTTCGTCCTACACTCAGTCAATTGACTTCAGCGACGATCTTGTGTCATCTCCTCTGTAAATATGTTCGCTCTCCCTCTCTCTCCCTTGCCGATTACTTATGCCGATACACATATGCGTTTATCGATAGACAGCTGATTGAATTTGAATTCAAATTTGAATCTGCCGAAGCAACAGAACGAAAAGACAGAAAATACCGAGAAGGAGGTGCTGAAGCGGATCAGCGACATGTGTCGCCATGTAATGCAAATGTTATCTGCATTTCCTGTTGGACTGGAGCATGGATCGACATTGAAATGAATGGCAGGCAGGCAAGCGGGCAGGCAGCAGGCTGTAAGGCAGGCAAATCTCGATGCACTGGCAGTCGTCGGAGTCGTCGTCGCCTCCTCCCATTTGGCATGCATGGGGCACACATGGAAATGGCAGACGGGCTCTGTCTGACAGCCAGTCAAGACAACACATAAATCTTGCACGCACACTACTTACGGTTAAGCCAAGCCTGTCTCTCTCTCTCTCTCTCTCTTTCTATCTCTCCCTGCAGACCACTCCTCCCTCCCCTTAGTGGCAAAATGGCCATCAATCAAGTCGGTGGGGGGGAAACGGGGTAGGGATGGGGATGGGGATAGCTTTACATAATTAAACATATCGTAATCAATGTTTTCCCCTTTCTCCCGCACTCTTTGCAGGCACAGAGTATCAGCTCCGTCCGAAGAAGAGAGGACGACGGCCTAACCATGGCTCCCATAAGCACCATGAACGGCCAGGGCCTGGTCCAGGGTCAGGTCTGCGAGCTAGGCCACAGCAACGGGGACATCATATCACAGAACCAACAGAAGGGCTGGTGGACTATCGGGCTGATCAATGGCCAGCACAAGTACATGACTGCGGAGACCTTTGGCTTCAAGTTGAACGCCAACGGAGCCAGTCTGAAGAAGAAGCAGCTGTGGACCCTCGAACCCTCCAACACCGGTGAAAGTGAGTAACGAACGCTGACGATGACGATGACGCTGACGCAGGCTCCGATCGCATGCGTGCGATCCTTATCGATTATAGTAGCCTTATCGATGACAATCGACTCATAACACGCGTCGCTTATCTCCCCGGAGGAGATAAGTCCGCCAATTCCGACCGCTGCCAGAGTGATTTTTCTTTCACCATTTTGTCCCGCATTGCTGTTGCTTTTGCTTTTCGTTTGGGAGCAGCAAAGTGGCAACAACAATTTGCCTCCTGTCACTCGTGCCACTCGTGCCGCAGCTAGTAGCCAGTAGCCAGTAGCTGCTGCTCTCCCTCATTAGCTCGCCAGCTAGAAACCATTTGCTAGCCGTAATGACTAGCATCTTGGCCACAGTTATCGGTGGATTCTCTCGTATAGCCATGGGCTGAGATCATAGGATGGATGCCAGCTCCAGCTCTGCTGAGGGTATTTCAAAATCGGTTTCGTGTTGTCCGTTCAAGAAACACAACATAAATCATTTGGGGGCCCCACACCGCACCGCACCGCACCGCATTGGGACATTGGACATGGAGAAACAATTCCAGTTGCTGCACTAATTTGACGTGCTGCAGAAGAAAACAAAGCGCCTCACGAATTTGGCATCATTTATCAAGTTGCAGGCAGAAGAGAGCTCTGGAAATTGGATTTGGAATTGCATTTGGCTTTGGCTTTTGCTTTAGCCTTAGCCTTAGTCTGTGTGTGCCTCTGACTCTAGACTGTGGACTGTGATTGTGGACAGCAATTACAATTAAAGCCGGGATTGCAACTGGTTTTTTTTTGCTACTGCTACTGCTGTTGTTGTTGCTGTTGCTATTGCTGCTGGTCGTTGCCACTACTGGTCGTGGCAATTAATAAAGATTTTCTATAATGCCAGAGAGCCATAAGTCAGCTGGCATTCATTCGAACAGCATCCATTAAAATAGCTATCATCCAAATTGAAAATCTTTCTTAGCCGTGTTTGGGGATTGTGCAAATGGCTCAATAGATAATAGCATTCAAAATGAATGTACGCGTCTGGAAAGCGAGACAAATCGATGATATGCCATCGATAGATATGGCATGCCACCCAGAATATCCATGGATGGTGGCACATGCTGTGGCACTTGGTGGTTTTGTTTGTTCTAGCTCCGATAGAAGAGGTTAAGGGTCATCCATCCACTGTGGACAGCTGTGAAAAGCTGTCTCTGATCTTTTGTATTCGTCACGCACTCATTTCGGTTTTTGGTATTGTCTCTGTTGGCAGGTATTATCTACTTACGATCTCATCTGAACAAGTACCTATCGGTCGATCAGTTTGGCAACGTGCTGTGCGAGAGCGAGGAGCGAGACGCGGGCAGCCGTTTCCAGATCAGCATCAGCGAGGACGGCAGCGGCCGTTGGGCGCTGAAGAACGAGTCGCGTGGCTACTTTCTGGGCGGGACGCCCGACAAACTCGTCTGCACGGCCAAGACGCCCGGTGCCAGCGAGTTCTGGACGGTCCATTTGGCTGCACGGCCGCAGGTCAATCTGCGCTCGATCGGACGCAAGCGGTTCGCACATCTGTCCGAGTCGCAGGACGAGATCCATGTGGATGCCAATATACCCTGGGGCGAGGATACGCTCTTTACCCTGGAGTTCCGGGCCGATGAGGGCGGGCGCTATGCCCTCCACACGTGCAACAATAAGTGAGTAGCAATGGCCCATGCCACCTTGACTTGATCATTAATCTCCTCCCTCCCTCCCTTCCCCCTCTTCGTAGATATCTGAATGCCAATGGCAAGCTGCAGGTGGTGTGCAACGATGACTGCCTGTTCAGTGCCGAATATCACGGCGGACATTTGGCACTGCGCGACCGCCAGGGCCAGTACTTGTCGCCCATCGGTTCCAAGGCTGTGCTGAAGTCTCGCTCCTCGACGGTGACGCGCGACGAGCTCTTCTCGCTGGAGGACTCGCTGCCCCAGGCCTCGTTCATTGCGGGCCTCAATTTGCGCTACGTGAGCGTTAAGCAGGGCGTCGATGTGACCGCCAACCAGGATGAGGTGGGCGAGAACGAGACATTCCAGTTGGAGTACGATTGGTCGGCGCATCGCTGGGCCCTGCGCACGACACAGGACCGGTATTGGTGCCTCTCCGCCGGTGGCGGCATCCAGGCCACCGGCAATCGACGCTGCGCCGATGCCCTGTTCGAGCTGATTTGGCACGGCGATGGCTCTCTCTCGTTCCGGGCCAATAATGGCAAGTTTTTGGCCACCAAGCGTTCGGGCCATCTGTTTGCCACCTCCGAGTCCATTGAGGAGATAGCCAAGTTCTACTTTTACTTGATCAATCGGTGAGCATTGATGCCATTGATGATTGCTGATGATGATCCGAGTCTGGTGATCTGATCTTGCTGATGTGCTTTGTTTTGCAGGCCCATTCTGGTGCTGAAGTGCGAGCAGGGATTCGTCGGCTATCGCACGCCCGGCAACCTAAAGCTCGAGTGCAATAAGGCCACCTACGAGACCATCCTGGTGGAGCGCGCCCAGAAGGGGCTCGTCCATCTGAAGGCGCACAGCGGCAAGTACTGGCGCGTCGAGGGCGAGAGCATCTCGGTGGATGCCGAGGCGCCAAGCGATGGCTTCTTCTTGGAGTTGCGCGAGCCGACCAGGATCTGTATAAGGTTTGCTTGCAATCTCCTCTCTCCCCTGATGATTTCTAATGGCAGTTCTCCTCTTTTCTCTTCTCTAGGTCGCAGCAGGGCAAGTATTTGGGCGCAACCAAGAACGGAGCGTTCAAGTTGCTCGACGACGGCACCGACTCGGCCACCCAGTGGGAGTTCTAAGCAGACAGAGAGAGAGAGAGAGAGAGAGGGCGTGCTCCATTCAGGGCGCGCATCATCAGTATCACATTTCCAATCCCATGTGCCGAACGAAAGTCCAAACCGAGAAGCTGAGAAGTCGCACAAGAAATGGATTCTAATAAAGATTGCAATCACGAGAACGAGAACGAGAGTAGAGTGGAGTGGAGTGGAGTGGAAGGAGTGTCGAGGAGAAGGAAGAAAACTTCTATATATATACATATATATAAACACACACATATATATAAATTTAAAGATCTACGTATATATATACATATATATAGAGAGAGAGAGGGATTTTTTTTAAACAATCTATTTAGCTTTTTATACGTTTTTATACACAAACAAGAAAAACAAACAACAATAACAAATTTTTAGCGTAAACAAACAAAAAATACAAAGAAGAAAACAAAACTTTGGTCGCGAGTCCTTCCGTTCTATCAGAAATATCAGCCACTAAGCAAAAACAAAACTAAGCGAAACTTGAAACTCCAAATAAAAACGAAAAGGTCAAAAGACAATTAATTACATAATGGCTACGCAAAGCACATCATATATACACCTATATACATATACATACGAACATATATGTATCTATATATATATATATATATATATATATATATATTTGATTGGTCAAGCTTAAAGAAGAAATCGAAATGGGAGAAAATGAGATAAAAAAGGGAATGTAACCCCCGAAGATAAAAAAAATAAAAATGCGGGAAAGAAAGGAAGTTAAAAAATAAATCAACACATATTCCTATAAATTTATTTATATATTTATATTTATATATACATATTGATATGAGCAGTAGCACCCCCCGCCCCGCCCCGCCCCTACACTTACACCCCTACCTAAACCTATACCTATGCTTACATACATATGTATACCCTGCATACACACACATTCAAACCACGTCCACAACTACAACCACACACCCACAAAAACACTCTCAAGCAAGCAATTTTATTATGCAAAACAAAATTTGTAGTCACTAAGCAATCCATCAAAAATTAATCTGTAATAAAAGAAGAAACGATTAAAAAAAACACAAAAAATTTAAAAATAAATCTCCAATTTCTCTGGCAAAGGCATCATCATCATATCCCCCATATACATATACATATATATATACATACATACATCTATACATACATAGAGTGTACTACCCCCCCATATTGTATTAATTAGTCTTTTGTTATTTATTTGCGCCAATAATTTAGTAATTTTTTTTACGAAATTCCTTCGTTTATTATTTGCCTTTTTTGTTGCACTTCTTAAAACGTATCCAAAATGGAAAACTAATCCCAATTTAGTTGCTAAATCTTCAAATGGAAATGATGTATGATACATATGAAATATATACATATACGTACATTATATACTGCCAGATCGAGGACTAACATTCATTGATAAATTCCGAGGGGAGGAAGGAAGGCCATTGGGTGCATCTCCTTTGCGAGATCCACACTCTATAGTTGTACTTACTAAGCTGCCTAGACGAAGACTCTAATAGAGATTGAGGACTAAGTATAGGTAATACAGGGATATTATGCTCTAAATAGTTCTCAAAAATTCTTCAATTCATCGGGTGTTCTCCTCTCTGTCAGCAATTGTTCGTCGTTTTTGAATTTAGCAGTTGGTCTGTTCAGGAAAATACATATATCTATAGTTCGGCATACTCGGCATACTCTGCATTGAGTTTATTAGACTATTGCAGCCTTGAATTTTAACTATCTTAAAATAAATGTTTAAAATGTTTCTTTTAAACATTTGAATCTCATTTTGTATTTTGCCGCTCAACTGACAAGTGTGACCAGTATTTAATTTTTGAGATTGCGGTCACTCTAATAATCGAAATATCTCACCCCATTGGCAGTTTTTTTTTTCAAATAGAAACTTGCATTAATAAATTTTATTTATCTATTGCAATTTGTTACATTATTCATTAAATTAAATAAATGAGCGTGTGCCCATTCCCCGGTAATCAAATATCAATCACGGGTCTGCAAATGCTGGACCGTCTTTATTAAAACACCTCGATAACTCTGCTTTGAATGCCCACCACACCTTTCATTTGCGGAGTGTGACCAGGCGTACATACACTACGGTTACACTGCTTACAATTTGTTGCTGTTGAAAATTCAAACTGTTTGTGGAAGCAAGAATGAAGTCAAGCAGGAATTTATTCATTTTGATACTAGAGGAATCCATAAAATGGAATTAAAAGTTGTATCTCCACATTAATTATTCAAATGAATACATTATAAACTCTGCCCTATTTTGAAATTGATGTTTTCTGAGAAATTGACTGGATTTCTGCACTTTGCACATTTGTTGGTTCTGATTTTAATTGAATAACTGATGAAAACGCAGCCCTACTACCGATATACACTCTCGCAAGCGTGTCTGGGTTTCCTAATTGTTTGAATTCCTTGGAAAATGAAAGTTAATTAAACCAACTATTGATTTTAGTGTACGTACCGCATACAAGTATGTATATGGGACAGTTCCGACCCCGATTCCAATTCACTCAGTGGCTCAACTGGCCTGGCATTACGATGCATAATAATGCAATAAGCCCAGGAGCTGTAGGAGCCCGATTGACTAGCGGGCAAATGATTGGCTTCTTCATGCCACCTCCCACCTCCCAGCTCACCTCATCATGCGACAACTTCAGCTGCCACGTTACACAGAAATGGTGCCAACTGTCACAACAAGATGGAGCGGAGCTCACATGCACGGCTCAACCACACGGGCGGGCACACACGGTATTCCCAGTGATGTGGGGGGATAGATTGACGTGGCATACGAGGAGAGGAGAGGTGGGGTGGGCTGAGGCAAGGCGAGTCCTTCGTTGGCGTCCAACTGCCCCTGCCAGGCAATAATAATTCGCCAGTCATTGACAATGTCGGTGCCATAATGGCCCTCCACTGGCCCGGCTCAGCTGCTGCACTGCGTCGTCGTCGCATCGTCATCCTCGTTGACAAAAACAAAATGACAAAGGGCGCGGACTTGTACCCGATCGAGGACTCGCCCCGTACCCGTACCCGAATCCGCACCCGGACACCTACAATTGTCAGCGTCGTCTAAATGAATGAATTAAGTCAGCCATGTGACATAACTGCAATGGCCGCCCGGACTCGGTACGGTACACGACCTGTGGACCTGAAGTGAGAGCCACTGCCATCCTGCCACTCTGCCACACAGCCTGACGAGACCACAGGGCCACTGCCATGGTAGCATCGCCATCGCCACCGCCACCGACAACATCATTGCACATTTGCCACATTGTTTTGTTGTTGTCATTTCCATTCTTAATTCCGCCGAACAGTGGCACCAATCCATGAGTCACTAGCTACAAAACCGCTAAACAGCAAGTATGTTAGGGTGATCAGATATTAATATATGTATGTACATATGTATGCATGAATAGTCCAGAGTATATCCACGGAGCAGATTTACATTTTGCTCTCTCGGGAATGCCATATTTATTTATTTTGTTAGATGGAATTCCCGCTAGTCCATATATAGCTAAAAAAAAAAGCTCAAAGGAAGCCAAAAGGAAGATCTGGCAACACTGATCATAGCTAAATCTTCTGCCCTTGCCACGTGGCAGTTGTTACAAATTGTAAATACATATGTACATACATATAAAACATATGTATATATACATACATGCATGCACATGGAATTCCTGGGACCCACATGAAACTAAAACTGAATGCAGTTTTAGCCCACTGTGCGGCATTGTTATTGCTGTTGTGATTACGTATTGCACTCGGTGCACAATGGACAACGACGATGACAATGACGCCGGCCAAGTTATATGGCACACACGTAGGGCAACTCAACTCCAACAGACGCCCTTACCCACGCCCACGCCCACGCCAATGCCCAAACCCATCCCATTTCCATATCTTTGTCTCTGTCATTTTGCTCAGGCCCAAACGACTTGGCCCAGGACAATGCCGGAATGCAAATGGCACACGGACGTGGGCTGCTGCACAACACGGCGCGAAAATGTGTTTATATGGAGCAAGCGCTCGCCAAAGGACTTATGCAATCAGCGTGTGCAGCGCACCCACAACTTGCCTGGTAATTTGTGCCAGTGCAGAGACCGGTGCTCTCGGCCGGCCGCCAATTAAGCAACAAAAGGACCCAGGCTCAGGCCCACTCCCAGTCCCAGGTCCAGGTCCAAGCCCAGGCCCAGGCCCCGTGCCCATATCCTGGGTAGGCGCTGGCGCTTGGCTTGGGCGGCCATTAAAAAGAAGCGAATGGAGCGACGTTGCGAAATGTTTGTGATGAAACGAATGGCCACGGAGTCGGAGTCGGAGTCGGGTTCGTGTCTGGGTTTGGGTTTGGGTTTGGGTCTGGTCGCTTTTTTTTTGCTGTTAAAGTTTTCCCTCCTTGTTGCTGCTCATTTTGCAACAAACTTGCCAACAGCATCGGCAAACGGTTTGCCAAAGTCACAAACTTTATGGCTCCATTGCTTCACTGCATCTCCCGGCACTCCACTGCAAGGCACTTCGCACGGGTCCACCGCCACCGACGCCGCCATCTCAAGGCATTCAATTTCCTTTTGCATTTTTATTGTTTAACAAAATGTGTGGTGCGGACGGGACTACGCGAGGCAGCGTGTGGCAAGGGGATAGGGGAAAGGGGTCAGGGGCCAAGAGCCAAGAGCCAGGGATCTGGTTTGGTCTGGGCACCCAACAAGTGGATGGACCTGCCTACCAAACGACCAAACGGTGCTCGTTAGCGGTAATGGGTGGCTGGGCATGTGGATGGTCTAATTTGCAGAATTGCCATCTGAGGCGACTCCCACAAAAAAGTGCACACAATTTTCACTTAATTAGAAAATATAGTCCAACAAAAATGCACTCGGATTAAATGGTTTATTAAACGTCTGTCTGTCTGTGTATTTTGTAAATGTTCTGCAAAGTTTTTATGCAAAATGAAACAATCATGAATCCGGGCGTTCAGTCCTGTTCTCTTTCAGAACTATACTTTATTCATTTCTTCAGTCAAATATCGATGAATAGTACCAAAAAAAAGTATACCTATGTATCTATATGTATCTATATCTATGGTAAATGGTAATCGCCCAGCTCTAGCGAATGTTGTAGGTGCCAGTTCCAACGAACTGTCCATTGGGTCCGTTGTACTCGTAGGTCCACTTCAGGAACTGGCGAACGGCGTTCCAATCGAAGCGCTGCGAGAATTTGCCAACGATGACGGAGCCTGCGCATGCGTTCAGCTGGACGTTCAGATAGAAAATGGTGTGGCGGTAGTCGGGTGTGAAGTGATTGAAGTTGAGGGCAACAGGGCCAGTCGGGCGCATCACCAGCGACTCAAGGGCCGTGCAGATGGAGTGGATGGGGGCCTCGCGGTCTACGTCCAGTCTGAAGAATGCGTCGCGATTGAGCTCGGCCTGCTTGATCGTGTATAGATTGAACTCGGCTATCTGGCTGAACGAAGTGACGATCTGGTGGGGCTCCAGGTAGTCCAATACCGGGCGCTGCATCTCATGCATTTGCAAATACTGGAATCCAACGGCGGCATTCGCCCACTTGTGGGTAGCCTCCCAGGCCTCGGTGTCCTCTACACAGCCCACTGAGATCCGAAGCATGAACGGATATATAATGCCGCCGGGACGGAGAAACCGGTCTCGTGCTATAATCAAATCAGAAATCTTGCCCTGATACACAGCCATGTCGCTGTGAGAGGGATTAGCAGCTGTTCGGAGCAGGTCGATCGATGGACGGGGGTACTTACTTCATCCAAGAGCACAAAATCACATCGTACTGGGTTTCGGGCACTACCAAGTTACGAATATTGATGCCAATCACGGAAATGCGATCTTCCAATCCGTTTTTACGAATCACGCGACGAGCCAGACTCGCATTAGTGTACGTATCTATGGCCAGGACGTGTCGGGCTCCGGCCTGGATCGCAAGCATGGCGATTCCTCCATCGCCGCAGAAGAGATTCAAAACATTCTGCAAATGCGGTATAAATTTAACAATTTAACAATATCCACACATACACACATAAACTACACATACATACATACATAACCTCAGGGTCGAGTTCTTGGAATTCGACAGACCCAACAACAAAAAACAAACAAAAAAAAAGCACAGCAAAAAAAAACCGAAAAAAAAATGAGAAAGAGGAAGATTACCCACCGCGTTGCAGAAAATATTGGAATCCTCCATCATTGCGGCCCCAAAGAGCCGCTCGCGAAGGTAGTCGTTGCGGAGTTCGCGTATGTTTAGCTGACGATCCATTTTAATCAATTGAAATATATGTGTGTAAAATATACACTCGTGTTTCGTATCAAACGTACAAATGCAGTGCGCAAGTGCCGACGCGCGGTTCAGCCAGAAAACGAAAGAGCGACAGAAAGAGACAGAGAGTGTACCGCTCGTCGATCAGTTATCGTTCTGCTCGTGGTGAGTTTCGTTGAGCGACGGTTGTGTGGTGTGGTGGTGGTGGAATTGCAAGTGTACTGGTGTGGTGGCATGGTGAACGGACCACAGTCGGAAAAGTTGCAAACATGTGTAATAAATTGCCTGTCCGTTGCGTTGCTGAATTGAAACTGCCAATCCAATTAGTTGGGACTGTGCAAACAAGAGGCTGGTGCTGGGTGCTGGTGCTGGGTGCTGCGACTGGGCCACTCGCATGTTGCTGCCGGGCAATAAAAATGGACACACAGCAGAAACAACATGGCGCTGGCAGAAGGCAGCGATCCGGGACACCCCACCCGCACAGAAGCACAGAAGCACAGCACTCGCCAATGTACGGGCCAACCTGATGCCGGCCCGGCACCTTTCCCTCCCCTCTCCGTCCACCTACGGGGAGGAGTGCTCCCGCCCGGACACTGGACTAGGAATAACAGCATTTATTCTTCCTTCTGGTTGTACTCTTTGTGTCTTAACTATTTATGAGGTCGAGTTGTTTGTGCAGTTTGATTATTTTGCTGGCAGGGGCGGCAGACGGACCCCCGGCGACCTGTGACTCTTCATAATACAACGGTCGGGTTGACAATCCGGCAAGACGGAGTGTACACACACATACACACATTGAGTGGGGCGGAGCGGAGCGGTCAAGGGTGATCGCAGTGACGAGGGGTGGGCGGTAGTGCACACGTAGTGCAAGAAGTATGTATGTACATGTATGCAAAAGGCAGATCAAAATCCCTGCCTACGGATACTTTGTAACCTGTTATTCTTAATTCAGCTTCCAGACAATGCGACTCGCAAAGGGATCTCGAAGGAAGGATCTCACCTCAAGGAAACGGATGAAGTTAGAGGAAATGAGATTCATGTAAATATCAGCAAACAAGTTACATACATATAACTAATCCTCTCGACAATGCTCTCTTCCTGTAAAACCTTATAGGGCCTGGCATAACCAACAGACTCCTCGCTACTATCTCTCGCTACGTGCGGCTACAGGAATCTTCGCATAGACCATGGAAAGGAAAGAGTGCAGTTCAACCAGGCGACCTTTAAGGGGGCGAATAAGATCGAATACGGTTTCTGCCCAATTCGTTACTCCTGGGTATGTATGTTTAAAATCGAATTCTAACTGAATGCCGGAATGCATCAATTAAAAATTGCTTACTGCCCCCGTACAGAGAATGGAGGAGAGTGGCGGGAGATGCCACATGAACATGAAATGAAATTGATTTTATTTGTATAAACTGGAATTGTTTTTAACGAAATTCACTCCATTTTGTTGCTGCCAGAATCTGGTCTTTTATATACATAATATGTATGCAAACATCACAATAATCAAATAACACCAAAAGAGAGAGAGAGGGACAGCGAAAGAGGAAGACCACCTCGGTCATGAAATAATAATCGAGACAAAAACCGCAGACCAACATCAAAGAGGGAACGGACGAGGATGTACTGCCGGTGTTGCAGTCATTTCTGCTGCACAAGCATTTTATTGTGGCCATGGAAGGAGCCGTCGCTTCGTCCTCGTTCTCGTCCTCGCCACCGCCACCGCCCGTTAACAGTTATGTATGCAGCTGCTGGATGAAGAGACAGAGGAGCAAGATGAGGCGTTGCCAGCTTTAATTAAAAAGTTACCTAGCAAAAATGCTTTAGCTATTTTGCCTGGCAGCAACAGCAGCAGCAGCAGCAGCAACAGCAGCAGCAGCATCGCAGATGCCAGATCCCAGCAGCTCAACCAATCTCACCAAGCTGCCAGTCAATGGCAAATGCAGCAGCGGCTGTGGCTGTGGCTGTGGCTGTGCCATCAAAACTTTTCCCAGGGCTCACTCCAATCGGCGGAGCTGACTCCTGACTCCTGACTCCCGACACCCGACCTCCCATGCACTTGATTGCAGAGCTGGCGGTACCGCCAGCCAGCCAGGTATCGATATCCCGTGAAAACTTCAATTGACAGCCTGCGGCAGGTGGGTTAAAGGGAATGAATATACGAATACGTAGACGTAGACGTGAACGTGAACGTAAACGAATCGCACGGAATGTGACAGGATGCGATGTTGGCAGGCAGCAGCTGTTGTGTTGGTTGTGTCGCACAGCTTCTAATGCATTGGAGTGAAGCCTCCCAATGGGTCCCCCAGGAGCTGTCATTTCAAGCGAACGGCCAGCCGTCCCGGCCTCTGGGGTGCTATTTTTACCTTGGCAAATGATACTCAAGACGAAGGATTTTTTAATGATGTTACTTCCAGGAGAGCTCTCAAATCATTTGAATACAAATTGTTCGCCCTCTCACCTCTCACCTTCTGCCGACAATTGCAGGATTTCGTTTTGGGATTCATGAATTCTTTATCTCCTTCTTCGTGCTTTTCCAGCTGGCAAGTTGTGAAAGTGAAATGCGAGACATGTTCCTTGAGGCTGAAAGACAGGTGGATGCATGCAGGATGCCGGATTGTTGCAAAGAGGGCCGTCCATTGTCACTGAACCCAAAAGTTCTGCCAGTCTACCAGTCTACCAGTGCGGAATACACTATGCAGCAGGATGTTTCACCTATCTGGTCCTTGGCACGAAAGTAACTTTTGTTTGCAAGCTAATTCTTCATCGAAAAGATTTGTCAATTAAATATGTGATGTTCGTTGAATTTTACAGGGACGCCTAGTGCAACATTGTCATTTGTTGCACAGTGGACACACACACACACACACACACACTTCGATGTATCGAAGGCATTACAGGGCAATGGATAGGGGAATGGAATGTCAGGTCTGTCCTGTTTTCAGCCAGTTGACTGCCGCCGAGGAGCAGGACGGCAGCTATGCCAAGCGCATGCTGCAACACCAACACTGGACGGGATCCATCTCAATTAATTCATGAAACGCCACTGGGAGCAAGCAGAAACTTCAGGCTGGTGCTGTGCACTTATGGAACGTTCTTCGCTGAGCTCCAAAACAATTTAAGAATATGCGCACACCGCACGCCCTCATGCACTCATAGCTGCCAGTTCTCGCTTGAGTCCCGTCGTTCTTAAGAGCACTTTGTGGCGTCTGAATGGAATGTTTGGCTTGCCAGTCTCAAAGCTCCTCCTGAGACCAATTAAAACTACCGCTCGTCGACGGCCAATCAATTCGAGCAGCAACTGCCTCCATTGATAACTCCTCCATTGATAATGATTAATTATCCATGCTGGTGAAGAGTCCGCTAATTTATTGGTGCCCTGCACTGATGGCCTCACCTTAATCTCAAGAAGTGCGCGAAATGGAGTGTCCCACAATGGAATGGACCACGATCAACGAAGTTGCGTAAGTGCACTGATATCACACCTGATCGATTGGCTGCCACATCTTCTCTCTGTTCCTTTCCAGCACCCAAATCATAATCACATTCAATTCATCTGGCATCTGCGCCAGCAGATGGAGAGCACTTTGGAAAGTATACGGGTCCTTGTAGATGCCGAGCATCACTGCACTATGGCTGTGCCGTGGTGCCCACAAGGTGGTTCCTCTACTACGCTACTACGCTACTACGCTACTACGCTACGCTTTCACGGCTTCCACCTCATCTGGGTGGAGCTAGTCTTGGAAGAGCGACAGTAGTATACCAGTACCAGTAGTATACCAGTATACCATCAGCCTATGTCCGCACTACCGACAGATCAAGGAACAGACCTTTAAGCTCCTCCTGTAGAGCCTGCAGCGAGGCCTTCAAGAAAAGTCCTAACCACAGATTGACACAAATGGGGACAGCTATCTCTGTGGTCCTGCCCTGAAGGTGCATGATGTGATCTTGCCCAGCGAATCTGAGTGCTGTTAGTACTATCAGTATATAAGTATGAAATTACTCACTCGTCCATAACTTTGTTACTCTGTTCTTCAAATTACATTTATTTATACAAACAAGATGGATAATAATGGACACAATAATGGATTCCTCCGATTCCTAGATACTCCTTTTAGGGTGGTTAAGAGTAGTGTGCGCCTTCCTCACAAACTCACGGGAGAAGCGTATGCCACAATCTTTGCAGGGAAAGGCCCCTGGCCTGGCATGAGTCCTGCAAGATAGAACAAATTCAGTCTCCAAATTTAGTCTCCAAGCTCTGAACCCCCCCCACCCCTCTCACTTTTCATGACGGATGGTGTTTCCTTTAGTTGAAAACTTTTGGCAGCATTGTGAACACATGAATGGCTTCTCAGCATGCCTATGTCGCATATGGAGAGCAAGCGCAGAGGGATTTCCCACGATTTGGTTGCAAAGTCTAGAGGAAATTGTGGTTCGATTATTGAATAAGTTTGAGCATTTGAGTTTCGGTTGATCCTTACTCGCATTTCTTGATTGTGCAGCTTCGTCGCATGTGGGTTCTATCGCGCAAAGAATTTCCCTCGGCGAGTTGGGCATCATTGCGACGGGCTCGTCTGGATCTGATGGTTCGCATTGAGCGAGTGATTCGGCCGGATCCGATGGTTCGCATTGAGCGAGTGATTCGGCCGGATCCGATGGTTCGCATTGAGCGAGTGATTCGGCCGGATCCGATGGTTCGCATTGAGCGAGTGATTCGGCCGGATCCGATGGTTCGCATTGAGCGAGTGATTCGGCCGGATCCGATGGTTCGAGTTGAGCGAGTTGAGCCAGTTTCTTGAGTGGATCGGGTGGATCCGATGGTTCGAGTTGAGCGAGGGATTCGGCTGGATCGGATGGTTCGAGTGGATGTGGAGGGGGCGTTCTCATCCAAGTTCCCAGGTTCCCTGGTATCCATGCTGTTGCTAGTGTGTCCTGCAGCCGTTTGCAGACTCCTAATAAGCAAATCAGCCACCTGCGCAGTCTCATAAGAATCTGTTTCTTGAAAATCAGTTCTTCCTCTTAGCTCCTGGGCCAGGCCACTATTCAAGGGGTCCCGCGGGGCACCCTGCGCTGCTTCATCTGAGTCTGAATCATTTTCTTGCAATGCCGCACGACGTCGCTGCAAGTTCTCCTGATTCTTGATGAAGCGTGCTCGGAATTCGTCTGCGCGGCTTAAATATGCTTCACACGAGGCACATATGCAGCTGGGTAGCTCCGGATCATTTTCCACCTGCATTTCCAGTTGGGGGCATTGAGGGGATTTTAATTCATATTTTACCCACTTATTAGATTGAACTTACCGGGCAGTTAGTCACCAATTTGATGTTCGTCAACAGTTTGGCGTTCATCTTGTGGAACAGATTCCTGCCTTTGGGGAAGTAGATGTCCCAGCCACAAGATCGGCACTTCTTGTTCATCTTGATGAATTTAAAATATACTTATGCTTTACTCAGAGTAGAATACAAATTGTGCGCATGCGCAAAATAAACTGAACCGACACACAACCGACAACTCATACACACATGTATGTATGTTGATGTATCGATAACTCTATATCGCCGATACCGCCGCGCGAAACTGCACATTTATTTTGTAATTACCCAATTATGTTAGTATTAGTTCTGAAAAATGATCGAATGGCTTGGTGCACATTTCGCAGTTTCCCGCGGCGATATTATCGATAGAGACATCGATAAATCAACATACATACATGGGTGTAAAACTTCAGGTTGTGAGTTGTCGGTTGTGTGACAGTTCAGTTTATTTTGCGCATGCGAACAATTTGTATTATTTTATTTGTATATATTTTAAATTAATCAAGATGAACAGTAAGTGCCGATCTTGTGGCTGTGACATCTACTTCCCCAAAGGCAGGAATCTGTTCCACAAGATGAACGCCAAACTATTGACGACCATCAAATTGGTGACTAACTGCCCGGTAAGTTCAATCTAAAAGGTGGGTAAAATATGATTTAATTTCCCCTCAATGCCCCCCAACTGGAAATGCAGGTGGAAAATGATCCGGAGCTACCCAGCTGCATATGTGCCTCGTGTGAAGCATATTTAAACCGCGCAGACAAATTCCGAGCACGATTCATCAAGAATCAGGAGAACTTGCAGCGACGTCGTGCGGCATTGCAAGAAAATGATTCAGATTCAGACTCAGATGAAGCAGCGCAGGGTGCCCCGCGGGACCCCTTGAATAGTGGTCTGGCCCAGGAGCTAGGAGGAAGAACTGATTTTCAAGAAACAGATTTGCTGATTAGGAGTCTGCAAACGGCTGCAGGACACACTAGCAACAGCATGGATACCAGGGAACCTGGGAACTTGGATGAGAACGCCCCCTCCACATCCACTCGAACCATCGGATCCGACCGAATCACTCGCTCAATGCGAACCATCGGATCCGGCCGAATCACTCGCTCAATGCGAACCATCGGATCCACCCGATCCACTCAAGAAACTGGCTCAACTCGCTCAACTCGAACCATCGGATCCGGCCGAATCACTCGCTCAATGCGAACCATCGGATCCGGCCGAATCACTCGCTCAATGCGAACCATCGGATCCGGCCGAATCACTCGCTCAATGCGAACCATCGGATCCGGCCGAATCACTCGCTCAATGCGAACCATCGGATCCGGCCGAATCACTCGCTCAATGCGAACCATCGGATCCGGCCGAATCACTCGCTCAATGCGAACCATCAGATCCAGACGAGCCCGTCGCAATGATGCCCAACTCGCCGAGGGAAATTCTTTGCGCGATAGAACCCACATGCGACGAAGCTGCACAATCAAGAAATGCGAGTAAGGATCAACCGAAACTCAAATGCTCAAACTTATTCAATAATCGAACCACAATTTCCTCTAGACTTTGCAACCAAATCGTGGGAAATCCCTCTGCGCTTGCTCTCCATATGCGACATAGGCATGCTGAGAAGCCATTCATGTGTTCACAATGCTGCCAAAAGTTTTCAACTAAAGGAAACACCATCCGTCATGAAAAGTGAGAGGGGTGGGGGGGGTTCAGAGCTTGGAGACTAAATTTGGAGACTGAATTTGTTCTATCTTGCAGGACTCATGCCAGGCCAGGGGCCTTTCCCTGCAAAGATTGTGGCATACGCTTCTCCCGTGAGTTTGTGAGGAAGGCGCACACTACTCTTAACCACCCTAAAAGGAGTATCTAGGAATCGGAGGAATCCATTATTGTGTCCATTATTATCCATCTTGTTTGTATAAATAAATGTAATTTGAAGAACAGAGTAACAAAGTTATGGACGAGTGAGTAATTTCATACTTATATACTGATAGTACTAACAGCACTCAGATTCGCTGGGCAAGATCACATCATGCACCTTCAGGGCAGGACCACAGAGATAGCTGTCCCCATTTGTGTCAATCTGTGGTTAGGACTTTTCTTGAAGGCCTCGCTGCAGGCTCTACAGGAGGAGCTTAAAGGTCTGTTCCTTGATCTGTCGGTAGTGCGGACATAGGCTGATGGTATACTGGTATACTACTGGTACTGGTATACTACTGTCGCTCTTCCAAGACTAGCTCCACCCAGATGAGGTGGAAGCCGTGAAAGCGTAGCGTAGTAGCGTAGTAGCGTAGTAGAGGAACCACCTTGTGGGCACCACGGCACAGCCATAGTGCAGTGATGCTCGGCATCTACAAGGACCCGTATACTTTCCAAAGTGCTCTCCATCTGCTGGCGCAGATGCCAGATGAATTGAATGTGATTATGATTTGGGTGCTTGGATAGCTTGGCTGGAAAGGAACAGAGAGAAGATGTGGCAGCCAATCGATCAGGTGTGTTATCAGTGCAACTTCGTTCGTCGTGGCGTATCCACGATCGTCCCGTGACTGTGGGACGTGGGCTGTAAAACGCTCTGTGACCGACCAGCGCTCATCCTTAGCAGAAATACTCATGCATCATATGTGTGTACAAATGTACATATGTATGTATGTACATATGTATAAGCTCTGGGGTTTGTTTGTACCGTTTATGTTTGCCATTAATCAGACATATCCATTTACATGTGATGAACTTTATCCCTTAACCTGTTTACATGTAAATTACCTGCTGCTCATTTTACGAGTATTTTACAAGGGTACACACACGCACACACACACACACACACACAACCAGGGCAATGCAGTGGCACAGACACTTGCCCATCCGCCCACTCACCCACTGAGTGACATGTGGACAGTGCACAGGAATTTGCTGGGTTGCATGAATAATTGAGGCTCTGACAATGCAAGCATTGCAATGCATTTTTCATATTTGCATTTACCTGACACGCACTGTGGTGGTGTGGGATGGGGTGGGGTGGGGTGGGGTGGCTGAGGGGAGGGAGTTACTGGGGCAGAAGACTCAGACATGGCACACTTGCGGTTTAAATATTATTAAGCATATGCAATTGCCGTTACATCCTTGTAATTGCCAAAATAATGGAAATTATGCGTATGAGAAAGTCAAACACGAGCACACACGGGGGCACACACACACATACACGAACGCGTGGCACAAGAACCACCACCACCCCGCCACCCGCCACCCGGACAGACAGTTAATTGAGCTGTTGGCTGGCTTACAATTCAAATTGTAGGCATTGCTGTGGCTGTTGCCTGTTGGCTGTTGCCTGTTGTAGTCGTAGTTGAAGTTGTTGCTGTCATTAATGCGAGTGTCGGCACTTTCGCACGCAGGCAGCATCTCCTGCAGTCTCCCCCCCCTTCCCTCTCTCTCTCTCCCGCTAAAGTTTTCGGGTAAACACATTCATAAAGCAAATATGCCAGCACAATCCACACCTCCACCCTCGCATACCACACACGCTTACACGCTTTACACGCTCACAGGCCGAAGCTATGTGGAAGTGAAGGTGAGGCGTCCGAAGAGTTATCCAAGCCTGGCTGCCACAGCCAGGAACTGGCCCAGCACCCCATCTCGAATGTATAGCTCGAACGAACGGATACACGCCGCCATTCCATTCCAATGATGCCCCTGTGTGTCGATGGCATCAGACATATGCTAAACGAGTGCTGAGCTGAGCCGAGCACCAAGCACCGAGCACCGAGCACCGAAGCTGGAGCCGAAGCTCCTTTGCTGGCGTATAAAAGCCGTTGCCTGGCCCGCCATCATCAGCATTCTGCGTTCGGTTGGCGTAGGACGCGCACAACTCTCTGGCCAAAGCCCAAAGCCAAAGCCAAAGCCGAAGCCGAAGCCAAAGCGGAGACCGCACCACACCGAGAAGACGCGTTTTGAAAAAGCGCGCGCAAAAGCGAAGGCGAAAACGCGAAGGAAGAAGAAACGAAAACAAAATAGCCAACGACAAAAGTCGCGCGCGATTCGTAAGCTGTTTACTTTGCTATTATAAATCCGGCGAGCGCTTTCTTTGTGTTTGTGTTGATGTTGGTAATTCCTGTGAGTTCCTCCGCCCGCCTCCTGCCCCCCCATACACTCCCACTCTGCCACTTTCCACTTTCCTTGTTTTTTGCTCCTTTTTTTTGTAGTTGTTCAAACAGTGCATAAAGTAGACGACGAACAAGAAATAACAGGAACAGAAAATAACCAAAACAAACAACTAAATTTGCAAAACGGATGTGTAAGCGAAAAGTGTTGCATTTCCGTCGCAAGTCGCGCGCGACTTTACCACCTCGCTCCCTTGTCGGTAACTACATATACATATACATACATATGTATCTCTATTGCAGCAACAGTAACGGTAACGATAACGGTAACAGTTACAGTAACAGTTACAGTATCTTGTGGCCACAATAAAATGGCCTCAGGTGCTGCCACAACACATTGCCCTTCCTTCCTTCCTGTCCTCCGAAAAGGGCGCCTGCAAAGGCAGGACTTGAAAAGAGTGGGATGCCATATTCTGATGTTCCTAAGAGGGTGTGCCTCATAAAAAAGAGGAGACCATTCCTAAAATTGCATAATAAAATCACTCAACTGATGATTTAGTGCAGTTCGTGATATCAATGTAAAAGTCTGCATTATCAGCCACAATTTAGCCCCACTTACCACCAGCTCATCAAAAATAATTATGTTCCCCAGAAGGGACACCTGCGCCTCCCATTACATTCATGCGGCGTCCGTTATACTGTCGGTCCTTCGAAATCGTCTTTCCCTATCTTTAAAACCATTTGAAATTAGTGAAAAAACAAGGACAAGTATCTACATTTGTGATGTGAAATCTGACAAATACAATTTAAGCCCAAAATAGAACAAAAAAATAGTGTGCAAATATTTTTTAAAAATATTTCAAATGGTGTTCAAGGAAAAACAGAATTAGGTGTGCACATAGTATGTATATACTATATAGATATCTATTTTGTAGATCGAATTATTTGTTGCATGAACCGTTTAGAGTTTTGTTCTTTCCGTCAGATTATTTCTGACTTTTCCTCGAACTCTAGTCTAACCTAACCTATCTTTCCTGCATGTCCGCGATCGGATCGGTTTAACGAGTCGCGCGTCATGCGGCAGCGCCCCTCGGTATTGCCTGGGTTCCGCGCGTAACAGCCTTTTGCTGGTGTCGCTTGGGCCACTTGATAGAACTCCATGCCACATTGAAAGGCACCGACTTGACTTTAGGAATTTTCCACAATTACTTTTATCCATACTTCATAGATCAAGTGCAATATATGAGATTGAGACTCAGCGGTGGCCTCTCTCATACAGCAGTATTACCCGGGAGCTAGTGAGGTTGCTAGCAGTTCGAGGTGCTAGCAGTTCCTTTGGCGTCCTCTTGGAGGCATCTTCCAGTGATGCCCAGTCCGTGCGTTCCACAGAAGAAGATTTTACTGGAAAGCACATTAACCCTATTTTGCAGCGTTTCACCACTTGGAGACGAACTAATCAAAATGGAAATTGCATTCTCCATGACGGAGATAAAACACAATCAGAACCGAACCAAAGGACGCAAACGCAAACGAAAAAAGAGAAGAGAAGAGAAGAAAGAAGAAACTCCAAGTTTTTCTTTGAACAAATTTAAGTAGATACTTTGTAAAGTATTTCTGCGTGTGGCGCAGGGCTAGAAACTTTTGGCACAAAGCGCTTGAAATTTCATTTCAATTCGTTTCCAATTTGGTCTAACCCACCGCAAGGGTGGCGGTACCTAACGGTACTCAGCGGTGGACAGAGTTAATGGCTTAACTCGTGCCATGCCCCACGGCCCCACGGCTAGACGGATTGCGGGTGGGAGGGACTACCCCGATCCCTTGGAATTCAACGATTCAACTTTTTTCTGTTGATGATCGGAATGGATGGATTGTGGATGCCTCCTGCCACAAGAAGTACTTCACATTATCCAAACATTCTTCTATGAGGCTCAAACAGCTGTGGCATTTCTCGTAAATTCATGAAATTCTTGTTGTTACTTTGAACACACTCTGTCGAAATATGCATATGTAGGCCTTAATTCCTCGAAATGACATTTAATTTAAATTTGTCTTTAAATACAATGTATTATGGGGTGCTATCAAGACAGATCTTCGGCTATAGTCAAGAGTCTCTGATCCGCATACACTCCATAAGTGATCTGAAGAAGACTCCCTCCACTTATGAGTCCGTTACTCTTTGAGTCTTTGGGTTACATCAAGTATCTGAAAAGGTCTTCAATAATAATGCACCGATTATGACTTTCTGAAATGTTTTCATTCAAAGATATATGTACACACATATGTATGTATGTATGTATTTAATGGTGATTTCATTATAATTTCCCCACCCTACCGAAAAGTTGAAAAGTTCGTTGTGTAAGAGAGCCGCAAACTGATTAATGCAATTTATGCCTGACAAATCTACCGTAATGTACCCCAATTTCCAACTCTCTCTTGCAACCCCCCCAAAGAGGGGTGTAGCTGGGGGGACTTTCTCTCTGTCTGTCTGTGGCTGTGGCTGTGTCTGTGTCTGTGTGCCTGTCGAGCGAAAGTGAGTTTTTGTGGCGGTGGCTGTGGCTGTGGCTGTCATTGTCGTCGGCGTTGTCACACGTAGGGGCTCTGATGCTGGCACGTTGAAAACTTTTTCGGCATAAGTTGACAGCTCTGTACGAGAGCGGCCTCTGTGTCTGTGTGTGTGTCTGTGTGTGTGTGTGGCATGTCGTAAAACGAGACGGCGCTGCAAAGTATGCCACACAAAATTCTTAATGCAGTCGAGGCCGAAAAATTTGCCAACGGCCACAGCCAGTAGCAGCAGCAGCAGCAGCGGCAGCAGCAGCGGCAGCAGAAGGCAATGAAACTTTGATGAAACCCACCATCGCCATCGCCATCGCCATCGTCATCTCGCTTCAGTATCCATATCCATGACCCCTCCGCCATTTCGCGCCTCTCCTCTTTCACGCCCTGAATTCTGACAAATAAATTTATCATGTCAATACAAAGGACGTGTAAACATTTATTATGTACTTAAAATCGGATTGTTGTCGTTGTTGTTGCCGCTCGAATGTGTCGATTGTCGATTGTCTGATTTAAATGCAAATTGTACTTGGAATTAGTTTTATTTTGTTCCTGTTGACTGATTTGTTAGCCAAACAAATGCTAAAACGTCAGCTACTTTGCCGCAATTTCAGCAATTTCCGGGCGATAGACGATAGACGATTGAGGACAAACCGGAGATTACCCATAAGGAAGAGCAGAGCCGATCCATTCGAAATGCCGCTGCAACAAGGCGCTTGCCATCAGCGGCGCCGTCATTTGCATGACACAGAGAAGCTGCAACAGAAAGGCAAGCTGCAACAAGTACAGTTGCCGCCAATGGAGCCAGTGATGCTGCTGCTCCTGATGCTGACGCTGCTGACACGACCCCTGAGCGCCTTCTCGAACCGTAAGTAGAACACCACAAGTAATTTCAATAAAATTCAGATATAGGATACGACTATCATCGTTGAGGGTATTCCAGTGTTGCTGTTATTCCCTTGGGGATTATTGATAAGCTCTGAGTGAAGCCATTCGAAGGATACACAGTCACGATCCCAGGGACGATCTACTCTGGAGAGCCTCTCCATCTGTGGCCCGCATCTTCGGTTCGTTGTTTGCCATCTTGTTTATAGTCTGTCCCCCTGTCCGTCCATGTGTGTGTGTTTTGTTGATGGGCAATCGAGTATGTGTCTAATACCTACACTGTATACAAATGTACATATGTATGTACATATGTGGAAGCATGCGTAGGGCATTAAGTTATCAAGTGGAGCAATGGCAATGCCGTCGCCGTCGCCATCGCCAAGGATGGCGGATTTGTGGACAGTTCCCTCGACTGTAACATATTTGTTTGTTTCCTTGCTACAAGCATTAAAATTCTGGCTGCTGGCACAAGCACACTCACATTTACCGGCAACGGCAACGTCACCGGCACCATCACTCCCACATCCCCCATGAAGGTAAGGAGGGGCTAAGGCTGAGACAGAGTCTCAGATCACGGGGTCTGGGTTCTGGGGTCTGGGTCTCGGTGGCTTCCTCATAAAGTTCATGGCTTGGTGGCTTCTCCTGAACACGGACGACGCCTTGGCAGTCAACAGAACAGAACGGAACGAAACGAAACGGAACGGAACAGAGCCGAACGAGGGAGGACAACAGAAGCGTGCATTAAAAATCAATAGAAGTTACAAATGTATCCTTCCATTGGGCAAAAAGGGCAAAACATTTGTGGCGCCATTTGTGCGCTGACAGGCTGACTGGCTGGCTGGCTGTGCAGGAGGGCGTTTAGCAGGGGGAATCCTGAGCAGGTGTGCGAGTGTGTTGGTGTTGCTCCAGACTCTGAATGCCATCGGAATAAGCGTACTGAGATGGAGATTGAGTTGCAGTGGATAGAGGATGGATAATAGATGACTGGCTGATCAGTGATCGTGAATACTCAACTGAAGGATATCTATTATAGTGTGATTGCTGAAGGGCTCTCTGAAAGGCCACACATACCACACTCGATGGGATGGCAACAAGTCCTTATCGATGCTCAAGTTATGCCAGCAAATTTGATAACAGTTCGTTGGACTCTTCGTTCGCTCGAGGACACCAGCAAAGAGCAAAGAGCAGAGAGCAGAGAGCATTCAGGAATCAAATCATAAAAAAAGAGCACAAATTCCACAAGGTCCATCAGGACCATTACTCCACATTTGGAGCTAATATATGTATGTACGAGTGTGTCCGCATGCTCAGCCAGGATATATATACATACATATGTATAGCTCTGTATTTGGGTATGCCATATGTGCCATAGACAGTCAATAAAACAAAATTTAAATGCGAACCGTAAACATTCGAATAAGGAAAAATAATTTGCCATCTTTTGTTGTCCTGTTCATTCTTTTTTCTCCATTTGCTTTCCATTCTTTTCGCTCCTTGGCGTCCAATGCGACGAGCTGTGTACCTTGGGTGGGTTCCTGGGGCGTATGAAGGGGGTAGCAGGGTGGGAGTGCCAGAGCGGACCCAAATCCGACATAAGTGTCTGATTAGTGCAAGGGCCCCTCAACTATGAAGTTTACCTTCGACGGGGGAGCCCCATAAATCCATAAGAACTAACGGAACTCGAATTAAGTGGAATGAGGAACGGAAACGAATCACTTTTCCGTTTTTTCTTTGCATTTTCCGATTGGCAGGCGGCTCAAGTGGGCTTTGCCCCTTCGCTGGATGGCTGGGTGTCCCCTTACGCTGTCTCTCACTCTCCGTTCCGTTCCAGCTCCTGCTCCTACTCCAGGTCCGGCTTCCTGCTTAGTGGCCGGGACCATGTGTTGCCACAAGCAATTCAATTTACTTAATCCAGTGGACAGTTCCAGCTCCAGGCTCCAGGCGGCTCCTGGTGCTACCTCCACTCCGTGTTTATGGGCCACCGCAACAGACAGCTGGATATGCCGGTTAGGCGTACAAATTATCCGGAATCGGATATCGGTGCTTCCCTCTTATTCCGTTGCCAAGGCTGTCTGACAATCTGCCACGATTCTACAATCAACCCAAGCCATTGGTATACCTTGCTTTGGGATGATCTTCTTCGACAGACTCTACTTAGGATCAGATTTGAACGCATCATAGTTCTGTCTATATATACATATCTGAACAGTTTAAACTTTACCATCCTGTACTCTGACGATAACTTTTGTGGTTTCTAAATAAGAACTTAAGAATTCTGATCGGAAGAGGTCGAATGTTTTAGGCTAGAATCCCGATACCTGTGATCCTTCTAGGGTATTTAAAGGTTTCATACGTTCCTTCACCTGACCCGCTGGCTGGTCTCTGACCTGACCCCTCCTGACCTGCTAGCTCTGCGGGCAAGTGCTGGTCTGTCCTCGTCTGTCCTCGTCTGTTCTGTTCTGTGTTTATTTAATTCGCGTAAATTTTTATTAATTTTAATTGAAAGCTTTACGAGCGTTTAGCAGCTCGCTTTTAGCTGCTCCCCCAAGTGCTCCCCTCTCTCTGCCGCTCTCTCTCTCTCTCTCGGTCTCACCGCAGGCTGTGTCTTTGTTAGAGCTTAACTCTAATGTTGTTATATCCTTGCCGAGGGTATGATGGGCGTTATACAGTTTCTAGTCTGGAATAACCTGTTGTTGACCTATTGCAGCGATCAGTCGACAAGCAGCGACATGCAGCGACATGCAACGACATGCAGCGACATGCATAGACAGTACTTATTGCATTAGGCAACTGTTTTGCAAGGGTATCAGAGCATTCGCACCCGAAGCTGGACTTTCGTTTTTGTTTTTAGTTTTATATCTCTTGTTCTTTGGCCTATTGTTTTTGTCCCCAGATGCAGCCCCGCCCCCGCCCCTACTACTGCTTGCCGTCTCCTACCTCTCCCACGCTCACACTCTGCTTCTGCTGCTGTTCCCTTTGTTTGTTGCTGTTGTTGTTGTTGTTGGGTGCTTGACTCTAGCTCTTGTTGTTGTTTTTGTTGTTGTTGTTCTTATTTTTGCAGCTCTTGTGCTCTCTTTTAGTGTTGATTTAGTTGTTGCTATTGTTTGTGGACGTTTTTTGTTTTCTGTTTTCTGTTTCTTGTTTCTTGTCCTGTGCAAAGTGCTCTCGTGCCCTCGCATTGGCTGCTGCTGCTGCTGTTATTGCTATAACTGTTGTTTGGAGACTGCTTGGCACTAAGCTGGACACTCCAGCAATTGGGGGGGGGGGACTTGCTAGGTAAAGGGAACGGCGACGGTGACAAGCACGGGAACTGAGATATGTACATATCTACATAGCAGCAGGGAAACAGAAAACATCTGAGGAAAACGCTGCACTTAAAGTATCCACTGACAGATACCCGGATACTCAGATGTGTGCGGGTGTGTGTGTGCAACGAGCTAATTGCAACTATCCAAGCAGATAACAGATAAACATCAATAAATGTGTACACAGTGCATCCGGAGAAGACATTTGGGTACCCTAGATTGGCCCAAAGTGTGCTATATGTCATCTATATGTCTAGCACCCCATCAGTTAATCAGTTTATCCTTTACATGGCTTTTGGGGGAGTTTAAAATAATTGCCCCAAAAAGTATGCTATGAAAATTGATTTTTGGAAGAGTATAGAATATTGTCCTATTTAGAAGATCCCCCCTAATTGTCAGGCACTCTATCGTATCGCCAATCGTATAACATATATATTCGCATATTCCACACATTAATGCAACGCGATATCCGATGCCGTTCCTGGTTAAACGGCGGAGGCAACATTTTGTTCCACTTTTTCCATTAGTCATCTTCCATTGCTTCCGCTGCGAGTCAATAATAAAGACGGGCAATATTACACGGCAGTTATCTAATCTGGCTTAAGCATAATGGGAAATGATTTCCCAAAAGAAGAACTTTTGAACCGGCATTCGGCAATCCCTGCTCCCTCCCCTTGTGGGGGCCGCCCCTTGTTCTTGTCTACTATCTCACTTGTTTGGGTATAGCCGAAAGCGATTTTAAAAGTTATTACCTTTCTTATCGCTTGCATCACTGCCACAGCCAGGTCCTTCGCTTGCCTACTGTCTGCTTGTCTGCCTGTCTGCTCCTCCTTGTCCTCCTGGCCGTCCTTGTCGTCCGCCTTGTCACAGGCGAGTCCCTTGACAGCTAAATTTGCTGTTCACTTTCGGATAACAGAGCAAAGCCGACACCTTTTGGGCCAAAAAACAAAAAAGGGCCATCCAAAATCAGTTGACAATCGGGGAAAATCATTCGATAACAGCAGCAGCTAATGAGAAGGGCTGCCCTACCTGCTCCAGATCCTGCTCCTGCTCCAGATCCTGATCCTGATGTGGCCGCGCATGTATGGGACTTGGTGTCAAAGTGAAAACTTGACTGAATAAATAATAAAGTTGGAGCCAAACTTTTGGCCAACATTCATTGCCCTATAGGGGAAAAGGGGCAAAGGGGAGGCGGGGGGATAGGGACCAAACTTTCTGTCCGAGTCCAAGTCCGTGTCCGTGTCCGTGTCCTGACGACAGTGGCAGCTCTAATATGTTCGGGCTTACGTGTGGAGTACGTGGATGAGTGTTGCTACTGGGAATGGGTTGGCAGGGGCAGCTGGAGGGGGGAGCAGAGAGGGGTGAGGGCTGGCTCTGGAGAGCCCAATGATGGCCATTCTGCGACGTTTGCCAATTTCGGTTGGATTTATTTAGTGGAAACCAATAAATAACCAATGATGTATGTCTCGCTCCCTCTCCACACAGACAACACACACACACACACACTTACAGCATATACATGTAGCACTGGGTAACTGGGTCCCTCGAGTGCAGTGTGCACAGTGGCCCCGGGATGCAGGATAACTCGTCGTCTTGTTGTTGTTGCTGAGGGCTGACTCTCCTTCCTCTGCTTTCTGCAATATTTATAGATTGCTTAATTGTTTTTTCGACTTTTCTTGTGAAGAGCCAAAACATACAAACATACATACATACGCTTAGTTTTGGTTCCACTGTGCTGGGGGATTGCCTGCAGCAGGCTGCAGCATTGACATAAGTAGAGAGCGGAAATTCCCATGATTTCTATTCTCTCCCTAGTAGCAGCATCATGTCGTTCTTTCTCGAACACAATTTAACACTTTGTCGCTGCTCTGGGGAATAACTACGAGGGGATGGGGGGGCAAGGGCAGGGGCAGGGGGCTGCAAGGCAAGCCAATGCTGCTCACCATTTTCAATTGCGATGTCGATACGAAAGCCCAATCCCCCATCGCCATCCCCCTCCCCATTGGCGATGCTACAACATTCGACATCCTGGCAGCTGGCAGCTAAACCAAATATGGCGTCATTCAACGCATTTCCGTTTACATTACACGCTCATTTCCGCTCCGTGTGGCTTTATTAAGCGTCGCCAGTTTTTTGTTGCACTTACCCCCCACCCCACCCCCTCTCTCATCTCCGTTGCTCTTCCAATTTGTTTTTTTTTCTCTTTCCTTTCCTGTTTCCCCTGTGCGTGTACGTGTGTGAGTGTCGTGGCTGGCTGGCTGGCTGGCTGGCTTGCCACTTGAAGTGCTTGCCACTAAAGAACGCTGTTGAGGGGAATTTTCTTTGAATTTGCTCCAGTTAGAGGCGGAATCGAAATGTTTTGTTGCCCCTCGAACAACCACCAACCACCGCCCCCAGGCCACCATCCCAACCCATTCCATGGATGGGAAGGACTCTAGCACTATGTCTGAAATTTAAATTGGGCAAATCATTTGATGCAGCTTAATCCAAACGATACAACGAGTATGTGTGTGTGTGTGTTGCTTGGGTGGTTTTTGGGTATCCTGATGGGATGCTCTCCTTAAGATTTCCACTCTTAGCAGCCAGAGCCAGATGGTCTTAATACGATTAAAGATGACCAAAAGCTGGGCCAAGGAACATTCACAGGCGGTCGATAGTGAAGGATACAGCGATACAAGTAGGATACCCATATGGTAGGGTTAACACACAGAGAGAGGGACCATAGCACCGCACGACTGTAACAAAAAAAGGATTTGATTTTCTCCTGCTAACCGCTTTGGATAACATTTCATTGGATTCAATTAGATTACATCCCCAGGAACACTCTTATGGGCATTCCTTACGTCGTCCGATCAATCTGCCCCTCCGAGAACTGCGAGCCGAGTGCCGGTTAAGAGTTAGCTCTCACATTGTTAACCCGAAGTCGAGAAATCGGGCGCCCAAATAGAGTAACCGAATCGGATCTTTATACGCTCGTTCCAAGGCAGTCAACGGTAGCGGGGAAAGGTGAAAGTGAAAGTGCAGGGTGCAGGGTCCCCATAGAAGCAGTAGAAGTAGCGGTTCCCGCCCACTCTTTTGTCCCTTTTCGAATCTTTTCATAATCAACTTTTCATCTTTCTTTTTTTCTTTTTTTGTGCTCAGACTCGGACTGCATAAATATTTAGATTCAATTCAAATTGCTTTCCACTTGTACAATTTCCCCATGATTTTCCGTTCCTCTGCTCCTCTGCTCCACTCTCTTTCTCCTTCCTTTTGCTTTTTGTTTATTTGCTTTGTTGTTCCGCCGCTGTCGCTGCCTCCGCCTCCGCCTCTGCTTCTGCTCAAGCTTTCTGCGGACGATTGGCAACAAAAGCTGCCAATTTGTATTTCAATTAAATTTGAATGTATTTGCGGGCACTTGGTTGCCGTTGCCGTTGCCGTTTTCCTGTCCCCCTTCCCTCTGCCATCCTGCTGCTGGCTCCCTGCGACTGCCTCTTGCCTCCTTTTCGTCCTGCTTGTTTACAGTTTACGCCCGGAACTTAAATCCTTCAAAGAAGCGGACCCAGAATAGCATTCCTCTTCATCTTCATCTTTTCCTCTGCTCTCCACTCTCCACTCCACTCCTCTCCTGTGTTCTGCTCTCCTCTGTTCTGTGCTGTTCTGGTGGGGAAGGAAGGAGGACAGACTGTAGAATTTCCGCCGCCAGCCAAGTGTCGAAATGGCGCTTCCAAGTAATTTACTTATGTCTAAACAACTTTTATTGTTGCTGCCACTGCCACTGCTGCTGCTGCTGCTTTACCCGGTAGTGGCTGGATCTAGAGGTATACTCGCACTATATGCCAGCTATTATCAGCAAAGGCTAAAGTGTATTTTTGTGCAACGCGGTGGATGCAACAGGCGGAAAGACAGTAGGCAATGCTTCCACCTGGATCGTGGAGATGGCAAAAGATAAAGCAAACGATACCCATAGATACATACATAGCACAGCATATAGCATACATCCATAGTCCCCACTGTCCCCATTGTCCCCTCCCCCTCCCCAAGTGGCTTTGGCTGGTTGGCGTTTCTTGTTAACGTCTTGTTGTTGGCTGTTGTTATGACGGCTAAAAGTGTTTAATTAACGGACTGCCACCCAAACTCCTCCATTTTCGTTTAGTTTTTCAGCAAATATTTGTTAATTTCAAGGCATCTTGGGTGTCAGCAGCAGCAGCGGCAGAGGCAGCAGCAGAGCCTCAATTAGTGTTGCGAAGTAAATCTATTTTAAATTGATTTTCGTTGCCCGATTAAATCGAGTTTTGCCTGTGCAAAGTTGGCAGGCTGCTCTCCATACCAAGTCCAAGTCCAAGCCCCAGCCCCCGCCCCAGCCCAAAGACAAGCCCAAGCTGCTCCGCCAACCCGCCCAACCCCTATCCTGGCTCATCCTTGCGGTATATAATTTCATTTTATCCCCTGCCCTGCCCCGCACCGCCCTGCCCAGCCCAGCCCTGATGTTCGCGCAGCCAATTACAAAATGCTGCCGGGCTTCACTGTACGAGCATTTCGCAACTCATTAAAGCACAGGCCAGAGCACAGACAGTGGAGTGAGTGGCAGTGTGGCAGAGTGGCAGAGTGGCAGTGTGGCGGCAGCACTTGCGGGTCTTTGCAGCGTAGCTTTAGTTCCGTTACCCGTTTCCCCGAAAATTTTCAATGAAAAATTGAAAATCCATTTTTCGTTGTCATGTAGAAGGGAGGGGAAGAGAGCGACAGAGAGAGAGGGAGAGCGAGACCTCGAGCTCGAGCTCTTACAGATTTCAGATTCGGGTCAACTATGTGGCGCACATTACGAGTAAAAGGAAGCCCATTCGGAATCGTGAACCATCAACCTCTGCACTCTGCACTCTGAACTCTCAGCCCTGTTCTGCCCCATCCACCATCCACTATCCACCATCCACCATCCACCATGCACTCTACACTGTAGACTCCGCTCTTATCCCATCTCATCAGCGTGCCAAAAAGCGTTCGAGTGCAATGCATCAAGTGCAGAGTGCCCAAAAGAGTCCGGCAGAAGTTCAATGAAAACGAATGAAACGAAACGCTCGGTAATCGCCGACCCCAAGATACCACTACCATCACAACTACTACTCGTATTACTGCTCCGATTAGAGATCTATAGAGCTGCCACACCAGTGCACGAATGCATATTCCCGCGCTGCGAACTGCCAGCATGGGGTAGGGTAGAATGCAGATCACGGGCCACCGTTGAGTACTTTCCATTTGAAACTCATTAGAAAGTGCTCCGAGCACACATGTGTGTGTGTGTCAGAAAGATGGCGGACAGGAACAGAGAGACAGAGAGAGAGAGAGAGAGAGTGCTTGAATTTTGCAACTATTTGCAGTCCTGTGGGCGTGTCAGTGTGTCAGCAGCGTCTTCGTTTCAACCAAATTGAATCAAAACTGTCCCTGTCCCTGTCCTTGTCAGTGTCCCTGTCCCTTTCACTGTCCCTGTAACTGTCCTGTGTATATGTACTATGTATATTTACCATTTATATTAACAATGTATGTGTATGCATGCATGTGTAGTCGTATGGAAGTATGGCTGTGTGCTGAGGTTGAGGCTGAGCCAAGGTACTCCGATCAAAGCTAGATGGGTAGACCCCATCGGGGATTGTGGTCCAATCACTGCAACATGTACATATCTATGACATCTACATCTATCTACATCTACATCTATCATCATGTGTGTCTCTCTGCTGTATCGGAGTCATTGTACATCAGAGCTTACCGATCGGCAAGATATTTGCTCGAATGATGTACCTTCTAAGGAGGAGAAATCAATTGGGAACCAGTTCTAGTTGTGGGACTTGTTGAGCCTTCAGATATAACCTATAACCTATAACCTAACCTCACAAAAGGTGGGAATTACTCTGGCAGAAGCTTTTTTTAGGTGCTGTAAAATACCATTAGCTCTTAGGGCGAATTCCAGAAACACTCGGTGCTCGTTGCTCGTTGCTTGATGCTCGTTGCTCGTTGTCATTGCCATAGGGAACATATACAGAAATTGGCATCCTTGTTGGCTGTTGGCCGAATGGCTGGGTGCTCGTTAAACCGCACCATGAAATACACAGACACTGCCACTGCTTTATTGGCCATTTCTTTATTAAAGTTGAAGCACATGCGACGGCCATGGTGTGTGTACAATGTGTGTCCTGCAGGTCCTGGCCTTTGATTGGCAAAAAATGTCTGTAATCGTTGTCCTGCACTCACATCGCGGACACCTCTCATGGTCCCTGCAACATTGCAATGGCGTGGGGGGCATGGGGCATGGGATAATCATGTACATGGCATCATAGCGGACAGGAGCGTTATGCTAATGCATACCACAGCACCGTCCACCGCTGCCTGGTGCTGTCCCCTTGGGCTCCCACATTTCGTACATTTCATTTCATTTCATTTAATTCTGTTACATTCCATACATTCCCGTTTGTTTGTACATTTTAATATACCATTTTTTTGTTTTGCTCAAATTTATATTCCATTTTGCATTTTCATTTCTTGCTGCGCCATCTCCCAAGCGGGCAATGAGAGACAGAGACAGAGATGAAGCCATGAGCGGCAATGTGGCAGTGTGGCAATCCGGGCGGTAGATGTGAATGGGCATGCTGCATTAGCACAGAAGCGGCAACAGCCACAGCCACACCGACAGCAGCAAACAAGAGACAACAGTTGCTCCTCTCTTAAAATAATTCAACCAAAGCCCCAGACCCCACACCCTAGACCCAAGACCCCACACCCCAGATCCCAGACCTAGACCCAAGACCAGGGCCATGTGAGGCAGCGGCACAGACAAGCGGCAACATGAGCAACAAGACACACACGAACACGGCGGTAGGCCAGCCGAAAACTTTGTGTGTGTCAGTTGAAAAGTATCTTGGAGATACTTTCTTGCCTCCTCCCCGCCCTCCTCCCCCACGGATATATGTACAGCTGCCTACAGCCCTACCTCCCTGCCACCCTCCCCGCCTTGCCGCTCCGCCACTCATGTGAGTGTGTGGCTTTTGCCGCAGCAACCGCCACAATGTCATTAACCAAATGAATGGCTGACACTGCAGATTTGAATGTCTAGAACAAGACAGAGAAAGAGACAGCGTCAGAGACAGAGACAGATATACATGTACATACATACATATGTTTGTAGAGAAGAGCGAGCGAGATACACAGATGAAGTTGCAGATAGAGGGAGCGTGAGACGAGACTGTGACGTCGCGTCGGTTTCTTGTGATTAAGTCGGTTACCCAGCCCACCCCTACCTCCCCCACACCCCCACTCTCACTGCCTTTCTGCGTTTAGCCCAAGATTACCTAGCGGTTTGCTCTCACGACCTCTCGCTCACAAACACACACAAAAATTAAGGCCTAAACGAAGCTCAAATACGCTAGAACTCAAGTGCTCTCCCGAACATGCCTGCGGGAGAAATCGGTTTATGGCTTTGCACTGGAAAAGGCGAGATGGCAAGAGCCGAAGCCACACGAAGGATTGCAGAATTTCGTGCCTTCCCTAGAAGATTCTACGATTCGACTCCACTGATAACGGAACTGTTTGTCTCCCTCTTGTAAGGGGCACACAGCTTGCCAAAGTTCGTGTGGCACATATTTTCGGAGAGAGTGCGATGGGAGGGGGGAGGGGGGACATTTTGTGCCGGGCAAGTGCCTGTGGCGTTGGTCAGAATGTGCCTCACAGGAATGTTAGTGATGACAACAACTTAATGGAAATAGCTGCACATTTATAAGTGACAACTCTGTCTCAGTGTGCGTGCCCCTCTTTACAATAAGTCTGTGTGTGTGTGTGAGTATCTGTGTCCATGGGACTAAAGGACGTGTTATTTATGGTCAAGGCGTGGCAGACAAATGGCCGGCATATGCATGCTGAGATAGACACTCTTACCAACACACACACAGACACACACACACACACACATAGAGTAATAACTAACGGTAAATTAGTTGGCAAACAGAGTGCAAAAAAGGCAGCAAAATGGCAAAAGGCAAAATTGCCCAAAGATGGAACCTAATTTACCCAAAAACACAAACACACACACACATAGGCGCATGCTAATACTCAAGCACATTGATAAGATGAACAGCCCCCTCCCCCTGGCCATCCCTCTGCCCATTCGCATCCTCCCACGGCAAGTGCTGACCATTCGGACCCGAAAAACAGACCAAGAGGCTCCATGAGGCTCGATGAGGCCATGGCCATATCGGAGGGACGTGGACGTGCGGACACACAGCAAGGCAAACAGATTAAGTTGGCCAAGATTTGCGGCAGGCTGACGAAAGTTTCGCAGGCATCGCATCCAAAGGGGGAGGCGGCGGGGGGGAGGGGCCATGCGTGTAGATAAGTAATCGATTGCAAATCGATATCCGGTTTCAGTTCGAGTGGATTGATCAGGAATGGAATGGAACGGAAAGGAACGGAAGCGAACGGAAGGGTTGATAATAATTTCGTTGATGGTGGGTTGAGGCACATGCATAAGGCGTCGTTTAAGATATCGTTTGAAAGAATCGAAGGACAAACGGCCAAGTTGCAGACGTTTGACCAAAGCTTCGTCTGACGAATTTTACCGGTAAATTCCGTTCGGTACAATCCCAACTGCTGTATTTTACCGGTTGAAACGGTTAAAAACACAGATTTTTGGTATTTTATTGGTAAGAAAAATAAGGATTAGATGTCGCGTTTTCTAATATTTTGTATGCAAAACTAAATTGTAATTTAATTGATTTTTCTGAGAGGAAAAGCCTGCAGCTCATTTGCCCAAGCCTCCAAGGTGGGGCAGCGAAAAATAAACAGTCGCAGTTCCAGTTTCAGTTCCAGTCCCCGTTCCCTGTCTCTCTCTCTCTCTCTCTCTCTTCCATAAAGTCCAGTTCTATTCGGAATGCCGTTAGTTAAATCGATAGCAAAATCGAACGTAATCCGATATATGTATGTTTGTATGTTTGTACCTGTAATTCAATGCTCGCCGCTTCGTTTACTCCCATTTCTGTCATTCGCAGTGCCGATCACTTTTTCCCTGACTTTCTCTCTTTGTTTGTGTGTGTGTGTCTCTGTGTGTGTGTGTGTGTTTTTTGTTTTCTATTTTCTATTTCTGCTTTTGTCTTTAGCCCTTTTGGCGGTGGCAGTGGCGTCAAATATCCAAATGCAAACACAACCAAGAGCTTAAAACCTCTCAATCCTTTAGTCCCATCCCAGTCGGACTCTTGCCACTACCCCCAGCCCCCCAACCAACAGCCCCCCAACCACCAGCCCCGTTCAGACTGCACTCTGGTCCAACATTTGTTCGCCGTGCTCTTTCAAAGGGTATTTCCTAAAGTTTGGACTAGTTTTTGGAATGTTAATACATATATCATATATACAATGGATGGATCAATGGTTCTCAAATGAAACTTCAAACGATGATATGCCAGATCTCTGTAGATGGCCAGAAAATATTGTAGTAGCTATAGGCTATATGTCCATGGGTATTCCGAGGGTATTTGCAGCTTTGGTTCGACTTCTCCGACAGTTTGTTTTCGTCTCTTTCATCAATTTTGTTTAGGGCTGTGGCTTTGCAGCTTCGCTCTGGCTCTGGCTCTGCGTCTGGTTCTGGCTCTGTTTCTGGCTCTGGCTCTGACTCGTTTTTTCTGCTCTGGGCCTGGCTGTGGCCACGCGCTGGCGGTTTTTTGATGGTTTCCTGGTGCCCTGGCTGTGGCCACACACACATGTGTGGTGGCAGGAGCTCCCACCCGCTCGTACCGCTCGTACTGCGGGGTCCTGCGTGGTCAGCTTTATTAGGTTCAGGTTCCCTCCCCAACACCCCCTCGCCGCTGTTGCCGCTGTTTTGCGTGTGCCTTTTAATTTATTTATCAGAGGCAGCAGAGCAGTCGCCGCCGCAGTTTTGGGACTCCGGGTTTTTATACTTTTTTTTTTAGTTGTGGTCGGCCGGAGCGCCATTTGGCCGGACTGCGGCCGGACTGTGGCCGGACTGTGGCCGACCGTGGCAATTTGGCGGCTTTGTTATTTATGCAAAAGACTGCGCCAGTCGCGCGTCCAGCTCCAGACTCGTCCGCATCCAGATCCTTGCTCCGCTGGATGCCAAATGTCGCCTTGGGGGGCACTCACAGCACACAGCACAGTCGCCATCCAATGGCAGGTGGGAATCATTGCCAGATGCTCCCAAAAACGAAGCGAATCGAAAATTAACCACAGCAAAAAAAACTCACAAAAAACGTTGGCAATCTTCGGGAATTATGATTGATTCTGCGGTTCAACAATCATTAGGCGTACATCACGCACACACACATACATGCACATACACATATGTATATGTTGACCAATTAAAGCGATTCGTACAAGCTATATTCTGGTATCCATTGCTATCCCCAAATCGAATGTAACAAGTGTACATCAGATACGAAAAATATCCTGCCTTGATTGGGCATTTCTCTTCTCCCTCCCCCCATTAACGGGATAGCATCCCTATGCCCGAACGCGCAACGCCCACCGCCCACCACCCACCGCCCGACCTTTAGGCAGGCATTAACGATTCATAGAGCTTAGTGCCGGGGTCTCCTAATGGATTATCGACTCGAGATTGTCATTACTCAATATGTCACGGCAGTTGTTCTGCCGTGTTCCTCTCACACTCGTCGCCCCCGCCACACCCCGTGCCTACGCCATACCCCATACCCCGTGCCCCTGCGACATGCCCTAGCCTACCTGATGGTGACAGCCTGCCCCGAGATCGTTCGTCATTATCATCGTGGGTTGGGCTATGGTGGTGTGGGGGATGGGGTTGTGTGGAATCATCATCGAAAGGTGGCGCAAAGTGGTTGCCATAAATAAGCCTTATGATAAACTAAACGTGAGCTCGTTTGTTCAGGACAATGTTTTCGGGAGACTGGGAGAGTGGGCGGAAGTCTATCAAAATGCCAATATACTGGTATTGCGAGGTACATACTACACATATATATGGAGTGTGTGTGTGTGTCTCTGGGTAAGCAGTGCACCCAATAAATCCTCAATAATTTATATAGAACGTCGACCGCATTTCTGAGGTTTTGGCTGGGTAAAAGAGAGCGAATGCGAAAAGGGAAGGGCCTGGGGATGGGGATGGTTATGTGGCTGCGGCGGGGGATGGGGATGGGGATGGGACTGCGGCTGGGGCTGGGAGTGACTAAGCGAAAGCGAAATTTGTACAAATATTTGTCTGCATCAATGTGGGGGCGCGACAATGTTGTGTCACCGGTTACAGAACTCGAACACAAGATACCTATCCTTTGGTATGTAAATATCCATACCCACACATAAACACAATCAAAAAGGAGATTCGATACTGCTTTATCGTTCTGCTATACCTTCATACGCCCTTCTTATTGTACATATGTATCGGATATAGTGTTCCGATCTAAGTGGCTTATAATATCTAGCTATTGCACCCAAAGACCTCGATAATAGATTGTAGAATAGTCGGGCGTTATAACAATTTTGTATCGCTAGGCCCACGGTAGACGAACGGGTGCATCGGTACTGCGAGTGGCCAACTGATTGCAGGCAAGCATCAGTATTTTCGGGGTACTGCACTTGACATTGGGTTGTCGTGTGTGTTAATGAGTTAACGAGAGATCAGTTCTATTCTATATTCTATACTTGGAATAGATTCATCCCCGTGAATGTGTATATACACATACATAGATATTTAATGTGAGAAAATAATTTAAAAAAAGGAAACAAATAAATTAAATGGCTACAATTTTAATGGAGTGGTAAACATAAATGTAAACGAATATGGAATGAAAATTCAGGCAAAAAAAAGCATAAATTACTGAGTGGGGGGAATGTAAAACAATAAATTGTCTACGAAGAGGAGAGGTAACAGGAACGAAATGGAATGGAATGCTTGTGGGACAGTCCAAACAGGACGTAATTATATTTTGGCCACAATTCTCAGCGCTATCCTGCCCCCCTCGCATCCCAACCCATCCCATCCCAAACCTCATCCCGCAGTCCACAGTCCGTGGGGGGGTGCTAAGAGAAATGCGCTTTGCCACGCCTCCGCCCCCAAGGTGCAAGTCCGAGGGAACAAAGGGCGCATTTCGTGCCATTTCATAACTCAAAGTGACAGGCGGACCAGGACCAAGAGCAGGTTGGTGGAGGACCAACGACGGGAATCCGCACACAGTCAATTTATATTATGAGCCAATGTCCAGGACGCGACAGGGCCATCGATGTGGAGAGATGAGGTGGGGCACGGACAATGCACGGAGTGACAACAAGTGGGAGCCCAATAGTGACATTCATTCCGACCAAATGGTACCCGCTACTCCACTTACAACGGCTACCAGTGAAAGTTTTGTTTGTGCCCCCAGATATGGGGCACGCTCTCACGCCTCTCTCGCTCTCTCTCTCTCTCTTTGTTTGCAGCGGATGGAGAGATATTTAATGATCGATAATGCTGTTCAAAGATATCTAAATCTAAATATACGGCTCGGAAATGAATCTACGGCCAACGGGTATGAAAGCAAAAGCAAGGAAAGAAGCAGAAGCAGAAGCAAGGGGCATGCACAAACGGAATTCAATAAAGTGTTAAGTGGAGCAGGATTCTCGCCCCTCCGGCTGATAGATGGTGAAAGCACGAGCATTTCATTCCCAAGATGCCTTTGCGTCACTTAAACGCCAATTTGAATGAATGGCATCGAAATCGGAACGGGGGAATCGGAATGGGAAAATGGGGGAATGGCTGAATCAAGAGAAACGGAGAGGGGTGTCTAAGAAATCCCAAGATGGTGCAAAGCAGGACCAAACCAATGGACGATTTGTGCATATAACATTATTATAATGACATCAATCCAAAAAGGGGCGATGAAGTTGCCTCCCATCCAACTGGATTCCACAGAGACCAGCGGCAGAGTGGCTGGGGGGGAGGGGGGTTTAAGGAATCGGACATGCCGTTCAAGTGGCGTTCCTTTGTTCCTCAGCTCCTTCGCATGCAGTAAATAATAAGAAAATTCCTGTGCGCCTTGGCATCCTGCCTAACCAACATCCGAGCCATCATTCTCATTCTCATTCTCGTCTCATCATCGTCCCCATTCAGTTGCGACGCAGAACTATGTGGAACCAGTGGCACAGTGTTATCCTGCCACCCCTCCCCCCCAGCCGCATGCCGCATGCCACACAGAGCGCAGAGCGTCAAAATGGAATTTCAAGTTCAGGCGGAAAAGCGCACAAAAAATGAAAATGAACAAAATAAAATGAAGGAACTTTTCGATTAGGAATGGGGCGAGCAAACCCCAAGACACAGTCAAGCAAATGCAATAAACTTCAAGTTTATTAAATTCTATTACACACCCCCCCCGCACCGCCATTCGGCGTACCAATTCCGGTTATGTGTGGCCCGGCAATTGATCCAACTACCAGCTACGTACTCGCAAGTGTAAAGCGCGAGGTCGAGGCCTCGAGGCCTTGGATAGGGCCATCCCGAAAAACGCTCAATCAATCCGAAATCAAATCATCCCGGCCAGTTCCCTCTGCTGAATCCACAATGAACTAGAAGGTCTGTCCACGTCCAGGAGCAGGAGCAGAACCAAGACCAGGACTAGGCCATCGCCTCTAATGAAGGCCATACAAATTGAATTACTTTAGGTGGATAGATAGGGATAGGGATAGATATCTATGAACTCAATTATTGGTAGGTGTAATACAGTTACCCGACGGAGATTGAGATATGACATGACAGGACAGGCCATTAAAGGAGCAACTCATCCTGATGGGATATAGATTACTATTAGATATAGATGGAAGTAATCCTGGTTTCCAGGAGTGCAGGAACAGTGCACTTCACTAAGCTCACTTTCCATGGTTTCCAACTATTTCCAACTATTGGCACGAGTTGGCTGGGATCTCCCATCGATTGTTACCCATTCCGCCCGGAGGCTTCCGGCTTCCGATCCTCATCCAATTATGAGTGGCCATTCGCTTCCAATTTCTCTCAGGGTGCTCCAGGACAATTGGAAAGTGGCAAACGGTGAGGGCTGACGGCTGAAAAACGAAACCGATTTGTTCGATATTACCAAAGTTTTGCAGACACGGCACGGAGGGGGCGTGCCGAATGGGGTGGATGGACAAGGTACGGCTACGGTTACGGGTCGATGTGTTGCCTGCGTGTGTGTGTGTGTGTATGGTTGCCTCTGATGTATCGGTATGTGGCGGGGGCTGTGCCGCTTGTAAAAGTGAAGTGAGACATATGTACAGTAACAAATCAATTTTAGTGGCAAGCACACAGGACGGAGAGCACCGAGAGGGGGGGGATGGGGACGGGGGGAAAGGCAGACTCGTTTGGGGCATATTACTTCCGCTGAACTTGATTGAACTGAACTCTGGCCCCGACAGCGAGCGAGCGAAAAGCAAAATTCATCAACGCACCATTGCCCGGAACACGGTATACACGGTAGACACGGTACACGGAGCTTGGAACCCGGAACCCGGAACGGAACGCGGTGCCCGATGCTCGGTGCTGGTGCCTGGTGCCTGGAGCCTGGAGCTGTGCGCACCCCAACCCCACCCAAACCGATGGGAAAAAACCACGGACCCCTGTCACTTTTGATTGTAATCGAGTGTTTTTATTGTCGCTTTCTCCCTCTCTCTCTCTCTCTTTCCCCTCCGATGCCACATCCGGCTCCTTCTGACAAAACAGTTGGATATACTTTACGAACTGCGGTCCATGGCCACAGCTAAGGCCACATCCCAGTCCACGTCCACGTCCGCATCCACGTCCACGTCCATGGCTACGTCCTCGATCTCGGTGTGTGTTTGCCAATTGGATTTGACATTTTATTGGGTTTTCCTTCTCCCTGCTCTCCCTCCTCTCCCTCCTCTCGGTCCTCTCTGTCTCTCGTTACTGCCGCTCCACTGGCTGGACGATTGTTGCTGTAACTGTAATTGATGTGCCTGATGTGCGGCCGCCCTCCGTCCGTCCGTCCGTTCGTCTTCTCCTCGCCAACATAAATCCACACTGCACTGGATTGAGCCGGTCCTCAAGTCAGCCAACCAAAGGACTGGCTGTCTGAGTATCCGTGAATCCATCCGAGGGTGCCACGACTGCCATGAGTGGCAGGCAGAGGCAGAGGCAGAGGCGGAGGCATTGGGCCTAGGGTTGGGCCACGACACGCCACACGACGGCAGAACAGATTGGCAGTCGCGTGGCTTCCTTTTATTTGGGTAATTAGTACAAAGCAACTTGATTATCGCGCCACGTCTCCCCGTGCCCACAGTGCAGGCCGCATTCCGGACTCAGATTTGGATTCAGATTCGGATTGGTTACCCCAGCAGCCAAGCAGCCAAGCAGCCCAGCAACCAAGCCGGATCCGGCTTAATGGCCAGCAATAATTCCGAGTGTCAGGCGAAAGGGATGACACAAAGGAACAGCGCAATGGAACAGGTCGGATAACACTGAAATATCGCCGCCTCCCACCGGGACTGGGATGCAGTTGTCTCGGGGGAAATCGAAGGAGAGAGAGAGAAAGAACGGAAATCAATTTAATCTCTAATTAAAGCAACCTCTACACAGAGATTCCCACACTTAACCAAATATAAATCTTAATTAATTAAACCCTACGTAGAATAGGCTATGTGCAACCAGTAGTTCAGCATTAGAAAGCTTCACCCAAAGGGTGAATCCTGAATCCTACTGTAACGTACATCCTCTCTGCTCTCTGCTCTCCGCTTTCTCTGCTTGCAGGCCTGTCGGACACGAAGCTGCACGAGATCTATCTGGACGACAAGGAGATCAAGCTCAGCTGGATGGTGGACTGGTACAAGCAGGAGGTGCTGTTCCACCTGCAGAACGCCTTCAACGAGCAGCACCGCTGGTTCTACCTGGGCTTCTCGAAGCGGGGCGGCCTGGCCGATGCGGACATTTGCTTCTTCGAGAACCAGAACGGCTTCTTCAATGCGGTGACCGACACGTACACCAGTCCGGACGGACGCTGGGTGCGCAGGGACTACCAGCAGGACTGTGAGGTCTTCAAAATGGACGAGTTCACGCTGGCCTTCAAGCGCAAGTTCGACACTTGCGATCCCCTCGATCTGCGGCTCCACGTAAGTGCCTCATCCTCATCCTCCTCCTCCCACTGCTCAGCTTATCAATTTGTGTCTCCGGCAGGAGGGCACCATGTACGTGGTGTGGGCCCGGGGCGAGTCTGAGCTTTCCCTGGAGGATCACCAGTTCGCGCTGCCCAATGTGACGTCCTCCCACGAGGCGGGCGTAAAGATGCTGCAAATCCTGCGCGCCGACAAGATACTCATTCCCGAGACGTAAGTTACGTAGAGCCCCATCGATGACACAATCGTTCATTTATCGATAAACATTTCTGCTAGCGATCTGGACATGCTCGAGATCAGCCTGGAGAAGACGCCCATCCCCAGCGAGGAGACCACCTACTGGTGCCACGTGCAGCGTCTGGACGAGTTCTTCAAGCGTCGCCACCACATCATCCAGTTCGAGCCGCTGATCAAGAACCCGGGCATCGTGCACCACATGGAGCTGTTCCACTGCGAGGCGGAGGAGCACGTGGAGATGCCCCTGTACAATGGCGACTGCAAAGATCTGCCGGCCAAGGCCAAGGTCTGTTCGAAGGTGATGGCCCTCTGGGCCATGGGCGCCAGCACGTTCACCTATCCGCCGGAGGCCGGCCTGCCCATCGGTGGCCCCGGCTACAACCCCTATGTCCGGCTCGAGGTGCACTTCAATAATCCCGAGAAACAGGCCGGTGAGTGGCAGATGGGAGTAGGGTGGAGCTGAGATGCTGACGTGTACACAATCAATGCTCCTCTGGTCTCCGTTGCAGGCCTCATTGACAACTCCGGATTCCGCATCAAGCTGTCGAAGACGCTGCGGCAGTTCGACGCAGCCGTCATGGAGCTGGGTCTCGAGTACACGGACAAGATGGCCATACCGCCGGGTCAAACGGCCTTCCCCTTGAACGGCTACTGCGTGGCGGACTGCACGAAGGCCGCCCTGCCGGCGACCGGCATCATCATCTTTGGGTCCCAGCTGCACACGCACCTGCGCGGCGTGCGGGTGCTGACGCGCCACTTCCGCGGCGACCAGGAGCTGCGGGAGGTGAACCGCGACGACTACTACTCGAACCACTTCCAGGAGATGCGCACGCTGCACTACAAGCCTCGCGTTCTGCCCGTGAGTGATGCCATTGCCGCTGTGTGTGCCCCTCCACCATCTTGTCTTTGCAGGGGGATGCTCTGGTGACCACTTGCTACTACAACACCATGGCCGACAAGACGACTGCTCTGGGGGGCTTCTCCATCAGCGACGAGATGTGCGTCAACTACATCCACTACTACCCGGCCACCAAGCTGGAGGTCTGCAAGAGCTCCGTGTCGGAGGAGACGCTCGAGAACTACTTCATCTACATGAAGCGGTGAGTTCCAGAGCCCCCACAGTCCTTGCCACTCTCTCGCAACAGCTCCTGCATGTTTCCCTGTCTGATTCGGGACACCATGGGATCTCTCTCTCAACGAACTCGAATCGTTTTGAATACCTATTTTGGTGGGGAAACAGTCCATTACTCTTTGTAAACAAAACACATTGGGCTGCCCCATTAGAAGCCCAATGAAGCCTGATGAAAACCATCCATTACATTCAATTATCGTTTGTATTTCCATGGAAAATGTCCAGCCAGACGGACAGGGTCCTTGCCTACATCATATTTACTACGGACTGTTTTCCTATAGCTGACTTCATTTAGTATTTGGTAAAACATCGACATTCTCTGCCTTCGGATTGCGTATTCAAGGCTTTGAAACAGAAGAACCCTACCCAAGGGCCCCTCCCCCCTTGGGGGGTGGTTTTTTCTAACGCACTCGAGGCATATCCTTGACTGGTATTTTTATTGTTGATTTCTTTCTTTCGTTCTTTTTGTTTGGCTCCTTTATTCAACAATTATGACGCCCGTACACATTCCTGCATCCATCCCTCCATCCATCCCTTCATCCCTCCATCCATCCATCCCCGGGGGCGTTCGCTGCGTTAATGGAGGAAATATTTTTTAATCTACGCAGCGAAACCGACGACAGACGACGCACAGTGGAGTCCCAGGCGAAAAGCACCGGCAAAAGATTTAAATTTCCCGATTGAGATCTGAGAATTTTCGAGGGCCTTCCAGGTGCAAGTGGAAAACATTGAGAAAGTCGAAGTTTTAGTTATATTTTTAGTTCTGTTAGGTATTTGCCATCCATCCATTATTGTTCGCAGTTCGGCAGAGGGCCACACCCACTGTGTGACGTCGCGATGGGACGGATGTGGGCGGAATTTGGTCCTGGGATTGTGGGTTTTCATTTGGGGCTTCTTCCGCCGCTTCTTGTGCATCAAAGGCAAAACTTTTTGGCATTCCTTTTGCCTGAGTAGAGTTTTTGGCCTCCGACCCGACTTGCGACTCCTCGGCGCATTCATAACGGCGAAGTGCTATTTGCAGCTCCCACTCGTCCTCCCCCGCATGCTGCCCCCAAAAGGTGTTCGCTAATTGCCAACTTTAAGCACTTGGGCATCAAGTTTGGGCGAAGTTTGCATTGGATTAGGGCTGCCGCAATGAGGCTCTGAATGCGTTTGAAATAGCGGCTAGGATGCGTGACTTCTTGCGTCGGTGCATGCCCATAATTGATTAGATTTGATCAAACATTGCCATAACATTGACTGGCTTTACACATGGAGCACACATGTACATATGCCACGTACATACATTTGATGCATCAAAGAGGCAAAACTTTAACTTGATTTCCGCTTTTTCTGCACCACAGCACGGAGCACCAGCGCGGCATCCACTTGAATGGGGCACGTTCGGCGAATTATCGGAGCATCGAGTGGAGCCAGCCGCGCGTCGACCAACTGTACACGATGTACACCCAGGAGCCGCTTAGCATGCAGTGCAACACATCCGCCGGTGGCCGTTTCGCGGACCGCAGCTGGGAGGGCGTGGCCCCAACGGCCGTGCAAATCAAAATACCCATCCATCGCAAACTCTGTCCCAACTACAATCCGTTGTGGTTGAAGCCGCTCGAGAAGGGTGAATGCGATTTGCTAGGCGAGTGCATCTACTAAGTGGTGCCAGCTAAGGATTCCGGATTGCGGATTCCGGATTGAGGATTGAGCATGGGCATGGGCACACACACACACACACACACACACAATTGGGATTTGGGATTTTGTTTAAGTTGTATTTGTTTTAATTGTTCTCCAGCTGTGTTTTTGTATTTCGTTCTGTTTCATCGCCATCATCGCAGTCACTGGCAGCAAAAACTTTGAGTCTTTGAGTCTTTGCGTCGAGTGAAAGAGTCAAGACAAAGGGCCAAAAGCAAATGTTTTCATTCCTTAAATAACTAATGCACTTACCTTCTGCACCCGTTCACTCTTACACTCGATTTCGTTTGTGTTTATGCTGTTTGGCCCCTGCTGTGGCAGTGTCTCGGCCAGCCTTTGAAATTTACCGACTGACAGCGCCGCCAGGCTAAACGTTTAATACAAAGCAGCTAACACACACACACACATACACATATACATATATGTAATACATAGCGCACATGCACGTACATACATACATACATATATACACACAGAAGTACCAGGCAGAGCAACGCATCCAACTTGGGGCAGGCCAAAAAATATAGCATACTTTTCAGCACCAGCTGAAAAATTAAATGGGCAACCGACTTGCTGGCTGGCTGACTGACTGAATGAATGAATGAATGAACGACGAAGAGTAAGGGTAAGAGAAAGTCCAAGACCAAGTCCAAGAAAAAGAAAAAGTCCATCTGCTGGTCCTTTACTGTTTGAATGGGCTAACAGCACTGTTTATACAATATAAATGAGCAAACTTCTGATGCAGTCCAAGTTGTGATGCGTGGAAAAGACGCTGCTCACACCAGACTTTGGAGGCGAACACACAGAGCTGGCAACTCTAATTATCCAGAAGTGCCAGGAGAAGCCAGGTAGTAAGGTATGGAGATACACGCATACACACAGGCCTTTGAGGAGTCCTGAATTATTTAGAAAAGTTGTCAGCTGCTAGTTTTAGTCGTGAACAATGAGGAACTAATATAAATATGTAAAAAATGCCACTCGTGTGCAGGCTTGTGTCGTCGAGAATGGAATCCTGTATATATGTATGGGACATGGGCTGGGCTACCGACAGCCAGGAGCTTATGACGTGCACCTATCGTATGTATGGGCATTCGAATGGAATTAAAATGAATATATATACGGGTATATTCGATGCAGTCTGAATTGTTTGGCATTTTCCCCCTTTTGTATGAAATCTGAAAATCTGAAAGCTGGTGACTGATGATGCTGATGACACATGCACACAAACATACATACACATACACATACATACATACATACATACATATGAGTAAACATGTAATGGATACGTTTAAGTGTAGCCAACATATGTAAGATGTGATAATTGTTCTATGGCTATAAAAATATATATATATATAAATATATATACAAACATATATGTATGAAAACTATGTAGAAGAAATATTTATAAAAATGAAAAACAACAAAAAAAATACAACAAAATATGGCAAGCAAAAACCACAACAAAAAAAAATGAAAAAAGTACAATTTATCAAATAAAAACTGACCACCATACCAGACTGGAGCATATGTGTCTTTTTCTTCTGGGGAAAACCTTCACCATTGCCTTCGATAAACTTCGATAAACATTTTGGCAGTTTCGATTGGGATACAGACAGTCACAAAACACTTGTAAAGGAGATCCTTTGACAGGATCGTTGGAACGCCATATAGACAGCACTTTTGAGACTATAAGCCAGGGGTCGGCAGCGTCCTATGCACTGTGCACAGAGGGGCGCAGTCGGCACACACATAGTGTAAAAAGTTCGTGTGGGTTCGGCCCTAAGCACTCGCGGCTTCGTTTTTCCTATCTGCTGTCTCAGCACACTCTCTGGTCTGCGCACACAAACGCACCAAAAACATGTGACCCCTGCTATAAATACAATGCAATCCTAGAAGGGGCTAGAGTTCGGCTAGAGTTTCGGCCCACAGGACTTCTTGTGGGATATTACATATGTGCCAATGCAGCACAACTGGATCTGGAATCACTGAAGTATCGCTGATGCATATCTTATTTATCAGTTGGCGCTACATGTGATCCACGAATGTATGCCATAATTGTATCATTAAGATCACTGATCGCTGATCAAGTTGATTGCCGATACCAAGACGTTTTATGGGTTACCAAAAGGCTGTTCTATGTCGGCCCAGACATCACCTATGTCTCGGCTCTGACCACGACCTGCGGCCTACTCGGCATCGTTTTTCCACATCGTCTTAGATGACTCTCCAAGACTGGGACCACAGACACAGAAGTGTTTCTTAATGCTATATCTGGGCTTCGTATAGTCTCTGGTACAATGTTGATTTTGTGTGCAAAATGTGAGATATTTCATCGAGTGCTTGGGGTGCAAGTGCTTGGGGTGTGCAGTCGTTAACGAACCGCTTTGACTGGACTTTTCAGCTTTCTCCGGTGATTCCCTTGGATATCGATTTGGTTAGGTGTCGCAATCGCAGGATATAAGTTAAGTTTTCGACCTGTTTGTGTGTGTGTTTGTGTGTGTGTGTATGTGGCCAGGGCTTTGTGTGGGGTATCACTGTGCACTATCGAGATCGAAGCCATACACTTTGTGATTCGAATGGGGGTTATTCCGCCGTAAAGCTGCCAGAGAAAGGGCGGATTCGATTGTGTCACGACTCGGCCCCTTCCGCTGGTGGGATCTCCCCCCCCCCCCCCGCTGGCATTATTATTGCGAATTTCATCGTTCAACGCGTCGACTGTCGTTGACTGTCGCTGACTATCGCTGGCCATTTTAATTGATTTTTCAGTTTTGTGCGCAATTTTTGGGTGACCAACGTGCGGGTGAGCAGTAAAGCGGTTGGGCGGTTGGTCGGGCGGGATGGGGCGGTGGGGCCATCATGAAAGTATTAAAAACGCTTGCAATCCAATTAAAAGTTTTTACCGAAACAAAAAAATATTTTAATATTCATTGGGGCACACACACAGAGAGCGAGAGAACGAGACAAAGTACATTAAAAAAATGAACGAAAAAGAGTGAAGAAGAGCAAGGGAAAGACGGAGCGAGCGAGAGAGAGAGAGAGAGAGGGGGCATGGTATGATGAAAGCGGACATTATGCATTTTGGGGACTCTATCACGCCCTCGGACCTACATATGTATGTAGTTTCTACGCCTATTTACGTGAATTTATGTACAAGCATTATAATCGGGAACAGCATATGTACATAGTACCTATACATGACAACTTCCATTCCATTAGCATTACTCTATGAAATATACATATATATATTTGATAGCCCACACCCCACACATATACAAGACGAGCATTCCTGAACGGAATAGAAAGCAAAGGCCAGAGCAGATGAAGCTCTGACAGGCAGGAGCAGCAGGAGCAGCAACAGTCGCACCGATAAGCATAGAAGCGTAGAGACGTAGAGACGGACGTACACTCCCGCCCGAATCTTCAGTCCACCAAACTAGAATCCAATGCTGCTTTCCCTCAGTGTGCGACCGAAGGAGCAAAGGCAATGGCAATGGCAATGGCAATGGCAAGGGCGAAGGCAAATTTCGTGACTGTGAAAAAGTCAAGCGGTTGGACGACATTGACGCGATGTGTGGATGCGTAACGTAACGTAATGGCATACGTGGAGACGCACGTTTGCGTGTGTGCTTCTGTGTGTGTGTGCGTAATCGCCATTTCGGGTCGTTGTCATTGCATTTCACGCTCGCGCACACCCACACACACACCCCCACACACACCCCCACAAGCACATTTAATCAACCACTAGCCCCATCCCCCTCCCCCACCTCCGCACACACCGACAGGTTCACGATGTCCTGGCTTGTCCTGGCCTGTCCTGGCCTGGCGGCTACCAGCGGTACAGGTTCGAGCATCCAGGTTGAGGTCTGAGAGTTTTAGTCTGCGGGCATGCCTCGCGTACCATCATTACTGTCATCGTCGTGCACCCCACCACTGCCCCACCACCCCTCCGGCCACATTCTCATTTTGCTAAAACATTTATCTGTGCCCCAATCCCATGAGTGTGTGTGTGTGTGTGTTTTTTGGCAAGAGGAAGCAAACAACAACAAAAAAAATGGAGAAGAAGAAACAAAATTTAATGTCACAAACTTTTGATGTGTTCTAATTTATATACAAACAGACAGACGGACGGATTGAAAGACTGAAGGACCGAGAGACGGGCGACAGGCGACAGGCAACAGCAACAGCAACAGCAACAGCGACCCTTCTCTTCCGCTCTGCCTTGGCCATGACTCGTTAAAGCAAATTTGTTTTCACGCTTGATGGCAAATTGCGCGACTTGCCTAATCTCCCCGTTGCCCCGCTGATGGCCCGCTGGCCCCCACATCCAACAACTTACGCACTCACTCACACACACACACTCATCCCAGGCATTGGAAATGTTCGTGCGAGCCGCGCTCTTGTTAATATTTCATATGTCATCCCAAGGAGCAGCATCGCCATCGCCATCACCATCACCATCTCATCTGCCACCGCCTGCGAGCGTACCTCCACCTCCCGCAGTCATCCACAGACAAGAGAGGTGCACAAAAATGTACAAGGTGAGGCAGTAGCGGGCATGGCTTCGCCTCTGCTGCTTGCTTACTGCTCTTCTGAGAGCTTTTCCGGCCAACCCCCAGCCCCAAGCTCACCTTGCGTGGAACACACCTTGCACAGAAAGGCACGCAAAGTCCGTGCCCCTCACTCCAACACTCCAACACGCGTTCAACGTGGCAACTCTTAAATCGCTCGCGTTTAAAAATTTGATTATGTGACATTTTCGTCCTGCCCTTAGAGGACAGCAAAGGGAGGGCCCCGAAAACAAAAAAAATGGAAATTAAATTTATACACAGATTCAAATTCTTTTGCGGCGGTTGATTTTTCCCTTCGTTGCAGGGCCACCGTCACACTGAGGAAATTATCTGACGGTTGACGGTTGACGGTTGATGCTTGTTGCTAGTCCCGAGCGATGTGGCAGAAGAGCAGACGTAGAAGTACATTCTGTACAATCTGAAAATGAAATTCAACTTATCTTTTTCTGACCTGAACCGATCTTTATACATACACTAACCTTATGATCCCTTTTAAAGTTGCAGTCAATCGAAGTGAATCCAGTTTCGTGCAGAAAGTTACGCATACGCACAGTCGACCAAAAGAATCGGGAATACATAAGTGAATATATCTTCAAATATTCCTGGGTAGTTTCCAAAGTTAATACCAAGGATTTCAGATTAATCTGTGGTGTTTTTTTTTCTGTGCAGCAACTGGAGCAAAAGCTGAGCCCCAGCACAGCACCGACTGTGTGGTAATTTCATTCCGTTTTATGGAGGCTTTTCCGCATATTTTGGCATTAGGAAGAATATAAAATAATAACAGAAAAGAAGATGAACAAAAACTGAAATACAACAACAAGCGTTTGCCAAGATGAGGAGTCTTAAGCAGCTCGGATCGGTGCTATACTCTTGACTACCATTTACCACTTACCACTTACCACACCGCCGATGATTGGACGCATGGACGCAGAAGATCGTTACCAGCCTTACTCGACCCGAGACGACCCGACCAGACGCGAACCGTTTCGACCTTAAACCAAATCAAAAGGAAACTTCAATGCTTGCAAATTGTAGATGCATTAGATGTGCTTTGAGTCACAGGTGGCACAACTCCGAGAGTCTCCAAGAAGCTTACCCATGCGTAGACCTCTTATAGCAACCAAACGTGGTTCACTTTTCCTAATTCTCTTTGCCCTATAGCTCAGGTACTTCCTGGCTGTCCTTTTTGTGAGCTGTCTTAGTTTTGTGGGCATGTTCCAACATGGTATCATGGTAATGGGTTTCCTCACTGCATGCATCCCGGTAAGTAGCCAAGTACTCTGTTTCAATATTGACTGGGAATTCCTCCGAGCTATTCAGACTGTAGCTGGGCATATAGAAGAAATAGGCCAATATCCAGACAAAGATTGAGCAAGATATATTTGAGCCACGATAGGTAGTCATTGGGTCCGCCATTGGGTCCGCCATTGGGTCCGCCATTGAATCGACGTAGTTTTTGGTCGAAATCTTTGCTCTTGGTAGTGTCCAGTAGCGTTTAGAATGATTCGAAAGGCTTCAGTGGCTCTGAGGTCAACGCTTTTGTCTGGATGTAATAACAAGGACATCCGCTTGAGGGCAAGTCGTATCTGTTCCATCGTCTCAGTGTGGAGCACTTACTATACAGAGATTCATATGCTAAAATAGTATTGAAAGAAAGACGACATTTTTGTGGAAAGTTTCCAGCTGCAAAATTAACCCGAGAGCCTGAATGAAGCACCTGATCATCAAGCATCCTTTTGCCATCCTTTTGGGGAGTCCGATGACGAATACGATTATGATGAGGCGATGGACACTATGCCATTATATTTGAGGACACAAATGAAGATTTGACTCATTGATTTCGCCCTTTCGTTGCGCCGAAGTTCGGGGATGGAGATGGGATAAGTCACAACTTGTGTGGGCGCAGTGCATCTGCTTATTTGTATATACAGATCTGATAGAGCTTCCCTATTTGTCAGTCCTTGGTTTGGCATACATATGTACATATGTATGTACGAGAGTGCTGTCTGTGCATATTGGTGCCAGCGGCTAAAGCGGCTTAAGCGGCTTAAATGCCATTTTGGCATCCGGAGGAAATCCGGAAAGGGAATTGTGGCAGACGCAACACCGAACGCGGTTACGCCACTGGGATCGAGCCTTAGGGACCGATTACGCAATGTGGGAATTGTCTGTTGCTTTCTTGCTGTTCTTTTATTTGTTGAATAATTCATGCAAAATAACCAAGAACAAATTGGCATTAATCAGTGGTGTGTTTTATTGAGTTGCCACCCGGCGTTCGCCAACCTCAACCTCAACCACAACCACACAACTCATACTCGTACTCATACTCGTACTCGTACTCGTACAACCTGACAGACCAACAGGACGGGAGGACACTCACAGTCAGCAATCTGGAAAATGTCAAAGACGAGATGAAACGGCATTCATGCCCGCTGACATTTCTGCTCTAGCCCGGTCGGTGGCGGCCAACCCAACATTCCTGTTACTTAATCAAGAAATTCCTTTTGCCTTTTGCCTTTTGCCTGTCCTTTTGCCCGTCCCTCTCTCTCTCTCTCTCTCTCTCTCATTTGGTTGGGAGTGTCTGGGCCAGCGTAAATGGTCCTTGCTCGTATTGTGGCCTTTGCGGGGTCTGTCTGTGCGCTGTAGACTTCGTTGGGGAAAGGGGCTGCCAGAGGATCCACATTTCCAGCTGTATTGTATTCACAAACACTCGAATGTACTCGCATGTGTGCTCACACGAACACTCGTAGCAAAGGCCGCTGTTGTGGCTTGCACTTTCACTACAATTGGAACGAACACCTGTTCAGGGAGGAAACATCATATGTATTTTCAAACTGAACTTTAAGCCAGGCTAAAAGCTCCTTGTACCACTCCAAACCCGAACATGCCTGTTGGAGAAATCGGTTAATTGCTTTACACTGCAGCAAGCGAGATAGCAAGAGCCGAAGTCGCATTGCCGAAGCCACACGAAGGCTTGCTGCTGGTATACAGTGTGGACTTTGAAAATTAACATCTCCTAGGGAACTGTGAGATATTTTGGCCCTCCTCTCCTCACTTCTCCGCTCGATTTGTTTAACAAAGACATCCAACAGCCCAAATCACGGGCTGCTTCCAATGAACCAATGATCCTCCCATAAGTAACTTTTTTTCAAATTTTCCTGAATCGAAAGGCAAGAAAAGATCCATTTTGAATTCGAAAGATTAATATTTGCAGAAAAAGTTTATTTAGTTGACAGAGGAAAAAAAGTTACATTTGGTTGCCTGTCCATCCTTAATTCCTCCAATTGTTATTATTCCACACGCTTTCCTACATATAAGGGTTAAGATATGTATATGATATGGTGGTCGCTGTATGCTGTAGAAAGTGGAATTAGTTGCTTCTGTCTTCGGATTGAGATTCCGCTGGAGTGGCCGTGGATGTGGCAACAGAGTGCTCGGTTACCCCGGGAAAGTTGTCCAGCTTGTGGGCCACATCCTGGACGCGGCAGCATTGCACGAAGCCATAAGCGGGGTAGTCGCGAAGACTGCCGAACAGACTACTCCTCAGCCAAGCCACCTGGTCGCACATGGTAGGACAGAACTCGTTCAGCTCCTCGGCTTTGGACTGCAAGAAAGATCGGGGAGCGATTAGCCAGAGTTTCGGGGCTTCCGACACGCTTCCGACTTACAAACGGGGAGTTGTGGCCGACCACTACGAACTCGTCCTGCGCATTGCCAGTCGGATGCAGGTCCCGCACATGGGCCCAGATGTGGGCGGGCACTGTCAGCGAGCTGCCGTTGTCCAAATCGATGCTGAGTATGCGGCTGGCATTGCACTCCCGCATCAGCGGCATTACAATTTGACCCGAAACTCCCAGGCGGATGTCGAACTTGGGCCCTGCTGGCTCGCTGGCCGCCTGCAGGGCAGTGAGCCAGTGCCTCCAGTTGCCGGTGCGCAGGGTGCGCAGCCAGACGACACTGAGCATTTCCTCATAGCCAGCCAACTGACTTTTGATAGCCTCATCCTGCACCAGGCTGGTGTACTCGAAGACAACCCCGCCGAACAGTTGCTTGAGCTGCTTGTCCTGCTTCCAGTATTCATCGATTGCCATCGGACTGCGATGGAGAGAAGAGCTGCCATTGGCATCTTAAATAGGAGAATATAGTGCCATGCCCACCTGACGGCCTTGAAAAGACTTTTGGTATATGCCACGTTAATATCCAGTCCGAGATCACTCAACTGTCCCAATTGAACCTGCTTACGAGGAGGACTATTAGAAACCGACACAGAAAACCCATCGGGCCCACTGACCGTGCCCTACCTTCTCAATAACCCTGTTCTTTGGCGGATATGCCGAGTAGCTGACATACTTGAGCTCCAGCCCAACAATGTCGTAGCAAATCGCCGCACTCTTAATGGATCCTATTTCGCTGAAGTCCTGGCCAACCACGAGCGTCATGTGGTCTCCGCAGTCTGGTAAGCTGGTGCGACTCTCGAACATTTCCGAAACCGTCGTTCCCCTACAACCAACATCGCGAAGATCATATGTATACTCATCGCGCCACAAAGTAAATTCTGAATTTCGGCACGAGAAAGTTAGATTTGTCTCCGCTATTTCCACAGCTCCATACCTTCTATAATATATATAACAAAACAAAAAGAAGAGGAATATTAAGTGGATAATGGAAAAAAGATTTGCCAGGAATAGTGACTAAGCCTGAGGTAGGATACCGTTTAGCGAAAAATTAGGTGTTAAAGCAATTCGTATAACAAACCTCGTGGTAATATAAAATCCACCTGCACAGTACATGTGTACCGTTTCATAGGTGTCTCGTACAAATGTGGACTGGGCATCAGACACAAGTCGCTTCGATCCGAATCTTGTCAAGATTAGGGGTTTTGGACCCAATACACTCAGTTGGCAGCTCCCGATAACATCCTCGGGCAGTATGGAGAGCACCGATAGGCCCAGAATAACAGTGTACAGAGGCAGCATTGCAACTTTTTCAACTGATTGGGTCCGTTCAAAGGCGGGGTATTTATAGGGTTGCGACTGCTGATGCAACATATTTGATTATCGCATTTTCCGCATTTACATACATACATACATATGTACGGGAGGAGAGGCTAATGAGATTCGTAATATTCCTATCAATATACAAAAGTAGCTGATAAGGTAGTTTGAAGAGTACTCGAGGTTTATAATCTGCCCAGTCAGTCAACTTTCTATTAAAGCCTTTATATTGTTCCATTTACATTGTATGTACATCTGAAAAAATCTGTTTAAAATGTTCTTGCCCCTTTTAGCGATTCGCAACAAATCATTGCCGCTCAGCGATCATCGTATTGATTGATAATATATATTACAAATATGATAATCTATCTAAATTATGATATTTAATTGTCGGGTTCCGCAGCCTGATGGAAACATTATAGCCAGTGGTGCAGCAGTAAATTAAATTCCCTTTTTATTGTTTGTTGTTTGTACTGCCCACTGCAGTGCACTGCACTGCACATTGTACACACATATGTACATACGACTTCTCTATCACACTCTCGATCTTTCGTCTTTGCTATTTCTCTCTCCTCGGAATCTGTCGCAATCTCGCTTGCAGTAGGGCACGGGCAATTCGGCCCGCCTGTCTTTGCAGCGTCTGGCGTCTAGCTCGTCAACCGACACTGTCGTGGAACCGACCACTCGCGTGTTCAAGTTGACTCCGTCTTGAATCGAGCTATACAGACTCAACGTGCTTTTCCCATATTTCCTCGACTCGATATCGTACTGCATATATGCCCCACAATAAACCGTATTAAACTAAGCTCTCGTTTTTCAATAATCGCAATTCGGCTCGGCAAGCTGTTTAGTTCTCTGACTAAACAGCGAAAAATACAGTAATCCAACTCTGACGATGCAGGGACAGTACAACAGCGCGTCGTTGTGCATCGGCTGTTCGGGGAACAGCAGGCATCCGTGGGTTGCAAAAATTATGAATACTCGGAAATAAAAATATAAAACTATCAAATATTCTCCAGTTAAAAGTTAACTTTCAATAGATATTTGAAGCGGCATTAAAATTCAAATAATTATTCAAAAACCGATTACTGGCACGTAGCAATCCTGCCATGTTTGTGTTGGGCACGGACGCGCAAGCCGTACACTTTCCAGTACTGTTGCGATAACATAAATCTATCGATATATCATTTATTTTTGCTGTCCATGTTTTGGCAGCGTTGTGATAAACTAATCATAAACTAATTTATAAACAATATCCTTCAATGGGATTTTAACATCAGACATTTTTTATATTTTAAAACTAAATTATAAACAAAACCCTTCAATGGAATTTAAATATCAGAGATTAATTAATTCGAGATCCACATTAAACTTAGTCGGTGTTTGAAGACCAGAAGACTTTGTAGTTCCTATTGGGGAACATAAGTTCTTGTATCATCATATGTCTCAGCAACTATTTCAAAATATATTTAAAGATACAAATTTTCATTACGTAAATATGCACGTAAATATACGTAAATATTGTTCATTTGGAATACGGATGGGTTGACACATGCATATAAATTGCATTTAAAACAATTAAAACCATGCAAATAAGGTTTTTTGCCCATAATTTACTGTAAAACTCTTAAAAGCATTTTTTTGTTAATTTAAAATTAATACTTACGGTTTAAATATTTATCCATAGCTTAACTTCACACTTTGTTCCTTTTTTTTAAACCAATAATGTTCTCTTGTGTATACGTATCTTTTTTAATTTTTTTCACTTTGTTCTCTGTACGTTACTTTTTAAAACTCAACCAAATAGCAAAAATGACGATGTTTGAGAAAAATATCGATATTTTGTTTCCGTACTTGTTGCGACTTTTTCTGGGACTTTTTGAGGGATTTTGTGGGGGCAACATCATCCCATTTTCTTTTTCATCGCAACAATTTCCCTTACATTCCATGCTCACTTACGTTTTTTACCGTTGGCAACATTTATTTGTATGGGCCAGCAGCATGTGCCCCGAAATTATTGACCCACAACTTTTGCACGGAATTAGCAACATTTTAAGTTTTATACCTTGGCTCTAACGTAATTTTAGAAACAATCTAAAAAAAAGAGTCACTAAACTTAACCAATCTTGTACACAATTGATTCATCAATCGTATAAAATTATGTGCTCAGGCCTGAGGGTCCTAGTTAGCTAGCAATATCAGTTAGACGGAATATCAAAATCGAAGAATATGATTTTCGTTGGTATTTTTGTCATGGTATATACTGGTATTATTTTCAAAATTACCGCCACATCGCCAAATATCCTGTGTTATCAATGTTTTGTTGCATGATCGTTTCGAACTCATGCCGTGAGAGTAAAAGAGCGTAAGAGCTCATACATTAACGCAAAAATAAGTAAAAGGGCGCGTCTAGTGTCAAACCGATCGGTTCGACACAACTTTTTGGGTTGAGCCAAAAAAGGTATGGATAATGGGTAAATTCAGCCAAGGGAAATTTCACGGCTCGCACGATTTTCACCTTACCCGAATTTTTCCCCGGTAACGCATACACGTCATGTAAATCAGGTGGGGTGGATTTTACCTTGCAGCCTTGCATTTTCTGGGCCGTTTAAAATAGTTATTTTATAAGATGTTGTGAAACAGTTCTGCTGAATAATTATAAATAAAATTTAATTTAATTTAAAACACGATGAATATAATTCGTTCTGTTGTATTTCGTGTCCTGGAGACACACATCATATATTTTCCAACACTCGGAAGGAAATACAAAATATTAATAATTTTTAAACTATATATTCATTCTGAAATGAATTAAATGTAACTTGACATAGGATTTAATAGCCTAAAGTTAGATTGATTACATTCCAATTCAATATTTTATTTTATATTCTTTTTAAGGGAAATTTTTGGTATTTTTTGTCATAGGTAGTGCATACAATATCGAAAATTGTAAATAGACAAAATTTCAGGTCGCATCGCAACACTGGTACGCTGAAAAATTTAAATAAACAACTTTTTCACTTTTTTCATACAAGCAAATTCCGAATTTCATTTTTTGAAACTTTAGTGTCATAGCACGCAGCTTCTGTTTATAATTGTCCATTTCCCAGAGAAAAATATTATAAACTTCCGAGGACGGCGAGGATTTTTTAAAGCGGGCAGATTTGAAATGAGCAAGGAGTTACAAAAATAATGGATAAATTGCTGAAATCATAGGAAACTGTTTCATGGGAGATTAGTTATTCGATTATGTTATCTTTTTACTATAATTAATGGGTGTCCTTCCAAGGAGTAGCCCCAACACTTTATAGCCCAAATTATAGTGAAAAAATAAAAAAACATACCCCAAAACAACTAACTTCGATACGGGAGTTACAGAGCGTTGCCCACCAGCCATTGTAAAGTTATTACATCTATTATTTTCGGCCGTAAACTGCAATATTATGCTTTCTAACCTCGCATGTCGTGCTCAATCAAGTTTTATAAACGTTATTTTATAGACATTCCCAACAAACGGAGTCTTTAAAATTAGCCAGTCTTGCAGAAAATTGTTTTATCTATTGTATAAAATTATGTTTTCAGGCCTGAGGGTCCTAGGTAGCTAGTAACATTAAACGGAATATCAAATTGGAAACAATTTTCCACCAGAGCCGATTAAAATCATATCGATTAAATTTAGGGGTGTCTGGCAAAAAAATCGATGCTTGAAAAAACTATCGATGTCTGCAGTTATGTTAACATCGATGTTTCTCCAGCTCTAGTCGAAAATACAGGGTTTTTCTTGCAATTTAAAACGCTAATATCAAAGTCGGAGTTATGTCCGAAACGCCGTTGCATGCGACCAACCTGTCGTGCGGCCACACGTGTATGTGTATGTGCTGGGTAGCCACCAACTCCGCTGAAAACCGTATTGCTTTTAACCTTAGTTGACATTGAAATGTACCCGCTTGGCGGATGGACACGGTGGTTCGTGTGTGTGTGTGTGTATGTGTGTGAGTGTATGTTCTGTACTCATGTCTATTCTGTATGTGTTTGAAAAAGAGGATAGAATCGAGAGTAGCATCGCATCGCAGAACGCACCTTCTGCATTTTCTCCTCTCTATTAATGTGCGTGTGTGAGTCGGGTGTGTGTGTGTGTGACCAAAACACAACTCCGGTGTGATATGCTAGATCCCCGCAGTTCATCAACAAACGCTTCACCCCCGCTCGAAAACGAGCACCGTGGTGGTAAACTTTTGCTTTGGACAAAGCAACAACACAACTCCTTTAAGAGGACATACTGGTGAAATCAAAGTTTCTGCAGTTGTGTAATCAATCATTCGCAAGGCATTCGTAAAGAAACAGAGAGCAAGAATAGGCAAATTCTATTAATTTATTTAATTCGTTGTCGCTGTTATTCTCTTTTTTTTTATATAAATCGATTTGTTGTAGTTGGCATCCGTTATTAATTCAATCAGCCGCCGCCAGAGCCGAGTGATAGCCGCAACAGCTGAGAGCAGCAACAGCCGCAACTAAGAGAGCCCAAGTATCGCAACAAGAGAGAGGGAGACAGAGATCCAGAGGAAGCGCCACAGAGAGAGCTAGAAAGAGAGGAGTCAAAGTCACAGCGGGAGAGAGTGCTGTGCTTCTTACACGAAAGCTAAGCGAAGCGTTCTCCCCCCACCGCACACCCGGCATATACGATATACGGCGTACAACCACGACAACGGTAATTAAAAGGAAAAAATTTAACAGCGGAGCGAGTAGTCACTGCCGCCGGTCCCACAGATTCATTCCTACTGCGCTCTGCTCCTCCGCGTCCGTTTGTTCGCTCGTTCATTCATTCGTTCGTTCGTATAAAAATAGCAACGCCTTAAACGATCTCATCAACATCATCAGCATCAGCATCAACCGCATCGGGCCCCATCCCATCCCATCCGTAGCAATATCAGCATACGACGCCGCACCGTAACTAACCGATCACCAAGATTAACCTGACCCATGTAAAACCTGCTCTTTCCTGCTCTTTCAGGATTCCGCTTGAGGATCCGACGCACCAGCCCTGCTGCTGTTGCCCGCGTAAGAGAGAGGGACCGACAAAATTTCACTGGATATAATGGCCAAGGATGAGGAGGATGATCTGCTGCCCGATAAGGATGCAGCCAAGGGCTTTTATGCCAAATACGAGCCCAAAGAGATCTTGGGCAGGTGAGTGGGGGGCAACAGTAATAATAATAATAATGTCAGGGAATCGAGTCTGTTCCACCTGTTGGATTCTGTTGATGAGTAGAAGAGCCTAACGTTCGGTGCTCCTGTCCTAATGTGGATCAGGTTACCTCCTGTGGGGAGTTGTTCGTCTGTACATCTGTCCCATCCATCCCCTCCGCCCCTTGGGCTTCTGTCCCACTGTGGCTTTCTGTTTATTTGGTTAATGCTAAGCTTGCAGAAGTGCAAGCCCTGTTTACATATACAAAACTCTGGTTGATTATGTCCATGACTCATGCCCGGGTGTGTGAGAGGTACCGCTTCTGCTGATTCTGCCTCGTCTTCTACCAGAGTCGAGAGTGTGACAGTGTGAAGTATGGAATGGGCTGACGGCGCCTGTCTTCTGGCTCCACAATAAATTTCCTCAATGGGCAACGACATCGGGGCCCGAAACACCCTTGGATTGAACTTGAAGTTACACCAGCAGGCGAACACTAAGCAAATAGGTGTTGCGTACACACAAGGGCAATTACAAGGGGCGCCGATAAGATCTGCAAGGCAGGGCCGCCACTTAGATAAACATTAGAGATCATGTCAAAACCGAGTGGATGGCATCTAGCTCACGCTGAAGAAAGCCTCTTATCTATTCTTTTTTTTTGCATTTGCATTTCTATCAACTTGCAGGGGCATCAGTTCCACGGTGCGCCGCTGCATCGAGAAGGAGACGGGCAAAGAGTTCGCGGCCAAGATCATTGATCTGGGCGCCACAACTGAGGCGGGCGAGACGAATCCATATCATATGCTCGAGGCAACCCGACAGGAAATCTCAATACTACGCCAGGTCATGGGACACCCCTATATAAGTGAGTTTGGAGATTCAGTTTAAAGAAGTCGTACATATGAGGAGTGCTCCACTAACCCACATTTACATTCCCATTTCCATTTAATAGTTGATCTGCAGGACGTCTTTGAGTCAGATGCATTTGTTTTCCTCGTATTTGAGCTGTGCCCCAAAGGCGAGCTCTTCGACTATCTGACCTCGGTGGTGACGCTCTCCGAAAAGAAGACGCGCACCATCATGCGGCAGATATTCGAAGGCGTCGAATACATCCATGCCAAAAGCATTGTGCACCGCGACCTCAAGCCGGAGAACATTCTGCTGGACGAGAATCACAATGTGAAAATCACGGACTTTGGCTTCGCCCGACAGCTGATGGAGGGTGAAAAACTTACAGGTTATGATTGCTCCTGTCCCCATTCAGGCCCCCCACCACCACATTATCAATGTTGGCTAATTTCGGCCCATTTTCCGTTTGCAGATCTGTGCGGCACGCCTGGCTACTTGGCACCGGAGACGCTCAAGTGCAACATGTTCGAGGGTTCGCCGGGATATTCCCAGGAAGTGGACATGTACGCGCTCCTTTGCTACTCCCCATTGCAATTCTTTAACTAGCATTACCATATCCTTCGCAATTGCAGATGGGCCTGTGGCGTGATCATGTTCACGCTGCTCGTCGGCTGTCCACCCTTCTGGCACCGCAAACAGATGGTCATGCTGCGTAACATAATGGAGGGAAAATACAGCTTCACCTCGCCGGAGTGGGCCGATATTTCAGGTGAGTCGCCCAATCGTATTGTTGGACATTCAAATCTAATTATTGACCGCTTTCTTGCAGAGGATCCCAAGGATCTGATACGCAAATGTCTAGTCGTTGATCCTGCGCAACGTATCACCGTCACGGAAGTATTAAGACATCCATTCTTCAACCAAATGGTAAGTGTCGGTGCCTCTGGATGTCGCATGGCCACAGGGTCAATCCCCACAGCCAATTCGGGCACCACCACCACCGAGAGTCAGAACGAGAGCTGCACTCGATTCGCGTCCGATTCCACGTGGATCATCCTGGGCTATGTATATAGAATCTAGTTGACAGGCTCCCCTGCGGTCTAGCTCCCCCTTAGATGGGTCCACCCATGGCTCCTACACTCTGTTAACCTGTCTCTAAACACATTTGCACCCACAACACACTTGTGACTTACCTCTCAACCAAGGCTTCTCCAACTCTTAGGAGTGTCCCTGGGTATCACCCCAACCCAGCGTAGCGAAACTCAAGCGAAACTGTTCTTTTCTGTCTCTTAATTTATTTCACATTTCCGCCTTTGGTTAAGCATATACCTCTTATATACATATATAGACATATGTAGCTACATATTTCTTTTTTTTTATATTTTTTTTTTATTTAATATTACTTTATTATACAATACATTTTCTTTCTTCTTTTCCTTACATATACGTTTTAAAAATCAAATTACAATTAAACTAAACAAAAAAAAACACCGAACACTAATCGAACGAATGAATCGACAATCAATTGTTCCGATCACTTTTCTCGATAAACGAAACGATAAACGATCAACCCCTAATTCGAAAATCAACTTCGAAAGCTGTTCGAGCAAAACATTGATGGCCTCAAGCGCAGCCTGTCGACCAAGTCCAGAAGAATGAGTCGCATCACCGAAATCGCAATGGTAACGAAATGCTCCCGGACTAACCCCATCCCCCAATCTCGATCCGTCAATATATCTCTCGCTCTCTCTCTCTCTCTGTTACTGTCTGTTTTGCTCTCCTTGTCTCTGTCTGTCTCCCATGTATCGAATCGCAATAACAACAACAAAAACAAAACAAAAATCCCGAATCCCCCAAAATTCAGATCAGCGACAGCAGCAATCCAATCCAATCCCCATTCTGTTGCTGTTGCAATCGCGTGTGTGTTCTGTTCGCTGCATTCTGTTCTGTTATGTTCTTGTCTGTTCTGATCTAATCTACATATGATAATAGTACTATAATGCTCGCTCCAAGCGCGATCTCTGCGTCCATCATGTCATGTGCCAGCATAACCTAACTACAACTGTAACCGTATAACACATTCCAACACCAACCACACACAAGGAGTACAACAACAACAACAACAACAAAAAAAGCGTATTTGATTTGCTTTCAATTTATTTTTTGCTTGGCGATTACGCGATGCTCTTTGATGATAACAATCCCAAATCCAAACGCTGTCCTGCTCTCTCTCTCTCTCTTTCTTTCTCATAAACCCCCTCTCCTACCCTACCACCCCATGTGCCCATGTACCGTACGTTCTGTGTCTGCATGTCCCGCCCACACCATGGTTGGCCACCCACCCCACTGCATGCGTGCGTGAAAGAAAGAGAAAACAGAAAGAAAACCCAGACGCCAAAAGCCAAACGCCAGCCAAGAGGAACCTCATATGCATAAATGTTAGAGGGAGTGAGTGCATCTGATTGCAGTTAGGGGAACTTCTACCCGTAGCAAGGCAAGGGGTATTTATTTAGGATGGGCCATCGGCATCGCCGCCATTCCACAATACGCCCTGGGATCGATCGTTTGTAGCTGTAAGAAAGGTCACATATGTACATAGAGGTTAAGTCGAGTTCAAGTTACCGTTTAGACTAGCATAAGTACTCTATTTGCTGTTACTTTTACTTTTACTTTTACTTTACTCTACTCCTCCTAACTGATTACACAATTTTTGATTTCTTTGGCGCCGTCACCCACATTCCTCGTTTGCCTCGTTTTCGTTTCGCCAATACCACCAAAACAAAAACCAACCCCGATCCCGAATCTGAATTCGAATTCGAACGAACACCAGGTTCTGATGGGTGACCTGACCATGGCACGGCCTCCGTCCACGTCTGCCTATGCCCCGGGCAGATACCCGAATAGTGCTGCTTCTGCATCTGCCAGCAGTGCTGGTGCCAGTGCTAGTGCCAGTGCCGGTGCTGGTGCCGGTCCCGCTGCGTTCCGCTACGACCGAATCAACAGCAACGGTGGTGGCGGTGGCCCCAATCCCTGCGGCTCCTCCTACCTCTACTACAGTGCGCCCCAGAGCTCGTACTCATCGAATCGCTTGAGGGATGTGCTGCCGCCCCCCGACCTGGATGACCCCTCCTCGTCGTGCACCTCTGCCTCCTGTTACAAGACCCTAACGGCCACGGTGTACTATCAGCAGCAGCCGCAGCAACAGCAGCAGCACCAGCCGCAGCACCAGCAGCAGCAGACGGCGCGGCCAATAGACGGCAATAATTATGAAAATGCCGCGCAGCAGCAGCATTTATTGCATGCACAAGTGCAGGCAGGTTTTTCCATTGATTTTCTTTTGCTTTCCTTTTACCTTACAAATTGTTTCTTACGTATTTAGTTATCACACACGTATGATTTAGTTATATTATATTTTATCTATTTTTTTTTTTTTGTTTTAATTTTTAGTGCTTTTTAGTTGATTCCATAAGCGCCATCATCATGCATCCTCTCATTCCCTCATTCAAAAGAGGACTCTCCCTCTCCCACTCCACTCTCACAGCAAAGATACCCTCTCTCAAGCGGTATTGGTGTATGGCGACTATTTGCTATCCCTTTCCGATCGATTGTGAGCGTGAGCGTGAGATAGGGATCGAGATCGATATCGAGATCGGGTGGGTCGGTAAACAACTCTTTCACAATACGTTTTCTTCTGTCGGCTTTCGTATCGCTGCATTCGATCGAAAATTCGATCATTGGAATAACAAATCATACGTGTGTTTACATGATGATATCAGCAGAAAACGTATCGTGTTGATTAGTTTGATAGCCATTTCCGTATACTCGATCCACTCGGTCCACTTCTCACTCCAGTGCAACACACCACACCACATCATACCACCCACTCACTCACTCACTCACTCACTCTTCTTAAGTTTAAGCTCCTTTCGTCGCGCCCACTATGCTTTATGTATGTTTCTACGATTCTTATTGTATTTTCTTATAGCTGGCACTTAGTGGTATCGTAGCGAGTAAACACCATATTTGTATTATATGCACCTTTCTGTAGCACACACATACAATGTAGCCTGTCGGGTGAACTGGATGATACTTGCAGGAACTGTATGTAGTGGAACTGCTTTGTAGCCATAGACGTAGTCGTATCTAGTACTTAACTCATGTGTCACTAATCTTACCCCTAACCCGCTCCCTGGTATATCTTGAATATCGCCTCACATCTTGGCCTCCATTTTGTATCTTTTGTCTATGTATGAATGTGCAGTAGTGGAACCAGGAAAACAGTATTATATGTGTAATTTGCATGAGCTTTGTACACATTATAGTGTACCAACATACATATATTGTTTTTAAATATCTAATCATACATACATACATACCTATATACATATACTATAACATATATATTTATTATAAATGACACCAAATGACAAATCGATTCACTGACGATTTATTCTGTTTAATTTCTCCTCTGTTGGTGATGTTGTACACGTTTTGTTTTGTGTGTCATGTTCTCAATATTGTCAGAGTCTCAACGCCCTTATACCATGTGTGTCTATAAGTCGGTGTTGTGGAGACTCCATTGTGAGTAGACCAAAGAAAACTGCGATAGATTACAGTTATAAACAGTTGCATAAACAGTACATCCATTCAAGCCTACTATTACTATACTCCTACATACATACATACTCACATGTACATGCATACAGATGTGTGTATGCACATATACTCGTATTTATCTGCATAATCGCGCACATAGACACGATCGTGTAATCCTCAAATCGTGAATGTCGTTGTCCAATCCCCCCTACCACCCCCGCCTTAAGCTTTTCGGCTTGGTTCTTTCGACTCTACTCAATAACACGCCCCCAGCCCTCCCACCACTCCCTTACCTCTCTCCTCAACCCACTGAACATATGTTTATGCGTTGCTTTGGCTTTCTTCCCCTTTAAACTTATTATTTGTAACGGTATCTAACAGTAATCCGCTCATACACATACGGGTATGTACATACGTACATATGTATGTACGTAACACTGATCAATGAAAAATGAAGTTCAGGGCCCTCTCTCTCATTCTTACCTTTGTGTGTCTCACAGCATGCGGTTAACAGCCAAGCCAGATATGTAGATCCCCACTGAACTCCAAAATTTGTGGTACAGATTTTAATAAAAATAGCTAGATCCTAACCCAAGCACACAATCCGTTTAAAATCGTGTCTCCAAATGGGATTTGCAAGTTGTAAAGAAATATTCAGACATTTTGGAGCCTTGGCGTTGGGTAGCAGATGTGATAGTATTATTTATTACCCAAACGAAATGCCAATAAATAAAACACCAGGAAAGCTGACTTCGGTGCGCCGAATTCTAAACAGTTCCTTACAGTTCGATCATAAATTAATCGGATTTCGATCAATATAATATCAATATCATGAATAAACAAAACAAAACAAAACATATGGGCATTTCCAAGAGCCAAGATAAGGAGGTCAAAGAAGTAGATTCAAAATTATTTCTTCATTTAAAAGTAGTTCTTATTTAGCTCTATAATTGGTTCTGAGGTCGATTTTGGGAAACTATCGAAGAAAGTCGTACGGTCATTTTGCTTTCAATATGTCGGAGAGTTATTGTGGAAGAACTTTTATCATGAATCGTCTATCTTATAGGATAGCAGATTATAATAAAGGAAAACAAACAAAAAATACAGAAAATTTCTATCTGTTTTAATAGGGTTCCAGATCAAAGCTAATGTCATATCATTTTATGGCAGTTGCTTAAATTATTAAAGTTTAAATCAATTTAGACTTTGAATATTTCGGACTCGGTGGACCTTTCGCGGGAAATGCCCATATGTCTTATAGAGTGATCCGTTTCGATGTTGATCTGCCTGCATAAGACAGTCGCATATATGTTTTGAACTAATGAAGTAGAGAAATCGCATAGAATTGGAAATTGCAAGCTGTAAACCCCTGCAAAGTTTTACAAAAATAAGATACATACTTCATATATTCTAAATTCTAAATTTTCTATATCGTGCCGTACCGTCTGTGTGTTGTTCCATGTTTTAACGCCATAATATAATAGGTACTTATAAATAAAAAGCTAACATCATTCAACAGTTATCATTAACCTTTAACTGAACCTAACCCTAACAACGTGTGCACTAAACCGAAACACAAAAGCCAAAAAGAGATCGATCTACTACTACAATCCTTTCCCCCGCTGAAGGGTGGGGACAGCCTGTGGAGCGAAGCCTAATCCGTCAATCTTTGTTTCTCTCTCTCTCTCCCGAATCCCACCTATAGCTTCGCAAACAGAGTCGCTTCAATGCGCGCAAAAAGTTCCAATTCGCCATAATAGTGATACGCGCTGTCATTAGGATACGCCGACTGCGGTTCACCGCCGAGCCGCTGCACCTCGAGGAGGCCATACGCGATCCCTATCGCGTCAAGGTGCTGCGCAAGGTGAGTTTTCTGTTAATCCATCCCACCCAACACTGAACTCACACACTCTCTCTCATTGAATGTTTTTTTACCAGGTCATCGATGGATGCGCCTTCCGTGTTTACGGTCACTGGGTGAAGAAGGGCGAGGGCCAGAACCGCGCCGCTCTCTTTGAGAATACTCCGCGCACCGAGCTGCACGCGCTCTACATCAACAATCTCAGTCGGTAGAAGGAGCATGCAGAGCCAGAGGCAGAGGCAGAGGCAGAAGCAGAGGAGAAAATAAACACACACACACACACACCAGCAAACGAATCAGTAAAAGCTTAGTAGCCACTAAGCACCAGAGAGGAAGGGGATTTATAAGCAAGGAAAAGAGACACCAAATCAACTCAACTCAATACGCCGCAACGCATCATGTCGCTTCGCTCACGCACAAGCACACTCAACCGAAAACACACCCATACCCACATGTACATAGGATAAGCTCTGATGTGAGCTTTAGTTTTTTTTTTGTCGTTTTGTTTCTCTCTCTCTCTCTCTCTCTCTGAAGCAGCCAGAAGCTAATCTCTGGCATAGATTTTAATTTAGAGTTTTGTATGTCTAGCAGATCCAATCGGAAGTAGATGAGGAGGAGGAGAGCAAGAGGAATGTAGACCGCATTAGCCATTGCCTATCCACAAATCCCACAAATATACATACACATGTATTCTCTGTTAATGATTCTATTAAATTATTTAATTGTACTGCTAAGCGTTTACATTTTAACTGTTATGTTGTAGAATACACAATAAATTAACAAAAAAAAATACACAAAACAATAGACGGGGAACGCAAGTGGCATAAGGGAGTCCGCTCCTCTCAGATTTGCTTGTTGCAGTCGTACGTACGCTCACAGCATGCAGGATAAGGGCGGTTGATGTTGACAAAGTCGCGCAGCTTGCAGCCCTTATCGGGCGCCTCGGTAGCACAGGTTTTGAACTGGACGAAGCCGCCCTCCATGCAGGTGACGCCGGCGCAGAGATGGTCGGGAGCCTTTCCCTGCTGCCCTGGCGACATCACCGTGTTGGGGTCCAGAACACATTTTCCCGGATGGGCTGGAATGGAAAGAAGAAACGGAGACGGAGATTGTAAATCGAGTGGCTCCGCACAATCCTGATTCTTCTATACTCACAGGGGTTACTGTAGTTGACGAAAGCAACGGCCGCCTGAGCGCACTGGCTGCCCAGGATTACGACGCCGCAGCAGAGGAGGAGGGTGGCGCTAAGGTGTGACATCCTGTTGGAGATTCGGGCTGTGTCTCTGCTCGGCGTGAATGTAATGTTCTTGTCAATGAGGATCGAGGTCCGCAAGTGTTGTCGGTTTAGCGCAAACGTCAATGTTTTATACGCACCCAAGCCGGCGCTGCTGCCCGTTATCACGACGGCTTATCGAGATGTCAGCTGAGCGGAGCCAGCGACGTGACCTTGTCCGACGCCAGCAAAAGTGCGCGCTCCTTTTTCATGCCCCAAGACAGCCTGAGATGCCGGTTTTCCGAGCGGGCAGCTGCCCGTTTGGCAGCTTTTGTTCTACACGGTATCAGCAGAATGGAAGGGTATGTTGTACTACAGGTGATGATGTAAAGTCATTACCAACTATTCTAGCTAACAAAAATCATAAGAAATCTTTGGCATCCACAAACGTAATGATATTATTCTTGATTTTTGTTGTTGGCGTTCCGAATGGATCAGGAATAAGATCCTAGTGCCGGGGTATCTTGCCGTCGGAATGTTTTCGATTGTCTCGACGGCGACTTCCCTGCGGTTCATTGAGTACTTAATTATATTACTCGCATACATATGCAGTGCTTTGATTTGTTTTTAATATATTCATTGTTTTTTTATTATTACCGCTGGAAGCTTATCACGTTTCTCATTTTTTGTACTTTTCTCCCTCTCGTTCCGTTTTACTGGGATCTTGTGGTGGCGGCACTTTTTGGGAATTTTTGTGTTGAGACGTCTTGTTTTGGTGTGGAATTCCTGCGGCTTTCAGCTTGTCATTGGGTCGCGATCGTACAGGTCAGGGAGGGGAGTGGTGTAGTGTGGTGTGGTGTGGTGTGAGTGGTCAGTGGTCAGTGGAGGGGTCAGTTGACTCATCGAGTGTGCACGCAACAGCAATTTACACTTTCACCGGCGCCGATGGGTTCTTGAACCCCCGCACAATCCACACAAAAACAAACTAAATCGCGAGCAATACATTTTAAAAGTAAGCACACAAAATCGAAAGGTGAATGACATGATGATGACATGATGACGTTACACAATCGATCATCCACTTGGAGTTAAATCTATTTCTCTACTGCTACCAATTATTTACTATTACATATTATTTAATATTAATACCCCCAATAACTTTGGAAAGGATGCGACCTTAGCGTTGTTAGCTCGGGTCCCCCCGCTCACTATACCTGAAGATCATCACCATCCTACTTTCGAAGTGTCGCTCGACCAAGGACCAACTGTATTGGATCGGTCGGGTAGACTACCTCAATGTGTCCGCTGCTTCCGTAAAACCGAGTTTACGAAGCTTAATCACCTCATTACGGATTTTGATTGGTCCGCTTTATATTTGAAATTGATGTTACGATAGGCACAAACATTTTCTATGATGCACTGGACTCACTTTTTGACTCATGTTGTCCCAATTACCTGTCCTATTAGATCGGGAAAATCCCGTCCAAAAAACTTAAAATCCAGACTTTCCAGAAGTTGGCTCTCCTCGGTCAAACTTTTCAGTTTTTCAGTAACGCTCAATGCTATAAGAACTACCTTTCTCGACGCAGGATACGTTTCTTAAACAGTAAGCGTAGAACGTCCGCTCACCCATCCTCGCTATCCTTCCTTAATTCGTCTCCAGATAATGATCAGGCAATTTCCGATCTTTTTGTCCGTTTTTTCCAAACTACTCTGGTCAAACTACTTATTAACTTATTAACTACTTACTAACTTATTGGAGTTTACCACCTTCAAGGTAATTTACAGACGGATTTTGTTCCCACCCAATCTCCTGAGATGGATCTCTAGCTACCTTTGTTCTAGATCACAACGAGTCCTTTTTAAAAACTCTCTGTCCTCACCAATTATGTTGACTTCGGGCAGCCGTCTAGGCCCCTTACTCTTTACACTCTCTATAAATAACCTGCCTTTTGTATTAACATACTCTCGAGTACTTATGTATGCGGATGATGTTAAGCTCTGTGTCCAGTATAAGCACATTTGTTTTCAATTCAGGTTGTAATCCGATCCCGATAGATTTCAGTCTTGGTGCTTCAAACCTTAGTGCTTCAAAATGTAAAGTAATGACTTTTCATCGCTCCAGCGCCTTTCTGGGTCCTTACACCCTTTGTGGTGGTTCTCTAGAGAGAATTACAGACTTTTCTTTCTGCCTATTTCAGCAAATTTATAAAGTTTATAACTTTCGTCATGACATCGTTCGATATCTTCACATTCAACCAACCTCTAAAATTTGATCCACATATGTACATATCCAATAGATATCTATAACAATGTATCAAGCCAGTATCAAGGTCAATGATCGAGCGAGTAATGGAGAGAAAGAAAGACAGAACTGCATGTCATCTTTTTTAAAACTTTACTATTTATTCCTTTTTTCTATTGACGATTGTGTTTACTTAGACTGTTTTTTTCATTTATTGTATTTTACAGAGGCTATACTATATTGCGCTTACTGAACCCTACATGCACTGCACCTGCACTTCTATATATAATGTATATATATATATATTTTGTAAGTATTTATGTGTATTCTTGTCAACATAATTTCTTCGGCTTCGACTTACAATGTAATAAAGAACTTTTACAAAATGCAGAATTAGAATTATAATTAGAATTGAGATAAGTGCCCCGTGTGAGTGCAGCAGGAACGGAACATACACCAGGTCAAGTCAGTAAAAGTGTCGGTTGAATAAAATACATATGTATGTACGAGACTTATACACGTTTTGAGAGATAGAGAGCTACCGATTGGAGATTCTACATTCCAGATTACAGATTACAGATTGTGATCTAAATTAGAACTTGAACTATACCATAGATTCCAGATGGAATGCGGCAGAAGAGATTCTCCATAGTAAACCTAGTCGGGGGAAAAATATCCGGATCCAACGGCCAGCACCGACCGACAGCGGCCAGCACGAAACATCAGTCAACAACATTTTCCACTGGTCGATGCGTTGGCACTGCGTCTGGAAATAGAACTAGAACTAGACACCTGGATACAGAGGCAGCTTGGCGGTGTCAATTTTCTCCTCCACCTTGAATGAGGGGAAGAGGCCGCCCTGGTTGGTGCGCGTGTTTTTGCCCTTGGAGTTGCCGTCCCAGTGGTTGCCGGCCACTGACACTAGGTCGTCCACCCGCAGTTGGAGGTCCTCGTGAGTGCGCGGGGTGTGGGCGATAACTACGCGACGATTGTGCGCATTCTGACCGCCGTAATAGTATATGTCGTCCAGCGATTTGAAGCGGTGCGAGGCATCCGGGTACATGGTCTGCATGATCTCGTACGCCACGCGGCAGACCTGCGAGGAGAAGGTGCACACCAGATGGTCAGACATAGATAGCAGGTGGATGTCCAGTATGATCCCGTTGAGGGCCGTATCCGTGTAGCGTGTGGAGACGGACGCCATGCGAGCCACCTCGGGATCCCCAATAATCTGGTAGTGCGGGTACTTTTCGCGCGCCTCTTCGATCACGTTAGCGTCGTCAGAGGCTAGGAAGACGCGTCGCACCACGCTGGTGCCGTTGATCTCCAGCGTTCGGTAGTAGTCCTCCACATGAGTCATGTACTCCCCGATGCTGTGGCAGGCCGCCTCCGTGCCCACCTTATCCGTACGACGCACATGCACCCTGAAACGTGATTGATCAGTAAAGCCTGAGAGGGAAAGCCTCGCCAGCTGCTGCTTACCCCACAATGGGACGCTCCCAGCCCAGGTTTCGCATGCCGGCGAAAAGGAATTCGCGCGTCGGCTGCTGCGGGCGCAGAAGGTACTTTAAGAACTGGCCCACCCACCAGACAATGGGATCACCGTGCAGGCGTTTAAGGCGTGGCGCCAGATCCTCGGGCACGGCCAACGGCAGATATAGCGGGCGCGGCATGAGCGAGTCAATGATCGGCAGCACCAGGACCTGAGTATTAGGTTTGCCCGGCCAGTTGTAGGCGTTGGCAGACCCGGCGTCGTGGCAGCCTTTCGAGATCGGCTGGAACACCTCCTCCCAGCCACCCTTGTGGTAGCGCCAGCCCCGCGACTTGAGAATCATGGTGCGCTCCGTGGCATACGCCACAATAAAGCAGTATACCACATGGTGCAGTTGGCAGCCGTAACCACAGCCCTAGACGATAGATGACAGATATTAGTCGATTAGAAGAAGATTGGGAAAGAACATACAAATCTTTACCTTGTTGAGCTTGCAGACCAGCTTGCGAGCATTTTGACAGTCGCTGGGGTTCTGGAGGTGGTTCAGGCGCCGCTGGACCAGGTCGCTTAGGTCCCTGGCCTCCTTGTGGCGCCAGGTCTCGTATCCGTCCGAACGACGCATGTGATCCATGTCGCTTAGCAGCGACCGCTTGTGCTCTGCACCCTGCAGCAGAACCTGGTTGATGGACTCCTCCAGCTCTTTGTGCCCCTTGCTGGCCACCACCTTGCTTATCTTGGCCAGCTCGCTGCTGAAGTAGTTCCAGATCTCTCCAATGTTCGTCTGGATGCGTCGGCGCGTAAACTCATACTCCAGACTGGGCTCGCCATGTCCCAAATCGTTTCCGGATAAGGGATCTAGGTGGGCTCCATCCAGCGGATCATTTCCACCTTCGGCATTGTTCCAGCCCCTCAGATCGGCTGGAGCAGAATCGAAGAATGCCTCGGGCTCTGCCCCCAGACTTTCCAGCCCCTGCTTTGGGTTCAGTGGATCGTTCTCCAACTTTTGTACTAGCTTCAGGGCGCTCTGTTTGTCCAGCTGGTCGCTGAAAGAGATTTGGTAAAGCGCAAGCAGAAGGAGAGGGGTGAATAAAGCCGCTTGTGCTGTGTACGTTTCAGCGTGCCATGCATAATTAACCACGACGCCACCTCTACCGCCAGCAGAGCACAGCACAGCGCGGCGCGTCAATTGTCAGACTAATCAGCATATGAATGCCGTATGACTGGATGGATTGTGGCTGCTAGCTGGCTGCTGGCTGGGGGATTGGATGTAAGCCATACCTCATCAGCTCATCAATAAGCTGCTTGAGCTCCTCGTTGCGTTGCTTGGTGTGCTCGAGGAGCTGCAGGGCCTGGGTGATGCGTCGCGCACTGATCTCATTTTCTCCCGTCGCCTGCTGGCCCTGTGTACTGGTCAGCTTCACCACGAACACGTAGACGAGAGCCACCCAGGCCAGCACAAAGATGACAAGGGCCCGCACCCATGAGTTTGCCGATGCGCCAAACAGCTGCCGCACTAGCAACATTGGTTCTGATCAGTCGGCGCCGCCTCTTGTTGGTTGGTTGGGTATCCGTCTCTGCCTCTGCCTGTGTCTGTGCCCGTGGCCAGTGCCCGATGCACTCGCAGCTGCAGAACACACGCACTGCTGGTCGGCTAAGCGTAAAATGGGTTCAATTTCGAGCTGGAGCGGGAGCTGGTGCTGGTGTTGGAGTCAGAGTCGCTTCTGGTGCTCGGTTGTTGTCGCATAGTCACAGCTGCTTAGCTCCTGGCTGGCCACTGTTCAATCACAGTTCACAGTCCGCTTCATCCGCAGCAGCAGCACTGAAAATGTACGGGCAACAGCCACAAGTCAATTTACGGGGGCGGACTAATGGCAAATGTTACGCTACACTACTCTGCCAAGCCACTGGATTTGGCTTTGGCTCTTTCTCCAATTATCAGTTATTAAGGCTGCTGCTCTAGCAGGGGTGTGGGGGGGGTATGGGATGGAACTAGTCCGTCGTCGGCAATCGTGGCAGTCGCACAAATGCGCTAAATTACTCACTTACAATTGTATATGTTTGCCGTGTTTCCGTGTTTTCTTTTGTCTCCTTCAGGGAAGGCACATCACATATGTATTTACGTTCTCTGTTGCCAGTCACTGGTCTTTTTAAGCCACCAGTCACTGCTCTCGGTTGTATGATCAATTTCGACCAGCCACCCGAAATGAAACAGCGAATCTCCTTAATTCTGATATGTTTTATGTTTTAAAAAACATTTTTATTTCTTGTTGTAAAAGAAAATCAAAGCAAACGCTTATTGTCGCTGATATTTTATTGATATCAGTCACAGCTATCGCTGGAACAAGAGTCACTTATGCGCTCATCCCTGGTGGCCGTATTATCGATGTTAGCAGCCCTGCCCTGCCTGACAGATTTGCACGACTTTAATCGATATCGATTGACTACACTGTAACGCATTTTCAAATAACCACTTTTGCCACACTGCGAACCTGAACGGAACAAGCATTGAGAGCACAACTGCCTCTCAAAGCATCCTCAACAATACAACATGATGCGTTGCCATGGCTTCATACTGATGCGGTGTTCTCTTAATATTTCACAATTTATTTGGACTTATTCTATTAATAATAAAAATGATTATAATTTTGAGATGTTGATTTTATAGTCTGGGACCGAACCGAACCGATCCCTGCTCATGGCCACGACCTGCACAGGTAGCAGAGCATATCCTGCTACGCGTACACGAGTGCTTGCATGGTAACCAGACATCGGTCGGTCGCCTGGCGACGAATAGGAATTAAAATGTAGTTGCTTGACGTCGTTTGCAGTCCTTGCGGGCAAACCAAATGAAGAGTGTGATTATCGTATAAATTATAAAAATTCTGTATATGTATAGTTAAAAAAAAAAAGTTGTACACATAAAATATAAATTATATTATTACAATTACGACCACAAAAATTTCTTATTGTTGAAATGAGTTTTTTTTTTTTTTTTTTTTTGCTTTCTTTGTGTTGTAATGTGTGTGGGAGAGAGAGATTGGGAGAGAGAGAGAGAGCGCGTGAATGTGCAAATATACTGCGGGGGAGATGCGTGTACATGCGACAGTTTTGATTTATTGTTAAATTTAAATACCTATGTATATAAATTACTTTGTTTTATTATAATTATTGTTTCTTCATCCTTTTTAGTTTTTGCTTTCTTGTTTTGCTTTTGTTTTATCTCATTTTGTTTGTATGTAGTGGGCAACTGCGGCATTTGTAAATTTCTTTATAATTAATGTTCATTTTGACTGTGTAAAAATATCTGATCTCGCTTTAGTTACTATTCACGTATGGTGTATTTGCTTTTCATTCCATTATATTACGTTAACGCTGCACTCCAAACCTGAATCTGAATCCGAGTCGACTCCTCCTTTTCGCGCGCTCCTGTTATTGAAATTTTGTTCTGTGGTTCTGCTGCTTTTGCTGCTGGATCGGGATGCAAGCATCCTCCGTCCTGCTGTGTCCTGTTCTGTTATGTTCTGTGGTGGTATATGTTGTAGCATGCGAGTGTGGTGTGTGGTGTGGGGTGTGCGAGTGTAGTGTGTGCTGTGTGTGAGTGTTGATTTGCTTCTCGTTATATGTTTGTGTGTATATATATATATATAATATATTATATGTATGTATAATTAGTTGCTTAATAGTACAATTTCTTGAATGTTGTTGTGGTAAAGTGTAGGTAATGTTGCTCTATGTCTCTAGGTCGACTCAACTGCACTACATACATATGTCTTTCCACCAGATACGCAACGAGCCGAACCGAACCGAACCGATCGTTCGATGTTATCCGCTTTCGACTCATTCGCTGCGCAGCTTCTTCAGCTCCGGCGACTGGTCGCCGCCACCCACTGCCCCGGCTGGCGCATTGCTCATCTCCATCTCACAGTGCAGGGCCGTACGCTTCTGTCCAATGGTAGCCGCTGACAACGCCGTGTCCGTTGCCGCCCCCTTGATCGGCTCGGTAGCCGCCACCGTCTCAGTGACCGTAACCACCTTGCCCGCTACAGCGGTTGCCGCCAGCTGCTGCAGTTTGGTCTCGCGGGCATTGCTGTTGCTGCTGTTGCTTTCGTCAGCCTCTAGCTCCGCATCGTTGTTCTCCTCCTCGTCCAGCTCGTCCTCCTCATCCTCTTCCTCCTCGCCATCATCCAGATCATTGCCCAACACTCCATTGCCATTACCATTGCCGTTGGCAGCGGCCTTTACCGCTCCTGCCTTTGCTGGCTGTTCCGCTGGAGTCGCCTGACCATTGTTTATCTGCTGCTTACTGTTGTTGTGGTTCGGGCTCAGTGTCTGGTTCTGGGTCAAAGGCTGGGTCTGTGGTTTGCTCGGCTGCACTGCACCGGCCGCATTCAAGCGATTGGTGTTTAGGGGCGCCTCGAGGTTGCTTTCCGAGTCGGAGGCCAGAGGTGTGCCACCGCTGCCCAGGCCAATGCCGATCCCAATAGGTTCTCCATCTTCTGTGGATGTGGTGGCCGTTGTCTGTGTGGTTCCATCGTTGTCGTCGAGGATTGGCTCCTGAGAGGTGGAATCATTCGACACAAAGTTCGAGTCGCCATCCTGCAAGGCGGCTCCCACGGCAGTGGCATTACTCTTGGCCTCGCCCGCAATTAGCGGCGTTAAAGCGGCCGGATTGGTGTTCTCGTTCTCGGTCTCCGACTCTGTTGCAGTGTTGCGCCCACCTGTGGATGGAGAACACAATTGGCGTCATATTAAGACATAAAAGGGACATTTGACAAAAAATCTAGAGATGGGCTTACCTGCGCCTTGGCTCTCGTCGTCGAGGTCCACAGCCACACCATCATTGGTGTCATCGCCGTCAAGGACATTGTTGCTCGCGCCGTTTGTGCTGATAGATGCGGTACCTGGGGGCGGCATGTCGTCAAGCATCTCGGGACTCAAGTCATTGGCCACGTAGTGTGACCAAAGGGCCAGCTCAACGCGGTGCGGAGACCAGTGCGGCGTCTCGCCACCCACCTCTGCATTTAGGCGCTCCACCGTGGACTGGATGTGGTTCACAAAGTTGAGGTACTCCTTGGTGGTGTAGTCAATGCCCTCGATCTCTGGTATGGCCATCAAGCACTCATCAGCCATGAAAGGAGCGCGATCGGGTGCGGCGGCCGCCAGCAAGGCGGAGGCCATCGTGGTGCCCACGCCCTTTAGGTTCGATAAAGCTGTGATCGCCTGCTCCAAGTTGGGCAGCTTGCGGAAGGCCTTCTTTGTCTCCTGCATGACGGCGCGCGGTGTATTTACCTTGACCAGGTACGATAGCTGCGGATAAAATTTTCCGCGCGACTGCTTCCACTTCATGGTCTGCACCAGCTCGTCGTACACCATGTGCGCGTCCTTTCCACGCGCCTTTATCAGGCGCGGCAATTCGTTTTGGTACCACTGGTCCAACCGGATCAGTTCTTGCGGCTTCTTCGACCGCTTCTCTGCCTTCATTTTGAGCACCTGCGGATACAGCTTGAAGCAGTACTCGAACTGTGTGGTGCTCCCGTTCTCGAAGAACGATACCGTCGCCTTACCGTTGGCCATCTTTTATCGTTTTTGGGTTGGATGCAGATGCAGATGCGAATGCGGATGCGAAGGATGGAGGTTGGAGAGCAGCCTCCTTTTAGCCTGGGCTTGTGTATATCGCTGAATGTGTGTATGTATATATGTATGAAATATATACAAATGTAGGTGTCCCCTATCTGCTCCTGCTTGACGGTGTGTCAATGTACTGCTATTTTATCGGCGGTGTCGTCGTCGCCGGCGAAACATAGAACAAGAAACAGAAGCGGGAAGGGAAAGAAGAAGAAAGGCACACAATTAGCTTTACAGTTACGGTTACATATGCACGCCGCTTTGATTGCTTTCGATGAGTTACTGTTAATGCTACGTCTGCTGGCTGCAGATGTTGTTGTGATTGCTGCTGCTTCTGCAATTATTTGTTTTATTTACTCAATTCGATAATCTTACTCTATTCGCTAAAATTATTTCTCGTTTTTTTCCTCCATGCACAAATCGAATTTTACTCTCAGCCGTCGTCGGGTTCTTTTTGGTGCGCCACACGCACACAGTTGAACACAGACACACACACACATACATACACACAACTATACGCTCTTGCACACCCAGAGAGAGCAGCTCGAACATACAAAAAAAAAACACACACACACACACAAACACACACTGTTATATACAGGCAGCAGCAACACAAATACAAATACGAAGGCAACAAAAAATTTCTTTTTCCATACATTTTGAAAATCAAAAATACGAACGCGAGCAAGAATAAACGAATGATTTTTAGTCGTATTCCTTTTCTTTTCACAACAGAGAACCGCTTTTCACCCACTGGCAGAAAATGAATAAAAACTGCACACACACATACGCCACGAACAACAACTAAAACATATCATTCAGCCTCAGATTGAGATTGAGGCTGTCGCAGTCGGAGTCGAGTCGATCGGGTCGTATAGGTTGCTTTGGTTTTTGGTTTTTGGCCAGACCCAGAGAATGTATTTTTCCGTCGGGACGTTGCCGTCCACCGACTTACTACTCACCTCTTTATGCTTTTTGCGACCGCCGCTTGCCTGTGCTCGCCTGCATGTATTTAGTTTTAGTTTAGTTGCCGCCTGTCTTTCGTTTCGTCTACAGCGAGGCAGTCATCCAAACAACACTCTATAGCCAGCAGTTTCTGCCTCAGCTTTCTGCTCTGTGCTCTGCCTTTGCTTTGCTCTGTCGTTGCCTTTGCCAGTTCCCGTGCCGTGCCAGTGGCGTCGTTGGCAACAGCAGGAGGGTGTAGACGTTGGTTGTGCTGTAGGAAAGAAGCAGCGCGAAACACACCACAAAAGGATGCAGCTGTGAACGTGAACCAAGTACAAACTCGTATGGCAGGAACGGAACAGAACGAAGCAGAGCTAAGCAGTAACAGGAGTTGGAACTGCCAGCGTTATCTCTGTCTCGCTCGCACTCGCCTCTGAGCTGTATCTGTATCTCTATCACCCCTCAACGTTGCCGGCGTACGTCTGTGGCCGTGCCGTGCCAGTTGCCAGCGACAGCAGCAGCGGCCAAAGCAGCGGCAGCGGCGTCCGTCTATCATTATTCATGAGGGGGTGCGTCAGCTTTTGAATTTTAGTCGCTAAGTGTGCTTGAAATTTACAATAATCGAACATGCATACTTATTTCAAATCCTAATGGGCCAAGATATGGACTATACTATTCATACAGTCGGTCATTTACTGAGAATCCCTTTATGGGATTACACACAAATATAAATGGCTGCATATTATGTGGAGGTAGCTGTATGAATTGAGCCGAAACACATATACCCACTCGTATATGAAAGCCAATCTAAAATGTATCCCTGTGTGCAAATGCACTACGCCCCTGTGTCGATTGAGTTCGCCTATCGCTCGTTTGCCTTTTGCGTCGGGTTTTAACTTCATGTTCGCTTTGCCGCCATCATTCGTTGTTGCCGTTTCTACTTACCCTATTCGAGTTTTCGTTGTGTTGTTCGTCGTCGGACGAGGCGATATAGCAGCTGCAATTTAGATGGCTGTTGGCTGCCTCTCTTTGCTTATGCTTGTGTTTCGCTCAGTTTTACCCTATGTAGGTTTGTTCGCTTCGCTGTGCACACGCACCTATACACCTATACACACGGAGGCGTTTTTTTTAAAGGCGATTCAATATTATATGCGATGTCTATCGATACTTGATACGATCCATTGGATGATTTCGCATCTGGTTTCCCCACCCCTGTCCGTAAAAACCCGTTCCAACACCAGATACAAATATTTATACTTAATAATACAATTATCGTTCATACATACATGCATACGCAAGTATACATTTAGATACATACGAGTGCGAGTGCAGACATATGTACAGACATATCCACCCTCTCTACACTGGCATGGCACCATCGTCTCATGGGCAGGTAACAAATATCACGTTACCCACCCCTCTTTCGAAATATCTACGTCTCTGTCTCTGCTGATGATTCTCATTTTTGCGTTTTTTCTTTTGTTCGTTATTTTCGTGTTCGCTGCAGCATTGCCAGATGGCCAAATCTGCTTTTTCGTTCCAATGTTGCCATACCATTTTAGAAGACAGAGATTCCCCATCAGCGTGACCTTTCATGGTATTTTAAATACTTTAAGCCTAGTACTCAGATCCGAATTATATTTTGTATTAATTTAAAAAGAAAGAAACACTTATACACTTATTACATTAGGGCGCATCATTGGATTTTCCGTTAAATGGAACATGCGACAATGTTGCCCATAAGAGCCCTGTGGATAGAAGAAGACGATGATGCGGCCGCATCATACAACACATCATTCACAAGTGTTACCGTATCTAACAAGTATTTTTACAAAATTCTGAAATTATTCGAGGTTTCGAAGCGTTATCGGGGCATTTTTGTCGAATCAAACAATAAATTCAATTTAAAGTTGAGCGGCCAAACCATTCCTGAACATTTCAATTAAAATAAGTCTGATTGCAAGCAACAAAATGGTAACAAAATGACTTGCAAGGTCTTTTGGGACGCTTTGATTTCAACTTTAAAAGTGACACTTGAGAATTAAAGTCAGCAGAACGTAAGTTTGGTTCGGTGGAGCCAACAATAGCTGACAAAATTATGCGGCCGAGGTGGTGCCGTAGTGTAAAAAGGCTAAAAAATTAATAGCCTATTTAGGTGCCGTTTACACTGAGGCTGCGTCTTGATTCATTGCGTCTTCTCAGAAACGCAGTTTTTTCTACATAGTTTTAGCATAGGGCCCTAGTGATGGCAAAAAGTTGCGTCGCTTTCCGACGCAGTTGTGTTTTAGTATTTCTGTGGTATTTCTGTGCGCATAAAGCAATTTTCGTACTTTTCTGCCTAATCAACGGAACTATCACCACTAATAACAACAAAAAACAGCAGATTCAAATTTAAATATAGCCGCGTAAAATTTGTAGCTGAGTAAAAAGGGGCAAAAATACATGTAATGCTTAGAACAAATTGTTGAAACTAATTTTATTATTAAATCAAGCATTTCAACAATACGGTTGATTTCATATTTTTTGTCTTTGAATCGTTTCTGTTACCGTGATCTTCTCAGGGTAAGAAAGTATGCTGGCAGATACTTGTCAGCGTGTTCAGCAACTACCTCGCAACAAAACTCCAGTAATATGCTGCAGAAAATGGCCCCTTTCACACCAATTGTTTATAATAATTTAATTTATAATAATACATTTTAGCGTTCGGCTAAGTTTCTCCGACCGAATTTTAGAAATCGGCTAAATTGCTTATATGGTTTTTAATAATAAATTATTTGTACGCGCCAAAATTAAACGCAACCAAAACTCAACTTTTTTTGCCTCCTCTAGGTCCCCTATGCTTCCCCATGTAAACGAAATTCGAGTTTTGCCCGAAACTCAATAACTCAGCCATAGTGCAAATAGGCTATAACTGTTTTTAATTAATGGTATTTAATATGTACCCGATTTTATCCGAAGAGCATCAGAAATTTCCCAGGGAAAAATATTATAAACTTCCCAGGACTGCGAGGATTTTTTACAGCGGGCGGATTTGAAATGAGCAAGGAGTTACAGAAATAATGGATAATGCTCAATCAAGTTTTATAAACGTCATTTTAGAAACAATCTAAAAAAAAAACGTCACTAAACTTAGCCAATCTTGTAGACAATTGACTCATCAATCGTATAAAATTATGTGCTCAAGCCTGAGGGTCCTAGTTAGCTACGAATATTAAACGGAATATCAAATTGGAAAAAATTTTAAATTTAGGGGTGTCTGGCAAAAAAATCGATGTTTTTAAGAAAATATCGATGTCTGCAGTTTGGACCCAAATATCGATGTTAACATCGTTAACAGAAATGGTATTTAATAGTATTCATTTTTGGACCAGTGGTATTTCTATCGTTATCGGCGCGGTCACACTGACTATTGTTAATATTAATTTTGGGCTGCGCAAGACATCCATACAAAAATTATATAGCCGCAGTAAAATGTTGATGAGATCTCTGGTACCAATCACTGTGTGCGCGTTCTTCGTGTCGCCCTTCCTGTCCGCCATGGTCCGTGCGGAGGAGGATGCGGTCAAGAATGCCGAAAAGCAGTTTGCCGTTGAACTGAACCCGGAGACATTTAGTGAGGCCATCCAGTCCGGGAATGTGTTTGTCAAGTTCTTTGCCCCGTGGTAAGTGGAACGCGAATTATTAGTACATGCATACACATATGAATATTTGATCAACTGCGGCCGCTCATATATGGCCAAAAAAAAGCCGGCGAATCAGCAGGGTCCACATATGTATCTATGTATGTACATGTGTATGTCAAAAGCCACGCACACTCATATGCATAGGCATGTTTGTGTGTATTTTCTTGGCTGCCTCCACACGTACCATAAATTTGGCTGACGCTGCCCCACAGCCGGTCGAATTCGAATCTGAATCCGAGGCCGCGACCGAGGGCTGGTGCCAATCAGCATTGGGATTCGTCATAGGGCTGGACGGGGACACGTTCTCAGATAAGGCGATCAAAGAGTCTTTGTGTCGAGGGGGAGAAGTCGGGAACCGAACCGCTCTATCGTGCCCATTGATTGACAAATATTAAACACAATGCTTAAGTTTTGGTCCCACTCACTGGCCCCTATCAGTGTCATAGCCTCTTTCTGAGCTAATTTGATTAAAGTGAACTATGTTGCTAGGAAGTGCTGTCTCGGATTCGAGATTAGGCAGAGAAGCGTTGCTTCGGAGGGATCATTAGCATTAGATGATAAACTCTTTGTTGTGAACAAAGAACGCTCTTATCACGGTCCGCTTTTGTTTGCAGGTGCGGACATTGCAAGCGGCTGCATCCATTGTGGGAACAGCTGGCGGAGATAATGAATGTCGAAGACCCGAAGGTGATCATTGCCAAGGTGGACTGCACCAAACACCAGGCACTGTGTGCTGAACACCAGGTGACCGGCTACCCCACGCTGCGCCTTTTCAAGCTCGGCGAAACGGAGTCGGTGAAGTTCAAGGGAACCCGCGACCTTCCCGCCATCACGGACTTCATCAATCACGAGCTGAACACGCTCTCTGAAGTGGAGCAGGCCGATGAGACGCTGGAGGCGAACGGAGGCAACGTCGTGCCAGTGGCCAAACAAAATTTGGGAAAGGTGGTGGATCTCACAGAGGAAACCTTCGCCAAGCATGTGTCCAGCGGCAATCACTTTGTGAAATTCTTTGCCCCATGGTGCAGCCATTGTCAGGTACTGGGTCTTGAGTACGCCAAATGATTTCCCCCGTTTTTAATCGACTCTCTTTCTCTCTCTTTGGCAGCGCCTTGCTCCAACCTGGGATGAGCTGGCAAAGGACGTCAAGTCGGTTTCGGGCGCGACCATTTCGAAGATCGACTGCACACAGTATCGCTCCGTATGTCAAGACTTCGAGGTCAAGGGCTATCCCACGCTGCTCTGGATCGAGGATGGCAAGAAAATTGAGAAGTACTCGGGCGCCCGAGATCTGCCCGCGCTGAAGGTTTACGTTGAGAAGATGGTGGGTGTGCCCTTGGACAAGAAGGAGGCCAGCGATACATCTGCCCAAGAAGAGGCCAAGGAGAAGGCGGACGAGGAGGCTGGGAAACTGAAACCGCAGCAACTGAATGGCGAGGTGGCGTTCACTAAGGCCGTGTCAGAAGGCACCGCCTTCATCAAGTTCTACGCACCCTGGTGCGGTCACTGCCAGAAGCTACAGCCCACCTGGGAGCAGCTGGCCACGGAGACGCACAATGCCCAGTCCGGGGTTGTGATCGCTAAGGTCGACTGCACGGCGCCCGAGAACAAGCAGATCTGCATTGACGAGCAGGTCGAGGGCTATCCCACGCTCTTCCTCTACAAGAACGGTCAGCGACAGGACGAGTACGAGGGCAGCCGCACCCTGCCCGAGTTGAAGGCCTATCTCAAGAAGTCCATCGGTCACGATGAGCTCTGAGAAAGCGCTAGCCACGTCAGCCTTCGCAATCTGATTAACAAAGTCACCCTGGAAATATATGCCACCGCCAAAGTAATTGTAATGCTTTCTCTCTACGTTCGAGCCACTCCATCAGCAGCAGCAGAAGCAGCAGCAGCAGCCGCCTCTATGAGGACAGGATTGATGCCCAGCATTTAACTAACAACGACGCCACAGTCACAGCAACAGCAAAAGCCACAGCCACACTTGAATGCCGAAGCTGATTAAAGTAATATCATTTAAGTTGTGATCGTGATCAAATTAGTGTCCTCCTTGACTCGCCTTACCAATGTGTGAGCTCTTTTGTACCTAGTAATTAATTTGTTGGGATGTCTTGCGTTTCGATTTGTAATAAATAAATTTTCGTGGTCAGCAATCTACTATTAAGTGATTCTTAGGGACAATTATCAGCAAAATAAACCATTTGTAATTGAAAATTTTACATTTTTCCATTCTGAAGATTTTCCTCCGCTCTATGGATGATGTGGAACGTCAATAATTCAAGGATTCTCTTGACCGATGGTATCTGACGATTTAGTAGTGAATGGGTTTTGGGTGTGATATGATCCGAGCCCTTCTCGACACTGCTGTTCCAATTGTTTGCAATGATATCGCGTCTAGGTATTTTCGGAGGATTTGAACCCATCCCAGCGTAGTTGTTTAGACACCTGGACGTTGCTGTTCGATTGGAACGTGTTCATATGATTCGTGAGCATCATGGAGTTGCTGTTAAAAATATTGCGTTCATTTAGACCTAATTTTTCTTTATAGAAATTATTATTTGTGCTGTTAAGTGCGTTTTGCGGTTGAACAAAGCTTGTTTTACTCTCACGAAATGTATTATTGGCGTTTTGACCACGATGGAAATTTTCAGACACACGGTTTTGATTTTAGTTTGACATGCAGGTTGTTGCGATTATAATTTTATTACGATAAGCTCTGTCCGGCTTTTGAATCGCTTTCTGCCGAGTCTGTTTTTCGGGATTGAGCTTACGGAGGGCACCAAGCAGCGATTGAAGAATATTTGATATATAGACACAAGTTTTGGGTCGAGTCTTATTTTAAAGGGGCAAAACGAATCATTTTATACTAGGATTACCCAAGCTCCACAGTACGGTGTTAGAATTATATTCAGTTATTTTTTTACAGAAATAAGTTTTTTGCAGCAGCCGTTAAAAGTCTTGAAAAAGGGTTGCAAATGGATGTCGTTATCGATCAAATATACCGTTTGACCCTCAGAAATATACCGTATAATTTTCAAATTATACTAATAGAAAAATATGGCATATATTTGATATCTGAACAACACCATTTGCTTTGAGATCAAAGAAAATCTTACCGTTTATACCACAGTCCGAAAAATATTTAAAGTTCTCTAACAAATTATACACAGCGTAAAAGCGAAAAAACCTATTTACACTACAGTGAGTTGCCTATCGATAGTTTTGTTAACACAATAGCTCAGAGCTGGCGTCTACACTATGTGGAGTTATGTTATTGAGTTATTTTAAATTTGGTTAATTTACTTTTATTAATATGAACGAGCAAGAATTAATTCTGCTTTATGTGGAAGAGCAAGATACCATAACGATGCTGCTAACGACTTGGCGACGATGTGTGCAGCAACTGTGGAGTATTTGGGTACAATTATAAATAAACACATCCAAAATAAATTGGAATTTAATTTTCTGGAGTTTGTTTTTTATTAAATAATGTATCCTAAATTATTATAGCAGCACAATGGATTTTTTTGGGGAACTGTTGAGTTTTGGCTGTGTGTTTCCAACTAAATTTTAGAAATCATCCAATTATCGAAATCAAGGAATATGACTATTCGATTCTTTAGTTCGCACACGCCAGTGAATAGTTCTTTTTTGTTCGTTGGTTCATGAACTACCCAGCACTAGTACGGAAAACGGGCACACTGGATCAAATTTGTTTTGCATTAGGAATTCACAATGTTTCTTGCTCGCACTGGATAAATACTCAAAAGGATCAAATTACTTGAGCAGTTACTCAAATTGCTTGCGACTCGGAGACAAGTGGACTTTTGCAGATTTCAATGAACGCTAATGGCAATGGAGGTGCGGCCTCCTCAGGTGGCGCTGGCGCTGTGGGTGGTGTTGGTGCACGGGGGGGTGGTGCAGGCGTGGGTGCAGGTGCAGCTGGTTGCGGCGCAATTGCTGGTGGAGCTGGCCCCTCTGGCGGGCCGGCAGCGGCCGGAGTCGAGGCTGCACCCAACGCCAATGGCAACGCCAATGCTAACGGTTCAAACACAGTCGGCAGCAGTTCAGGCACTCCCAACGATGACCAGGAAGCAAAGAGGCGCAAGTGCTTAGAAACGGAGGACACCCAGGATGGTGCAAGCACAGTGAGTATGACCAAAAACAGCCGATTCCATAAGATTCCCCCTGGCCTAACCAAGAATTCTGTCCCCTCTCTCGCGTGCAGATGATCGATGCCACCAGCGTCCTGAATAAGATTGCTCACCTCTACGCGGAGCAGCTGATGTCGGACATAGTGCTGCTGGTGGATGGTAAGGAGTACCCCGCCCACCGGGTCATACTCTGCGCCAGCAGCGACGTCTTTCAGGTGATGCTGATGAATCCCGAATGGAATGAGTGCAGCAAGCACGTCATCGAGCTGCATGAGGAGGCCTGCTGTTCGGCTGTCTTTCCGCAGTTCATCAAATATCTCTATGTGGGCCACATCGAGGTGACGCTGCAGACGGTCATGCCCATGCTGGCCCTTTCCGAGAAGTACAATGTGCGCGATCTGATCGATCTGTGTGTGGGCTACATGACAAAGCACGTTGCCAAGGCAGCCACCAGCGGCTATCTCGTCTCCTGGCTGCAGTACACACTCTCCTTCACGCCCACTCATAATGATCTCACCGAGACGCTGAAGCGTTTCCTCAAGTGGAACCTTGAGATGGTGGCCGAGTCCAAGGACTTTGTCGAAATGGACCCAGCTATCCTCGAGCTGCTGCTGCAGCAGAATGATATCGTTATCTCCAGCGAGTACAAACTGTTTACGATTCTGCAGACCTGGCTGCTGCATCGCCGCGAGCAGATCGAGAGCACGCCCCACACTAGCATGGAAAAGGTCAACACCTTTATGGAGCTGATCGAGCAGACAGTCATGCACATCCGCTTCGGCATGATGACGCCGCGACAGCTGTCGCACCTATTAATGGACCCTCTCACCGAGTACCACAAGGAGTTCCTAGTCGAGCGAATTGCCATTGGGATGAGCTATCAGTCCGGACAGGAGGATCGGGTGCGCCAGGTCCGGGCCAGCGAGTGTGGCGAGCTACAGTTCACACCCAGGCTCTACTGGAACGACACTTGGAGCGTCGACATCAATGTGCCCAACTTTGACCGGATCGAGCGCTATGTGAACTATGTGACCTGCTTCTTTTCACAGCGCAGCATTGCGGAAACTGATGATGGTGAGTCGAGTCAGATCGGATCGGCTGCTTGCAAAATCTCTATCTTCAGCACTCTAGATATACATGTGTACATATTTCGTGTTCCACAGATCCTTGCATGACCTGGGAGATAGAGTTTTTCCCGCGAGGCGTCAAATACAATAGGGCAAAAATGGTTTGGGGCGAAGACGTGCCCGGTTGCTACCTGAATACGGTGCGCTTGCGTGTCACCTGCAAGAACCAGACAATTGACGAAGAGCGGTTTAAAGTGCGTACGACATACATCAGAAGAAGCACCCATAAAGTAACCGCACCTTTAATCATTATCATTTAATCTTGTACAGATTGCTGTCCTGATTGTGGGCGTCCAGAATCAGATAACGCACATTAGGACAATGGTGGAGCGCACCGAGTACTTTTCGGATACGTCACGCGTCATCAATCTGGATAACCTGTTGCCGTTCGAGGAGCTGGAGCAGGAATCAACGTCCCTGAGCCCCCATCTGAGTGGTAATCAGCGCAACACGCTCACCCTTCACGTGGTGATCACGCCAATGGGAACCCACACGTGCCGCGAAACGCCGCCATTTCAGTTCTAAACTTCTCATCCCCCCATCTCGTTGACCCATTGTAGCGCCACATGCATAAACCACGTACCTATTGTCATGGTATTTCACTTACACTTTCCATTTACATTTACATACATACATACATACATACATACATATGTATGTAAGTATGTGTAGGCAAGATCACGATCTCTCCTGCGCAAAAGAATATATATATATATATTTATATATCGAGATGAAGCAACTGGCGAACATTATCCTTCCCTCCTCCAAGAATGTGTATTTAATGTGTTACGAAAAGTTTTTTTTTTGTTTTTCTCTGTCTAAGTTAATCGTAAACAAACGAAAAAGATTCGGGCCCTGGCCATTATTCAGTATCGAACCCTAGCAATTAGTGTTTATTCGGACACAAGTGCACAAAAAGTCTGTAAATCTGTGCATCTAAGAGTGTGTTTTATGTCCGGTGCTGTACGGTAGCGTTTCGCACTGAATATTTTGAATACTTAATCGTTGAGTTCTAAAGGAAAATAAACTCTGCGTCCTTCGTTGTCTTCGCCACCTGCTCATGGTATCATGGCCATGGCCAAGAAGAGTGCGACAGCATAGAATGAGATAGAGATAGAGCCTGTGCACTCCACAATCCAATGCGCGTGTTTGCAGATACATTGCAGATAAGCGGTGTCCCAACCTCGAATAAGTTTTAATGCTTTACAACTAATAGATACAGATACTCGTATGTACATACATACATATCTATGTACAATATCTTGGTCTGTTAATGTATTCTTTTATGGATGGGATCAACCTATCTGTTGTTTCTGTCAAGGCCTATCTTTATTGGGCAGGTGGTCTGGGAGTGACTGGCTCTATCCGCCGAATGTGCTTTGCATAATTATAAGACGATATCCGCTGGTCAGGACATCGAGTAGTTATGGATTGGAGTTAGCTGTAGAACGATTTAGCTATCAAATAGGATGGATCAGTCAGTTATAGAACAGAGGTTGAGCTTGTTATCAGTACTCGGAATGATGTCAAGCTATTGTCTATCGAATGTCGGTTATCGAATGACTACTGCATAGCTTACCTTACTGAATTGTGTCTGTTATCCTATCAAATAATCTTGGTAATCAAATCAGATCCACCATCGATTTGAGTCCGGTATGACATAAGAAAATGTATCGACTAATTTAAGCTCTAAATGTAATAAATAATTGAGCCAATCGAATAATATTGGCCATATAATTTAGCTATTCTTTGTTTTCAAATTGCCCATTTCTGACAGCATTCAAAATTTTAAAAATTTGTATCGAAATGAATGTGTCATATTGGTGAAAACTATACCTCTTAATAAAATCTATAAGCTGTTTCCAAAGATGATATGAGTAGATGCTCAATCCAATCAGTCGGTAAACGAATGATAGGGGAATACTTTCGCTATAATAGAGCTGGTTCCATTTGGATCTGCCTACAGCAGTCTTACAGACGCGGAGCGGCACTGTATTATAGATATTATCCAAAGATCCAATCCATCAGATGTGCGCTAGTTCTACCCGACTATCGCGATCTCCTCGCTGTCTTTGCTTATCCAACCAAAGAACTTTTACACCCCCGATGATACTGACTTTTGCAGATTACGAAGCACTTTGCGGTTATTCAAGATTTACAACTATTTTCGTTTTATGAGTGTGCACAAGAGTTGGCGGAATAGACGTGTACCGGTGAGACCGAGACGGAGAACGAGCTAGCTTTACAGATCGCAATTTCAATCGGACTTTGTGACTCTCCGGCGGTATGGGGCACGTACCGTACGGGCAGCAACTGCCAGATACCCGGATACTAGTACTTTTTTACCAAAACATCGTTGCGTCTGTCAGTTGTGAGTAGACAGAGCGGTCTGTCGGTCACATTATCCATAGCACTTAGATCTGCACTAAGGAAAACAGAGTTTCTGTGGGGCTATGGATAATCCTGCTTATGTGATCGATTGCGAGCGCGAGTTCGGTGAGTTGCACCCACCAATGTGGAGAGAAAGGATTTCATGAAAAAGTGTTAGAATGTGGTGAAAGAATTCAGTGTGAAGATTCAAGAAGAAAGATTCCATGGTGAAATGCTTTGTGGATTTTATGGTAGAGCAATAAAAGACAGAACCTTGAGAGATTCCTTCGAGAAAGATCTAAAAAAAAAAAGATTTCATCCAATGCTACAAATGCTATGGTATTATTTTGTTTTTTTTGTTTAAAAGGAGATTCTGAGGAATGGAAATAATTGTGAAATAATAGCCAAAGATTCTGTGATATTTCCTGGTGAATTTATGTGTATAGTTTTTAAAATGAGTCCAAGAAAAATGCGAATATATTTACTTTTCGATTGCTATGCTTTATTATTGCCAAAATGACTTTGTATTGTATTTTTTGGTATACATATATAAGATATATGTGGTATATAACATATGTATATATGCGGTATATGCCCATCAGTTACAGATTCAATTCTATATCGTATGCATATCGGTATCGAGTACACTTTAGTAGTTATTGCTCGTGAGTTCAATTCTCGTGTCTTTGGATGCAGATGCAGTTCCTCTTTCTCTTGGTTTTTCTTGAGTGCTGAGTGTGGATATGGGTTATATATGAATAGTACGAGCTGGCCGAGAAGGTCACGTCTGAAATTGGTTATATATATACATATACATTTATATATATATATATATACGTCGTATGGTATGGTATAACTTGTGTTTGGGTATGCAAATATGTATGTCTTAGAACTGGGCACGTTACGACCCCCATCTTCTGGGTGGGGTGGTGTTGGTTTTGGGGTATTTGGTATTTCAAGCCGAACGACTATAATTCCTAGAATGTATTTGTATTTGTCTATATATGCATATAACCTATCTCAATCGATCCTAGGGGGTGCCAAAGCAGAACCCGCTTCGCGTGAGGTGAATTGAGTGCAGATTTTTTTTGTTTTTTTAACATTTCAATATGATATTTTTGTTCCGTATCTGTATCTTTATGTGGGTATTATTTTCTGGGTACTGTACTCTCTAAAGTTAGCTATTTATTGTAGTTGGAGTAGCATTCGCTAGCTGCCTGGAAGCAGTGTCCTAGGTGGGGTGAGTTTGCTGGTGAGCTTTAGCTTGAGCTTGAGCTGGAGCTGGCCGCTGCTGGTGAGATCTCTGTGATATATATCGATCGACTACTGAAGTGGGTCCCGTATAATGCGCGTGTCCGTATGGTCTCTCGCTGAATGTGGTGTGTGTGTGTGTGTGTGAGTGGTTCAAGGTTGGTACATCAACTAACATCGTAACTAGTATTGTTTCAACTATCGTTTGAAGTACGTAACATTATTATAACATCCTCTATATAGTATTGCCTGGATCTTTATATGTATGTATGTATTTATCTTTTCATCATCTATCTCAAGTTGTGAGTGATAGGTTTTACATCCTCTCTGGGTTGGTTGACTACCTCAGTTATGTAGCCTCATATTTCTTCAGGTTGAACAATCATTGGCCAACTATTCAGATATATCTATGTATGTATGTATGTGTCTGCCTCTATATGTATATGTTAGTACATATGTAAGCGTGTACAAAAATGGAGTAAAACCAGGAAGTTGACGTGCTCTGAGCGGCTACGTTTACTTCTCGAAGATCAGCTCGCCGGTGAGGAACGGATTGAGGTAGGTCTGGGAGTCGTAACCAGAGACAGAGGCGGTGGTTGTTCTCTTGCGTGCCTGCGCCCCACCTCGACGCTCGCCGTGCGCATGATTGTGGGCGTGGTGCGAGGGACGCTTCTCCTCGCTGGGGCTGAGGATCAAGGGTATCGGCATCGAGGTGTACAGTTGCAGCTGTGGCTGTTGGACAATGGTGCCGGCCGCCGGATTTAGCGGCGTGTCCATGTAGCCATGGGGCACTGTTGCCGCAGACGTGGCAGCCAGCTGATCACCTGCGGACGTTGTGCTGGCGGTGGCAGAACTAGATATCGAACTGGCACCTGAGCCTGAGCTGGAGGTCAGCTTCTTCAAGCCGCCTGCACGCGCCCGATGATGCTTGTAGTGGCTGCGATGCGTCTTCCGCTTTATGTGCCCTATGCCGGAGTTGTCAGCCGGTGGCGAGGTGTCCAACAGCATGGGAAAATGATGGCCAGGTGTTGCACCCTTACCCACCTCCTCCATGTTAGATGGCTGCGGGGCGGGCGGCTCCATGCGGAAGGCGCCAAGGTCACTGACGCTGCCACTGCTGTTGTTATTGGCGGAGGGGACGACGAGGGGCTTCTTAAGCGGTTCCCGGGGATGGGGATGCGGGTGTGCCTGAATGATGGTGGCTGTGGCGAAGATCTCCTGGAAGCGGTTGCTCGCCTCTAGCTGCTGGAGCTGCAGGTGCTGTTTCTGCAGGAACTGCTGGCGCTGCTGTTGCATGTGATTATGGATGCGATACTGCTCGAGGATGTGCTTGTAGAACTGCTCCGCGGTGACTTCCGATGAGTTTAGTAGGCGAATTGCTATTTTCTCGGGTATCACAATTTTATCTGCAAGAAACGGTAACAGCAATCAATAAAAGATTTCTGGACAATTTTGATACAAATTTTCAAAGAATAATTATAATTATGCATCGTAGGTGTATGTATGTAAATTTGTAAATATCAAACGAGCGGGAACGTTGTGCACCGCGGCAAGGGCCGCGACGGTACTCAGTCAGTTATGTATCAATAGTATAGTATAGTATCAATAGTCAGTATGTGTATACTCGTATGTGAGCTTATGATGAAATTTATACAATATACTTTACATTTCCTTAAAAAGGTTTAGTTATATAGTCATAGATAAAATAGTTATAGGTTTACCCATTCGGTATACTACAACAAAGCTTGGAAAATTGAAACGAATTGAGAGTTTTTGACCCTGAGAGAGTTTGCAAGCGGACATGATATTGTAGTAGAATCAACTGGAACATTCTCCGTGTTCAGCAGGTCCAGAACTTTTATTTATTTTGCTGTAGATAACTGAATACTCCCTGATTCTAGTTTCCTTTTCTTTTCTATCACCCTATTCCATATCGATAGGGGCGGAACCAGGAAACAAGATAGTATCCGTTGTTTGCAAGTGAACATGATAGTTGGGGTGCCATAGTAGGTCAAACACATACATACAAACATATAATGTACTTTGTGACCGGTGGGTCAAGAAATTTCTTTTGGCTTTAAATATTTGGAAGTTTTTCTTCAGGGCGATTGCCCTCTGCCTTTTGCTTTGGAAAATTGAATTTTCGCTGATATAATTGCCCATTTGTTTGGCTCCTCTCTGTGTCACTCGAGCCGAGTCTGAGATTCGGTGTGTTAATTGCTTCGAATTAGATTGATTGAACTGCAAACTGCACATGAAAATGCATACACAGACAGTGGAAAACTGCACCCTTTTGTGTGTGTGTGTGTGTGTGTGTGTGGAAAGGGTGGGGTGGGGATGACAGAAGGGTGGCTTGGGGTTTGGGATGTACTCGTGTGCATGACACCCCATTGACCTAATTTCGAGTTGATTTACAAAAACTGAACAAAAACCGAAGGAGCAGAAGGAGGGGGGGCAGAGAGAGCGAGGCGGTAAAATGTGTGCAACTTTCACGCCCTTCCGTTTCGGGCATTGAGAACCATCCAACCCCAACGATAATGGTTTTCCCTGGCATGCCCTCCCCGCAACCGGCCCGGATCTGGGCCATGTTACAGTTCGATTTAAGCCACACTGTCCGGGCAGTTGACCAGCAGATTGACCACAACGCAAATTGGCATACTCGGAATATCGAATGGGTTAATAAGGATACGATTGGGTTAGTTAGGCTTGGGTTGCGTTGACTTGATTGGGGCTCCCAGTGGAACTTCGCTCCCCATTCCACTGATCCCGTCCTAGTCTTACCGCAGTGATTGGCCTTGGTAACAAACGGCCGTATGGTCGGATCCCATATGAATATGTAGTAGAGCGAGAGCATGATGGCCGCCAGCGAGACGCAGAGGACGTAAACGGCGACTGTTAGGATGCGGATGACCTTACGGTTGCTCTGCTGCGGCTGGTAGCAGCGACTTATTGTCTCTGTGGGCGGCAGTTTCACTTTCTCCTCCAGCGAGTTCACTTTCGAGTTCATTTTGATTGAAGTTCCGTTTGATTGAAGTTCCGTTTGATTCTATGCTTCCTATGCTGTAATTTAGCTCTCCTTGGTTATATTTGGTTGATATGTTTCAGCCCTTTATGTTGCTTGTGTTTCGTTTTCGGTTTCCTGTTTGGCAGTGACCGTTAGTCCAACTGTTGTTTTAAATGCAATATTCCGTGTTGACGTTTCGCTTGTTTTTGTTTTTGTTTTCGTTTTTGTTGTTGTTCTTCCTCGTTGGGGTAGCGGGACGTGTCGCGGCAAGAGTAGAAAAAAATGTTTCAGAGGGGCGACCAAGAGCGGCAGCGCGCACACACAACGTGCAAAAAACTGTATTCGAACCGACGCGTCGAGCGTATGCAAGTGAAATGACGACGACGTCGCCAAAAAGCTCAAAGCGGCAGAGGAGTAGCGAGCACACAGCAGCCTGCCAGCGCAGGAGCTTCGTGTTCGGGCTCTTTCGCTCTCTCTGGTCTTCGTGTCGTCATGGCCTTGCCTTCAGCTTCGGTATCGGCTTGAGCTGCTCTGCCCGTGCCCGTGCTCGTGTTTTTGTTGCTGTTTTTCGCTTGGCTTCATTTGCGATCCTCAGTCGCCCTCGCATTTAATTTCATTCATAAAATGCCTGTTTGCGCCTGCCCGCTCCCGCCGCCCCCCCTGGCTCCGACAATGCCAGCCAGCCAGCCAGCCAGCCAGCCGCTTCTCATTTGCATTTTCGTGTGAATACAAGATGCTGCTGCTGTTGCTGCTGCTGAGGCTGTAGCTTTGGCAGCGTAGGAGTCAGTCTCCTCTCGCTCTCTCCCTGGTTTTTGCTGCAGGCTGCTCTACTGGCACACGCCTCTGGCAGCTGGAATTCCACAAACAAAACCGCATCCATTGTGGGGGCACGTCGGCACGTCTCTCCCTCGCTGCTGCTGCGGCGGCAGCTGCGTTGCTTTGTGTGTCAAGTGCGGTACCCCCTATGACTCCCGTGACTCAGCGCTTGCGGAAATGAAATTGCGCGGTTGGATGGCCTCGCTTCCATCAATCATTCAACCAGTGGGCCCGTCAGTCGGTCAATCAGCCTGGAAACATTTCCAATTTGTAGGCGCATTCGTACCCAGCCCCCTGCTGCGGGGGCGTAGCACTGACAGTGGCTGGCAACCTTCGCAGGTGCTTCGAAGGACGCCTGCCACAGCGGCTCTACCGAGGTTTTTTTCCCCTCTCGCCTCTCGACAAAAACTTTCGCTTAAGCTGCCCCTCGCCCCCTGGCACACCTTCGTTTTCGTTGCCTTGCGCTAGTTGACGGGTCTCGGCTCGTTTCGGGTTCGGGTTCGGACTCGGCATCGGTCTCGGTCTCGGTGCCGAGCTCTAGGCTTTGGGCCCAGGGGGGTGAACGAACTGCAACTGGGTCACTAGGACAGCGGGCGGCAGCGACTGCAATCGCCGAGCCAGCAGAGCAGTGAGAATCGAGCGAGCGCAGGCAAGAGAACAGTGCCGCGGAGACGGAACAGGGAACAGGGAGTGGGGTGACAGGGGTGGACACCGACACCAACACGGACACGGACACCAAGCGATTGCAATGTTGGCCATTGATTTTGTTGTATAAGCCGTGCACACTTACACACAGAAATACATACACTTGTGGTCAAACGAATAGGTACACTTCCGTAGCTGGGGCTTAAAATGAAATAGTTATGAAAATTACTAGCTTCTGGCTGAAGCTTGTAATCCATATCCATCGTTCCTATAACATTGGAAAGAGAAAATGCAACTCTGATTCATACATTTTGCCAAAATCCAATGAATACAACAAATATTTACTGCAAAAACGGAAGTTTAACGGAATATCCTAGTATCACCTTAATAAATTGCTATTAGTAGCGATAGGTTCCTGTTGATTCTGTGAAATGAACCAGGAGAGCATCGGAACACACATCCCACGTGAATGTCCTGTAGTCAATAGAATGAGATCTCAAAATTTGCAGCTAGACAAAAACTAAAGACTAACATAACATTCTTGAATAAAATAGTCGAAATTGCTCAATGTATATGTACACTTATTTCGTTAGTGGTAGTTATAGTTGTGCTGTACCTATTATTTTGTGCATAGGTGTGTGAGTGTACATATTCGTCAAGTTGGCCAAGATGTAGGCCACACTTACACACTCACACAGGCACACTGGAACACACACACACACACACACACACACACACATACATACATCCATTCACATCTTGCATTGTTGCACAGTTGCCCTCAAGGAGCTTTCCTCGTTGTCGTTGTCGTTGGCCAGGTGGAGCCTTCCATGCTGGCCTCGAAAATGATGGGCGCCAGCTTACAATGTAGCCACCCCATGCCCCACCTGACAACCTGCCCACTGCCACTTGCTAGTTGCAAGTTGCACGTTGCACCCTTGGAGCCACCACTAAGGAGCCAACAATTTGGTTTATCTTTCTACTTACTTATGTATGTACATATACGTATGTAAGTACCGACAAAGCTGATTAAGAAGCGTGCGCATTGAGACTCGAGTCCAAAAGGAACAACACAGAGCAATATACATACATACAGACATACATACATATGTACATTTGTAGTCCCCAAAGGGAGACAAGTTTCCCTACCAGATACCACCTGACAGCCCCCAGATGAGAGATACTCGTTGATGATATGGCAAATAACTATTGAAACTTACAGATTCAATCGAAACTTCAACTTTCAATCACAGGGTAACTCGTTGAAATAATTAGGATAACTTCCGAAGTCCAGTGCGAACTCTGGGCTTAAATTGATTTCAAGGGAGAGTGGATAGTGGGGAGACCAGAGCACTGCATGAAAACACAGTATTCATAGCATCACAGCTATACTCATGCCCTTTGCTTTCGATGCTTTCGACCATTACGAATCCTGCCCTTCAGTCAGATTCGAATCATTTTCGAAACCTGAGACACTGATTCGAACTGGCCGAATGAAGCGGATACCGAATCCCACCGAATCGATTCGGTTGTCTGTTCTTGCTAGGCCTAAAAAAGTCAGAAAGAAGAAAATACTTCCTTAAGGGAAACATCTGGCCATATACTCAGACCCATATACTCGAAAGATTCTAGCTCTTCTATTTTGGAACATATCTTTCTGGGGGTTCCGTTTGGGCTCACCGAAATGAAGTTTCTCTTCAGAATGGACATGGTCAGACGTGGACTGAGATATCCAAAACGAGGGCGGCTTTAGCCGAAGGCGGGCTTCTTCTGTCCCTTGAAGACGGGCGGCATGCGCGAGTCCCAGAAGAAGATGTGGTAGATGGACAGAAAGAAGCCCAGGCAGCACAGTCCGCACAGATAGATGACGATGACAAAGTAGCGTGCGAAGCGCTCCGTGCAGGTGGGCTTCGCGAACACGATTTCCTCCAGCTGCGGCGACTTGGGCACGTACGAACAGGTGCTCCTCCGGGGAGCACTGCTGCTGGCCAGGCGAACGCTGCTGCCGCTGGTGGGCACCTTGGAGGCCTCGAGCTCCTCCTCGTCGCGCTCGTCCGCCCTCACATTCGACTCGATGATGTTCACAATCTTTGCCAGGTTGGCGATGCCAGTGGCGGTTCCCAGACCAGTTCCTGCTCCACTCGGAGTGGCGGCACCACACACAGCCGCAGACACAGCAGCAGACACAGACGCCGACGCCGACGCGGACATTGTGGACATGACGGACTCTGGCCCGGCTCGCCGTGCGACGCTTTTATTACTGATTTGATGTCTCCGGCGATTAAATCAAAATCGGCACGCGGCTGGCATAATGCCGGACTATCCATGGCTGCCGTCTCGTCTCGTTTCGTCTGTCCCGACTCTGCGATTTAGGGGCACGTAGCAAAGCGGATTAATTTTGTGCGTGGCTGTCAGCTTTTGATATCGGACCCCGCGCCCTAATTAATCCCTCCCAAGAGGCAGGGCGAGGAGGTTCCCCTCACACACACAACCACACACACACAGAGACACACAGACAGACACACATACAGTCTAAGGGCAGTAAGGGCAGTGGCCCATTGAGACTCACCCAATCACTGGTCACTGATGATGATGATGATGGTGGTGGCAGTCGAGGAGGCAGTTCGAATGGACTCGACTCCCTCTCCCTCCCTAGCCGATGGGATGCGTATGCTTGAACACGGGCAGGGGCGGCATGCGCGAGTCCCAGATGAACAGATAGTAGACGGCCAGGGTCAAGCCCATGCCGCTGACCCCGCCCATGTAGAGGATCAGCGTGAGCAGCCGGAAGGTTTTCGACTCAAAGAAATCATCGGACTTGGGCACCTGGATCTCCTCGTCTTTGGCCTCCTTGACCACGGCGGCCAGGCTGGACATCATCGATGGTGCAGACATGATTCGAAGCGCGAGCGAAACTACGCGAAACTACGCGAAACCACGCAAGCTCTGGAGGCGTACTGATTGACCGTACAATTGACCGACTGCTCGAACCACTCGGGTGGTTTCGCTTTCCGCTCGGTTGTTTTGCGGTTTCTTTAGTCGGTTCGGTGGGGCCTGGGACTGGGCCCGGGCCCGGGCTTGGGCCAGCGTCTTGGCCCCCATGCTAATAAGATTCGTCATCACGTGCCAACGGGGGCCCACTTTGGCAGCCACTTGACCTGGTTTGATTTGTCATCAGCGTCATGGCTAGACCCAGGAGACCCCTCTAGACCCTTTCCCTCGGCATCGTAGCCATCTGAATATCCTTGAGCTGGCCAATCCATCAAAAATCACCAACAATCACTTTCAAATTCAAAATTATCTCTTGTGTGTTTGAATTTCAAAAGGACCTTTTGGCGATCCTCGAAATCCTCAACGACTAATGCATTCCAGGTGATTCACTAGTCGAGTCTGTCCAGCAGAATTCCGCTTTTGCTCTGTCTCTGCCTTTGCCAAATCCAATTAGCTGACAGTTAGGGGATGACGCCCAGTCGGCCTCCCCTTCGCCCATCGCCCATTCCCGCTTTCACATCTCAGACTCAGACTCACCTCTGGGGGGGTAGTTCATTGGTACTCGTGCACTTTCTGCACTGGATGGCCGCCAATGGAGACTGGGAACTTGAGATGAATGTCCGGCATACTGGAGTCAAAGAAGATTAGGTAGTAGAGGGCCAGGACCATGCCCAGACCGCTGATTCCGCCCAAATAGAGAAAGATGGAGATCAGGCGGAAGGTTTTTGAATCGAGAAAGGCTGGTGGCGACTGTTCCTTGGGCAGGCACACATCGTCCTCTGGCGTGGAGGTCTCCTCCTCCTTTTTCGGGCTCGAGGCTTTCCCGGCCATCGTTGCTAGCAAACTGAGAAGTGAATATGCGGAATCTTTACTTAAATTTCAGTTCAAGTCCCTTTCAATTATGCAAATGGCTTGGTTGGGTTGACACTAAAGCTGACTGATGATTGACTGATCTGATCCCCTTTGGGATATTTTGCAGCCATCGGAGGTGGAAGTGGAGGCGGCCTGGAGAAGACCGAGAAGTCGGCAGGGAAGCCCAAGCCGCACAGCTTCGAGGAGGCCATCACGATGACGGGAGTCGGCCGCTTCCACTACAAGCTGCTGGTCATCTGCGGGCTCTGTTTCATGGCGGTGATGGTGGAAATCATGGGCGTCAGTCTGATCATGAACCAGATGAAGTGCGACCTCCAGCCCACGCTCGACCAGCAGGGGATCTTGGCCTCGGCGGGATTTCTGGGCGTGGTGCTCAGCTCCCATGCCATGGGTTTCCTCGCGGACACCTGGGGCCGGGTGACCACGCTCCGGTACGCCCTCTTTCTCGCCGCCATTTGCTCCATTGTGTCGGGCTTCTCGGTGAACATTTGGATGCTGATCGTGTTCCGATTCTTCACCGGCTTCTTCATCTCGGGTGGGCAGGCCTGTGTCTTCAGCTTATGCGGGGAGTTCCATGGCAACGGCTCGAGGGTGAGGCATGTGACCCTGCTCTCGGGCTTCCTCTGCCTGTCCATGATCTTTGCTCCAGGTAAGTACATTTTTGCCTATCTGGCCACCTCCTATAAGCTATCACCCTCCTCCTTTTAGCCATGGCCATCGGCATTCTCCCTCTGCGCATCGAAACCATTGTCCTGGGCCTGCGCTTCTCCTCGTGGCGCGTGCTGCTAATCGCCAACGTTTCCATCTCGCTGCTGGCCCTCGTGGGGCTCACCACGCTGCCGGAGACGCCCAAGTACATGCTGGTTCAGGGCCAGGGCGAGGCAGCCTTGGAAACCCTGAAAACCATCTTCGCCCAGAACACGCGCAAGCCCTGCTCCGAGTACCCTGTCCGGGAGATTGCACTGGAGAGCGGTGGGGCCAGTCTGTCGGATGTCCACGGACTGGGCGACGCCGTACGCCTCGTGTGGCGCCAGACAGTGCCGCTCTTCTACCGCTCCAGGGTGGTGCACACACTGAACATCTGCACGATCCAGTTCCTCATCTACAGCATGGCGCAGGGCATCTTCATGTGGTTCCCCACCATTCTTGATGAGCTGGGGGCGCGTGGCGGACAGGCAACGCGGCTCTGCCAGGTGCTGGAGGAGTTCGATACGCAGGCCGGCACGGACACTCCACAAACCTGTGCCGAGGATGTCGACACAAACACATACCAGGTGATGATCATCATTGGAGCCGCGTTCACCGTAATATATCTGGTATTCGCCTACATCATCGATTATACGGGAAAGAAGAATCTCTTAAGTGAGTGTCCATTAATGCCAAGAGCACCGAATTGGTTTCACATCTCACATCTCTCTCTCTCTCTTTCTCTTTCTCTGTTTCTGCTTTCAGTGGGGTGGATGGTTTTGACGATGATCTGCCTGGTGGGCCTGCACTATGTGGAGCAGTTCGCTCTTGTGGTCATCGGCCTGACCGTGGTAATGGCCATCGGGAACTGCGGCGGTCTGGTGAGCACCATTGCCATGGAGTTCTATCCCACGCACATCAACGCCATGGGCATGTGCTTCATCATGATGGTGGGTCGCCTCGGGGCGGTGGTGGGCAGCAATCTGCTGGGTCGTCTGCTCTTCGCCAGCTGCGACACCGTGTTCTGGGCCCTGCTCGGCCTAGTCATCTTCCTCTGCACCCTGGGCTACTTCCTGCCTGAGAAGCCGCGTCCCAAGAGAGTGACGACGCCGACGGCGACGGCGACGCCCTCAGCGACGGCAACGGCCATAGTGACGGCGACAACGACACCGATCTTGGCAATTAGCTCTAAGTAGGATTAGTTTATACCCATTAAGAGGAACAGTAAAGCAAAGCAAAGCAAAGCAAAGCAACAACAAAAAAGAGAAAAACAAAAACAAAAACATGAAACGACAGAAACCAGATGGGATGACACCCCGATGGGGCAAGAAACGGGTCTGGGGTCTGGGAATGGGAATCAGGATCGAGATCGGGATCGGGATCGGGAACGGGAGCAGGCCACATTGGAAATGGATTAGGTAAATGTTTGTGCTCATTCCTGCTTCATCTGCGTTGTTCTTGTCACCAAGGCAGGCGGCGGCTGCATTAACATTCCTGGCATTCGCCACAAGCGGACAGATCGGAGTGGGGCGGGGCTGGGGAGTGGGGGGTGGACTAAACGCATTCCAAATGCCGTCGCATCACCAACTTCAACTTCAACTACAACTACAGCTCGTACTACGTTTTACAGGGTATTCTTAGAGCGCGATGGCATGCCCTCTGAGTAAAGGTGTTTGCCACTGAACATAATGCAATACAAAGTTGAAGGGATATATGCACGCTATAGTTATTTCAGAGTCAAAGGCCATCGGAAGGTCGAAGGTTAGTCTGGAATGTTAGTGGTAGACATAAATCCATAGGTATAGTTATAAAAAACCAATTAATATTTGATCGTTTTATCGTATTTTATACATATATTAATATAGATCAAATCAGATTAGACGGTATCTATAGGTCGGTCACCGTTTTGTTGGCTCTCCCCACTTGTTTGTCTGTGTTTTTGTGCGTTTGTTTTTGTATTTATTCAGCAAAACGGTATTTGCTCCGCCGGCTGGTCACAGTCTGAGGCGGCACCTCTGACCAATCTAAGCAGGCAACCGACCGACCGACCAACCTACCAAGCAGGCAGGCAGAGAGGCAGACAGGCAGCCAGGCTAGCCACTCACTCAGTAAGCAGCCAAACAACAAACCGTTGCCAATCATAACACACACGTTGCCACAAGTACAGCTTCTCTGCCACAGCCATAGCCATAGCCATAGCCAGATAGATCCACAGACAGTGGCAGTGGCAGTGCCATTGCGGATTCCGATGGCAGTTGCGATTCCCTCTGCCACAATCGGAGCCCAAGAAGCGTCGCTGGATCGTTGGCCATTGATTGCCTAACTGCGCATTTCTCGACTTATATGGCATTGGCCAGATAACCACATAACAACTGCCAGTCCCAGTCCCAGTCTCAGTCTCAGTCTGAGTGTCAGTCTCTGTCTCAGTGGCAGTGCGAGTCCCAATCCCAATCCTATTCCGATTCCCATTCCCAGTTCCATTAGCCAACGGCATTGACATTGCCTTCGTGGAAGCATCTGTGGGGGCTGCAAGTGAAGTCTATTGTGAATCCAGTACGCAACCCACATCAACAAGCCTTCAAGTCAGCTACATACATACATATATGTATGTACCTCCCCACTGGACTCGAAGCTATTGTCGGGGTCACCAAATTCGGATTCAAATTTAATTCAAACTCAAGCGCAGTTGAAAAAGTAGACACTGCTCTACAGGAGGCGGCTAGATATCCTTCATAATCCACATTAAAAGAGCTAAAATGTAAAGGGTAAACAAGCTCATCCTAGCCATCTTTCTTCTCAGTTAATCTTCTGTCGGGGTCGCCACTAAGCGCCATTAGTGGCTAGCTAGCTCTCAATCTTACACTGGCTCAAAAAAAGCTTCTACCTTCCAATCGAAAGTTGATAATAAGGTTAACAAACTATATTTAAAATATTTACATATATCAAGAAGGAAAGTCCATATAATATGAGTGAGTATTGCGATCTTACCTTTCAGAACTATACATATGTACATATAATATACACAAATAGGCATATAAGTATGTTTATGAATACTTTTCATCATGTACTATTAGTTTAAGTTTATAACTTAACTTATAACTGAGATGCGAGAGTTGCTGGGTATACCAAATGGCAATTGCCGGTGACACAATGAGTTGCAAAGCCACGCTACTACGCCACCACGCCACAAGTGTCTCGACTGCCATCAATCTTGTCGGAGGGTGGAGGAGGATGGAGGGGAGGCTTGAAAAGACGGAGCGGGCCCCACTAACCCCATAATGGACACAAATTTGCATCGGCATTAGCTTTCTGGCGGAGGCGGCCACAATGGCGGCGTCTGGGCACACTCAGCTTCATTTGCTTCTGGGTCACGACGAGACGGTGGCGAGGGCCTCGATTCGAGACACAGGTGCTACAAGTCAATTGAGTGGAGTGTAGAGAGTAGAGTATAGAGCTTCGCGGGGAGTAGGGCCGACAATGCGCCATAAAATAAAATCAGAGATAAATGTCGCGTACGGCCAAATGGAGCAGCATCTTGAGAGCTTATCGAGCCAAATAGCAAAAATAGTTAAATAGTCGACTTAGCCAAATGGGCACTCGGCGGCGACAGAGGACGCCGCGACGAAGGAGGCAATAGGAATGGCAATAAGAACTACCTGGAGAAGCAGCAGCAACAGAAGCAGCAGCAGCAGCAGCAGCAGAGCAGTCGTGAAGCAAAGGCAAGTGCGTTGAGGAATTACAATGATGACAGCAACAGAAGCAATGACAGAGGGGAGAGAGGGGCAAAGTGTGCCAATGCCTGTCATAGAAACAGGCAATGGCGATAGTTTACACGCCAAGTGGGAAGAAAGAAATGAGAGAACAACTGCGACAGCATCAGCATCAACGATGGCGACGTCCGACGTCCGACGCGACGGCAGAGGCCAGGGCAGCGGCAGACGTAGCCGCAGCCGCAGTCGCTGCTCTGCTGCCGTTGATGATGCCAAATTCAAAAGTGGACTGCGCATGCGTGGAATGGGAATGAGAACAGAGCTTGTGCGACGAGCGACGAGTAGCGGAGCCGCGAGAGGGGAGTGGGACTAGTAGTGGATTTGAAAGAGAACAGCACGATGAGGAGTAAAGCTGGAAAAGAGATCGCAACCTGAAGTTGAGTTCTGAGAGTATGCGCGACGAGGAGTGCTATTCTGAGAGCAGACCTCTACAAGGAACGGCGTTGAGAGAGGAGAGCATTGGCCCAGTCATAGCGCATCAGCGGCAGCTACTTCGTTGGCCTGGCACACATGTACATAAGTACACGATGTACAAGGTGAAACTCCTGCTCTTTCGAGTAGGAGTAGTGTCATATTTTGTTTCCTTCAGGTTGCCGTACGGACAACTAAAAGGGAAATGTGCGATTGTTGTTAGAGAATACCTCACCCTATTTTAATACACCTTGTCCATGTTGAGCTAATGAAGCGAACGATCGGGACGACCACGACGACGCCGACACCGACACCGACACCCGCCAACAAACGTTATTTAATCACAATCGCAATGGCTGCAGCAGAAGCAGCAGTCTGGACTGCCTGCAGCAGCGGCACCTGTTGCTGCAGACGCTGCTGCTTCTGCTGCTGTTGCTGCTGCTTCTGCTGCTGCAGCGGTACAGAATCCAAAGGAATGCAGCAAGAAATTAAGACTGGCTGGGGCTGAGCCTGAGCCTGAGACTGAGACTGCGGCAGTGGCGTGTGGAGTACGGCGCGACGGCCAATCAATTCTCAGAAATGAAAACCCCGTCTTCGGTCTGTATTACCGTTGCTGTTGTTCTTTTTTGCCTTCTTCTTTTGCTGCAGAAGCATCATCAGCGGCAGCGGGCAGCGGACAGAGAAAGAATGCGAAGAAATGCAAAATGCAAACACCACGAACCACAACCACTTTCCAAATGCATTCATGATGTTTACCGTTTAAATGCGCCCAGTTTCAGTGAGAGAGTGTGTGTGTGTGTGTGTGTGTGTGTGCAAAAGAGAGTCTCAACTTGGATTGGAGGATAGAGGAAGCCAGAGAGAGCTGCAGCGGCTGCGGCGGCAGTAGCAACAGCAGCAGCAGCAGCCTCTCTAACAGCAAATGAGGAGAAAAGCACAAGGCAAGAACAACACCAGCATAAAAACCGTTGCACATCAGTCATGAGTGCGTGTGTGAGAGAGAGAGAATAAGCAGCCGTTTCCCGTCAGATGGTCAGAGTAAGAGGTGGGCAACAGCAGTGCGGAAACGGAAATTTTTGGCTTATTCTTCAAATCAATTTGATCGCTAACTGTCCCCCAATCTTGATAAGTTGTCATCAGCCAGCATTCAACATGCAACCGTTATGATGGAAAGATCTCCTTGTATCGCACAAACATAAATGTTGCCCAATTGGGAACCCAATTCTTGGTGGGAGCCATCCTCCTCTACCCTACCCTACCCACATTCCCACATTCACATCCACGCCGCAGCTTTTGGCTTGTGCTTTTCGATACCCCCGACAGGTGGGGTATATCGGGTCGGTCTGCTAATAGAGACGAGCTCCAGCGCTGTTAAAGCTTGTTTGGGTATTCACAGTCGACTACCGCCTCGTTTTGAAAGTTCAAGTTCAAGTGCGCCAAATTTTCGACACAAACTCTGACAGGGAAATTAGCTTCCATGATGGCGACATAACGAGAAAAAAAAAAGTTGTTAGGTTTGTGGCCAGAAGCTTCTATTAGCAGATCGGCCTTCCTTTCAATGGGAGTCATACGATATGCAATTATTCCATCGAATTCGGCTCTACAAAAGCTCGTCCTCGAATTTACAGACATACATACATATGTACATATGTAAAATATGCAAAAGAACAACTCTTTCTTCAGTACAGCTTTCATCAAAACTAGAACACTGAGCGACTGATCGAGAATATATGTACATACATATGTATACATATGAAGGGCATTCATTATCTGCTATGCAAATAACTGCCTGGTTACAAAAATATGTGTGCCTATAAATTTGTAAGTGCGCTCTTCTTGTGCTCCTTTTGCAGGAGCCTCTTTGCCGAAGTGGTGGGCAGTGTAGTGGTAGATTTTATTGCTGATCGCGGCGCGTCTAATTGGCAAGCGATTCTATGTCATTAGGCCGCTTGATTAGCGGCGCCGCGCCGTCCAATATCTGTCTAAGTCTAGGCCTGGCCAAGTGCCACTACAAGAACGAACAAGCAGCAGGAGCAGCAGAGACAGAAACAGAAACAGAGGCTGGGGCCGAGGCCGAGGAGGTCTGAGCATAGGCAGAACTAGAGGAGGCAGAGAAAGAGAGTTTCTAGCAACAAGTTCTCTCGGCTGTGACTGTGCTCATTTGTGCAGCTGCCAACAGGCGAGCAGTGTTTTGAAAGCTCATGGCGCAGCCGCGGCAGTCGTAGCAGTCGCAGCAGCAGCAGCAGCAGCAGCAGCCGAAGTCCGAAGCTTCTGCCGCAGTCGCTAGACTTTGCGCGCTCGTCTCTGCTCGGGCTCGTGCACCTGTGTCTGTGTGTATCTGTGTCTGGCTTGATTTTCTTCTTGTGTTCCCGACAGTTACATTACGAGGCCAAAGAAAGTATCTTGGCTGGTTTGCGTATTTCGCGTTCGTCGCTCGTCGAGTTCACACGTGCTGCTCGCTTGGCCGCTTGCCTGCCACATCGCTTCGCTTCGCATTGCATCGCATCGCATCTCACCGGATCCCAGGCTTTGAAAATACGAATCCGAATCCAAGTCCGAATCCGAATCCGAATCCGCTCGGATCGTGATCAAGCCTCGTTTTTCAGTTCTGCGACGCCCAAGTGACGCCTGCCGCCTGCCTCCTCCTCCGCCTCCCCCCCAGTGTCTAGTGTCAGTGTATTTTTTTGTTGTTGTTATTTTACAATTACCGTTACCTGCGCCAAAGCGCAGAATAAAAAAATACAGCAAACGCGCGCGCGAGAGAGAGAGAGAAAGAACGAAAGAAAGAAAGAGAGCGAGCGAGCGAGTCCAGTTCAGTGAAGTGAGTGCTTTTTGCCTGTAAGTTCCAGCGTACTTGCAACTCTTCAATCCACAAATCCGTATAGCCAAACCGTACACCCATACCAAACCAAAGCCATAGCCAAAGGAAACACTTGAGAAAACTGTGTGATATCTGTTTTTTTTTTTTTATGCAATTCCGAGGCAAAAGGATCTGGGAACATACATACATATGTACATAGGTAGAGCAGCCTTCAACCAGGATATGCTCGGGGCGCTACAGGGGGGGGGGGGGGGGGGGGTTGGTGTTTCATGCTGCCCCTGCCACAACTGCCTGCCACTGCTGCTGATGCTGCTGCTGCTGCTGGGTAGCCGATTAACCAGCTAGACAGCAAATGCAGCCGAGTATTTCATGCTTTCTAATTTTCCCAATTAGCACAAATGCGGCTGGCTCTGTCGCTGTCTCTGTGTCTGTGTCTGATTCTTCTTTATCTTGCGCCTCCATCCTCCCCAGAATCGAAACCAAAATCAACCTCAAAATCAAATCCCGACTACAGCTCGAAACGATCTTCCACAGCCAGCCAGCCAGCCAGCCAGCCAGATCTCTGCTGCTCGGTGTTCCGTTCGCGTTCGCGTTTGCAGTTTGGTTCTCTCCACTCGCTGGGGGCACTTTCCACAGCTTTTCCCAGCAGCGACAAAAGCCGTGGAAAAATAATAATAATACATAATAATAATCATAACAATCACACGTACACAGAGAATTCTACGTGCCACCCATGCCCAAGCCCATGCCCAGACCCAGACCCAGACCAAGACGCAGACCCACAAAAGTGGCATCGTCATCGGTCGGATCATTCCCATAGTCATTCCCCCATCCTGCTATATGCATGTATGTGGTGGTGCCCCTGCCCCATTCGACAGGTGATGCTGCACCTGTGCCTCGTATGCACTAATTATTGACCAAATCTCTGAACGGACAGAGTCGGCTAGGGGATGGGGATGGGGATGGGGATGGGGAGGCATCTTCCTCGCACACATATGTCAAATGGAAACTAATCACCAATCAGTTCTCCATCTGAGAACAGGTGGGGGGCTGGGGGGTATGGGGGCTCACAGACTGGTTGCCTCGTTGCCTCGTTGGATGGTATTCCTCTTTATTTGCGTTACGTGTTAGGCGGTCCGGTCCGGTCCAGTCCAGTCCGTTCCGATTTCACTTCGGTCTTCTACTTCTGTACATATTTAAAGAATTATACATTGTTTCTTATTTTGTTGTTGTTGTTGTTGTTGTACTCAGACCAAAATTTCCCATTTGATATTAAGTGTTCCAGAAATACGGAAGGAAATACAAGGAATCGAAAATAACAGAAGAATAACCAAAAGGGAACACACAAAGTTGTGTGTGTGTCTTTGAGCATCGGAAAGATCAAGCTCTATCGGTAAGTACAAAATCGATCATAGTATTCCCCTATATAGTATGCATTGGGGCAGGATTACAGCTGCCTAGATAATAGTTCCATTAGTCGAAATCAGTCAAAGGATAGGCACAAAGGATGTGCAAGTGTTTAAGTAGATCTATTCAGGGATTGTTAAGGCGATCCCGTAAGAATAATGATGCAAAATATCATCGGTCCCCATGGAGAAGATCTTTAGGTGACACAGGGGACTGGGGGACTGGAGACTAGTGATTGGGGGACGGTTAGAAGAGGGGATCGTGTAAGAGGGTATCAAATAGGTGTATCATTTGTCAGCATTGCCAGCATAATCCCTCACTCGAATGGTAATCAATATTGTGACAGCTTTCGTCACTAGACTCGATTCCATTAGTTGGGACTACTTAGATGGGACATTCCCAGAGATGCACGTACAATAAATGGAACAGAGCACACACACACACAGATACGGATACATATACAGATACGGATACGGATAGTAGTGGTAATGAGTGAGTGTGAGTGTGAGTGGTAGCGGTGTTGATGCATTTGATCCGTTTTGGAGCGCATTAAATGCACCGTTAACTACTTCGAATTCTAATTAAGCTGATGCGACAATCCAAGGCACGCCGCTGTGGCACAATAAACTCAATTCCTGCTGCAGTTAGAGCCAAAGAACTCTCGTGGCAGAGACACAGACACAGACACAAATACAGACACAGATGCAGGAACAGGCATGGTAGACATGGGGCAGAGCAGAGGCAGAGGCAGAGATTGGCAACTGCAAACACAAACACGCGACTTGGCCATAAATGCAATGGCAAGTTGCAAGTTGCAAACTTCAGACTGCAGACTGTGGACTGTGGACTGTAGGCCTCTGTGTGTCGCATCTGTGGACGCCAGTTGCTGGCAAAGCGGAGATCAGCAAAACGGCATCTGCGAGTGTGTCTGTGTGTCTCTTTCCATCTGGAGATGGAGACGGAGACGGAGTCTCCAACACCGACACCGATTCCGACTCGGCCGGACTCGGCCTCTGGCTTCGGCTTCGGCTTTGGCTGCGGCTTTGGCTGCGGCTGCGGCTTTACCTGCAGTGGACTATCTCTTTGTTTGGCCTCAAATGATTTGCTTTAGCCAATATTACGGGGTAGGGGCCAGGGGACAGGCGGGGAGAGGGACTCTAAACGGCTTAGCCTTAGCCTTAGCCGCCTCTGAGTCAAGGTCTCCCTCCCCCCTTTCCCCTTTCTTATACATATGTATGTATAAGCCCGACCCGTATCTCTGTCTCTTTCGCTTGAATTCATTTGAAATTCATTCATTGTTTGGCTTTGACCAGAGCCCGAACCACCACAACCAGCAGCCCCATCGGTTGGAGCCACCATCGATGCTCGATGCTCCGATGCTCGATGCTGATGACGCATAATTTATGAGCTGCTGCGATCGACCCAGTAAATTCTATTCCCAATGCTGCCACAGCCACAGCCACTGCCCCTCTTTCACATGCCAGACACAGACACGGATGCGACAACACACACAGATGCATACATACATACATACATACATATGTACATATAGAGATACAAATACCTGTACGATATGCAGATGCGGATACAGATAAAGCGACGACAAGCGTCTTTTCTTTCACAGAATCTTAATTTGTATGCAACAACAATCAAAGCTACAAGCGAGAAAATAGATAGAGAGCGATGGAGAGATGGAGCTGCGACGCGGCGTCTCAGCGTCTAACTGTTCTTTGCCTTTCTACAGACATTCTAATAATGAAATGGAAACTTTTCGTGCCACATTTCGGTACCCATTCCCCCCTTTACCCTTCCCCCAGCTCAGACACATTTACCACTCGGCGGGGAACAACGTGTAGAATCCTGTTTGAAATCGAGAGTTATGCCGAAACTCGTACTTCCCAGAACTGCATTGATTGGTTAGCCTTTGGGCAGCTGCAGGCCCGCTGATAAGACTTGGTACCGTACCTGGGGACCTTAGCTACATCCACTACTTCCAGTTCCATTTCCACTATATGCATCTACTCATATATAGGAAAGCGCATTGTTTGCACTTGACTTTGGAGCGGAGCACTGCTTGGGGGCAGGGGCAGGGGCAGGGGCAACGCTACTCCCATGGCAGCTGTCATGTTGTTGCTCAGAGTTGACAACAGATTGCCGCCAGACGGAGAGCCAGTCGGGGAGTCTGGCAAAAGGAATTGGTTGGTTCATGCCCCAAATTTGAATACAAGTAGCTGCAACAGTGCAGGGTGCAGACTCTGCAGTGGGGGGCAGGGGGCTGGGAATGCGCATGCAAATGAGAATGAGACTGCGACTGAGACTGCGACTGGGACCATTTGACACATTCTCGGTCTTTACCAAAGCCTTCATTTCAACGTTTCCAGCCAGAGAATGAGAATGAGAACGAATAGTTGTACACAGCTGCTGCAACAACTGGGAACAATGTCATCCACACCACTGCACACCCCTCTTGCCTGTTCCTGTTCCTGTTCCTGTTACTCCCTTTTGCCTTCTGGCATTTGCATCTGCATTTCCCATGAGATTTGCTGGCAAATCGTTGTCTGAAATTGTCATAAATTCAAAACTTTTGAGTGAGCAGATAATTTGAGTTTGGATTCAACCCGACAAGTTTCCAGCGGATGTGCCCCAACACAAATTTGCAACATATTGAATCGATGATGGACTAAACACAACTTTGAATTGAGAACTGAATTGAATGCCGACCAGAAATCGAGGAAATCCTCGCGGAAACCCTCAGTATCGGTTCCATATTTGATTCGGATAATGCCTGCCTCCCATATGTACTACCATATGTAGTAACTACTATATGAACAATCGAACGATCTGGTCTACCTTTACTCGACGTTTTTGATTCCTCCGCAGTATTTTCGTGGGTACCAGTTTCCCACAGGCCCAGGCACATCCACATCCACATCCATATCCATGTCCATGCCGGGCTAATTACACAAAGTAAAATTGCATTTGGCTATGTCTGTCGTCTGTCGTCTTGCCGTCCTGTCGTCTGCAGAATGCGCCCGAAAAAATGCAAGAAAAAAGCTAAAAAGTGGACAAACTTGCTTCGAGCCACAACGCCACCTGGGAACCCTCGGCGAATGGAGCCGCAAGGGGTGTTGGGGGGGGATGCAGATGGTCCAAGAGGGAGGCAACTGTGGCTGGTGGCTGCTGGATGGACACGAGTGGTGGGGGTTGCATGTTTGAAGGTGGGGAGACCTGCGAGTGGGGCTGCTGGCTGGTGGAACCAGTTTAATTAAAAGAAAGTGAACCATTTAAAAATGTATTTTGATTTCGGCCTTACTGTTACTGTGCCTTGCTTTTCCCATACCCCTACCCCAACCCCTACCCCTAACCATACCCATACTCGTATCCATACCACCGTGCCACAACACAACGCAACACAACACAACACAACGTAGTGGCATCATTATCATTATCGTGATTATTGCTGCTTTTCACTATGAGACGAGCACGGTATGCCCCACTGGTGGCGCCCCCCCATCCCCCTCTCTCTCTCTCAATACATAAAAAAAAGCAGAAGCTAAAAATACATACAATATCTCATCAAAAAAAAAAAAGCAAAGCACAAAAACAGATAAACAGCAATGAAGCATAGGCATGTGATTTACCGTTGCTGATGGTTGTTCGCCGTACCGTTATAACCGAGTCCGGTCCGTGGGTCCAAGGGGGGCGGAGGTGCACTGTTCGATTCGAAAGTGGTCGGTCTTCAATAGCAATGGAACCGAACCGAACCGAACCATTTCCACTTCCATTTCCACTGGCATTTCCATTATTGTACCGCCACCACCATCCACCGTCCACCGTCCACCATCTATCCATCCATTCATCAATCCCACATCCACAACCACACAAGAAAGAAAAGTGAAAACAGTAATCAAAGTGCGGTTGGGGCGTCAGTTTTGGGATTGCTTTTTGATCGCCTCTTGATGCAACCATTTATTTTCCATTTCATTCGATTTTGCATCTCCCCCCCCATTGCATCGTTCGACTTTGAATCAAATCGAATTGGATTAGTTCGGATCGGATAGGATGAGCTCTGGGATAGAGCGAGTGCGAGTGCGAGTACGAGTATAGGGTACTCGGCTCGGTTGAGCTCATCCCTTGGAGCGTGTCCAACTAACTTCTACTTTTCCTCTCTGGCTCTCTTCCGTTCTTCCAGCTGCAGCTGCAGAAAGTGTGCGGTACACTGTTAATTGCAGCGGCAGAGGTAGCACCAGCATCACATCATTAATTAAGCGCCATCAGAGCGTGCAGCACGCGGCGGCAGACGCCGGCTGCCTCGCTGCGCCGCCTAGCGTCGCGTCGCACTTTCTTTGACTTAGTTTGGCTGCGCCTGAGAAGGCCCCGGACCCGAGGTCTGGCTTCGCTCTTAAGTAGATCCCATCCCATGCGGCGGCTCTTAATTGGGCGCCTCTGCAGTGACTTTTGATTCCTCGCTCACGCTCTCGCTACCTCTCCAGCTCCCGCTCTCGCTCCTTCACTCATGCAAAACAGCTGGGCCAGACGCACACACTCACCACCCTCGATGAGAGTGGCAGTGAGTGGGAGTCACAGTTAGCCCAGTCGCTGTCTCTTTATATGTAACGAGTAGCCTTGTTTAAGGAGTGCCGACGCCGCAACTCGTATAAAGTATGGCCAAATACGTAGAATATCTAGGATTGTCCATCTCCTAGATCCCACTAGGTGCCAAAACAATATTATATCGATAATCGATCGATTAAAACGATAGGGGAAGGCAAGCACTGTTTATGGTATGGTATATCTGTGAGATCTCTTCCGATGTCAGCTGGAAGGCATTTTCTCCATCGTTTTCTAGTCACAAAGGCAAAGGGTATCTAGTACCTCCATTTCAATAGCTACTCTATTATTATATGTACATATACATATGTATGTTGAATACACTTCCAGTACGAATACAGAGAGTGCAAGTTCCGGACCGATATCGAATTCAATCTCCACTTGGAGTTCTTTTCACTCAATCTCCCAGTTGCGAGAGTGGAGAGTGAAGAGACAATAAACGAGAAGAGAAATTAATTGGCTCCAAATTAAAAAACAAATAAGCATATCAGCCGTTTACCGTTTACCGTTGGGCCTGGGGTCTGTCCCCTCCAACTCCCCCTTCCTCCACACCGCGTACCCCTCCTTGGCGCCATCAAGCGATTTACAGTTCTGCAAAGAGAATCTCCGTTGACCGCATTTTTGTGGTTGAATTGTTTGAGGAGGGGCAGCGGCAGCGGCAGCGGCAGCGAGCGTCCCGTCCATCATCTTTTTCATGCTCGAAGTCGAACTCGAAGTCGAAGTCGTAGTCGATGTCGAATCCGAATTCGAGTGGCGCTTTGTTCGCACAGTTTCGATTTCATTTTCACCTGTTGCCGGGTAAAAGTGTGTGCCAGGCACAATAGACGGCGCGCGGTGAGGGGAGGGGAGGGCAGGGGCGGCGATCAATGGAGACAGAGACGCGAAATGAGATTTTATTATTACAGCCCGATGGAATTGATGTGGGCTTGACTGACCGACTGCCTGACTGCCTGATTGTCGGAGTGATTGATTGATTGATTGTCGGCATTTCTTTAATTGGTGGCAGAGCAGGGAAAGTGCTGCTGCTGCCGTTGCTGCCGCTTCTGCTTACCCACTGAACAATTGCCAATGTAAATATTTATCGCAGCAGCTCTGTCTCTCTCTCTGTACCCAATCGAAATGCTAAAGAATTATTGTGTGCGAATTGGAAAGTTCGGGTTCGACTTCGGCTTCCGTTCGGTTCGGGTTCGGGTTTGGGTGAAATGAATCGCTGTGGTGGATCTTGAAAATTGCACACAAAATTCGTCTATTCAATGCAGCAGGTGCTTCTTCTTGTGCTTGTGCACATCCTTTGAGTGAATTTGATTGACAATATCGGATATCAGCTATCAGTTATCGTGTAAGCTATCAATAAACAAATACAATACACGATCTTTCAAGCAGGCTCCGGTTTTCACTGACTTTTGTATTTTGCGTTTTTCGCTGAAACGTGCCGCTCTCGTTCTTAGGTGCTCCCGTTTTCGCCGTTTTCTCACCAATCTGCTGCTTTTTCACATGTCCTGTTAATCGCCTAATTGTGTGCCTTTGTTGTGTTTCGATGACCAAAGTGAAAACTGAAAAGAAGTGAAAAAATGCTTGCACTCAAATGCTTTGCTTTTGATTTTCTTTAGGCTTGTTGTAAGAAAAGAAATCATAAACATTCCCCAAATTTTTTAAAAGGAATAAAATTCAGCGTCCGCTCTTTAGACATTCACAAAAAGATGAATTCAAACCATGTTTTTGTGTTGTGTTACAGAGTTTTTGTTTGGCTTTAAGTCTTTTTATTTTAGTATTCATTCGGTATGATTTCGGTATTCAAATAAGTCTGGTATTTGTTTGACTAGCAGTAACAGAAGGATCTCCGCGGTAGCTGAAAGTTCAGCACTAAAAGTGATTGGCATAGACCTCCAGAAGTACGCCCCATCGGGGATTCTTGGCCCGATGATCGCTCAATTCGGTTTTCACTGTGTCCCAGTGGGTGACTGCCAGTGCCTGAATCTCCTGCCTGCATTGGGGTGACTCACGAGGCTGCCAATCAGGCCTGGCAACCATCCTTCAGCCATCCCGTCCACTCATCAAGCGTCAGGCAGCGCAGCCACCTAAATTTGCAATGCTTAAATGGACCCCCCGGGGGCCACTGATCGAATGGATCAGAGAGCAGACCAGGTTCAGGTCCAGGTCCAGGTTCGGGTTCAGGTACAGGTCCATGTCCAGGGAAATTGGCCGCCTGGCCGTTTATTAAATTTCAATTTGTTTATGGCTTCTTTTCGTGGCCGCACATTTGCGGCCATTGCACGTATTCGAACAATTTTCGGCTGCCCCATTGGCCGGGGGCGTCAGGTTAAGTGCGATCTGGCCCCGGATACGTTCAGTCATCAGTCCTCAGTCCTCAGTATCCCAAAAACCCCCCCATGGTCCATGTACCGCGCTAATGACGCACACCGACATCTTTATTACTCGGATGGACTCCTCTGACCGAAAACATAAGGGGGAAAGGCCTTTATCAATTGATATTTAACATACGAATTGGGCAGAGAACGACCACGAAGCGGAGGATAATGTAATCGACCGCGACTGCGACCGCGACGGCGACTGCGACCGCGACTGCGGGCATTTAATGTTTCTGTGTCGCTCCACAGACGAAGCATTCAGGGTTGACGGGTGAAAGGGTGGCAGCAGGGGGGCGGGACAGCAATTCAGGTTAGTTGTAGAGGAAAAATTTCGGGTGAATGTGTAGCTGTAATTGGCATCGATCACTCGATTAACGAAACATTCGCATCCGATCGATGGATTGTAAGTGTTTGCCATGGATACTCGTAAAAAGTATCAAAGATAAACCTGGAAATCAAAGTTGTGAATAGAAGAGATTATAGAGGAAAGAATTACTAGCCACATACTGGTATACATCAAAATCGATAAGTAATCGATAAACGGCAGACCATGGGAAATGTGTCTAAGAAGCAGCTCCAATTCATATCCACGAATAGAACTTTTAAACGACTTTGAACGATGGAGGAAATATAATCGGATTAGTCCCAAAATATCTTGCAGATCTGCGATCTATATCCGTCCATCGTTTACCGTTTAGCTCATTTGGTAACCGAAAAAGCTGGCAATCAGCAGTGCCTACATTCAATCGTTCGATCGATCATCGAAATTGCCGCAATTTGGTGTGTCTCACTTTATTTTGGATCACGATTTGCGGCTGCACCAACCTGCGGCCCTCGTGCCTGGTCGGTCAGCGCCTGTCATGATGGACACAGACCCGACCCCGATCCCGATCCCAACCCCAACCCCGATCCCGACAAGCCAACTGACTATATAATGGTAATGGAGATCGGAGCCGAGATCGCACTTGGCATTAGCAGCCAGTCAACAGTTGCAATTGCTGACGGGCCCCCGTCTTGGGTTGCCCACGCGAACGGTGCCATACAGTGGGGTGAAAGCGATCAACGGTATCACAATACAACGGTGGGTCATTAATTAGTATTGGCATAGAAAATGGGGATATTGAGACTACGTTTCCACAATTGCTGGCCCACTGTGCCTGTGGCTAAGTAAGGCATAGATAAGGCCCCCCAGTAATACACAAATCATTGGGGTAGTCCCAAGCGCAATCGAAACCCAATAATAATATTCAGTTTTCTTTTGGCTCGTTGCAGATCCGATCGCCACGCCCACAGCACCAGCATGTGGAGCCCACAAAAAGGTCCTACACGGCTGTGGGACCTTAGACTTAGTAGCTGTATATTTATTTTACACTTAATGGTAAGTACAACAAAATACTGGAAAAGTTGCCTCTTATCTACCGATGCATACAACATACATATATTTAATTGATAATAAACTTAGATTTGATTGGCCAACCTTGGTCTGGGGAGCAGGGAATGATCGTGAACTGGCCTTGGAACAGTAGGATTGCAGGTGTTCATAGAGGCTTTCAGAAAGATAGAAAGGTATAAAGATCCCACTCTAAGAACTTCGATGGAAGCATTCTGTATATTCTATGTAGAAGCATAAAGATATTTCCTTAGTTATCCCATAAATGTAATCGAAACTCAGGATTGTTTAGTATCAGGATTTCATAGATGCATATAGTATATATTTGAGGCAAACTAAACACTAATTACGGGTCTTAGGGTACTAAATAGACTCTCCAATGGGCTTGATGATCATCTCGTGGATCTGGACATTGGGCGGTGTCTGAATGCAGTAGGAGACGGCATCGGCGATGTCCTCTGAGCGCAGCATGGGCAGATCGGGCATCACTTCGAGGATCTTCTTGTCGATGATCTCTGTATCGACGGCGCCGGGACTCACGCTCTGTGGAGAGATGAGGGATAGCTTCGGTTAGATGCACGCGGAAGTTTGAGAGTGAGGGAAACTTACTGTGATCTTGGTCTGGGTCTTCTTGTTGAGGAACTCCTGGCGCAGCACCTCGGTCAGGGCAGTCACGGCGTGCTTGGATGGGGCATACATGCCCAGGCTGAAGCTCGTGATCGGGATGCGGTGGCCGGCCACACTGTTGATGATCACCACGTGGCCGTCGAGGACATTGCGCCGCTGCTGCGAGCGGAAGGCCTCGCGGGTGCACCACGCCACGCCCAGTACATTGGTGTCGAGAATGGCCCTCAGATCGGGGCCGTTGCCCTCCTTGACGATATCCGCCGACTCCCGCAAGATGCCGGCATTGTTCACGAGCACATCGGCGCCACCCAATGTGGCATCGATCCAGGCGAAGGTGTCGACCACATCCTGTTCCCGGCTGACGTCGCACTTGCGGCCATGGAAGCGGGCGGCCTGCTCGGACGGCAGGGCTTCCTTCAGCTCCCTCAGCCGCTCCTCACGGCGTGCCAGACCCACCACGACCATACCCTTGGCCACCAGATCCCGGCAGCAGGCGGCTCCAATCCCCGAACTGGCGCCGGTAACAACAGCAACGCGATTTTGCCAGCGATCCATTACGAGTGCTACGAATGTTTAGTTGAATTCAGAATAGGAACGACTGGAAAGATTGATCTGGTTTCAGAGCCGCGTAATCTCTTATTCCTATGGCTTTGCGTAGCGAACTGTTTAGCCATCCAGCACCGCTTAGTCTTTTATAGGCTTCCTCCCGATGAGCCGCCCATCCACGAATACGAATGCGAATACGAATACGAGTACGAGTACGAGTACTAGCCCTGTCTCGGCTACGAGTACGAGGGAGACGAAGAGGCGAATGTCATGTCGGGAACCAGTATATAATGCTTCTAACCATGACTCGTCAGAAAGCCATATAATAATCTATCTACTCGTATTACCAAATGCCAAATTTGTTGTTGTTGTTTTTGTTTTTGTTTAGTGAGTCAGGTTTGACCACGCGATAGTCCGCCAGCTGATAGAATTTCTAGCATTACGCGCAGTTCTTTAATTGTTGAAAAACATTTGAAAGTGGGCGGGCCGAACGGCGAGACGATGACGAAATCGTTGAATAAGTTCTGAAAGATGAGTGGGAATATTGATTGGAATAGAGAAAGTTTAAAAGTTGAAGTTAGAGGTAATATGCATTCGAAATAATGATAAACAAACTTGATATTAGATATTAGTAGTATGACAGACTGGAAGACTAGCGCTTGCCCCCCGGGCAGAACGATTGTTCCAGAACAGCAAATTTATATAGTTATTCATTCCGACCTATATATCGAATGCATTTCAAGTGCCGCAAACTAAAATTGCTATCTCAACTTATAGATTTATAGCGTGTAACATTGTTCAAGATAAGATAAAGAGCAATATTGCTATATGATTGCTTTGCTTTGATTATCATAGCATACAATGGGCTACGAGTGTTGAGGTAGAGCTGTTGTACATACTAGAGCCCTGCATGAGTCCACAGTATTCAGAAAACCACACCTATACTCATGCCCCTTGCTTTCGAGTCAGATTCGGATTGAGCGAGCGAGTGGGCGAGTGATTCTCGATGCAACGAGATGGCTGACCGAATGAAGCGATTACCGAATCCAGTGAATCCTTTGATTCGATGAATCAATTCGGTTGTTCTTGCAAGGCTTTAATATATATGCATACATATGTCTGACTAATCGTTGGATGTATTCAAATCCAGATCACTGACTGGCTAACAGCATAGGCAAAGTAATTTGCTGAACTGGCCAGAAGAGAGCTTTTGTCTCTCATGTCTTTGGTGCCTGCACTGAGACTGGCACTGAGACGCCAGACAATGTGGCACCGCTTCATGCCTCGTATGGGGGCAACCATGTTGCTTGGCAGGTGCAGTGTATCCATTAGTGGAAGGAACTGTCGAGAGGCGACATGTATGAAAATGCAAACTTCGTTTGCAATATGCTCAGATTTGAGCCGATCGATCCTCGCCTGCCTCGAAACTGGACGGAATCTCTGGCAGTATTTGGCAAGGCAGTTTGGCCAAGTATCAGTATGCAAATATCGGGCTGGGGTGCTGGGTGGACGGAGGTATGGGGAGGGGGAGGGATCCCCAGGAGATCGGGACAGACCAGTTTCCACTGCGCTGCCAAACGGATGCGGACCAGGTGGAATTCGCTTTCTCATTTCGATTGGCCTTTATTGGCCATGGCCGAGAGGCTGTTGCCTGCTGCTGGCTGCTCGCTGCCTGGGCCAGAGACTGGATTTCCGTTTCGTTTTTATTGGCAACACGTTTGCCAGGTGCCAGTCGGGAACCGTTAGATGCCACCCACAAGGCTAGAGATGCAACTTGGGGAGAGAGATGGTCAGAGATGAGTATCGTCTAGATAGATAGGCCTATGATAGAATGAGATGGGATAACATAGGATAGGATAGGGTATACCTATATGATAGAATGAGCGTTCGATAGAATGGAAAGATGGAAAGATAGCTACTATACGTATTCGTACCCCTCCTGACCGATTACTGACCATTATTTCCACATGTACCTTCCACTCTTGCAGTTTAGCTTAGTCATAGCTGGTAATGAACTGTGGCCCATGGACCGGCCCGACGGAATGCCCAACATTGTCTCCCTGGAGGTGATGTGCGGCAAAGATCACATGGATGTTCATTTAACATTCTCGCATCCGTTTGAGGGAATTGTTAGCTCCAAAGGTGCGTATGCCCCGAAAAATCTGTACTGATACGGGTACTAATCATCTCATCACTTTGCAGGACAGCACAGCGATCCGCGTTGCGTGTATGTGCCGCCCTCAACGGGCAAGACGTTCTTCTCGTTCCGCATCTCGTATTCGCGATGCGGCACCAAGCCGGATCTCAACGGACAGTTCTACGAGAACACGGTGAGGCGGCAATCGATACTGACCACCCAATCCCACCATTGCCATCATTCGAGTCGAAACTAATGATCACTTTTGTCATCATCACATCATAGGTAGTCGTGCAATACGACAAGGATCTGCTCGAGGTCTGGGACGAGGCGAAGCGGCTGCGTTGCGAATGGTTCAACGACTACGAGAAGACCGCCTCCAAGCCCCCGATGGTGATTGCCGATCTGGATGTGATCCAGCTTGATTTCCGCGGTAAGTCTGAGAGGCAGCCGGATCTACTTTTGATCCTATACCCTATCTTTGTCTCTCAGGTGACAATGTCGACTGCTGGATGGAGATCCAGCATGGCAAGGGACCCTGGGCGCCGCCAGTGAGCGGCATTGTGCCCCTGGGATCGACTCTGACCCTCGTCGTGGCTATCAACGACTATCGCGGTAAGTATTGCATCCTAGATCCTGCATCAATATCTTATGCTTGTGTCTTGCATCCTTCAGGCGAGTTCGATATGCGCGTCAAGTCTTGCCTGGCCTCGGACGGCTCTGGGCACGTGATCAACCTTTCGGATGAGTTCGGCTGCGTGCTGCGGCCCAAGATGATCTCACGCTTCCTGAAGGCCCGCGCCCCCGACGAGAGGGCCACCGTCATCACGTACGCGTTCTTCCACGCCTTCAAGTTCCCGGACGCCCTGAGCGTGCATATCAAGTGCAAGGTCGAGATCTGTCGCCACGGCTGCCTCGATCACTGCCAGAACTCGGGGGTGGCGGGTGTCGGCGGCGAGGGCGGACTCGGCCTGGGCCACGGAGTGAGCAACGCCAACGAGCGCAAGGATGTCCACATGGGGGATGCGATGGGCAGCAGCAGCACCAACGATCTGCTCCGCGATCTGTCCCTGCCCCCCGCCCAGCATGGAATGGGCATGGGCTTGGGCATGGGCATGGGAATGGGCATGGGCATGGGTCCGGGTGTGGACCATGACATCTTCTATGAGGACATAATACACGACCAAAAGCAGACGCTGGGCGGACAAGGAGTCGGCGGAGTGGGAATGGGATCTGTTGGAGATTACGGCGGCGCTCACGAGAAGAGTGCGAATCTGCAGCCGCGACCCGTGCACGAGGACCAGGAGGAGGCCGACCTGTCCGATCTGTTCGGCGACGACGATCTCGCCGATCTGGCCGACATGGACGGCGGCGATGGCGAGCGGTATCTGGGTCTTAAGAAGAGCGGCAAGTTCCCCCACGGACCACGGCAGCTGGAGGCACAGAAGCGCATGGGCGTGCCCATGGCTGGACCCCGTTCTCTGGAGCCCAGGAGCGATGACGAGGATGTGCCACGTCCCGTCTACCGGCCCCAGGCGGAGCCTCTGAAACAGTCCCGCGAGGACCACATCGACCTGGATGTGGAGGAGCCCGACGAGAAGGCCGCAGCCCACGGCGCTGATGCCTCCGCATCCTCATCCACATCCACATCCTCCACCACAGAGGCGCCGGAGAATCCACGCCGTCGTCGTCGTCGCTCCCTGGTCATCTCAGATCGCAAGGTGCGCAGCGCCGACGTGGGAGTCAGTGGCCTCTACGACGTCATCTCGGAGGCCGACCTGGCCTTCTCGCCGGACTCGAAGCAGGAGGCGGTGACCGTGTTCCAGGGCAAGATCAGCGAGGAGGTCGTCTACGGCATCTGCATGCCCGTGCCCGGCTTCAGCATTCTGTTCATCGTGGTCATCTCGGCCACCATTGTCTCGGCCCTGGTCGCCGGCTCGCTGCTCTACCGCTACCAGCTCCAGAAGGAGGCGCTGGACAAGCAGACACCCATGCCGGTGCCCGGCACCCTGGCCTCCTGGATGACCTTGCGCCTCTTCCGCCTGCGTCACATGCAGCAACAGCAACAGCAGCAGCAGCAGGAGCAAGTGCGGCAGCAGAGCCCCGTTGTGGGGCATGAAACGGTTCAGTGATCGGTGCGGATAGTATCCTCATCGGATCGGATCGGATTGGATTGTGGATTGTGACCTCCATCTTCGTCTTTGCCTTCCATTATTATTTATTTATATCGTATAATTTTTCATACGATCGTTTTTTTTGCTCGGAGATCAGAGAACTGAAAAGATAAAGTTAGATAGAGAGAAATGAAGAGAGAGAGAGAGAGAGAGAGATTCCAAGATGAAGATGGAGATGGCACCGTACTGTTAGCTTCTCGTCCGTATCCGGGCAACAATGCAATACTCGAACCGCTCCAAAAGGGTTCCGTTTCACATTCGTATTGGTGCTGAACGAACGAACGTACGATCGATCGATCGATCTATCTATCTATCGATCCATTCATAACGTTTTTATAGTTTGGGTGCATTTAGTCGTAAAATTGCTTAAAAACACAAAAACACAAACATACACATATATAGAGAAAGAGACACAAATACACACACACACACACAAAATTGGTGGATGGTATCGATGGTACCATACCATACCATACCATACCAGAAGAGGTGCTCAATGATGTTAGATGTTCATGGAGTTCACATCATCTAGGATTAAGGGAAACTTATTTATTTATTGATACATATACATATAAATACCTAACTTATATATATATTTATGGCATATATCGTACGATATGAAGCTAGCTTTAAGCCACATCAAACAAAATGGGAAATTTTTAAATTGAATTTTGAAAAGTTCGTTTTGTTTTTTGTTTTTTTTTTTGTGTCTGTGTCTTGGCTTTGAAACTGAGTTTTATTTAGGGGAATTTTAGTTAAATTAAATCTAGTAAAATGCTAATTCTCATGCTAAATCATTTTCCATCGGATTCCATCGAGGGACAATACATACAAACGAAACAATTATTGAACACGAACACTGAACACTCTCTCTACCATTTTCCGCCTATGGAATGCATTTGTCCACATGCAGCTACAAATTAAGTGCAACATTTGTAATTGAAAAATTGACAATTGAATAAAATTAGCTAAGTTGAAATTAAAGTATCGGAATTTACTTTTAACTCGCCACAAAACGGTGGTACGAATGATACCATCTCTAAATACCTTGCTTCAGAGTTACAGACTACTGGAGAGTGCTCCAAGCAGAGGTCTCCATTTCGCAGACAAGACTAAGTTCGATGAGCTCAAAATATAATGTACTAAACTATTGGCACAGTAGGTAAACACATATGTATATATGTATTAAGTATCACAGAGGGAGAGCAGATATATATAAGTGAACCAACAGGCAGGCCCAGGCACTAGAGTCGGATTTGACAAATCACTTCCATTTGGAAAATCAATAGAAGAATATATTTTTCTTAGTAAGCAATCAGCGGACTTCAGCAGATCACATAATGTCCGACGAGAACGAGCTGTGAGCTGTGGATGGGTGGGCCTCAATCGATCCAAATACTGATCCGCATCATCTACTTTCAGAGAACCGGACTACGATCCAGAATATGAGGAGCTTCTCGAGTACTTTAAAAGAAATAACCTTATTTCTGATGCGTAAGTACACACTAACCAAGCCCTCTCTCAGAGGCTCTCCAAAGGCTGACTACTGCCACTGCCCACCACAGACCCTCCGCTATGGTCCTTCCCGAAAAGGTCAAGATCACGGCCAACGGTGTGGTGACCACCGAACGCGTCACTGACATGCGATGTCTCCACCTGAAGGCCGTACTCACGCTGCCCGACCTGAAGGAGCGGGCTTCCTATTCGTCCCACAAGTGGCTGTACGAACTGTCCCTGAAGCTGGCCGAGGAGCCTCCTGCCCTCTAAGGGGCCAGCCCAAACCCATATGCCAGAGTACAAAAGTTAATCAGTTAATCCAAATAAGACAATGAAACAATTTTACACACACTGTGCGTTTTATCAAGCAATCATTAAATATATATTCAAGACATTGGGGTGCATCCAATCTTCTCTCATAGCAATTGCTTATCGCTTCAATCTTTGTTGGGCTCTCCCTGCTTTGGCAATGCGTGCGCCTCCAAGCAGACTATGTATTTTTTTCCACGTACATCCAAGGCATGGTGAAACATATTATAGGTGGTCTCTCCACCACATCTGCTCTCTGTCGGGGACCAAGCTCTTGATTGCTTGCTGTCTCTTTCCAGCGCTTATCTCTCTGAGAGCCGAGAGAGCGAGTTGAAAATGTGGATGGTCCTCACCACAGCGGATGACGCCCACCTATAAAGTAATTTGACCATGATCCAAGACACACACATAGCTCAACGATGAGCAGTTATGGCAGGGGGAGTGATGGATTTTTATAATGTGCCCCTCCCTTCCCTTCCCTTCCCTTCCGTGCCACAGAAGGGAGAGCAGAAAAGAAAATGCAGAATTGAGGGATTCTAAACAATTTATTGAACACTTTCTCTTCTCACTCTCTTGGCGCCGCTTACAAAATTACGCAAAAAAAATCAAAGATATGTATATATGTATAGGGTTGCATATATATGGTTGCATATATACTCGTATATGGTATGTATGTGTATATGTATATGTGTGTTGTATGAATAATTAAGTCATTAGGTATGTATATAAATAAATAAGTGGACTACAGGGTGTACGAGTACTATCTGTTATTCGAGTAAGTGTATATAGTAAGTAGTATTTAGATTCAAATCGTTCGGAAATCATCGAGAATGGACGACAGTGGGACACAATAATGTTTGGCTTAGACTAAGGCTTAAAGCGCTTAAAATATTTAGTGACTAATTCAAGTGTACGTGTGTGTATATGTGTGTGTATGCATGTGTGTGAGTGTTTGTGTGCACGTGTGTGTGTGTGGGTGTGTTTTGTGTGTGAGTCTACAAAGTCTTAAGAGAGTCTTACCGGAAATACTCTAAGTAATCAAAGGTCGAATCAAATGTGAGAGAAAGCTACAACTGTGGACTTAGACGGGAGGGGTGTGGCATGGCATAGCACCGTCTCAAAGAAGTAGAACCTAGGCTTAAACAACTAAAACAAAAATAAATCGATTAACGACTGCCACCAACAGGAAAAGGCGGGGAATCCTTTGACAGCTCTCGGTGTAAAGCGGTGTAAATGGGTGCAGACACAGTGTGCAAGAGCAGGTGCTGGGTAGAGCGGTTTAGGGGTGAAGCGTAGAGGACGGTGACGGTGACGGGGGAGACCCAGTTAACTTGGCTTGATTTAATGTTTATATAATTTGTATCAAAAATTAATCTAACGAAGCGTACGCTACAAATTTAAGAGCCGCAGACGCAGACGCAACTGTACCCAGGCCCGGAACTGGAACTGGAAGCACAAACGGAACTAGTAGCGGAACCACCCATAACGGAACCAGTTTCTCAATGGCCGGCACAAGAATTGAATCGAGTGCCCGTTTCGCTCATGCGTTTCCGGAACCGGAACCGGAACTAGCAACAGTTGGGGTTAGCTCATGACAGCGCCCGCTTCTTGGAGAGCGTGCCTTGGACATCCGCTGGCGACGCCAGCTGGAGGACGGGCAGCGCCCCGGCTGCGGCGGCCGCAACCAGTTGGGGATTCGTGAAGGCAACGGCCCGCTCCTTGGCGGTGAATGAGGAGAAGGGGCGCAGGCGGACGTACAGGATGGCAGACGTGAGACAGGAGGTGACCAGGATGCCCAGCAGCACGATCAGCGTGATGGCGAAGCCCGGCGTGGTCATGCAGATCAGTCCCTCCTCCCGCACGGGGAACACCATTGTCTGGGGCGCAGTCGAACCCGATCCGGAAGCGTTGGTGGCGTTGCCGCCCTGTTCGTCAATGGCAAAGGTCAGATCCCCGGATGAAACCACCTTGATGATGCGGTTCAGACCCACCTGGGGCTCGGCGACGGCTCGGGCCCGACGCTGAACCCTGCGCTCATCGCGCCTCTTGCCGATGGCACTCGCCACGTGGTAGGCATCCACATGTAGCTGCGGCGGTGGTGGCCCATACTGGGACTCCGGGCCCACCTGCAGGTGGTGGACATCCTGGAGGTTCGTCTCGGAGGAGCACTGCTCGGGACAGTGGTAGCGGCAGATCTGGATGGTGCACTGGAAGTGCACCTCCATGGAGTCGGGGAACTTGAAGGCCTGGAAGTGGGCGTAGGACAGCACCGAGGCAGAGGCCCCGAAGTTCTTGATCTTGGTGAAGCGGGACATGAGCTTGGGTCTGGTCACGCAGCCCCGCTGGTCCACCAGCTGGATGGGTGCCCGCTTGCCGTCGTGGGCGACGCAGTTGCGCACGAGCATGTCAAACTTGGAGTCGTCGTCCTTAATGGCCAGCACCATGGTCATGGTCTGTCCGATCTTTACCAGCCCGGATACCTCCGAGGCCCAGGGGCCCTTGCCCACCTGGATCTGCATCCAGCAGCCGACATTGTCGCCCGCAAAGTCCGCCCGCACCACGTCCAGCATGTCCACGGGGAAGGGCCGGAAAGTGACGCTCTTCTCGTACTGATCGTGCCACGTGCAGCGCAGCTTGCGGGCCTGGTCCCACACCTCCTGCACCTGCGGATCGTACTGGATCACAATGATGTTCTCGAAGTAGGTGCCGGCCCCCGTCCCCGCCCCAGAAACACTCTGGTCGTGTCCGTAGCCCTGGCTGTAGTTGTCCGTGTTCCCGGCGGTGCCGCACTCGTGCAGTCCGATGTCAAAGCTGGCAGAGGTGCGGCCCAAGCCGGACGGCAGATGCACGCAATTCATGTTGCTGTAGTGGCCCTTGGAAAATACGATCCCGTTGAAGGGCTTGTCGAACTGGACAAACACCTTCATGCCGTTCTTCTCGCACTTCACGTCCAGCGACACGATCTTGGGCATATCCTGGACGGGCGAGGCCCAGATTTCGTTGTTGCTGGAGGCGCCCACACTCAGGTCGGGCACCTGCACCTGCTGCACTTGTACCTGTTGGGGCATCTGCTGCTGCTGCTGCTGCTGGTGCAGTTGCTGCTGCTGGCGCTGGGGGGGTGGCGGTGGTCCCTTGTAGAACTGGGCTCCGGGCGGCGGCGGCGGTCCAAAGGGTTGGCCAAAGCTTAGAGGAATGTTCTGGTGGTTGCCTATGGGATGGGAATGGGAATGGGTTGAAGATGGTTCTGATGGTGCTGCTGCTGCTCCTGGTGGTGCTGCTGGGAGTGCGACGTGGGTGTGCGATGACTTACTGCGGAGTGTGAGTCCCAGCTGGGGCGGGGACGGAGGCATGTTGTGCTGGTAGTGCACCTGCACCTTGGGCACCAGGACCGACTGGGAAGGCGGCTGCTGCTGCTGCTGTTGCTGCTGCTGCTGCTGCTGTTGCTGCTGCTGCTGCTGCTGCTGCTGAACCTGCATTTGGATCTGCTGCTGGGCCTGCTGCTGCTGCTGCTCCTGCTCCGACTCCTGGGCCATCTGGTCCAGTTCGTTCTCGTGGTCGGAGAGGGCGAGAGCCAGGTCGTCGTCGGGACCGCCGGCAATGGCCTTCACCACCTCAACGTCGTCCGCCACTACCAGGGCAACCTGCGACCCATTTCCGGGTAAAGAGAAGACAACAGAAAAGAAAGAAAGAAAGAAATCATGAATGGTCTGAATGGTCTGGCCTGGTCTGGTCTGGCCTGGTCTGCTCTCTAAATTAAGCTGCCTCCATCCTCCATCCGACTGCCGCGGAGAATGTCAAGTGGAATTGGCGCATCAGTGGCGGATGCGGCATGCAACTCAATTGCATAAGGCGGCAGCAGAAAAAAGCGCCAAGAAAATACAAGACAAGACAAGAAAAGAAAAGAAAAGAAAAAAAAAGCAGAAAAAGAGAAACACGAGAAAAAGCTACTGCAACAATTTCGCTTTTTTCCCTGCACTCTTTCTCCACCATCTTCCTCTCTCAGCGGCTGTGTGCCACATGCGGCAAGCGGCAAGCGGCATGCAATGCGAGGCGACCCAATTGTCATGGAGATCCGCCTGGCAAAGAAGGCGATGTCAAGGCTAGAACCAGACAGCCATCAGCCAGCGGCCAACAATCGAACCACGGCCAAGATCAAGACGGAATCACTGGATTGAGGTGACTGACTGATCGCAGCGGATGATACGAGTACTCATGTATGGTACATACATCTGTACATACATACGTATGAGTATGTATGTGCTCTATTATCGTTCCATTATCGATCACATATCCTCACTATTTGGAGTGGATCGATTTCTAATCGTTTCTCCATGTTCCATTCGCCCGTTCCCAAAAACATCGAGTAATCCTATCATTTACCTATCGACTTGTTCCGTTGTACGACCACAGCTGTTTCTTCCGCATGGAAGAATGGATCCTTATCCACTATATTGTATACTGTCATCTCAAATTCTGTACCCTAAATACCTAATACCTGCTGAAAGGAGCAATCAGCCAACCCCATGGCTTCCTTTTACTAGTATTGGGATTTAGACTGATTCAGCCATTAAGGCAATTAGTTGGCAACATAAAAACAAAAAAGCTATAGAAGTCAGGGGGTGACAGTTGCACTGAAGCAATTGCGGACAGGTGGACGGCACGGGACGGGACGGGTCGGGACGATAGTGATGATGTCCAGAGTAAAGAGTACTTCTGCTGCTGCTGCTGCTGCTGATGCTGATGGTGGCTCTGCCATCCCAAATGGTTGGCGCTGCGTCTGGGCAACTCTGTGCCGCAGTGCCAAAAACAACTTTCTCCTGCCAGCGAGAGCATCTGAGAGCATCTCATCCAGCTCCAGCTCCAGCCTTAGCCTTAGCCTCGGCCTCAGCCGCAGCCGCAGCTCCCATCGCGATTCGCGATGCATCGGGGATGTCGCAACGACGGAGGCATCCTGAACCAATCCTGTTTGGTAGAAAGTGATGTGGCAAGCGCGGCAGACGATTGACGATTGGAAAAAAAAAAGGTAAATGGTAAATGGCAATTGCCAAACGAGTTACCCGAAGAGCCCAAAACCCAAGACAAACCGAACCGAAACCAACAAAAATTCTATAATAAAATTTACATTTATCGATACGACGGGAACGGGAACTGGAACGGGTACGGGAACGGGAATGGAACGTGATTTGGAGCGGCCCGCAAGCAGAAGCAGAAGCAGAGGCGCCTCTTGAATACCAAACAAGACCCAAAGATTCGATTTGATTTTCGGTGTTCCGGTTCCTTCTGCTTTATCCTCATCCAAAAACCCATTCCCAATCATCTTTATAGACGCCATCTGGGACAGGCTCCGCCTGCTGCGTTAATTGAAATGTGTGCCAAGTGCTTCAGTCAGTGCTGGCAAACGTCCGTCGGAGTACCGGAGTACCAGAGTATCGTGAACATGTTTTCATTCCCGCCGTTCCGTACAGGTTCGTTTCGTTTCGTTGCTGTAATCGCAAGTGGAGACAACTAATGATGAGACATTGGAGTATGCTACACACTGGATACTGGATAGTGGATACGAGAGACGGAAGAGGGGTAAGCTGAAGATGAAGCTGAAAATCCAAAGCCGGCTGTTGTTGCTAATCTTGACCTCGACCAATGCTAAGCTCTTGAGATGCTGTCTGGCTTCGGGGCTCTGACTGGCAGCGCACCAAATCGGGAGAAAGTGAAACATTAGCAGAGAATCTGCAGGGGGGAAAGGGAAGGAAGGAATTTGGCAGCCACTTGGGAGCTCTATTGCGCGGGGTCAAAGGTGAACGCTATGCAGTTTGGCAGCATTTTGCAGTACGGCCCAAACATGAAAGCGAAAAGGAAGTGCAGTGATGGTGGCCCAGACGGAGGCAGAGGCCGAGATGGGGCATGGGGCATGGAGTTGAAGATGGGCCATAGCAAGGAAAAAGTGGGAAATCGGTTTGTGGCCATTGCAAATTGTGTCATCGCCCCAGAATACATCCATACATACATATGTATACGTATGTATCCCCAGAAAACAACAACAAAACAAAACGAAACTTTCTAACGTCACGATTGTGGGGTGCCAAGAGATTTTTCTGACGGGTATTACCGAGGCACGGATGCATATGGAATTTTAATATGTTCCCGGGGAAATAGTCAAAACAAAAGAGAAAGGAATGCTGTGGCTCTAACTGTCGCTCTAACTGTGGCTATGTCTGGGGCTATGGCTATATCTGTGGCTGTGCCTGGCGGATGTCAAAGAAGAAGGGTCTGGGGTCTGGGTTGGCAAATGCTTTCAATGAATCCAAAAGGATTATCAAATAAGGCGTGATGTTCTGTCTACATACTAGCACATATGCACATACACATGTATGTGGTTACGTAAGGCCAGTGTTGGCTAATCGTTTAGTTTAGTTACTAAATAAATGATTCCTCTTTGATACAAATTAAGTTTTTTAATTTCCGTAATGAAATTCCCTTTCAATTATCACAAATCCCCTAAAAATATACCAGGAACTACAACAAAATGTAACAAACACACACACACACATATATATGTGGCACACACTTGTGCACACTTTCTGGATGGAGACCGAGCACACGCGTGCAATTGAAGCGAAAAACGAGGCCATGGCAATTACCCATCCCATCCCATTCCATTTCATTCCAAGCACTTGGCGGCTGGCTGCTCTTTCACTTGCACACACACACATACACAGACATGCACATACACATACACACAGAGATAGACGCGCAGGCACTGACATGCACACGCATTTGGGCAGTCAGACAGACAGACAGACGGAGAGAGAGAGAGAGGGGAGAGAGATGCGATGCAATGCGATGCTTAAGCCGGCTCTGCTTTTCAAGTACTGGCCAAACGGGTAAGCAGTAGCTTTAAAGCTCATCTCTGATATCGCAACTCTTGTGAGCTTTTACAGGTAGAACCTTGCACTGAGGGCAATACCAATAGGCTTTTCGTTTCTAATACTCACTTATGTAGCTTATGATTGATTTTTAATAAATATAAGTACATGCAAGTATCCGGAAGCTATCAGTTACTTACAGCATCACATTTCTTAAACATTCGAAAACCCACACAAAATGCTTTGTAGGTTAATGCTGTTAATTGTCCCTGTTAACATTATAGACTGTTTGTCGATGCAGTTTTACGATAATTCTTAAATAATAAAAAATAAATAAAAAATACTGCAAGCTCCACCCAATGACTGCTGAAGTACGAGAGGCTGCTGCAAGGCTGCAATGCTGTCTCGTTTGGACAGTACTTAACGGAAATTATCTATTTATAAGCTGGTTGGTCTTGCTGCTGCTGCTGTTGTGTCTGCAGCTTAGGCTTAAATTGATTTTAATTATTTGCATCGTCGCGACTCACCTGCAGTGAAAGGAAAATGATAAGCGGCAGCCAAATCTTCTTAGCACCGATTTCTTTGCCACCTTGCCGCTGATGTTTTCTGCAGCGCTGTTGTTTGTGCCGCAGCTGCAGCTGTTGCTGCTGCAGCTCTTTTGGATTAATGTGTTGCATGCTGCTGCTGTTGCTGCTGCTGTTGTTGCTGCTGTTGTTGCTGTTGTTCGATGTGCAATTAATTTGTTTAACATTATTTGATATTTTCATAGGATTACAGTGGAGAGTGGTTATTGGGGGAGAAGTAGAAGAAACAGACACAGAAGAAGCGGTAGGTGTGGAAGAGAAATGGGAGGAGGAGGGCAAAGCAGAACCGAAGAAAGTGCTTCAATTGTTGTTCGGCTTGGCTTTGGCTTTTCGCTTTTTTCACCCATTAACATCATTATTGCCGTCCATGAAAGTGTTTGCTGTTAATTGCAATTTATTAGCAATTTCCCAGTTAGCTGAATGATGATTGATTGTCTCAGCTCGGCTCCTATTCCCCCCCTCCCCCCGCTATCTCCACCCACGGACGACAAGTGAAAACAAAAACTCAAAGAGCCAAAGAAAGAAAGAGAGAGACAGAGAGAGAGAGAAGAAAGAATCTGCCTAATGACTGCCAGTGCCACTGCCACTGCCAGCCTAAAAGTGTTGTGTGTGTGTGGCATGGGCTTGTGCCTGGGGTTGGGGTTGGGGTTGCGGCTGAGGCTGGGGCTGGGGCAAGGTGAGAAGTGTTAATAGGTTTCCCCATAAGTGAAGTGGGTCATCCATGGCCCAGACAAACACACAGACGTGTGCGTATGAATGCATTGTTGGCCAATTAAAAGGCCGCAGACGATTTGAAATCTAGTGAGAATTTGCTCAGGCAACGGAGAGAGTGATGTGAGATGCGGAGTAAAGGAACGTCTCCAGGAAAGAGACACTTCGCAGTGACCTTGAAATTTCTCTGTGCGACTTTGAGGTGAAATATTCTTGTTGAAAGATGTTCGATTAGTGAACAAAATACGAGTACCATTTGGAACTGAAAGTGGCTCCATAAAGCTGGATAGCAAGGATACTCGTAGGCATCTATGGATAGTTCAAGAAGTAGTAGGGAGAGTTTCTTTAACTAGATCAGGAAATGAATGGACATCTATGATATCTCGTATACATATGAAGACATACATATGTATGTATTTGGGTGTGTGTGTTGCTCGTTCTGCTTCTCCTTTGTGCTTGGTTGCTCCACTTCCGGTTGCACTGCTCGCAAGGACCTTCTGCACTCACCTTCCACGCCGTTGGCCCAATTTCGCTGTTCCAATTCGAATTCGAAATTCCACTTGCAAATTCCAAATAATCGATGCAATGCCAACAAACAGGATGCGTCTGCGTCTGCAACTGCGTCTGCGTCTGAGTTCTGAGGCAACTTTCAAAAACTGTTGCACGTTACTGTTACTCTTCGACTGCCTCAGATGTTGATGTTGATGCTGTTTGCTGTTCGCTGTTTCTGATGATGGGTTGACAAGGGGCACGAGTACGAGTACGAGTGCGAGTGCGAGTACACGGGGCGCGAGGCACAGATGACTGCGGTTAATTGCGAGTTGCACGCGGTCAATTAACTGTCGGCAGCCGTCTAAGTGGAGCACTCAATCTCTGTGCTGGACAACACACTCGCGTAGTGCCACCAATTCAAAAGGCAACAGGCAAAAAAAAAAAAAACAAATAATAATGTAACTACTGGCAACAAAATGCACAAAAAAAAAGGACACAGAAACGCGCGTGGAGTGGGTGTTCGGTCACTTATTAACCGTTTGATAACCGCTTCAAACGGTTATTGCCCGTTCTGTGTGTTGTTTTGTTTGCTTTGCTTCCTCGATCGATCGATCGTTGGTTGTCGTTTTCGTTTTTGCTTTTGCTTTGCTTTGTTTTGTTTGGGTGTTCGGTTATCGGTTTTTGGTTTTTTGGTTTTTGTTTTTTGTTTGCTAGTTCTGGGACTCGGATGTGGATTCGGTTTCGATAACGGTAGGATCGCACACTCGGAGGGGGCCTGAGCTTCGTCTGCAAAACGCGTCTGGTCCGCGCCGTGGGTTAGCGCCGAATGCTGCATACACCTGCTTTCTCGTAGCGGAACACTTCGCATGCGCAGCAGCAGCGGCTCGGCTCTGCCGCCGCGGCGACGGCGACGGCAGCGAAATTTCTTCTTTTCATTCAGACCGATCTGATCCGATGCTATGCGATACGATACGAACCGATCCCCAAGCCGAAGCGAGGCGAAGCGAAGCTCTCGGCAAGGCAGTCTCTCAGTGTGGCAGTCGGCCAAGTCCAAGTCCCAGTCCCCAGTCCCAGTCCCAGCCCGACACCAGCTCCAGCTCCAGCTCCAAGTACGACTTGTTCAAGTACAGATTGCCGGTTGCTGCCACTGCCACTGCCTGTTGCCGCTGCCTCTTCTTGTGGCATGCGTCGTCTGTTGGTTGGTCGGTCGGTTTCCCCCAGTTGTCTGTTTGCTTACAGGGAAAAGGGGTTGGGGTACGGGGTACGGGTATACTGGACAGCTTCAGCTTTGGCTTCGGCTTCAACTTTCAGTTGCAATGGGTTACAGAAGCAGACGATCGCTAGCAGCCAGACGACGACAATTGCATGGGGACAAGTCCTCTAACTGTTTGCACTTTCTATTCCCCTGCCCCAGCCCCAGTACCAGCCCCAGTACCAGCCCCCCCTGTTTGCCTCTCCTCGTGTCTCCACGTGCCGCATGCCCCCGTCTCCGTGCCCAGCCACTGCCCAGTGTCCACGGCCCATGCTCCAATTGTTGCTGATTTGTGGCAAGCAATCAAGCTGCGGCAAGACATGGGCGTGGGCGCCCTTTGATAGCCACACGCTCTCGACGGGCGGGTGGGGGGTGGCTGGTGGCGGGGTGTAGGATACTGTGCGAACGGAGGGGAGTTTTTGTCTCGTGCAGGTGGGACAGAGAGCAAGGGAAAGGGGCCTGGTGGGGGGGGGATGGCGTCGCTGTAATGTTTCATCAACTGTTCCACTTTTCCATAAAATATTTTTGCCAAGTACCGCATTTGGCATGGCCTACAACAACACCAACAACAGCGCCAAGACAACGGCGGCAGCCACAACAACAACAACAACAACTAGACGGACGGATGGACGGACGGACGAGTGCTGCACTTGCTCTCGTTGAAATAATAGGATGAGCAGCATCGGCAACTGCAACAGCGACAGCAATTGATAACCTGCTAACCCGCCACGCACAGTAGGTCGCATTTGATGCGAAATGGGACACTGGACATTGGAGCGGATAGCACAGAGAGCACAGAAAACTGTTGTCCAGGACAATGCCAAGTCAATGCGGACACACTGTGATGATGTTGTGCCTCTTTGTATCCGGCAATAATCGAATATCACTATTGGAATCAGTATAGCCCCAATATGGCTAGATCTCAGAGACTATGTTAGCTAGGGGGAACCCCTATGCATGAATACCCCTATATCTGTCTTCATACATTTTCAATGCATTCATCCACCTCATCGATTCGAAACAACTTCTGACATTCCCTGGTTTAAGGTACCAAGGACTCTTCTAGTACGCTATATCTCACTCTCCCTCTCTCTCAGTGTGTCTTAGCAGTAAAACACAACTGTGTTTCAAGTCTGCAGCACCCGAAAATACCCTCTCTTCAGCGATAGCACTCTCCCGGATACCGCCCTCCTTGCCTGGCATCACACACCTTTTATTATAGTGAGTATCCCAGATGTGTTAGAAAATATTCCGATTACTTTTACACCCTTACAGTAATATAATCATATAGGCTTTCTTGATCCGATATAACAGGCTACCTGCCATCTTTGCCTCGTATACTAAGAGATTGGTAACGTCATGCCATGAACATACGAGTGTTCTCTGAGAGTGTAGGCACTTCGTTGGAAAGGTATACAATTATTTGGGTTCGTTATGGAGACTACTAACATTTCCGATCATAAATCGGTGCAACTTAATCTTCTCCATCTGTAATCTTCATCATGGAAACCAATGGAAAAATGGAAACCCCTATTTCCCCCTTTATTACGAGTACCTTCCCCATTGGACTCTGTTTTTAATATGTCAGTCATCTTCCTTTCGATATTGAATGTTGAATTTGATTTTGAAAATGTCTCTATCCGAATCACTTGTCTAGGTCTGGCCTGGTCTGGTCTGGTCGTGGTCTTTGGTCCGTTTCATTTTTGGATATAGCGAGTGCTCCAGTTTTCTCTCCTTTTTGGCCCACTGTGCATTGTGCACTGTGCAGGGGAAGCGAACGAGCGGCAGGCAGGCGGGCAGGCAGGCAGGCAGGCATTTCATCGCCATTTCAATTCCACTTTGCAGTTTTGAGTTTTTAGGGGCGCCGTGTGTGTCGATTCCTGTTTGCTAAATATGACCAAAAAGACTCGTTTCGAAATTGGAGTAATTTCGTCGCGGCGACTCGCTTTGGATCGCTTTGGATCTCGCCTTGCCTCGCCTCGCCCCGCCTGCGTTCGATCTGATCCGATGCTGAGGATGCAATTCGATTTGGCTGTCGTGCTCCGGTTCGGCCAGAAAGTGGACGCTTAGGCTGGCCGCCTGGCTGCCTCGCTGCCTGGCGTCTATCCTCCTCGATACCCGTCTATCGGGGCACACATTAAGTAACACGCGCCAGCCAGTCTGCCCCAAAGCCTGCCACCGTCTGCTCCGACTTGGTCAATTATTGGCCTAGCTTTGCATGAGATCTGATTGGTTTCGTTTTGCATTGGGCTATGCTATGCTTCTCTCGGGGTCTGTTTTTTGGGTGCCAGTTCTGGTACCAGTGCCAGTGCCAGTGGGGAAGGGCAGCCTCTTGTGTGTCGCACGACGCACGCATCTTAAACGAACCCGAGAGATGTCTTATTAAAAGTATCTTGTTACTTTCACCGCCGACTTGAATTGCGCTTCAATTTCTCATACGTGCACACATACACACACAGACACATGGATAGGGAGAGAGAGAGAGAGAGGAGACCAAGGAGAGTGCTGCGGAAAGTACTGACCAAATGTGGTGCTGCTGCTGCCGCTGCTGCTGGCCAGCCAAAGGTCTCGGACAAAAAAAAAGCGTCGCCAAGTTGGGTGAAAACATCAGCGAATTCCTGCAACTGCTATTGGGAATGGGGATGGGGATTGGGGATGGGGATGGTAATGGGTCATTCGATGGATAGCAGCTATACATATGTATGTACATATGTAGCTTCTTATGGTACGGGGTTATACACCTTTCCGGGGTCCCCAGCTCTCCCAAACCCAAAGCAAATCCTCTTTGCCACGCCAGTTTCTAGCCAACTATTTGGGTCGCTCTCACAATTTATTGGTTTAGTTTTCATTGCATTGACACTTCATCATCGCCGCTTGCATGCGTTTGTCATCTGTCTTAGCTGGTTGCCATTGTTGTTGTTGTTGTTGTTGTAGTTTTTTTGTTGAGTTTATTGTTGGAATAACCTTTCGGCAGCCATCAGCTGCATCTGTCTCTGTCCAACACGAGAGGGGTTACAAGGTGGCAATGGCAGTGGCTGTGGCAGTGGCAGTGGCACCGCCACCGGCTGAATCTCGACCAAAGTGAAAATGCCGCCCCAACAAAAACATGTGCGACGGGAGACGGTGACCGCCGACTCGTGGACTACCCTTACATTTCCACTACCTTTACCCCTAGATCTCTGTCTTTGGGTAGATTGTACCTAGGAGTGGCTGTAGAGTGCGTAAGGATGATGGCAACTTCTGTGTGGCAATGCACAACATGGAGTGCTGTGTGTCGAGAGTGGCAGAGTATACGCTGTTGCTGCAACAGTGCCGTAGTGGCAACAGCAACACCGATACCGCCACCACCTCCGACAAGCAGCAAACAGTAGCAATGGCATCCATTAGGCTATGAGAAGACGCTTTTTGCTGTGGGTGTGGCGGCGGCGGTGGTGTCTGGGGGCTGCGGGCTGGGGTGGTTGTGCAGAAAAAGAATTGGGTTAAAGCTGTGCGGCAAGTGCTGTGGCAAGTGCCATTGTTGTTGCCGCTGTGAATAGTCGCTCGTTGCAGCAACTGCAACTGCAACTCATCGAAGCGACTTAGAAAGCGTCTCCTTAGAATCCCATCAGCAACAGCCACAGGCCCAGCCTCATGCCCATTCCCCCCCCCCACGGACGGACGGACGGACAGACGGACGGACAGTTTGGGAGAGCCACTTGTCTACCTATCAATTTCACTTTCTCACCACGACGGAACAACAAAAAGCGAGAGAGAGAAAGAAAAGATCAAAAATCGAAATGAAATGAAATAAAATGAAAGAAAATAAAACAACATTGAAAGTCAATTAGCCGCTGTCCAAAAAGATTCTTCACCCGAACCAGTCCGGCGTGGCTCAATGGAGCCACCAATGGAGCGGCCTCCACCTTACAATTTGGCAATCTAAGCCAGCACAGCACGCATGAATGTATCTGTATCTGTATCTGTACCCGAGCATCTAAGTATCTGCGCAGCCCGAGGCCATCTCTGAACAGGCCTCGGTTTCGGCCCGGTCTCGGCCTGGCCTGGCCTGGGAAGCCTGTGCCAGGTCCATTGCCATTGCCATTGCCTGCACTCGCACAAACAAATGGAATTTCAGGTGCGGACCATCGCCGGCGCGGATCGAACGATCGACAGAGGGTTGGATGGGCCAGAGCCGATGCCGATACGGGTCGGTTATGAAAGTTCCCGCCATAATACTGCCGAGATACATTCTCGCAACGAAAGTTTTTTGCTTTGGTAATGGTTTTTGGGGCCAGCATTGGTTACATTGTCCAGCGATGAACTGAACCCAAGTGAAGCGCTTTCATATCGAAGGGTCTTTGTGGCAGGGCGGGGCTAGCTAAGAGGGATATGCACATATCACAGATCCTTTGATCTTTTACTCCAAGCTACTAACCCATAGATATGAAAATCTGCATACAAACAACCCGGAACTAGATGATATCTATGTACAGGTTAGAAGTTAGTACAACAGATTCAGAGATACTTACAGAAAACACATATCATATGTGTATAATCATGTATAAACTTAAATAGATGTTTTAAAGGATCATCTCGAAATCTTCCCAATATAAATAATCTGTTGAAATTCATTTAAAGTTTCTTTTGGAGACCCAAAAGTATTTGCGCCCTTTCTTACTGCACTCTGTCAGATTTCATTTCCCTAAACTTTGACTTTACCCAAGTAGCGGCATACCATACCATACCATATACCATACAAGTCTGGGAGACATTTAGTTTTCCCATAGCCCAAAGAATCCCCCCTTCCATGATGATGCACTCTGTGCGAACGGAATGACCAATGCGTTGACAAACGGAGGGTAAGAGCCAGGTCGAGCTGAGGCGTAGGCCTTTGGCCAAGGCAAACACACCCACTTTCCAAATGAAAACAAAATCGCGGACCACCAAATAGCAGCACGAACCAGCCACATCTGTGCCCCTGCCTCGCACTCTATCTGCGTCTGCAGGTCTCGGACTGGGCCTGAGATATCGATGCTGAATGTGCCGCGCATGCGCAAACAAACGAAACGAAACGAAACCCACTTGATGGCCTGGCCAATGGCTTGTCTAGATGATGGATGATGGAGCTGGTGGCCAGAGGAAGGGCACGGACGGTGCCTCAGTGCCTCCACTCTTCAGCCTCCGTCTGTGTTGGTGCATAATTGAAAAGGCTTGCCCCCAAGATGGGTGCTCACATCTCGAGTGCGGAGCCCAGCTCCAGCTTCACTTTGGCTGTGGATTGAATTGTTAATACTAAATACTTGGTCATACATATGTACATACACACACACACTTGAGGTGGAGTAATCCACTTCAGAATGCCCGAGAGATCTTGTGGATCAAGCTGAGAAAAGGGAAAGGCACGAGCTGGGAACCATCAGAGAAGGATACACGACATTGAGAGTCCCTGAGTTGATCTTGGAAGATTATCATATATCCAGGGGTTCCCAGATTCCCAACATGATACCGCTAATATGTACGTTGTCCTGGTGAACGCGGCCAATTGACAGATTGATCTAGGGTCTATAAACTTTACGAGGTCCACTCCCTCCTGAGAGTGTCTGAAACCCCCGTGGAAGTATTGGACCATTGCTTTTAGTCCACCTCAGTCCTCAATCCTCAACTGACGGCCTCAATCCCCGCACGATTCCTTAGATGATCCCCTGCGTAAAGAGTACAGGTGATCGACAGACAGCACACTGGAATGCCATTAACAACGCCTCCGGCAAATTGGTCGACTTCGATTTGTTTGCAGTTTGGAGTTTGGAGTTTGGAGTGGAGTCTCTTCTGTTTCTACTGCCAGTCGAATGCCAGTCCGAGCAGCTATCAATTGCAAATAGAAAACTAATCTCCAATCGGGCGGATGGATCCCATGGATCGATGCTCGCTGCGGCCGCGGGGGCCGTGAGGAGGGGTCAAGTCTGTCACTGGGGGGCTCCGCTTGCGGGTGGGCCGCGCTCTGGCCAAGACAGACAGACCGGAGAGACCGGAGAGAAGAAAGTGTCAAGACCAATTTGAATTATTCGCTGGTGAAATTTAAATCATTTTCAAATTTAATTACCGACAAATAAACGTTTGACATTCCGGGGAGTTAGACATTCCGTCTGCCTGCCTGCCACCTGTTCGGCTGCTCCACCTGATCCGCCTGGGCGTGGCATACAGCATGAAGCATTCCCCCCGCAGCCACTCCATCATGGGGTTGCTTGGTTGTTTGTCTGTGATCTTCATTAGCCTCTGCCCGGGCTCCTGTTGTGGCCATTGCGGTCGGGTGGCCCGACCAAATCTCCAACTCTGTTCATTGAGAAATCGGTGCGCGCGGACCTGCGCTGCTCGCCACAGTGGTGTGCAGCGAGCGAGGAGCCAGTCACACGGCATTGGGGCACTGACAGCCGCCGTGCGACCACTGTGCCAGGCGGCGCAGTGCGGCGATAAAGTTGCCTTGGTTTATATGGGCTAACGGGTCCCCACAATGGCGCTGCCACCGACCTACTTGCACCTAAACATCCTCCTGCCTGCCTCGCTCCTCCATGGCATTCGGCAACAACCCTTGGCCGGCCCAGCCCATGCGTGAGCGGAGATTTCATTCATTCACACACACACGCACACACGCACGCACAGGCACGCACACGAACACGAACACGAACCACGAACATTGACTGAAACAGTTATCTGCGAGCAGCGCAGCAAAAGGAGGTGGTGAGAGAGCTGAAACTGGAGACACATTTCTTTCGCTTGCCTTTTGCGTTCGCTTCTTCGTTTCGTTTCTTTCTGGTTGTACCCTTTGTATGTGAGGGTATTCTGATTTTGATGAGACGTTTGTTGCGCGGAGAAGGAAGTACAATACCAGTATGTAGTATGTAGTATGACTCTCTATCCTTTAATTTGGAAAATTCATAGCAGTGCTCCACACGGCTACCCCCAAGTTGTTCTGCAGTGCCTGAACATGCCTGGTGTCGAGTACTGCTCCATAGCAATGATCGATCTTGAAGGGTATCTGCAGCTCCGATCCAAAAGCAAGCCTTTCTTCTGGTTTGTGTTTTTGTTTTTGTTTTTTCGCATAAAAAGCCGCTTTTCGTTTTAGTCCGTCTGGTCTGGGGCTGGAGTTGAAGATGAAGCTGAAGCTGAAGCTGGACGCAGAAGCCGGAACTGGCGGCCATGGCCATGGCCTAAACGCATCGCAACGCAATGCGACGAAAGTTGCGCCGTTTTTGGGCTGGTCAAACGAAACCAGACAGCAGAAGCATACATACGTACATATTTATGTACTGCTGCTGCTGCAGCAGACGCTAGCGGAAGAAGCTGCTGCGCTGCTGAGGATGTCCAGACCCGTCCCGTACCGTCTCGTCCCGTGGCGACCTGTCCGCTGGATGGTAACGTGAAAATGCAGCGCAACAAGTTTCGCAATAAAGAGAAAGTGTCCAGATCTGGTGTTCTGGGGATCGTTAAGAATAAATTTGCGGGCTATTCAAATGTTTCCTGTTTCATTCGCACATACATATGTACATACAAACACACATATGTATATGTGCATGCAGCAGGACTGCCCCTTGGACCACAACACACCCCCCTCGCCCAGTTTAGCCAAAAATTCATGAGCATCTTTCGCTCTCTTCGGCGAGAAAGTTGCCTTCGTTTGGGCCGGGACGAGTACGAGTACGAGTACGAATAAGAGACCCAAGACCGAGGAGACCGAGTACGAGGCGGCTGCCGGGATGCCGGGAAGTGCAGCCAGATTGGAAGACGCATCGGCCACGCGACAAGTGAAAACAAGATGCCAAACTCGAGTGCAATTGCCATCCAAAAATAATTCCCCAGCCGCCTGGAGCGGAGTCCGGACTCCGGACCCAAGATGAGTGCACAGTGAAACGCAATCATAGCAATATCAGGCACAATTTGAATTTCTGTTTATGTATATGCTACCGTGGAAGTGGAGAGCACACACACACACACACAGTCCCATAGCGACATAACAGGAGTTGGTGAGAGAGAGAGAAAGAGAGAGTGAATGAGGGCACAGTGGGACACACAAAACGAACACACACCAGAAGTGGGCAGTTTCCGAGTCGCATCTGTGTGTGTGTGTGTGTGATCACGCAAGGCATTGACTGGACTTGGTCGTGAACGGACGTTGCTGTTGCTCATATGTACATACTCTATTGATAAGAGCGGCAATCACTCTGAACGAACGGCTTACTCACATACCCGCCCACATCTATGTTTGTTAGAGAGAGAAGGCGAAAAAAAAGACCTCCGTCCGATGATTAAATTCCAATAGTAAAATGAGCACAGAAAATCCCCGCGGAAGAGATGCCCCAATATGTGGTGGGGGCAGCGGGAACGGAACAGGAATATGTATGTACTTGCAGCATAAACTTTCTAGCTAGAACTCATTCATCTGGCACCACTGTTTGAAACATTATAATGTAATGTAACTCGTTACTTAACCATATTATGTCGTAAAATATACCCATTCGTCCCCTAAGTGACATTCTTCCCTCCCATGAAAGTAGGCTGGTAGTATTTAGTGGTGGTCGATCTGTAAGCGAATGTCAAATCTGCATAAATAATATAAAGATCAAACAAATATATGTAATTGGATCCACTTGTAAACAGTGTACGTTGGGATGTGTAATATCTAGCTAGAAAACGGCCAAGTGTTCAGCCCTGATGCGCCCGATAATGAACCGACAGCCGCAACAGAGAGCAGCGCAGCCTTCCCACAGAACTCTGTGGCAATATGGGGGCTTCTCTTATCCGCAAAAACATCCGAATCCGTTCCGTTCCGCTGCTGTGGCTGGAGGCTGTGGCTTTGGCTGTGTCACCGATTCCCTGGATGGCGCAGTGCCAGCGACAACACAACGGCAGCGACATCGCGCATCCCATCCCAGCGGAATATCAAAGCGAGGAGCTCTCTCTGTTTCCTGGATCCCACAATTGTCTCACCATGGTTTTCCTGCGCAAGGCTGCGCTGCTCCTTCTGGTGCCGCTGCTGCTCCTGGAACTGGTCCACCTGTGCGGCGGCACTGGCACCCCCTGGCTGAAGTACAACAGTTACACGGCCCAGGGCCGCAGGCGGTCGGACCAGCGCGAGCGCTGTCCTCATGTGAGTGCCGGTGGGGGAGGGGAAATACCCTAGAATTTCGATTTGGGTTGACGTACAGACAGGTCCCATCCCTGGTCACGCGCCTCTCCTAACTGGATCACTTTCTTTGGCAGCATTTTGATTTCATTCTAAGCACAGCAGTTGCGCCACGGCCACAGGAAAGCATCTCGAACAGCTCATCAATATGCCCAGCCATACCGCGGCACACTCAGACTCGCATGAGATTGCGCAGGGCTAGAGATGACACCATCCGTAGTGTAGTGCGTGGAGAAACATAATCAAATCAATAAGCCACATAACCACATCTATAACATTTCTCACCTGTCAGAGTCATGAGCATGAAATACACATAACAGTCACAAGATCACCTATGTTCATTCACGAGCAGTCACGACCACCATCCACTCACGAGCATGGACCATCTCTAGTGCCGCCGCCGAAAAGAATGAGTGGGACATAGAAAAGCACAAGAAATGGGCTCACACTGATGCCAAAATCAATCACAGTTTCTAAGTGGCTCAAACGTCGTCGTCGTCGTCGTCTCTTGTCGCTTGTCTGTCTTTGTCTCTGTCTCTCCCGCACCTGTACCCGCTCCTGTTACCGATCTCGCCTGTCCCTCTCCGCTGGCGACGGCGACAATTGCACTTCGTTGCAGGTGCACAAGTGCAGGCAGAGGCAGAAAGCCGCAAGAAAACAATCAACAAAGAATAGACAAAAGACACGCACCTATGGTAGGCAGTGGCTGCGGCAGGTGCATGCTGGGGCACGGGGGGTACTGCATCAATCAGAGTCTGACTACGACTACGACTGCGGCTCCGGGTCCGACTTCGACTCCTCAATGGACTGTCAGTAGTCAATCACAGTGACAGCGCTAACTGCTTTCGTCTGCTGCCTGCCGCCGCTTCATCGTTGCCGGTACTTCTTCGCTGCTCCTCTCTATCTCTCGCTCTCTCTCTCTCTCTCTCTCTCGACGCTTGTTCTACCCTTGAAGAAGGTATTCATAATTTTCTGTGACTTTTGTGAGATTTGAGAAGTGAAATCAATAATTAATTGGAGGATTCGTTTATTCCGATGAGCAACGATTGATAGAACACCAATTGTTGGTAGAAAGACCGTCAGATAAGTTTATCAAATGGCTGACATATGAACGATGCGTTCGAAAGGGTATCAACTGTTAGTTCTGGATGTATCGCGATTCCAGCATTTCTATCTTGTTGCAGTTGTTTGTGCCACCAACTTTCTATGCGGAGAGCAGAGAGTACGACCATCACGATATCACTCTCACTCTCTCTCTCTCTATCTCTGTGACTATTTCCCTGTAGGTACGCGCCATACGGAACTTCGATCTGGCAAAAATGATGGGCTTCTGGCACGTGGTCCAGTACTACGCATCCACGGAAGAGTTGCCAGAGTACGCCTGCATGCGCAGTCACTTCAGCTTCTCCGGGGAGGATCAGCATGTGGGTACAACTTCCGGACACAGCTTGCATACGTTTTTATGAAATTACTTTATCCTCTGCCAGATTACGATGAACTTCAGTTACATTTTCGCGGAGGATCCGCTGCGGGAGAAGATGCAGGGCAACATTACCTGGATGATACCAGAGTTCCAGTATCCCGGCCACTGGATGCATACCGAGGATATATGTGAGTGGAAAACAGAATGCACTCATTACTGAGACTTACCCACCCCACACCCCTTCACCCTCCCCACAGATGAGGGCGTATACAACACCTACGTGCTGGACACGGACTACCAGAGCTGGGGCCTGGTCATGCACTGTGCCGAGAAAAAGAAGCACACCAGGTACCTGTCCGCCCTGCTGCTGTCGCGGGAGCCGACACTGGGAGAGAATGTGATCAATTTCCTGCGTGAGAAGCTGCCGCGCTACCACATAGACCTGTCCTTCATGTTCGACATTAACCAGACGGCCTGCGAGAATCTCATGGAGTCCAGCAGCGATGATCCGCTGGCCTATATTGTGAATGGGCGCAAGAATGCGAAGGAAATGTTTAAAATTATCACTAAGCAATAAATCGGAATACATTTAAATTTGCGCGCCCATTTCGTGCGCCCTCTGGCGCTTATCGAATGTAATCACAGTAAAATGCAGCCCCGTGTGTTGCCAATCACAACGCTGCGCAACTTAAGCGCGTTCAGGGAGAATGGCGGCTGCCAGTAAGAAGAAGCAGGAGAGGTAAATTCTGCAGTAAAATTTGGTCCCACTATCCGTAGTTTCTGCGAAAACAGAAGAAAATAAACTTTTCCGTGAGATTTGTTCGCACAAATTGTGAAAAATACAATCGATTGAAAGCGCGCTGTAACCCCGTTCGTCCCCCACATATGTTTCGGAGTGTGCGGCAGGCATATAAGCCACAACAAACGAAAAATTAAAGTTTCGCACGAAGAAGAAGAACGGACAGCAGCTATAATTGTAGATGTCTTGTTGTTGTTTCTGTTAAACCTGCCCCGACTCTCGCCATGACGCGGAGATGATGCTGCTGCTGGGGCAACATTGAGGCAAAGTAAAAGTGGTGGAAATGTGTGTGCAACAAACTACGCTGCAGTCGATGATGATGCAGATGGCGACGTCCCAGCCCCATTGATATCGGGCGCGGGGTGGGGAGCATTTACTTAGGTGGAAAACTAACTATCGCCCAGAACTCGTGCGTGCCACAAAATTGCGCCAATAAGCAAAAGAGAGGCGAACGCAAACGCAAACATCGTTTGTTTTATTGCATTCCTCGCTCGCACACTCGCACACACACACACAAACCCACACACGCACGGAAACACACAAACAGGCACCAAGCACTCACGCACACTGGCCAACTCTCATCCAGCAAACACACGCGCACGCATATGCCCATATGTGCTCGTGTACATGCTGCAGCAACAGAGATTTTGTCCACTACTCTCACATACACACATGCATTTACGCAGCAAAACGCAGCACAACAAAACCACCACCACCTCTCTCCTCTCCGCCGCAAATGTTTTGCTTGAGGTAAGTGTCCCTGTCCCAACGTCAAGATGCAACACTTGCAACAGCAGCACCCACAGCAACAATAAACAATAATAACAGCGGCGACCCGCAACAACAACAATCGCCACAAAGCGAGCAAAAGTGCAACAAATTGATATCTGTGTGTGTGTTTGGTTTTTTTTTGTTTGGAGAATCCAATAAAAATTGGAAATCGCTGACAGTCCGCGGTGTGCACTAGTGTGTGCTCGCTCCCACCCATCGTTGGCATACGGTCGCGCGCTTTGTTGTGTTTTGCTGCTGCTGCATTTCTCTCGCTCCGCCCCAGGATGCTCCTGTTGTTGAATTTGATGTTTCAGTGTTGCAAAAAGATTCAATTAACTATACATTCTGTTCGCTTTCAGTGAGAATCCAAAACAGTGAATCGTTAAACCAGTCCAGGCCAAAGGAAGAGCACAAGGAAGAGCCAGAGCGGCAGCAGGAGCAGTAGTAGAAGCCCGCCAAGATGTCGCGCTGGGGCAAAAACATCGTCGTGCCGCTGGATTCCCTCTGCAAGGAGAAGGAGAACACCAACCGGCCGACAGTAGCCCGTTCTGTGGGAACTGTGGGCAAATGGGGCAAGATGGGGTTCACCTCGACCCGCACCTATACACTCTCCGCCCTTCATCCGATGGCAGCGGCGGCAGCAGCAGCCGCAGCAGCAGCCAGTCCCGCCCAGAGTCCGGCCTCCACATACGACCATGATCCGAATGACATGTCTGTGTCCGTGCCGGAACCGCCCAAGCCTAAGAAGTTCTTCAAGTCACGCAACGCCGCGCCGCCCGAGGTGATTGCCCAGATCATCCAGCAGATGCCGCACTGCGTCGCCACGTCGCCGATGCGGGATCAACATGCCGCGCCCACAGCCCACGAGACCCTCAAACAGAAGCTGGCCAAAGGCAACTCCGCAGAGCGGAAGCGCAAGTCTCCCAAGAAGAAGGCAGCCACGCCGGCGACGCCCTCGACGCCAGGTGCGTTCGGCCTCGACAGCGACGGCCTGGATGCGCCGTCGGAGCATCTGGAGGGTGGAGACGAGCCCAAGTCGACCAAGAAAAAGCGACCCAAGGAGGAGAAGAAGCTTAAGCCGGAGGCGCCGCCATCGCGCATACTGGGACGGGCTCGCAAGGCGGTCAACTACCGCGAGGTGGACGAGGACGATCGCTATCCCACGCCCACCAAGGATCTAATCATTCCCAAGTCGCGTACACCAACGGAAACGGTCACATCAGCATCGGCACTGGCATTGGGCGCCTCTGTGGCTGCTACCTCCACAGAAGCCATCACCTCGACAGCAGCCAGCAGTCCCGACTCTGGCCTAGCGCTCCCGCCCCCCACAACGGTGCCCAATGCTGCGGCCGCGTCTGCTACGACAACGCTGCCGTTGCCTCCATCCGCCTCTGCCTCCGCCACGAACACCACAAGTGCATCCCGCACGCCGGAGCATCCGCCCATTGTGCTGCGCATTTCCAAGGTGAGTGTCTACCATGGGGGCCTTAAATCGAACCTTAAATGGGTGTGCGGACACGGTTACTGGGATATGAGAATACTAAGGACTGTTGGGTGTCTGAAGGAATGGAGTGCTTTGCCTCGGGGTTTACCATTTGTGTCTTGGCAAGGTAGATATCTGGATATATCAAGTCGCTGGATGCACACACATATGTTGAGAAACACCTGTGGCACCCACAATTTGTAAGATAAGGGAACTTCCTAACTTGCGAAACTTCGAAATGGAGAACCGATTTGCTGATTCATTCAGTATGGTCGGTAAAAAGATAAGTTTCTGTGATTTATAAAGTATTTGGGTTTGCTAAAGATAATATTGAATAATTTTCAGCATTACAGTTGAGATATTCGGTTGTAATGCTATATAATCCTATATGTTTTCCTGAAAATCCAAAGAAATTTACGTTTTTAAGCAAGAAGTGTTGAAAAACCATAAATGCAAATAGTTGCATATTTAATGTTTTTCTTTATCGATCTGATCGCTCCCTTTGGTTTGCTCTTACGATCAATAACATCATTCAATCAGAATCATTTTAAAATATGTATTAAAGTTCCCATCATTAGTGGAGTACCCTCAACATTTGCACCGTTCTTTGCTTTTGAGAGCCGGCCGCAAGCGATCTCTCTCCGCTCTCTCTCTCGCTCGTTAGCTCGCTCTGTCACTCACCCCTCTCTTTTTGGTGGCTCTCTTTCTCTCTCCCTCGCCACTTCTGGCATTCGAGTGCGATGCGTGCTGAGTGGGAAAGAGAAAGCGACAGCAACAGCAACAACAAGGCAGTGTTAAATTACGCGCGCTTTTACATTAAACGGAGTTTTTTGTTGTTGTATTTCTTTTTTTTTTCTTTCTTTCTTCGTTGCTTAGCGTTTTCTGTTTCTTGTTCTGCTTTTGCTTCTGCTTCAGCCTTCTGCTTCTCTTTTTGCTTCTGTTTTTACCTTGTGGGCTATCTTCTTTCGACAGTCAGTGTCGCCGCGGCAGAGTTGGCGGCAGTTTTTCAGACGCTTGAGGAAACGAAACGAAACGCGACATCGCCAGCCATTTGCCATCCAGAAAGGGGAAGGGAAGCGAAGAGAACAAAAGCGGAGGAATCAGACGGCCAAACCCGAATCTAAATTTGAATTTGAGTCTAAAAGCGGATCGAATTTTCAATCACTCTTGCAGGGCACTTCGCGCTTGGTCAGCACGGACAGCGAGGAGCCGCCCGGCAGTTCGCCTGCGCACCACCAACCATCATACCACCAGCAGCAACAGCTCCTCCAGCAGCATCAGCAGCACCACCTCCAGTACCAGGGCCAGCAGCAGCAACTGGAGGAGCCATTTGGAGCGGAGGCTGGAACAGTGGGAGCGGGAGCAGGAGCGGGAGGTGTGGATAGAAGAGACGACGAGAGAGAAAAAGTTCCTGCAACTACGCCAAAAATCATTGTGAAACCTATTCGACCTCCTGGTGCCGAGGGAACGGGTACCGCCGCCGGCTTCGAGGAGCAGCGTCAGCCAGAGGAGACAGAGGAGGACGCCGACGAGGAAGAAGAGGAGGAGGACGCAGACGAGGAAGAGCCGCCCGAGATCAACTATTGCACTGTGAAGATCTCTCCGGACAAACCGCCGAAGGAGCGTCTGAAGCTGATCATCAAGACCGACGTAATCCTCCGGCACGCCATCGCCAAGGCAGCCGCCGCGGCGGCAGCCAAAGCAGCCGGGGAGGAGACGCGCAGCGAAAAGAAGTCCAAGAGCAAGAAGCACAAGCACCTCAAACACGCCCAATTGGAGCAGCAGCAGCAGCAGCAGCAGCTGCTCACCAGCTCCAATTCCGGTAACACAGCCAGCGGTGGAGCAGTACCCAGTGCGACAGTCACATCGACAGTCACAGGCACAGCGACGGCCACCGTCACAACGGAGGCCAGCTCAGAGTTTAAGACGCCGTCACCCCACCTGGCCCTCAACGAGCCCCCGCACCAACAGCAGCCAATCCCAATCCAACCACATCGCGGATCGGTGATTTCGCCCACCACACGCTCGGACCACGACTTCGACTCACAGTCCTCGGTGCTGGGCAGCATCTCCTCTAAGGGGAACAGCACGCCGCTGTTGCTGGCGCAGGCCGTGCAGGAGGACAGCTGCGTTATTCGAAGCCGGGGATCCAGTGTGATCACCAGCGACCTGGAGTCGAGCCAACACTCGTCCCTGGTGGCGCCACCCTCAGACATTGAATCGCGCCTGGAGTCCATGATGATGACCATCGATGGAGGGTCAGCTGCAGCTGGGACGGCGGTGTCTGATGTGGCACCGGGACCGCTGCAGGAGGATATCCTGGCCGTTCTCCGAGGAGACGTGACACGGGTGAATGGAGCGGGCGAGGAGCCACCAGCCGTAGAGGAGCCGCCGCCCAAGCGGGCCACGCGCGGAAGGGCTAAGAAGGCCAACAACAATGCGGATGCGGCGGCGCCAGCGGTGCCAGCAGTGATCACTGAAACGCGGACACGTGGCAGGGCCAAGGCAGCAGAGACAATCACATCGCCCGCGCCCATGGCCGCGGCCGTGGCCGTGCCCAAGCGGGCCACACGCGGCACGCGCGGGGCCAAGAAAACGGAACTGGAAACGAACATGGAGGTGGACGATTCCGGTGCGCTGGCTGGGGCCGACCAGGAGGAGGCCACGGCAACGGTGACGACCTCATCCCTGCCGCGACGAGGGCGCAATGCCGCCGCTCGGGCCAACAATAACAATTTGGCCAGTATCAACAACAATATCAACAAGATAGCCGCCAGTCTGTCGGCCAAGGCGGAGGCCAGTCGTCTGGCGGAGGGCGGGCCGGCACCGGTGGCGCGCAGCTACGGGCGGAAGCGGAAGAACCAGCAGGTGACACAGGTAGTGCCGCAGGAAGCGGAAGCGGGCGGCGAGGAAGCGGAGGGTGCTGCTGCTGTACAACGGGAAGAGGAGGATGAGGAGGAGCAGCCCACACCCGCCAAAGTTCCGCACACCGAACCCGAGCTCGATCACGACGCGGATGCCGATGCGGAGGCCGACCACGACCACGACAATGAACCGGATCCCGATCCGGACCTGGACGAGGTCGACGAGCTGTCAAACAACTCGAACTCCAATTCGAACCACTCCTCGCTTCAGCACGACGGCTCCTCGTCGTCGCCCCCGCCGCGCGACTTTAAGTTCAAGGACAAGTTCAAGCGCACCCTCACCCTCGACACGCAGGTGGCCAATGCCAATGCAGAGGCCGCTGCAGCCGCCGCAGCAGCCGCAGCCGCTGCTGAATCGGAAGCCGAATCTGCACCAGCAGCAGATGCTGAAGCAGAGGTCGGTGCCACCTCGACATCGACCGTTCCAGCACCACCACCACCCGCAGAGACGGAGCAGCGAGGAGCCGTAAAGCTGGTCATTTCCAAGAAGAAGGGCAGCATCTTTAAGAGCCGAGCCCTGGTGCCCTCCGACCAAGCCGAGCAGGCGACTGTGGCGAAGCGACACCTCTACAAGCACAGCTGGGACGCGGCCCTCGAGGCGAATGGCGGTGGCACCGGTAGCGATGCCAGCAATGCCTCCGCCCCCGGCGGCGTCTCTTCCACGGGCGGTAAGGACCATATGCTGCACATGCACCTGCTCGCCAACAAGTCCGATGGCGACTTTTGCGACAGCCCGTCCTCCAATAACAACACGAGCAGCGGAAGCTGCTCCTCCTCCACCCTGCGCGACGACAGTCCGAGCCTGGGCCTGGGACAGGGTCTGGGCAAGGTCTCGCGGAGCTCGGCCAAGCAGATCAACATGCCCGTCGCCCATACCATGGTGGAGGGCTTCGACATGGACGCGGCCGAGGTGGAGGAGCTCGGCCTGGAGAGGGTCGTGGGGCTGAGTAGCGTGGGAAATCTAGTCGGTAGCAGCGGTAGCGGACCCATTCGGGTGGACCGCAAGACCAAGGAGTACTACACGGTGGTGCGGAATGTGAAGACCGCCCACCAGATCCAGGAGATTGGCGAGTACCAGGAGATGGACGACGACGTTGAGTACATACTGGACGCCCTGCAGCCGCATAATCCCCCTGCAACGCGCTGCCTCTCCGCCCTCCAGCTGGCCACCAAGTGCATGATGCCCGCCTTCCGGATGCATGTCCGTGCCCATGGCGTGGTCACCAAGTTCTTCAAGGTAAGTAGTCCTGAGACGCGAGCGAATATCCATACATTCTGTATATGTATATGTATCTGTGTCTATTTAGGCCCTGTCCGATGCCAACAGGGATTTGAGCCTGGGCCTGTGCACCTCGGCCATTATGTACATTCTGTCGCAGGAGGGCCTCAACATGGACCTGGACAGGGACTCGCTGGAACTGATGATAAATCTGCTGGAGGCGGACGGCGTGGGCGTTGGCGGCACGGCCCCCTCCGACCAGCGGGCCAACTACGAGCGGAACAAGCTGAAGGTGCGTGAGCTGTGCGAGGAGATCAAAGCACAGGGCAAGGGCACCCACCTGAACGTTGAGTCCATCACGGTGGGCACGCTGGCCATGGAGACGCTGCTCTCGCTGACCTCGAAGCGGGCCGGCGAGTGGTTCAAGGAGGACCTGCGCAAGCTGGGCGGCTTGGAGCACATCATCAAGACCATATCGGACTTCTGCCGGCCTGTGATTGCCTGCGACATGGACATGGAGCGGCAGATCACCTGGGTGCCGGTCCTGCTGGACAACATGCAGACCGTGGCCCGCTGCCTGCGCGTCCTCGAGAATGTCACACAGCACAACGAGGCCAATCAGCGCTACATGCTCACCTTTGCCAAGGGACGGGCGGTGGACACGCTCTGTCTGCTGTACCGGCTTTGCAGCCGGCAACTGGTGTTGCATCCCTCCACCACAGAGCTGGCCACAGGCAGCAACAGCCGCAAGGAGCATCCGGGCGTGGCAATGCGCGAGCTCCTCATAAACGTGATGAAGGTGCTGATCAGCCTCACTCACACCTTCAACGAGGCGCACCCCTCGCTGGGCGCCGATCTGTTGGGCAAGCGTGGGGACGTGATCGAGACGAGCTTCCAGCTATTGCTGCTTTCAAGCAACTACATTCCGGAAAACTGTGTCTTCGAGCTAAGCATTTTGGTGAGTCTTCCGAGCTACCCATTATACTGACCATTGTACTGACTCCACCTACACCTCCCCCTCCACTAGGTACTCACTCTGCTGATCAATCTGTGCATGTACACGCCGCGCAATCGCACCCATTTGATGGAGGCATTTGCCCCAGCCGAATATGTGGCGGACACTCCCCCGGTGCAGGGCAGAGTCAGTGCACTCCAGGCCCTGATCGAGTACTTTTACAAGTGCGAGGAGCTTGCAAGGTGAGTTCGGAAGTCACCTGACCCGCTTGTTTTTTTTGAGAAGGACACAGACTAACATACATACGTATTATTGGTGTTCCGTCCTTGCAGATTGGTGGAGAAGAACACTGATGCTTTCCTGGAGAGCAATGAGACGGGAAAGAAGAAACAGGAGGAAGTCGAGGAGACGGTCAACAATCGTGAGTAGCTTTATCTTTGTGTGTGTTTGTGTGTAATCAAATCAAATCAAATCGAATCCTATCCAATCCCAAAACAGTGCTGCAACGCGCTGGGCACCACATGGAGCACACGCTTAAGGGCAGCTATGCGGCCATTCTTGTGGGCAACCTGATAACCGACAACGAGCTGTACGAGGCAATAGTGCGGCGCCAGTTACGCGGCCACAGCTTCCGGGAGGTTGTCGGTGTGCTGGAGAAGTATCACACCTTTATGAATCTGACGTCCAGCGTAAGTAGCTCCACCTTCAGGTTCTACTGGCAGCCCTTGTGTAATCTTGTATCTCTACCAATCGATTCCGTAGCTGGAGGCTGCTGTCGTGTCTCACATGAAGTCCACTAAGCGCATCATCGACAACTTTAAGAAGCGCGACTATATCTACGAGCATGCGGACGAGCTTGACGACGGTCTGCCTCTCAATCTGGAGACAACCGCACAGGATCACCAGGATGAGCTGGCGGCGGGCATTAGTGGGGACACGACCACTTCCTCCTCCACCTCCTCGTCGCCCACATCGTCGACGCGTGTGCCGCGCGTCTACAAGACATACAGCAGCCATAGATAATCGCTGTAATCGCCGTAATCGCGGGGGAGAAGGAGGAGTCGACGACAGCCTGCCACCAAAATATAATTCTGTTTGTGATTATGTAATTCGTTTATATGTGTTTTTATGCCACTATATCTACTGGCGTGTAGTATGTGTATGTATGTATGTATGTATATGTGTATATGTATATGCCCCCTGCACTTGGCTTCGGATCAGCTATCATTATCATTTACAGATATATATTGCAGAGTATGAATAACTACATATATAGATGTTTATATGTATGTATAGCCACGATAGGGATAGGGATAGTAATGTGAATGTGAATGTAAATGTAAATGTGTGAATATGAATATGTTTATTCGTTTCCATTAACCAAAAGTGATAGCAAACTCTTGAGCATGGTCAGCGTTTAAACTACAACCCGAAACAGTAACCGGAAAGCGGAAACCCCAATCGAAGCGGAACTGATCGATTCAAATCGATCAAAGCGGAATCGAACCCTCAATCGAAACGGAAACCGAAGACCTGTAACCGAAGTAGAAACGATCCCGTAACCAAACCGAAACCGGAATCGATACCGAACCGAACCCGAACAACACAAAGATCCAAATCCACTACTGATATGTGTACGTTATATAGTCATAAGCAATATTAGCCTAAACTAAACTACTGCTTACCGAAACATGTAAATATTGTTTAATCAGCGATTTTATCGAGTGCGTTTTAGTTTTATTTGTAATGTGTTTTTTTTTTATACCTATTCGTACTCTTAAATATATTAAATAACCATCTCTTTTGTTGTAATCTTTAGATTACACATCTCTCAATATACCTAGAGGAACAGACAGAGACCGCGAAAAAGAGAGAGACAGAGAGAGAGAGAGAAAGCGCATAAGATAGAGAAGTGTAACGAAAGCGAAGAAGGAGAAATTTAGGATTGCATAAAGTGCATGAATAAAGAGTTATTTTATTGCCTAAAAACCTAAACCTAAGCTAAAGATCACCCTACTTATAAATCTAAAACTGATTGATAAATATATATGTATACATAAATATATATGTGAAAATATGTATGTGTACGTTTACAAAAATCACAAAAAATGTCATACCTAGGCTACAAAAATCAGAGAGAGAGAAGGAGAAAGGCGAACGCGGGCGCGCCTCAAGAAAGAGAGAAACAATTTCGGGAACAAAATATATATTTATTTTGTGTTTTAAAATTTGTCGATAATGTGAAAAAGTCTATATATAGTATATATATGTACATATATATATGTATATTAGAAGTACGTCATATATTGTTCTTGCAGAAAAAAGAAAGCAAAAATAAAACCAAAAAAAAACATACAAATATGAATATCATTGTAATTTGAAATGGGACCAAAAAACTGGCTTGATTTTTGGATGACCGTTAGATCTATGGAACTACTACAATCCTGTGCTCCTTTCTTCTAAGGAACTATGAGATTATTCAAAAAAGTGCAACATTTCTAACCTTCTGATCTGTAAGTTAACTTATGCAATATATTATTGTCGCAATCCTTAATCTCAATCGCGAATTTAGAAATCATTTACTTATTTTTTGTTGAAAGTTTGCAAATTCTCAGTTAAACTTTAGGGGTACAGATAATTTAACAAAGTTATATCAACTTGCATTATCAGGTGGAAAAATAAAAAACTGCTTGCAGCAAAAACTCTGACCCGGAAAGTCAGATGTATTGGCACAATAGTCGCTATGGTCCATCATAACTGCCATAAACGAATATTTTATGCATGTGGATATAATATATCTAATGTATAAAATGTAGATACATACATCCAGCTGCTGGTGCGCGCTGGTAAAAATTCGAAATTTTCCCGCTCGATTGTTAGCTATGTTTTCAACCATCAATAGTATCGATAATACTATCGATTTTTTACAACTGTACTGTCGATGGCTTGGCAGCCCTAGCGTAGACCGCGTCGCTATTAAAAGCCGTTGGAAATATACCAGTAAAAATTACCATTAAATGTTTAAATATTACAAAACAATGTTGGCGTAAGCAGTGGGAGTATCTATGTGGGAGTTCGAATAAACGTTTGCAATGGTGGACACAGTACACTAGAAAATTTGTTATTCCAATTTTCCAACCAAAAATTGAGTTTCGTCAACATGCACAAATTTTGTGTTCTCTATGAATAAGCCGCATATAGACAAGGAGGATTCCCATTTGTGGGTTGCGTTTGCTGTGTGTTGATCTGTTGTTGTATGTCGCGGCGCTGGCCATTGTCTGGTCTTGACTGGTCTTCGCTGTTGCAGTGATTTATTCAGTTGTATTTAATATGTGGGTGGTTTTAATATTTGTATGATACATGAAACTAGAGCACAACCGACGCCAGTCAGAGGATCCCATTCGAAGAGGTGGATGCCAGCATTGATGAGATCGTCTACAGGGGCGAATATATCATCGGTCGTTACCAGAATTAGGCCGATATGTTGCGCACTCTGGACATTGCCGCCAGCAGTAGGAATTTTAATGGAGTTTAAGGTATGAAAACGTGTTGATTGCATTTCTGTTCCGCAATAACGGATTTATCCAATATTGTCGTCCTCCTGCTCTGCAGCGCCCACAAATAATACATTTCTGCTTGCTTTTATACAAAATTTGAGTTTTTAACGGATTTATTTCATACAGTGCTCCCCTGGTCACACTTGGCCGCCAGTATTTTTATATTGATTTTTCGGTTGATTCATCAATCGTATAAAATTATGTGGTCAGGCCTGAGGGTCCTAGTTAGCTAGTTATATTAAACAGAATATCAAAATTTGAGAAATTTGAGTTTCTTTGCTATATTTCTCATGGTATATACTGGTATTTACCGCCACGCTCATACTTTAAACCCGAAAATGAGTAAAAGAGAGTAATAGGGCTGAGCCAAAAAAAGGTATGGAAAACGGGTAAATTTAGCCAAGGGAAATTTCACGGCTCGCACGATTTTCACCTTATCCGAATTTTTCCCCGATAGGACGTGTGGGCAATTTCCCAGGGAAAAATATTATAAACTTCCCAGGACGGCGAGGGATGATTTAGAGCGGGCGGATTTGAAATGAGCAAGGAGTTAAAAAAAATAATGAATAAATTGCTGAAATCATAGGAAACTGTTTCATGGGAGATAAGTTATTCGATTATGTTATCTTTTTACTATAATTTATGGGCTTCCTTCCAAGGAGTAGTCCCAACACTTTATAGCCCAAATTATAGTGAAAAAATAAAAAAATATACCCCAAAACAACTAACTTCAACACGAGCGTTAGAGAGCGTTGCCCACCAGCCATTGTAAAATTGTTAAATCTATTATTTGCAGCCACAAACTGCAATATTATATTACACAAAAGAGCAAAATCGAGGAATATGATTTTGTCGGTATTTTTACGGTATATTTTTAAAATGAGACCGTTATTTTCGGTATCTTTCCGATGGTCGCACGGTATATTGTTAACTAAATGGTCACACCGGTTGGGTGTTTATTGTACAAACAAGGCGGAAAAAATGCTTTTGAGAAACGGAGATGGCCATGCAATTTTTTCGATGAGGTGCTCGCGTCCGCTTAATCTCCGTTGGTGCCACACAGAGTGCTAAATTCGTTGTAAACACATTCCACACAAGAAACACTGCAAGGATACAAATTGGAGGAAAGCAGACACAGAGTTGAGTTGTGAACCCAACACACGCACACGCGCACGCACACGAACACTAACGCACACACACGCGAAACAGGAGCGAGACAAACGTAGGAAGGATAAAAGAAGAAGAAAGAGGAAGTGGGCGTGACATACGCCAGAGGCTGGTCATCAGCTCCTTCCTCCGTTCCCTCTTTGTACGCACCGTCACACTGCTGAGGCTCCTGGATACAACGAGAGTTCAGAGGAAGCAGGCGAGACATAGGACGCAGGCGAGGCTGGTCCCTGGCCACTTCTGGACCGGACCCAAGGCTGCAACCAGCGAAGACTGAGTGCTGCTGGGACATGTCCAAGGTGCTCAGCCCACAGAAGCAGCAAACCGTCCGTTGCGTCGGCATGGCCATGGGCATGAGCGTAGTGGGGACTGCGGTGGCGGGTGGAGGCCTCGACGAGGATCTGGAATTCAACAGCAGCAGCTCGATCATAGATTTTCTGGCCAAAGAGCAGGACTGCGGCGTTGACGCCGATCCGGAGAGCATATTCCAGGAGGTGAGCCGCCTCACCGACAGCACCGACACCCGCTCTGTGGACGAGCTGCTGCAGGAGGCGGAGCGCCTAATTCAGCAGCAGCTGCGCCTGGGCGGTCTATCCACGGATACCGTTGAAACCAGGCTGAATGCTCACGTGAATGAGGCTGCTGACGATGGCGGAGGTGGCGACGGTGAGTGCAATGGCGACGGGGGCCAGGCGAAGGACAGGGCAAAGTCCCAGAACCAAACTCTAAGCCATACGCCTTCGTCCTCGCCACAGTCTTCACCGCACAGCAGCATCCGGCTGAACACACGCTTCACGCATCGCATTGAGCATTCTCCCCCCAAGCCGGGTGGAACGGTTAGGACATTGCCTGTAGGCGGCCATTCCAGGCCCAAGTCAAAGTCATCAGCATCGCCAACGCCGGCCCAGATGCCTCACGAGCTGAACGGCACCCTTGACAGCCAGTCCGGAGGCGAGGGATTTGCCGCTTTTGTTGACAATCTGCCCTCGGAGTCGGTCATCTCGGAGGAGTCCACGCCCAAGGACATGCACAACACTACGGCGGCGCTCGCTCAGCTTCAATCGCAGCTGGACAACACCGACGATGACGAGGACACGGTAAGTGCATATCTAAATATTGTATTTATATTTCTGGGTTCTGAAGAGGTGTGTTGGAAATTACCGCTCCTTTCGGAAGGTCCCATCTTTCCTGTCCGTTGGTATGTTCCTCACGGGTCGATTTCCTGAGATTTCTATTTCTGTGTGGCTCTATCTGATCTGCTCGCATTGAAGAGGCTCTCGGAGCACCTGTCTCCGACAGGCTCCCTGCCGTTTTAGCCCCATTTCCTGTATTAGGCCCAGTACTTGGTTTCTCGTAGTGGGGGAAGCTTATTCTTTGGATTCGATTAATAATCGCTTGTTATCGATGGCACCGATTACAGAATCCACCATGAACGAATCCTAGAGCTAGTTCTGTTCCATTTTTTATGAATAAATAGCTTTGTTTTTTTATTTCCTGCCACACAGGATGAAGGATACGCACGCACTCAGATACACATTCACACAAACATAAATAATTAATCATCAATCACTGGACACAATTCACAACCATTCAGACAGACACTCACTCCGGGGAAAGGAGAAGGGACGCAAAGATTATCCGATGGCCTGGGCCACCGTCTCGGCCACGGTCCAGCCCTCGAGAGCCGTGTCCTTGATGAACTTGGGGGGCAGCACGAAGCCGTAGTTGCCGCGATCACGCAGCTCCACGGTGTACACGTACTTGACACCGAGGGCCGCCCGACTCCAATCGTCGGAGCCGCCGCCAGCAATGCCTAGCACCTCGTGGGTGACCGCTGCCTGATAGGTGCTACCGGTTTTCTGGGCAATGCGCTGTACGGCCGTATTGCCGACGCGCTGCAGCACGCTGGCATCCTTCACCTTGACCGCCTTGTACGCCCATGGATAGACGATCATCTGTCCGTAGCTGTGGTAGGTGAGATAAGCCTCCAGATTGTACTTGCGCTTGGCCAGGAACTCGGTCACGACCTTTGTCTCGGCCTCCGAGGCGGGGCTTGCGCCGCGGTACGTGTCGCTGCAGGGATTTGTCGAAGAGCCGTAGCCCGACCATCCAATGTCAAAGTTGCGATTGAGGTCAACGCCCACGCAGTTGGAGCGTCGCGCAGGCGACCGATTCTTGCGCCACAGGCGGTTGGTGCTGCGGGAGTACTCGTAGCCATCGGGATTCATCACGGGCATGATGTACCAGGTGAGGCCGCGTATGTGAGCCGGCTGGTTCTCCCAGTTGGACATCAGCTGGTACAGGATGAATGTCACCGTCGCCGGGCTGATCCACTCGCGTGCATGGATGCCGCCGTCTATCCAGATCTTCTTGTACTCGCGTGGATTCTCTGAGATTCTGGAGCACAGAAAGTGAAGCATACTTTTAGGCATACTGCTGAGGAAAGCGGAAAGCCCCGCAAGGGTGGGTGTTCCTACCTTAGGACCTTCAGGTCCCGACCCTCAGCCGTCTGGCCAATAGTGTAGAGGCGGACAATGTTGGGGAACTTGCTGCGGATCTCCCTCATGAAGGCATAGATGGTATCCAGATCGTGATAGTCTTTCCAGTGCATGCTGCTCCTCGTGGCTTTCTCTGTGGGTTAAGGATTCGAATAAAAAATCTCTGTCCCCACCTCTTCACTTAAACTTACTTGTTCTCTGGCCTTGGGACGCTGTGGTGCCATTGATCCCATTCAGGTGCTCCTCGTCGATCAAAGCCTGGACATTCTCGGACAGCACTTGGGCATCCAGGCGCTGAGCATCGAGGAAACTGCGCGCCGCCTTCAGTTGCTCCTTGGCGATGGATATGTCCAAAAACTTAGAGTTCTCTTTCCATATGTTGCCACCGAACTTCTGCTCGAGCACCTGGCCCACGGGCACTTGTCGCTGCATCGCCTCCGATATGTTGTAGATCCTCCACAGCTGCGCCTCGTCATACCTCTGGGGTATCTCGTTCACGTCCAGCGCCATCGCCATCGCTTGCGTTGTGTTCATCAGCTGGGTATTTGCCTGGGCTGATGTTATTGCTGCAGCTGCTATCAGCAGCAGCAGTAGCTGCCGTCGTGGGGCTGGCGTTGGGCATGGCAGCGACATGATTTCGCTATCAGTCGTTAGAGCTGGGAAAACAAACAGAGTGTTATCAGTTCGACTCTCGGTCTGGGACTGGGTAGGAGATGCTATGAGAAGCCATTCTTAAGTAATTGCTCTTCCCACTGTAGCTAGTTCTGGCTTCAGTGATGCCCATTTGATTGCCAGTGTTGCCCATGTGACCGAGAGACCAATGCTACCCATGGGACTGAATGGCTCACTTGACAAACCCTTTAAAGTGTATTATTCTTATATCAGAAGAATTTCCTTTACGTTTTAATGACTTAATTGCGGGTTTGTATTGAGGACAATTTTAATTAGCAAGCGAAACACTTGCGATAATGAAATTTTGGATGGAACCAATCGAACAACCGAATCCGAATGACGGCTCTGGGGCCAACTATGTATATAAAACAGAACTGGAGCTTCGTGCTTAAATCGAGTGTGCAAAGGTCATCTAATTACCTCACAAAAACTATAAAATATATTTCCGTTCCATTGTCAACGGCAAACAGCTATCGTACATATATGTATGTGTGTTTGTATGTACATATTTGTGTTGTATTTAGGTCTAACTATTTTTTAGTCTTGCTTGTTTCACGTAATTATAGATAGTGGATAATTTGGTGGCCCATTTTCGATATTCCAATTACAAAAAGCTGCACTGAGGATTGCTGGAGCTTGAAGATCTTTCTGCCAGACACGGCCACAGTCACAGTCACAGTCGCCGCAATGTCCTCAATGTCGAATGTTTGACCAAGTTCATTGCCGAAATTTGCATTTCGCTTTTACGGACTCCACACTGACGTTCGATTGTCGGGTTCCGCTGTGGCCTGGGCTTTGGCTTGTGATTCGTATATGGTGATTCGTATTCGGAATGGTTCTGTTCCTCTTTGAATGTGATTTGAATGCACAATAGCCCCTTCCACACGCTATTGAATGGGCGAATGGAATGGCGCATTAGTCGGGACGGGAACAGACCGACCGACACACAGTCAGTGATCTAGACCCTGATCTAGATCCAGGAATGGAAACTATCAGCAAACGATCTCGAAACCTTTTTTTCACGTAATTGTGTTAATTTCCCTGCCCCGTATATGGTTTTTTTTTTATAGATGCGTATTTGTTTATCTGTGTTTATTTTCCTTTTTTTTACTGCCATGCAGAAAGTGGCACTTCGGAGCACGGGGTCTCCGAGAACAGGTTCTCTCGGACAAACTGAGCACACAACTCGGTCTCGGAGTCGGTGTCGGTTTCGGATGAGCATGAGGTTTCGGAAGAGGTCGGTTGTAACTACCTCGACCTTCGTTCCGCCACAGAGACGGCTTTATGCTGCCCCAGTCCCAGACCCAGACCAGACCCTGTTTCTGAGCCAAAACTCTTGACCTGGTCCTGCACTTTCCTCGAACGGCCAACAAAAGGAAAAGCCGAAAAATGGAAACTTGTTTCGGGAGGTAAACCTGTTCCCACTCCCACTTCCACTCTGATTCCCGTTACATTCAAATTCGCTTCCTCATCCGACCACACTTCCTATCTGCCGCCTCCCTGCCGCCCCAATCATTGCCCAAACAAACGCGCGAGCGAATTTCATTTGATTTGTAGCTTACTCTTTGTTGTTGCTCTTCCAGTGGTGGGGTATGTGCACTTTTGGCGCTGCTGCTTTTGCCGGCTGGACTCTGCGAGAGAGCCAAAGAGAGTGTGCTTTGCGTGCCTGCGTGCCTGCCTGCCTGCGTGCCTACTTTTGTGCGTGCTTGTGCGTGCCTGCGCGCTTGCGTGTTGCAGAGAGCGCTGTGTGTAACGGGATGACAGGCTGACACCAGACTAAATGCTGCGTTTGTATGCGCTTCAATTTTTATATTGCCGCTCTGCCAGAAATCGGTGCAGGGGGAAAACAAAACAACGAAAAAACAACAAAAATACAAAAACAGAAAAAAACAAAAAACAGAAAACGCCAAAACCGAGAATTACTACAACAGCGAAAAACCGAAACACACACACACACACAAGCAAGCAAAAAAGAGCAAATCTGTTGTAAAAATTGCGCTGAACGACAACCGATCTTGGAGCGATCGTCGCGTACTGAATGGGACGACAGTCGCAGCAGCACCAGCAGCAGCACCAGCAGCAGCACCAGCAGCAGCGGCTGCGCTTTACAGGCAGGTGAGCGCAGAAGCGCCAGCGTCGTCAGCGTCAGCAGCGGCAGCGGCTGTGGCAGCACGAGAGTCACACATTTACGCATGGAGTGAACATCCATCTCTGTCTGGCCTGCATAGTGGGATAGTGTCCGGGCGGTGTCTGTGTATGGGATCAGAGAGAGAGAGAGAGAGAGAGCGAATCCAAGTCCAGGTCCGAGCCAGCGTGCAGAGTGCCCGTGCCCACGCCCACGCTACAGTACATCTCTGTCTGACTGCAGGGTTAAGTGCATTAACAGCCGGCGACATTGACATTTGGTAATTGTCTAACGTGCCACAAACTGCATCGAAGCGGTGCTGCCAACTTGCCAAAGTACTGCCAACACCTTCCCGGATCGCTATGATTCAGAGGCAAAGTCCAGTCATTAATCTGTGATTCTACCTGCCTCCTGCCTGCCTCCCATCAGTGTTGTTGTTTAATGTGTGGCTAATGATTGCTAATTCACTAAAGAATGCATGAGCTCATGACGCTTATCGCTGTTCTGGAGGGTTTCTCCGCCGGATTAAGGAACTTCCCATCCGAGCTTGGCCCCGCCCTCTATCCTCTCTACATACTTCTTTCGCTTCCTCTCTCTCTCTCTCTTTCTCTCTCTCCCTCTTTCTTTATGTGTCATTGAGCTGACTTTTCGGTTTACATTTACATACATTACAAGCATAAACATACACACACACACACACCCAAACGTTAAGTGCGTTGATGTAAATTTGATTTAATTTATTTACCTCTGAGAATCGCTGAACGCATCGCAGTTTATATACGGGGTACTCGTATAAGTACAAGGGTATATTATGTCTCTGGAAATGTGAAATGTGTTTGTCTCACCTTTGGACGACCCCATAAAAACCAGGACTTTGACTTTGACTAACAAATGCGGATTCCAATCTGGGGGAAAAAGAAATAGAAAAGTATATTGTATTGGAGCTTATAGCTCTGTATCATTTTTAGTTTTTCTGATTTACCCCTTTTCAGATGCTCTTATATTCGTATCCTACAATGGTCTCCCCCCTGAGTACTGGGTATTTTGTTGTCGAGGCGGCTGCTCACCTCTATGACATTCTGTCTTGTTGTTGTTGTTGTTTTTTGGAGGGGGCAGCGCTGCTCAATTGTCGCACACGCTCACACACACACCAATGTGTGCAGCACTACTCTGTCAGTGTATGTGTGTGTGTGTGTGCTGTATGACGGGGCAATTTCTGACCCACTTGGCGAGATTTTACTTTCTTTCGCCTTTGATATGGATGATGATCAGGCTGGGGCACCTTCTCCATGACCACCACCATCAGCACCACCGTCCCTCTCTCTCTCCCCCCCTCCTCTACTACTCCCCCACTTGAGTCTTTCGCCCGAGGGCATTGTCGTTATTTATTATTGTTTTTTTTTGTGTTTTGAATTTTTTTGGTAGTCAGATTTTCACTTTTAACCTTTTTTTTTTGAGAGTGGGCGCCACAATGGAAGATTTTTTCGGTGCACCACTTCTTTTGTGGTTCGGCTTGGACCGTTGATTGCCAAGACACAGTCCGTACAGTGTGTACCCCATACGACACACATTCCTTTGTGATTCGGACTTTCTTCTACTCTTGCTTCTCCCAATTCTTCTCTGAGTGTCGTCGGTACAGTGGGTAAACCCTATGAATGAATGAAATATTCTTAGCTAATACCCATTGCCATGGTCAGGTCTATGCCCATGCCACGCTGTACGTCTCGTCCACTTCTTCATCTGCTTCTCGTTTCGCGGGTAAATCACTTTCTTTGCGGCTCTTCGGTTGCTCGGCGGCTCGCCTGCGGGGCCTTTCGCTCCCGCTGCCGCCGCGCTCTTCCATAATTTCTATATGCATGCATAAATATACAAAATCAAATATGCAACAAAATGATGAAAACAAAAAAACCATCTAAACTTGTGCTTACTTGTTTTTATAACGCGATTGAAAGTGAAAGTTTCTCTTCATTTCTCTGCCCGTCGCTCTCCTTCTGTCTCTCCAACGAGAGAGAGGCTCTCTCTCTCTGTCTCTCCCTCTCGCTTTGTCTCTCTCGCTCGTTGATAGCTTTCTATTTGTGTGTTTACTGAACATTCTTGTGCGCCATTTGGCTCGTTTACATAACGCTAACCGTTAACGGGGCTAGCGTCAATATGCGCGCGATTGCGAAATCTCAAGCAGACCCTAAGCCATAAATCATTGCCCCGTGACCCGGTGCTCCTCTCCGTCTGCGACACAGCTTTCCATGCCAGCATGTGGACGGACCAGCGGCCCATCGAGAACTCTTCAGCACAGAGCTTGTTTTAGCACAGTTACAGAAACTGTTCTATGGCCAAAGCTTTGATTTGTACGATCAGCCCCAAAGTAGGCAATGGTTTCGTTCCACGCTTTGTCTGGCTTCAGGTTATTGATAATTTTAAGCTCAGAAGTGGGAAAAAGTGAGAAATACTGGATTTTGCCCTTTAAATTTCGTATGAATCATATTCAGAATGACTCTACTCTATGCCACTATAATCTCTCTGATGTATCTTGCATATTAAGTTTTATATATATGGACATTTCCATGCATACGTCCACTGAGACCAAAACTTAAATAATTTAAGCAATTGATACATCATTTGATAAACTGTGATGTGAAAACCTATTAAAATCAGCCATTTTCGGTTTGTTTTGGAATTTGTAATATGTAGATGCCATGTTTTTCTTTGTTTTTATAGCCTATTAGAAAAATGATAAACGCTTTTCGACAAAGATCTCTCTTACATATTGAAATATCTAAAAACGTTATCGCCTTACGTTATATTTTTTTTTTGTTACTTTCATTAACCCAAAGATCTTGGGAATAGGCTTCATAGATATGATAGACACTTGATCGTGTCATATATCACCAAATACTATCCATACAAATGGAATAAAGTTAGACTTTGTAGTTTCGAATGGAGTTTAATTAATTTTGTTTGGAAACAGTATTCATAACTCTACTAAAAACAAAGAATAAATTACTATAATTATGGGGGGGGGGAAGAGGCTGAGGGGCTGGGCGGATGCTCACTGCAGCTGCTGGGCGATGGTGCGCAGGAAGTCGTAGACCTCCTCGCCGGACTCCACGATGTAGTGGGGCGGCATGAGGTAGCCGTAGCGGCCCTGATCCTTGAGGAACACATTGTACACGAACTGCGGCTCGATGCGGTCCTGCACCCAGTCGGCAGAGTTGCCCGGACGGGCCAGCTTCTGGCGGTAGCTGGTGCCCGTGGTGTACTCGGCGTGGTTGAGGCGCCGGAAATTGAGCACCGCCTGGCGGGCCGTCTGCTTTAGCTGGCGCTCGTTCTCCGTCACGTAGTCGGCATCGCCCCAGGGATAGGTCACGGTCTGGCCATAGCCGCCCAGGGAGACGTAGCCTTCCAAGTAGTCGCGCATGCCCAGTAGGAAGTTGCGCAAAGCACGCGTCTCTGGCTCGGAGAAGCTCGTGGCTCCTTTGTACAGATTCTTGCAGGGATTGCTGGTGGATCCAGAAGCGCCCCAGCCGTGCTCGAAGTTGCGGTCTAAATTGACGCCGTAGCAGCCGCTGGAGCTGTCGTAGCCGCGATTCTTCGTCCACAGGCGGTCCGTCTGCCGGGAGTACTGATAGCCATCGGGATTGGCCAGCGGCAGGAAGTACCAGTCGATGCGGCGCATCATCTTCTCCAGCTTGCCCTGCTCCCAGAGGTGGGTGAGCTTCGATATCGCATAGGTGAGGGCAGCGGGACTGAGCCAGTCCCGGGCCTGCAGACCCGCGTCCACAAAGATGGCCCAGTTCTGCGGATTGCCGTTGGACACCCTAAAAACGGAAATGATCGCAGCGATCTCTGAATAGATGGGACCATTGTACTCACCTGATTACCTCCAGTGGGCGCTTGTTGCGAGTCACACCGATCTGAACGATCTCCACCAGCTCCGAGTGGGCTTCCAGCTGCGTTTGGAGGAACTGCTGGATGTCGCCGTGGTCGTGATAGCGCCGCCAGGTCATCAGCATGCCTTCGCGCTCCAGCCAGGGCCGCGACTGATTCTGCTGGCCATCGAGCAGACCCTCCAGCGAAGGCACCTCCGCGTAGGTCTCGTCAATGGCCGCCTCCATGTCGTCGATCATCACGTTGTAGCTGAAGCTGACCTTCTGCATGAACTGGCGGGCAGCGGCCACGTTCTTCTGCTCGATGACTATGTCGATGCCGTCCTGGTTGATGTTCCACACCTCGCTGCCTGCAATGGGAGATCAGGAAACAGAAGAAACAGAACACTTGAATCCGGATAGTCAGCTGGATAGTTGGGGGGTAGGGATCGGGGAGCTACCAAAGTTCCGCCAGAAGGATCGCAGCTGCGGGTCTTTCAGTCGCGTCTCGTGCAGCTTCCACAGCTGATGGCCGTAGTAGCGCTGGACAGAGGAGCTGTTCCTGTACCGGCGATTGATCTGGTAGGAGGAGCTCGGCGATAGGAAGTCGAACCGCCGCAGATCCATCGGCGACAGCCACTGCAGGCTCTCGAAGGTTGTCTCGTACAGATCGCTGCCATTGAGAGACCACAAGGCCAGCGGCAGTTCGGACAGCCCCGAGAGATCCGGCACGGAGACACTCCGCCAAATCAGCAGCGGACTGGGGCTGGGGCTGTGGATGGGGCCGGGGCCGGGGCCGGGGCTGGCGTGGACTAGGGCCACTACTGTGAGCACTTTCAGCAGCATCGTCTCCGTCATCGCCATCGCTTCAAGCCGCTCCACTGCCGAAATCAGAACTGAGCTGAGACCCGAAAGAGGGTCGCGTTCTGGGGTCTCGGATAGCGGTTTCTTTCCGAATTCTATTCTCATGGATTTATGCTAAACTTATGCGTGACCTGACCTGCCCTGACCTCTCCCTCCCAGACTCCCAAATACCCTTGAGTGCCCAAGGTATGTTCGTTTCGCCCCGAAGCTTAAAGTGGCAGTCGCAGACTTTTGAAACGTACAAGATGTATTCGAAACCGGATCTAAACTGAACTAAACTCCGATTTAATCGAATCATATGGGATAACCGCAATTCCAATAGGGTATTCACGCTTCGATTCCAGCATTTCACACGCACAAGCACGCACACTGAGGGACACATTCCATTCGATGATTCTTGCTGATTTCTGCTGCCGCCGGCTTGACAATTTCTCTTCTCTTGTTTGGCTCCGATGTCGATGCGCAGAGTCCGTCCGTCCGTCCGTGAGGGCATCGCTTTATAATTGGACCCGCCCAGGGAGGTTCACTCACCAAACTTCTCCACCACCTCGTTGAACTCCGCATCCGGGGATCGGTGCTGCTCCTGCTCATCTTCGTCGCTTCCACCCTCTGCACGGGTGGCATTGAAGTTGAGTTTCCACAGCTGCCAGCCTCGGTAGGTCACATGATTGGCGTCCAGCTCGCTGCGCAGCTCCGACCGGCGGCCGCCCGGCCTGGCCGGATCAGTCACCTCCAGGGGTCGCAGATAGCGCAGAAGTTGGCCCACGCCCCCTCCGAAGAAGGGAAGGCGTAGCCGCAGTCGATTGTCGGTGCGGGCCAGGTCGTAGCTCTCGCGGAAAGCCTGGACGGGGCTCAGCTCAAACAGCAGCAGCAGGCACCACGCCCCTGCCACCAATGCCCATGGATAGCGGCAGAGGTACATGCTTCTCGATCTGTGTTCTGGAGCAGATCTTGCGGTTCGGATCTTGTGGAGTGTCTGCCTGGGCCTGTGCCTGTGCGTGTGCGTTCGATTTGGCAGTTGATTTGCCATTAATCTGCTCGATATGTTGGCGAACGTCGGCCTCCGACCAGCCGCCAGCTTCGGCTAACGGTTTCTCGGCGTTCTCAATTCTCCATTCTCTGCCACCCCGTTTCCACGTTTCTCCGTTTCCCCGTTTCCCTGGTGCGTTCTCTGTTCCCCAATTAAGGCCATCCATCGGATTTGCATAGAACGTTTCCATGGTGTTGGCCGTTTTGGATGCTTTCGATTCGGCTTAATTTTGTTTAAAGTTTGACTTTTACTTTGGCCTGTGCTACTGCAAAACTGTTCTACTATATGTGTTCTCCTAACTGGTATACACGTGCACGGTTCACCAGCTAGCGAGAGGAGCTACCAAAGTTGGGAATATTGGATTTGGGAAAATAGTTATGTGGGTGTTGATACTTCGAGGTTATACTTTGTCATAACGAATAGCGAACGAGTCTTGCATGTGCGCAGTGCGCACCTGTTCCATTCCACACATTCCATTTCATCATCCCATTCATTTGTTGTTTCTTTCTGCCATTCCTGTAGATCTGAATTATATATACGCTCTAAGACGCTTTAAGACACTTGTTTTTTTCTTTCATTTCGTTTAATAAACATTTCTCAGTCTGTTTCGATGAGTTTTGTTGCGTTTGTTTGTTCAATTTTTCTAGTTACAAGTAGAATAAATTATTAAATAAATAAATAGTTTTTATATAAATAGCAAAAAAAAAAAAAGGAAACCCTTGGGTCGATAAAACAAAAACAAAAAATGTTTTGCATTTAACTAGGTCCAGGGCACACTTGGTGCCAGCAGGAGAATGCATCCCTAGTGGCGGCGTCGACTGCTGCTGTTCCTGGCGACCGCCTTGCCCCGCCCCTGGGCTATGGCGCGGGCGACGGTGTCGGCGAAGGTGTAGCCATCCTTGCCGTTGTACTGGATGAAGCGGGCGGGCAGGACGAAGCCGTAGCGTCCGGTGTCGCCCATCTCGATGGTGTATGCGTACTTGATGCCGGCAATGCCCTTGGCCCAATCATCGGAGCCACCGGCGGCCGGATAGAGTGTGGTCGCCGAAGAGCCCACCGTATACTTGACGCCCGTCGACTTGGTTATGCTCTACGGGAATGAGACGGAGAGCAGAGCAGAGATTAGGTTAGGTTGTTAGGTTGGCAAAAATAGTCATCCAGGCATTGGGAAGCTCTTACCGTGCCCGCCTGGCGCGCCACGCGGTCGAGATCGGCTCGGTCCTGGGTTAGCTGGTAGTCGTAGCCCCAGGGGTAGAGGATGTACTGTCCATAGCTGTGGAACGAGAGGTAGGCCTGGAAGGTCTCGCGGGGGAAGCCGCTGATGAACTTGGAGATGTAGAAGGTCTCCGGCTCGGAGAAGGCCTTGCTGCCGCGATACGTCTGCGAGCAGGGGCTGGCCGAGGTGCCCTTTCCGCCCCACTTGTAGCCAAAGTTGCGGTTGAGATCGACACCGGGACACTGACGGCCGTGGGCCCGCATGTTCTTGCGCCACAGTCGGTCGGTGGTGTGGGAGTACTCGTAGCCGTCGGGATTGGCCACCGGATGGATGTACCAGTTGATGCTGCGCATATGCTCGGGCAGGTCCTCCCAGCCCTCCGCCAGCTGGTTGGCAATGAAGGTCACTGTGGCGGGACTGATCCACTCCCTGGCATGCATGCCACCGTCGATCCACACGCCGGGATTGCGAGCATTGCCATTGGAGATCCTATTGAGGAATTGTTGTCAATAGCAACGTCAAACGATGATGATTGATGATGGCCTCTTGCCCGGCACTTACTTGAGTATCTTGAGGGGTCGCTTCTCGACGGAGTAGCCGATGATCTCGGTGGAGCAGATATCCGGGTAGGTCTTTGCCATGTAGTCAATGAAGCCGTGTATGTCCTCCAGGCGATGGTAGGCCTGCCACGTCAAGCGGTGTCCTGTGTGGGTGTGTGGGTGAGAGAGGGGACTCTTAGCAACTTGGTTCATTCAACTTGGGTTCTAACAAACCCCGAACCCCGAACCCTGAACCTCGAACCTCGAGCCCTCGAGTCCCAAGCAACCCGCAGCCCTAAGCCAGCTCGATCCTGACCTTTCGACTTGTTCTTTCCGCTTCTTGTTCCGTCTTTAGACGAACAGAGTGGCTATCGTATCGATTAAACAACTGCTGGTCTTGCCCTGCGACATGTCCTGAGGCTTCTTCTTTGGCTTTGCCACCAGTGCGTGCCCTGGGGCACGGCACGCGGCACGTGGCTTGTTCCGGCCTATGGCGGGTTCCTATGGCAAACCCTTCTCAGTAAGTCTCAATCCAGCCCGAGCCGGCGTCCTGCCACTTTTCGCTTGATGACTTTTCACACGCCCTGCCCATTAAATGCTCGTTTGTGGCGACACCTAGACCTGGTGTCATGCCACCCCTGTGTGGCCATAGACGGAAGACAGAGCCACCCCCTTGCTGCAACTTTGGCAGCGCCTTCGCAGCACCTTGAGTCACTCACCCTTGCGGTTCTGGAGTTCGGCTATCTTCTCCGCCGGGGGATTCTCGACCTCGATGACGTGCTGCAGGTTGTCGATTAGCACGATCCGGGATAGATTGGCGGCACGGATATGGCGTTCGGCGGCGGCCAGAACCTGGGGCTTCAGCAGGTAGTCGACCTCCTGCTTCACCTCCTTCCACAGCTGTCCATCTAGATACCAGATGCAGGAGGGAGTAAAGGATTAGTATGACATCTTCGCTTGGATAACCTTGGACCTCGTCCGAGAAATACTTACCATATTTGGATTGGAGCTCATCGGCCAGACGCTTGTCCTTGTCCGTCTGCACCACAATGCGCCACACCTGGGCGCCATCGTAGCGTCGCAGATGGGCATTGAAGGGGCTTTCCTCCGGCTCCTCCGCCTTGGGCAGATCCGGCTGCTGCTGGAGCAGGAACGAGGCATTCACATAGTTCAGAACACTGTCGGCCACTTGAAGGGGCATCTGTGCTGGCAGGGGCTCCTGCGCTGGCTCCGAGTGGGGCTCAGGCTCGGCTTGGGGCTGTGGCAGGACCATGGGAATAATGGTGGTCAGCATGGATGGCTCTGCTGGCAGCTCTGGCTGGGCGTCCACAACAGGCACAGCCACAGCCACGGGCTTGGTTTCGACTTCGGCAGGCTTCTGCTCCACCAGGACCTCCTTTTCGGCTTCAGCTTCATCTTCGAGGGGTACCTGCTGGACTTCCATCTCAGCCTCAGCCTCGGTCTCAGTCTCAGCTGCAGGAATAGTTTCTGGATTCGATTCCACTACAGGCTCTGGCTGGGCTGCCTCTGCCTCTGGCTCCACCTTGTTGTTCACTTCGGCATCGTTCTGGACTTCTTCCTTATCAGCCTCTGGCCTGGAATCAGCATCGGCTGTGGCCGCCTCGGATTGGGGTTCCTTCTCCTCGACAGTCTCCACAGTCTCTGGCTGTTTCTCCTCTTCCTCGACTGCCTCGACTGCCTCGGCTGCTGCCTGTGGCTGCTCAGTCTCGGCCTCAGCCTCAGCTGCAACTTCAGATGGAGCAACATCTGAAGACTGGGACATCTCTTCTGGTTGATCTGCCAGGATCTGGATCTGCTCGGGTTCTGGTTCTGGTTCTGCTTCCTTTACGTCTTCAGGCTGGACTGCTGGGGCCTGACTGAGGGACTCCTCATTGATTGGTGCGGCTTCAGTGGCTGGGGACTGGTCCTCCTCGACAGCCACTGGGTCACTGGACATGTCCATGGCCTCCTCTGGCTCTGCCGGTGATTCCTGGGGATTCTGCTCCTCCTCTGTCTGCTTGTCTTCTGCTGCTTCTGCGATCTCCTCGGGCATGAGGTTGTCCATCGCAGCCGTGAGGCCTTCTTCGATGCCCTCGACCATGCTCTCCATCAGGGATGCTTCTGTGGTGTCCACCTCGTTCTCGCTGGGCTTCTGCTCCTCTGGCTCGGGGTGGGACTCCACTTGGTCCACCGATTCAGGCTGAGCTTCAGGCTCCGCAATCTTTTCCTCCTGCTCTGGCTCTGGCTCTGACTCCGGCTTAGAGTCTGGCTGCGGCTCAGCATCCCCCTGAGTCTGCTGCTGTTCTGGCAGGGACTCTTCCACCTCCTGGGGCTGCTGCTGGTGCAGCTGTTCTGGTTCCTCCTCTGCTTGAACGGAGGGTGCTTCTGGATCCGCAGACTGCTCGAGTTCCTTTTCCACTTCTTCAACGGCTTCGGCAATGATATCTGCAGCACTCTCTGTGGCCGGACTGGGCTCATCTTCATCCACAGGATTGGGTGCGGCTGGGTCATCATTGGAGGGCACGTTCTCCACCTCCTGCTCCTGTTCCTTCTCCTTCTCCTCCTCCTCGAGGGCAGCTGCCACTGGAACCGCGTCTGTGGCTGTTTCCACCGCCTGCTCGGCGTTCTCCAGCTGAGCCTCCTGGCTGCTGGGCTGCTTCTGACTGCTGGCGACTGTGCCCTCAACCGAATGCTCCACCACATGCTCTTCAATCATCTCCGGCTGGATGTGGATCTCTGCCTGGGAGTCGGGCGCTGCTTCTGCCTCAGCCTCGGCTTGGGGTTCTGCTTCGGCGACGGTAATGTCGCTAGGGAGCTCCACGAGCTGCATGGCCGGGGTGTCGTCGCTCTCCAGCATGAGCATGTCCGAGCTGCCTGGAAGATCGGCATCTGCGTCGGCATCGGACCCGCTCTCGATCGTGTTGCGATCCGCTGCGTCCAGCTGGCTGGCCACCGACTCCGGAACCAGCATGTACATGTCCGTATCGCCACTGGCCGTGGCCAGGGAGGCCAGCTTCATGTCATCCACCAACAGATCGTTCTGTGGCTGTGGGGCAGGGGCAGGGGCTGCTGCAGGGGCTGGCAGCTCATTGCGTTCGAGGGCCAGGCGATCCAGCGACATGGCCGACGCCTGCATGGCCAGCAGGGAGCCAGCCAACGTGAGCAAGAGAATGGGACTGGGACCGGGACCGGGACCCGTCCTTGAGGCACTACGCGATCTCCCGTTGTACATCTTTGCGAGATCTGACACTAAACCGTAATGAGACATGTCCCATTCGTGGAGTGTCGCTTTTATACCACCGCTGGGAAAGTATTGCCATTTCATTTTCGATATTTCTCTCGGCTGCCGCAGTCGCAGTCGCTACCGCTGCCAGCGGACAGGCCAGCCCAGGCCAGGCCAACCAGCTGCTGCTGCTGTTGCGGCGGCGGCGTCGTTGGCAGCAGCAGCGTCAGCGTCACTTACAGTGGGCTACCCACAAAGCTGTGCCATGTCCATGTGTGCATGTGTATTTGTGGGGCAATCGTGTTATGTATGTAAATGCGGCATAGCATGGCTATGGCTCCGCTTCGTTCCCCACCCCACCCCAACGCTCTGCCTCTGCTGCTGCTGCTGCTGTTGCTGCTGCTGTGCTCTGAAGCTGCTCTCTTCCTTGTGGGGAGAGTCCCCCCCTCCTTCCCCCCCTGCTTATCGGTTGCACGAATCTCCAGCCCCATATTGTGTTGATCTTTTATGTTAATCCCCCATCCGATAGGAGGCAAATGTCGCCAACGACAACGCCAACGGCCAACGGCCAACGGCAATGACAATGACAATCGGCATAACCATCGACATCGACATCGCCATGGCCTCCCGCTCTCGCTTTCTTTCGGGTCTGGAACCTGGGCCGGCTTTGGCTGGCTTTGGGACTGTGAACAACCGAAATGAATTATCAAATTACCAGAGAAAAGATTATATTTCGATTATTTATAGTTTATAGTTTATAGTTGATCGGTAGAGGGAATCTGTCTCAAAGATTTAACTAGATATAATCGAATGTAATCTGGGATCTAGCATATAGGATATTTAGATATTTGGAAAACCTTTCTTTTCCTTAATAATTTCGGTATACAATTTACTGGGGCAAAATGGAAACCTTTCATTACTTTTCTTTTTCAGATTCATTTACATTTCTACAAAGTATCTCTGGCTTAAATGCTGTCATCTGTCATAATTATCGATTGCTCGACTTTCTATGTGCACAGGTCTCCCCAGCGAACCAGCCAACCAGCCCTCCCCCCTTGCCGCTGATCTCCTCTTATCATTCTGCATCGAATCTCACTCTCCATCTGAATCTGAATCTGAATCAGCCTCAATTTATAATCGATGTCAATTGGCAATTGCGTGTTAACTGCATTGCTCATTATTATTGTAACTGTTTATGGGAATTGGGTATACCATATACCATATAACGTATATGTACATGTACTGGCGTTGCAGTGCAGCAGGACGGAATGGGCGCACCCAAAAGGTGTTCTGGATTGATTGATCCCCGTTCGTTCATTCATCGCCGGATGCTGCCTTGGCATGGACGGCTTGGACAGTCATTGTGTGTGTTGGCGCGCTTAAAAAGTTTCCAATTTGTGCTCATTGACATGATTTCTGAATAAATGCATACATATGTACATACATATAATAAATACTCCACATCAGATGGCCACATCTTATGGCTGTTGCTGTTTCTGTTCGCTGGTATTACCCACGCTCCTCTGCTCCTCTGCTGCTCTACTCCTCTGCTGCTCTACTCCTCTGCTGTCTAATCAACCGCACCTCGTTCCGCGCGCAAACAATTGGCGCCGTTACCGTTGCTGCTGCCTGGGTGCTGTTGCTGCTGTTGCTGTTGCTGTTGCCGCTCCTTTCACTTTATAAGTGGAGTTTATCAAATGACAATTGAGGAAGAGCGAGAGTTCAAGTAATTGCAAAGCAGCAGCACACACACACACACATGCACACACACATGCAGATGTACATACATAACAACCCATGGAATTACCTGGGTCAAGTAGTGAAATTGTCCTTAATACGAGTACTACTCGTACGGTCCACTTCACGGCAGAGCAAATGTCTATAATCGATGCGACGATGCGTTGGTCCGCTGGTCAGAGCATCACTGAAGGTAGCTGTTGGGGGGTAGGAAGGACGTGCCACATGTACAGCGTAGGTGAGTCGGGGTAGCCACTCTTTCTATAAGAACTGTCTTGATCATTAATCTATTAGTTCTTCTTCCATCAATAGACATGAGACATTAATGGATGCATTCTTGTGGTGGTGAGGGAAGGGGAGGGGAGGGTTGAGGGTCATGCTGAAAGCCTAACAGTATGTCTTCATGGGGGTATGATCAAAAGTCGTTAAGTTTTGTCGAAACGAGTCTCTTGATATCCTTAAATTCGCTCAGAGATATGGATATCAGGATCAGGATCAACAGACAGAACTTAAGTAGTAGTAACTCAATTGTACATCCGAATATGTCCAATATTCATTGACAGGATCCAAATATATTTCATGTTGTCCCGTTATTTTGTCGTTTTTGCACGTTCTGAGGGAACGGAATTCAGTCAGGAATTCAGTCCTTTCTCTTTTATTGCGCTCTTCTTCAGCGCTCTTCAGGGAGCAGTATTTTTGAATGATCAACGGCTGTTGGCTGTTGGATCCCCCAGAAACGAGCCAGAACCGATTGGAAGACATAGCCTCGACATATTTATGTATTTCAAGTGAGTTTTAGAGTGGAAAGTGGCAGCGCGAAGCCACAAAAACCCCTCGTACGAAACTGAATGAATGAAGTGAATGGGCGGGCGGTAGAAAGAAAAAAAAAACAAAGCAATTGTTGAGGCTTGTTGCTTGTAGCACCAGTCTGTCGGGGGCGGTATGTGGTGTGCGGTGTGTGGTGTGTGCGATGCTTTGCAGGTAGAATCCCCCAGTCACGGCTGGTGATGAAAGCGAGAGTGGGCAGCTGTGAGGCACCAGCAGCGGCACCAGCAATTGCTTAGAGTAATGTCAGTCAATCGGCTGGCGGCAGGTAAGCGCCAAAAAAAGCAACTTTAAAAACCGATGCACACATCGACACAGCACACCGAAAAACACAGGCCGGACGGACGGACGGACTGACGGACGGACGGATGGCAGAGGCGCTGAGGCAGTGCCTCTAACTTTCTTTCTTCTTCAATATTTTGCTGCTTTTGTTGAGTGCATTGTTGTTGTTGTTGTTGTTGTGCTGCTGCTGCTGGTGATGCTGCTGCTGCACGCCCACATCATCACAATTATCTTCTTATACCCTTGCCGCCGGCCAGTTGACAGTCGATAACATTTGACGAGGGTTGCGGCCAGTGGGCACAGTGGGCCACAACCAGTGATCAGTGAGTGCAGTGATCCATATTCCTTATATGATATTCCTGGGGTGCCGTAGACCCTCTCGATCCTGGAGGGGAAGCTATCTCTGCAAAAACCTCTGCGGCTAGTTCTGTGGAGGTTCACGGACTCTTTGTCCAGGCGATTCAGCTAATCCAAGGTGTTCTTAGTTCTTAGTCTGGTTTCTTTGTATTGATGGGTGCCTAGTTTTGTTCCACTGTGCAACGGAACACGGGACATGGGACACGGCACACGGCACACGGCACACGGCGTTATCATTGTATAGTGGGTTTATTGTGCTGGCGACTGGTTTCGTTTTTGTTTTTTCCCCAACTTCTTTGCCTTGGGGCTTGGGCTTGCCTATCCCGAGAGAGGATGGTGGTTGGGTGGGCGATTGATAGACAGCAGGAGAAAGACAGTGAGAGAGGAGTTGCACATGGAGAGAGGAGAAACACCGAAGCACCTACGCGATTTACGATTCTCCCGACGTGCCCGTCAATACCCATTTTTGTCGATTCCGTTACTCGTACTCGTTACTCGCCCACTTTCTCGTGTTCGCTTAAAACTAACGATCTGTTTGCCATCTTTCCGTTGCAGATGGAGGAGATAACAGAGGCTGGCGAGGATCCGGCCCACCGGTGCAGCTCCACGGCCTCTTGGGCAGCGGCGGTGCCGGCGAGGATCACCACCAGCCAGAGCCACACTCAGATCTATAGCCAGTCGCACAGCCAGCCCATCCGGCCCATGGCCAGCTACAGCGAAAAGGGGGTGGGCAGCTCGCCCAAGCATCTGGTGAGCACCCTGACCTCGCCCATTGAGCAGATCGCCTGCAATGTGTCGCGGGAGCATGCCCTGAAGCACGAGATCGAACAGCTGCAGGAGCAGCTGAAGGACACCGAGGAGCGCCTGGCCTCGGTGCGCCTCCAGAGCGACTCGCTGTCGCAGACGCAGCGCGCGCTGCGCGACCACAACGGGCGCCTGCAGGAGGAGTCCGAGATGCTCAAGCTGGACGTGCAGCATCTGAATGAGTGCGCTGGGGTGCTCAGGTCGGAGCTACAGGCGGCGCGCCGGGACCGGAGCGATGCCCTGCAGCTGCAGCGCTCGCTGCGGGCGGAGCTGGAGGAGGCGCAGCAGGAGCGGCGACGGGCGGCCGAAAGCAAGGAGAAGGACACTCGCGTCATACAGGATCTGCAGCGACAGTGCCGCGAGATGGAGCGCATCCTCATGCGCAAGCACCCGGACTCGGTGTCGGCCCTGATAGGTGGGTGTTTTGCTTGTTTGGGGCTCTTTTTTGGGGCCCTCCTCCTCGGCTGACTGTTCAATAATATCCCTTCCGTTTCCGTTTAGTGGCCTCCAAGAGTTCGGGGCTCTGCTCGCTCAACGACCAGGAAAATGTGAACAGCCGCAAGCTGCTGGAGCAGCGCATCGCCCAGCTGGAGTCGGATGCCAAGGAGCAGGACCGCAAGGCCCAGCAGATCCTGGCCAATGTCCAGGCCCGCTTCAACTCGGTCCAGTCCAAGTACGAGACGCACATTGCCGACCTGGAGACGCAGGTCCTGAGGTGAGCTTCAGTTTATCAATGCAATCGACCACCAGCTCCCCCCGATGCCTAATCCCCTCTGTGGTTCCCTCTCTCAGCCTGCAGGAGATCAACACGAAGCTGAATGAGCAGATCGAGTCGCAGGTGCGCACCTTGGACCGGTATATGCAAAAACGAGCGGACAGGTTCTACAACAACTGCACACAGACGGAGCCAGAGGCCGATGGCCCCAGCACAGCCGCAACTGCTGCGCCTGCGCCAACTGCTGCCACCACGGCCACGGGGACCCAGACGCAGAGCTCGAACGGGACCCGCGACCACAGTACCAACACCATTGGCTGCCCATCGCCGGCGCTCCTGTGCCAGCAGCAACACCTCCTCCACGCCCAGCAACAGCAGCACCAGCAGCAGCAGCATCACTCGGCCAGCAGCAGCACCAGCAGCACGGCCAACTCCACGCCAAACACATCGCGGCCCAACTCGAAGCAGAGCGGCGCCAGCTCCACTACCCATCGGCGACCTGGTGCTGCTGGTGGCCAGCAGATGCCTGTGTCCAAGCTGCCGATCTCGCAGTCCGACTCCACGCTGTCGGTGCTTAGTCACAGCCACAGCCATGGCACGGGACCGGGTCTGGCCAGCAAGGAAGAGTCGCAGCTGCTCAGCTCCGTGCGTGGCATGCGGGTGGACCTGGCCATCAAGAACAAGGCCATGCAGCGGCTCACACGGGAGCTGGATGACTGCAAGAAGACCATACGGAAGCTGCAGCGGGATCGGGAGACCAGCAATCCAGGTGATTATCCTCACCCTCATCCTCCCTCTGTCTCTGTCTCTGGTTGTGCATGCGCGAGTCTGTGCTACCCCAATCCCCGCCCCCAATTTGGATTTGTTTGCCAGTGTTTGTGTCACTCGGTCGGCGATGGATGGCCGGTAATTTATGGACTTTCTCTGCTCGGCCGGCACGTACACTCGACTCCACTCCCGGTCCCTCTCCCTCTCCCGCTCCCGCTCCCGCTCTGGCCCAGCCAGAGTGCAGAGACGACAAATAAATTGCTGGAATAAATCATTGTATGGCTGTCGACTCTGTCGGCCTTTTGACCACTTTTTGCACTCGTTTCAAACGGCAATTGCAGCCAGCGACCAACCGACCAACCGACCGACCGACCAACCGACCGCCAGCCAGCTGTAAGTCTGGCTAAGCTGCGCGAGCGTTAAGCGGCCAATGGCCAAGACCAAACACGTTTGCTAGCCGGCTAGCAGTCTCAGCAGAGTCAGTTCCAGTGCCAGTCCCATTCCCATTCCCAGTCCCAGACCCACTCCCAGGCAACAGAGCTGGCTGTGGCAGTGGCAAATGCAGAGAGCGGACCGGGCCGCATCTCGGGCACTTGGTTATGTCACCTGCTGCTTGTTGTCGCTTGTTGTTTACATTTGCTTGATTTGGTTTTGAATTTGAATTTGATTTGTTGTTGCTGTTGCTGTTTGAAAAAGAAAATTCGAAAGCGAAAGTCAAAGTCAAAGACGCTGTTTGGGTTTCGGGTCGGTGGACGATGCCGCTGACTGGGGATCGTCTTGGATCGTATCGGGTCTGTCCTCAAGTCTGTTGGCATGCGCACAAGTTTTATAATTTCATGACTTGCTGGTCGCTCTGCCGCTGGCTGGCTTGCTAGCTGGCGTGGTGCTGCCACAGAGAAGCTTTTCGTATACCCTTGATATAGGAGGCGATTGCAAGTTTGATCAATTCATGATCAGCAGCAGCAATTGCATGGTTTTGGGTATCTAGATTTTCGTAAGACATATTCGTTTAGTATTCTCATAATCTTGATTCCATAAGGAATATTCGTACTCCATTGCCATAGTAAATATAGGGTTCCTAACCTCCTAAACTTAGACTTCAAAGGGTATAGCAAGCGTCGGTTCCTCCAGGCTGTTTTTCTTTCTTGTTGCTTTCTTGGATTTTGGCTTTTTGCGGCTAATTAATGAGCCGTCGCTTCGTCAAATTTGTTTTGTTAATAATTGTAAATGCCAAAGGCGGACAACAGCAACAGCAACAACAGTCGCATTAATGGCATCATCAGCGTGCGGTGGGGGCATGCTACAAAATGTTTTAATTTCGTACGCGCGTGGAGAAATGCAAATTCGCTCTTCATTTCTTTTGGCTTTTGATTGCTGCGATTATGCAATCCATTTGTGAAAACGTTCAATTCAAAACGGAAACCACAAAGCCCAATATCGGCGGGCTCAATGAACCCTGGCACTTACATAAGCTGTTTGGGGGCGGCGGGGAGTCACCCAATCACTAAATTGCCAGAGTTCTTTGCGGATCTAACACTAAGTGGTCCTTGAGCTCTCTTTATGACAAATACCTTAACCACATACTGATCCCCTGTATCTTTATTCGCAGGCACTAAGTTGGATCTGAAGTCGCAGGCCAGTGGCAGCAGCAGCGGCGCCTTGGCACAGCGTCGTGCCAGTGGCTACGATCACTATCCCGACCACATTCCGGCCGCCACTGAGAGTCAGGCCCTGAAGGAGGCCCAGAACAAGTACCGGCTGCTAGAGGCTGATTACAAGACGCTCCACGACAAGCGACTCCAGGATGTAAGACCCACAGTAGCATTAACATTAAGCCCTCGTCCAATCCTCAAACTGATCCTTTTTAGTTGAAGACCCTCCAAAGTGCCCACGAAAGGGAGCTGGCCACCTGCAATGAGACCGTGCGCATCCTCAAGCAGCGGCTGAACGAGCGCGAGGAGGCCTTTGCCACCCAGAAGCGGCGGAAGGTGCCCGTCGACTACTATGCGCTCAAGGCCAAGGTATACCCAACAAACACTATCTCAGCCCGAACCCAGAATCAGAAACAGAAACAGAACCTGAAACAGACCCCAATTCAAGACCAATCCCAGGGAGACAATCAAGACAAGCCCCCCATTCGAACCCAGACAAACAAAAATTCATTATATTCAAGACCATATCGAGGTTCGATTCATACTTTCAACCAATCCCAATCTCTGTCCACTAATTTGAAACTCTGTTAACGTGTGTGTCGTGGGTATTCGCAGGTGTCGCTGTTGGAACGCCGGCACTCGGAGCGGGAGGAGCGACTGCACATGCTGGTGGAGGCGCTCAGCAAGGGACGGCTCAACGGGGCGCTTGAGGATCTCATGCAGGAGAACAACAACAAGTAGATGCTAGATGTAATCTCTAAATTTGGAAATCAATGTGCAACTAAATGTGGAATAATCGGAGACAAGTCTATATAAGATAGGTTCAAGGATATGAAAGGAACAATTTTATTTAAAGAGATAAATAATTAGATATTTGCCATGTTCAATGCGTCGTCCGACAAGCCAGCCAATTTGTCCAGAGTCCGTCTAAAACCAAAAAATATAGTATTACGATCAAGAAACATTTTAGCCAGAATGGCAGGGGGACAGAGGGAACAGGGAGCAGGGCCCAGAACTTTGTATAGATTGCAGCTGAAAAACGCCATTTAACTGATGATTCAATCAACTCGAATTGAATGGAACCAAGTTCTTCTGGAATTCAAAGCCCAACTGATTAAAACCTTGAACCAATTTAAGTGTGTTCAAAAGAAAACAATAAAGCATTATGATCAATGATCACCGATCAATGATCAGCTAGCCAACAGTTTATATAGATTTAAGAAATTCCCATCATCTGGAAAACCATTTCCAGCAGCTGCAATCAACGCACATACATACATTTATGTATGTATGTATGTATGTATGGGCCCCTGTTCTCTATGTTCCGAAGATTTAAAAGAGAATTAGAAAGAGTTCTTTTAAATTAAAGTTATTGTATTGTAGTTCTTAGAGCAGACAAGAATAGTATTTTAAATGTCAGTGTTTGAATGTAGAAATTGAATTGTTCAAAAGAATACACACACACACACACGTACACGTACACATACACATACACCGTTAAACCATAAGAAAGAAAAAGACAGACGCATAGAGATGCATAAAAATGAAAGAGACAACCGGATGGTCCGCAAAAGAGAGCACCAGCCGCCAGCCGGCGGGGCTCATGAAATGAAAAGTGCAGAAAGATGAAAGATGAGATGCGAATGTTGTACTAGCATAAGAACCCAATTTATTGTACATAGTATACTCGCACCGATATGGAAGCGATCGAAATTTGAATATTATATATTTGATTTGTATACCAAGGAGAGGAGTACTAAGGAGGACTAAGGATAGTGCGACACCATTTACAACAGCGTTCTACCAAACTGTGCAACGGTCGATTTTTTTTGTACCTAACCCAATTATTGTGTGTTTAAGGAACTTTTACAGTTATTCGTAGAGAACTTTGAAAAAGTTGGATAAAAAAGCAGCAGCAGAAGAACCAGAAAAGATAAAGATACAATTTCGAGACAGTACTCGAAATCGGTAAACGGAACAACCCCCAAGTAGAAATACCAAACCAAATACAAATACAAATTCACAGTATTCCGAAATACAGCATTCGAAAAAGCCAAAATAATGTCGTTTTTTCTACCACTAACATTCGATAATCTCTCCACAAGGGAATTACTTGCAGGAGTCCGACACCTTCGGGCTTTTGCAATGACGGCAGTCCGCTATACAGACCATGTCCGTGTCCGTGTCAGGTGTCCGCTAAGTGCATCGACTAGGACCTGGATATGTGCCTGGACAGCTGTGGACATGTCGCTGTTCACCTGCATGTGCCTCATGGAGGAGAACGAACTCTCATCTGAGCGGAAGCAAGGAACTATTGTCGTAATGTCCTTGTTTTCGCCAAGGATTCCCCTGTGGTGCCATCCGCTTTGAGTCCTTGCAGGTGGCAAAAGCACAGCGGGTGGGCTTCGTCTAGGCCATGTCTGCGAAGAACAACCAAATGAGTAGAAACGTGGTCTTCACAGTAACGAGCTTTAGACGAGACACCTCTTCAAATTAACTTCGGATGGTGTCTTCCCGCAACGTCCTGTGAATGCCTGGAACACTCCCCTGTGGAAGATAAGCGCGGATCGAGGAACACGTAGGAGCACTATTATCTCCTTTCCGTTGCTGTGAGTATATGGCTTACTACCGGACTTTCATCGGCTTTCTCTCAAACAATCGCATTTGAACTACCAGTCGAGTACCAGTAATCCCAGGAGGTGGAACACGTGGCTGTCGTCCTGCCCCTGCCTTGCGATTCCTATTCCTCCCCCAATATTCCATTATAAAGACAATTATTGTTGCAATTGTATTTTTTATTAATACGTATATTTGAGTACAATTTATGTGGATATTGAGATTATGTTATGCATATGGATAGAGGGATGACTACCGTTGGCTCAGGCGATCCCCTTTTAAAAACATCGTCATCATATGTGCTTCTTGTATCGTGCATTTAGCATAAGTTTACATAGTTAGAGCTTAGAGTAGAAGTTGCATACATATATACTTGTAGATATAGGAGAAGAAGCTGCTCAAAATTCTAAAATTCCGCTCTATTTTACGACAATACGATCCCAAACAACAGCAACATTTAAGTGGCTAATATAACAGTGATTATGGTAAGACTAAGTACTACAATACAATTGGCCAATACGCAATCGATTAAACAGAAACAACTATGTTTTGATTAATAACTTATAGACACTTAACTAGCGGTATTAGATTTAACGGATTGCTTCCACTGCATCGCCATATGTCCGATGTCCAGTGGGCCTCCACTGGCTGTCTCCAGATTCCTGCCTCTCCTGTCTCTCCAGTCTCTTCGTCGGCTCCGAGGCCAGCCGATAGCTGGTGACCCACACAACCACTCGCTACTCGTCAATCCAATCGACTGTCACCCACGCGAGATGGGTCCTGGGGCTTTTATAGCCATAGGATTTGCTCGGTCACAGTTGCTCCCGCTGTACGCAATTTTCCGGCCAGATGCCCATCTAAGTACTGAATACTCTATATGGCTATTCATTGAGTTAGCGTCTTTGCCAACCACATTGTTCATTGCGCTCTAATTTGATTTTGATTGAATTGAAGTTATCGCAATTGTGCACTCGGCCCAACAGGAGCCGGGGACTGGAGACTGGATCCAGAGAGATAGAGCATTTGACGTCATATTCGGGTGAACTGAAGACCACCATGCTCGTGGTAAATGGCATTATATCTTCTTATGTACATGGTGTTGGCTCCTTTATATATAGAAGTCGTCTGCAAAACAGAGCTGGCAGTGACGTCAGAGGCAATCGAAGGACTCGCAATTTCATTCATGAAAATTGGAACAGGAGCAACGCATTAGGCTCACTTGAGTGGAGTCCGTGCGTCTGCGCCACAACGAAGTGTGGTGGTGCAGTGGTGCACATGTGCGATAAGCGAAATTCAATCAATCAAGGGAAAATTGAAGCTCATCGGGCAGGAAGTGTCGCATCGAATGCGTGGGCGTGGGTTCATCACCAGTGGTGTCCAGAAGATAGACTCGAGGATGGTTTGCTATAAAAGCGGACACCTTCCACTGGGTTATTCAGTCAAGTTCTGAAGTCTGCTGGTGCAACAGCAACGAACCAACTCATCGATTAATATCCAGTACCTGAACCGAGTCTCTGACCAATCTGCAATGGTAGTGCAAGTCCGGAGGCTGAGGCTAGGCGCCCTTCTCCTGTTGATCCAGCTTGGCTGCTTTAACCTGGCCGTTGCCAACAGCAGATCTTCCTGCAGAGGCAGTGACCGTGACTCATCCGTCTGCAACAGCCGTCAGTGGGATGCCCGTAGTCTGGACGATTACGACGAGCGCCTGGTGTACAGACAAGCCCCGGAGCGCAGCGAGAAACTCACCCAGAGGAGAGTTGCAATCCCTGTGCAATCCGCGGCCCGTGACGATCGTCGGGACGAGCGGCGCGAGGAGACGAGTGTCCGATTGGAGGCTAGCCGAGACAGGCTCTCGCGAGTCGTGCGACAGGACGTGCGCATCATCAATCGGGAGTCGCAACGAGTGGAGGATAGGACCCGGGAGGTTCGAGATCAAGTCGAACGCCAGAACCGGGAAGCTCGTGAGGAACGGGCAGTGCGGCAGGAAGAACGCGAACGGTCCAGGGAAGTAGAACGAGAAGTTGCCAGACGCGAGGACCGTGCGGCCCGTGGTCGATCCGAAGGAAGCCGATTGGATGCCTCTAACGAACGACAAGTGGATCCAGTTAGCTCTAGAAATGTAGAGCGAGATGTTTTAAGACGTGAGGAGCGAGAAAGTCGTGCGAATCCGTCCGATAGTCGTCGCGATGCAAGAGCTACCCGGGAAATCTTCCGACGGACAGATATTGACGACTTACGACAAAACTCACGAAGAATTAGTCGAGAATCAGAACAGCAAATGAACCGTGAATCCCAGCGCCTTTTGGAACGAGACAATCTTCGAAGGGCGGAACAAGACTTGGCAAGGCGTCAGGAGCGAGAGTCTAATGAGCGTGATGTGGATAGGCGCTTTGAATTGAACGGAGAGGAAAGGGTAGTGGAGCGACGTGATAAACAAGAGGTTTCCGGACGACTGGAGCGTGACATGTCAAGACGGGGAGAACGCGAAGAGCGCGAGAGAGTCGAGCTCAAGCGCCTGGACACCCGAGAGGATAAGCGACAAGAGGAATCTCGACGAGTTCAGGTGCAGCGCGAAGAACTCCGAAGTGAAGAACGAGAGGTGTCTAGACGTGAGAGAGTCGAGCTGAAGCGCCTGGACACTCGAGAGGATATGCGACAAGAGGAATCCCGACGAGTTCAGGTGCAGCGCGAAGAACTCCGAAGTGAAGAACGAGAGGTGTCTAGACGTGAAGACCGTGAAACCAGCCGCAGGGAAAACACACGGCGAGAAGAACGTGAGGACTTGCGTCGAGGAGTGCGGGAATCTTCCCGTCGAGTGGAGCGCGAACAATTGCGTCGAGTTGAACGGGCTTTCCGAGCTAATGAAAGGCGTGACAATGATCGAAGGGTAGAAGCAGCCGACAGGGAGAGCAGGCGAGATGTAGAAAGGGAAGGCCTGCGACTTGTCGAACGCGATGCAACTCGAGGTCTGGAACGATCCGCTCGCCGACAGGACGATCACGACTATTCACGGCGGGAAGAGCGTGAGCGAGTTGATGCTAGGCGACTGGCTGGTCATAGGGACGAGCGCGGAATAGAACGAGACAACTTTCGACGAGTGGAGCGTGGTGTCCAACGTGACTCGTCAGTACGTGAAGATCGTGCGGATCGTGAGGAGCGTCAGGAACGGGAGGACGCTCGTGACCTTTCTGAAATTCGACGATTGGATAGTCGTAGGGACGAACAACGTGAGGAACGCGCAGAAGTCCGTCGCGAGGAAAAAGAGAAAATGCGACGAGTGGATGGAAGTGATTTGGCTCGAGCTGAGCGGGATCTCTCCAGACGCGAAGCTGGTGAACGATCATATCGTCGTGAGTTTCGTGAGTCCGTACGACTTGAGCAGCCCATCCAGCAAAAAACCAAGGGTTGGTTGAGCTGCGGCAAGCGCGAGCTGCTGATGTCCGGTCAGATCATGCTCATGGCCGCGCTCTACAAAAAGTCGACCGTCAATGGCAAGGGGCTCTCTGGCCTAGGGTAAGTGTTTTCCTCTCTGCCTGCTTTACAGCTAAACTAATCAGCTTCTATCTGCAGGAATGCTCTGGGTGAACAGATTCAGGGATATCTGCAAATGATCGGTTACTAATCCTACCAACGAACCCCAGCAACCACAAACCCCACCAGCCCCATCCCGATACGGACCAAGAACATGCACAAAGGACTACGCACCGAACCCCAGAGCGCAACGAGCTTAAAGCCGAGACTAGACGGGCCAGGGCAAGACAGGGCCTCCGCCACGGCGGAGCCTTGTCTCCCCCACATGCATTGTACAATTTAATCCCACTGTTACTGTAACTAACCCACAAGCATAACGAAAATATAAGGGATACTCAGTTGAGCATCTGCATCTGCATAGCAAGCACGGCAGGAGCTTCGATTTCTGGCTTGGGGTTGGGGTTGGGGTTGCGGTTGGCTCTGCATAGCTTGGCATAATTGGAGCGGTCGAGTGTGTCCGGTTGTGTGTCCGTGTGGGAGACGGGACATGGACACGGACATGGACACCGCAACTGTCCACTCAAATTCCTCTGAACTGTCCGGGCATCCTTTAGCCGGACCGGGCCGGACCGGACCGGGCTGGTACGCTGCAATCGAATGCATCCCACATGCCTCGAGAGTACACTCGGCCCTGAGCAGCACAAAGCTGAAAGCCAAAATTATTATTGCGATTTTCCATGCCGTTTGCCTTCATCCTAGTGGCTCCTGTGTCCTCCTTTGGCCCCCCTCTCGGATAAGTGTGTGGGTGTGTTGGTGTGTTGGTGTGTGTGTCTGTTTGTGTGTTTGTGTGTATCGGGGCTGATAAATTTCGCACATATTAGATGTTGGTCTGGTCTATTCATCTTTTCGGGTTTCAAGAGATTTCCCTAGGTGGGGGCGGCGGGCTGGAGGCTGGAGGCTGGCAACACCCCGGCAATGGCCCAGCAATGGCCCGGCAATGGCTCGGCAACCGACAACCAGCCAGTAAGCCATCCTTAATCAGTGAAACCAACACAAATTTTGCACAATTTTCATCTTTTGGGGATTACTTCAACTGTGTGTGTGTGTGTGTGTGTGTGTGTGGGGGTGTGGGGGGGTGTGTGCGTGTGGCTCTGAGTGGAAGGATGTGTGTGCTCTCCAAACAGAAGCAGAAGCAGAAGCCTTCTATTCAGATGTGGGCTGGCCTTGTTTCCACTCACTCTGGTAAACACAAATACGAGCTCTGCCTGGGAGCCGGGATGGGGGAGTACTCCTCCAAAATTGTTGGGTGTGCAGCACACTTAGTGTCCTGTGTATTGGATCTGCAATCTATGGTTGCTGTGGGAGGTGTCCCACTCTGTGCTTGAAGGTGGTCAAATGCGGATGAAACTGATGAAAATCTGAGAGGGGTGATGGCCATCAATCAGCTGCATACTCGTACATCCATGGGACTGCTCCATGATGCTTCCAATCGGGCAGTTGTTGATATTCTCTATTTGCCAGTGGATTATGTTAAGGCCACACACATATCACAGTGTGTTAGGCCCTCTAATGACGTATCCTTTAGGCAGGCAGTCAATGCTGTGCTTCAAGGTTCTCCCTCTTCACAGGGCGACTTTATTTATAGGGATTTCCATAAAGGATTTAAATTCAATGCGATTTCTTTCTTTCTCTGTTCTCTGTTCACTGTCGCTTTATTTATTTTTTGTGAAACGGAAGTGTGAAATATCAATATATACTGTCTCGTTCTGATATTCCCACGCACTCACACATACACACACACACAGAGAGAAAGGGACTGTGGCCGAGGCAAGTTGTGCGATATGAAAGTGCCACAAAAGAGCAATAAACCAAACAAGAAAACATCATAAAAAATTGAGTTTTCAATATTTATACGAATTAAATAATTCACGCGCATGGGCCAGGTCCAAGACCAGAACCAGACCCGTACCCGGACCCGTACCCAGACCCACATACACAAATACAGCTACAGCTACAGCTACAGACACAGACACAGATACACAGATACCCGTACTCGTACAGAGACTGGGGCTAGACCAAACAAGAAGCTCGCACTGGGGGGCATCCCACTTCTCCGGCCTTCTGAGTGGAGCTGGGTGACTGGAGGGACTGGAGGGCTGTGGGGCCCAGAGGGGAGCAGCGTAGAGCTCTCTGGGCCGGGCATTTTACGAGTATTTGAGGTTTATTTTATGCTCCCGCACACTCCCGAATGCAAAACAACATAAATTCTGTGTCAGAAATCATAAATTTCAATAAAATAAAAGCAGCGAAGCGCCAAATAAATACGTGGCGGAGGGCAGATGGTAGGGGCTGGCTATGGAGGGAGGGGGCGCTGCGAAAGGGTAGGGGTAGTGGTAGGGCTAGGGGTAGGTTCCATGCTTCAGTTGGTTAAGTAAAAGCAACAGCCAAGTGCAAAATATATTTCCTTAAGAAGAATAACAACTGAAGATTCTGAGGCCCAATCATTAGATACCCTTATATGTATGTATATACGTAAATGCATAATATACATATGTACATATGTATATATTAATAATAATATATATAATTTTATATGCAAGCAATTATCTGCCCATTAACTATTTTTCATATATTTTTTAAATATTATTCCAATATTTGTATTGTATCTGAAGTGTATCTATGAATATCTGCATATATCTATAGATCTATAGATCTATCTCTGAATATCTATAGGGTACGAAATGTTCCCTTAGGTGCGTTTTAGCAGCTGATTAAAATCGCAACACTCTCTGCAAAAAGGAAACGCAAAGACAAAAAATAAAGCAGGGCAACTCCTTTTTCAATGATTGTATGTATATATGTGTGTGTGTGTGTTTGTGTGTGTGTGTGTATTTTGCATAATTTAATGGATGCCAGAGGGCAGAGGCCAACAAGGGGCACTGGAGGGGCACTAGAGTACTACCCCTCCATAAAGTGGCCGCCAGGCTGCCGCAGGATGCTTTCTATCAAGTCAAGGTAACGGCCGAAACTTGCCAAATATTTCATGAGGCAACGCGGCAAATGTGTTGCACACAGCTCGCAGCTCGCAGCTCGCAGCTCACAGCTCAGCGGGGAGCAGTGGGTTGGTGGCATGGTGGGCTGCTGCTGCTGCCGCTGCTGCTGCTGGTGGGAAAGTCAAATGGTTTTTCTTTTCTTGTTGCCATTTGCCAGCAATTTTATAAATTATCAATTTCACTCGTTCAACGGCAAAAGCCAGAAAAGCATAAAGGCAAAAATGAAGCAAAAAGTTACTAAAGAAAGCAGAAGACAGCGGGAGAGGGGGAGTTATGGGGTGGGTAGGGGGAGAGAATGGGTAAATAAATGCAATAAGTTAAGGCAAATGGAAAATTGTGAAATTGTGAAATTGGGGAAAATTGGAAAACCGCAGAAAATTGCAATTCTCCAGCGAATCGACTCGCAAAATCCTCCACAAGTTGCCATTAAATGTCAATTGAGGGGTTGCAACTTGCCATAGAAGGATAGGGTGGCGTCGGGGGTGGGGTGGGGTGTGGTGTGTGGGTGGTTGAAGGCTACGACCAGGACCCTGCCCGAAAGAGAAATGTGCAGTTAAATAAAAATCAAAGCGGTTTACGTTATCAGCAACCGATTGCCGCTCCGCTCCGCTCCCAGCATCGGATCGAAGAAGTTGCGTTGACAGAATCAGCAGCCAGGTGCCCCCATCCCTGCCCCCTCCCTGCCTGCCAATCGCCCGTGCCCCCACTTGTGGCATCTGCATTTGGTGGCAGAGCCGAGCAAATGCGATATTGGTTTATGCAACAGACTTTTATGGGTGCACATCGGAGCTGAACAGGAGGAAGGCCACAGATAGACAGGCGGGAGAGAGGGGGAGTCGGCGGCGGAGGAGTCAGTAGTCAGAGTCAGGAGTGAAGTGAGGCGAGCATTTGGCAATGCCAAACTCTGACAGAGCGACATTTTGCAATGGAAAATCCATCCAGGTTGACGCTGCCACAGAGTGTGGCACGGTATACAGACGTATTTGGGTCGTACCCCGGGTCGCCACCACAGGTGGCAAGCATCAATCGCAGTTGTGCAAATAAATTTGCTGTTCACGTACATGAAAGCCGCTTGCACAAGCCTGCAATCATCCTCAAATATTGCCGTAGTTCCTCTGGATTCCATTTCCATTTCTCTTTCCATTTCCAGATCCATTTCTACACTCAAAAAACAAAAAACTCAAACTCAATTCCCATTTTTCTCTAAAAGATATCTCAAAAGATATAATACCATCTAGCATATAGAATCTTTGTATTTTAGTATCAATTATAGGTGGGCTTATCTCCCTGTAGAGTACATATATTTTCTCCTTGTGCAAGCACTTTCTCTTGGCTGAATTGAAAGGCAACCGCATGTCAGTTTTGGATAGGCATAGAGTTCCATCCCTTCCCTTCCCTCTCCTTTCCTTCGCTCCTCTCATTTCACCTGGTCGATGGCCGCAATTCCACAATTCCAATGATGACATTTGCTGGGAATAAACGTAGGACCCAACCCAAGCCGAATCTCGACCCCAACCTCAGTTCTGTCTCCTTGCCATCTGCCAACCCTTTCGCCCATTTCCAGCTGAGTTTTATGGGATTTTAGATATTTATAGATTGCAATCTCTACTGCTCTCTCTCTCTCTCTCTCTCTCCCTCTACATCTGTCTCCCAAAGCTACAGGGAGGGGAGGGGGGTGGTAGGGGCGACAGTCGAAAGTGGCTGCCGAATGCCACCGAAATGAATCCTCCAGGGCGGAGAGGTGTTTCCACTGCTGCTGCTGCTGGCGCTGCCCAACGGAGCATAAAAAATTGCTGCACTCAGAGCCGGCACTCCGGCAATGGATGGGGCGTGGATGAATGCGAGCGCAGGGGATGCCCAGCGGGGGCATGGCCAAGGGTTGGGCAAGGGATGCGAGCGTGGGGCACCCTAAACGATAGCAGGCAAAGTCAATTTAGTGAAAATGCGAGGCACCAAGCAAAATGTCATAGCCAAGCTGGATGCTGGATGCTCTACACCCCTTCTCCCCCTCTCCTTCTCCCCACAAACGTATATATGTATGTGTGTATATCTTCCTATTCACACAGAGAACAGCTGTCATTGTCAGTGGGCCACATGCCTGGGACGCTGTCCCTGGCTCTGGTTCCTGCCAAACCAAGATGTTGGCCAAGTTGCACTTTTGCCTTGAAAAAATAACTCCTATTCGCCTCAGTTTGGCCAACACACACTCGTACTCGCACTCGCACTCGTAGCAGTACACAAACTTGAAGCTCTGCACGGCTCTGTTTGTCTTGGTGTTTTTTGTGCCTGCCATCGAACCAAAGGAAGGACTCGGACTAGGACTCGGACTTGGACTTGGACTCGAGCAAGTCATTCCCCACTTGGCTTTGACTTTGACACTTTCCGATACAGGAGTTTCGCAGACGAGACTCTGGAGAGAATCAAATAAGCAACAAATGATGGCGGAGCACACAAACACTTCTCTCAGCGATTATGGCTCCCGTTTCGTTCCGTTTCGTTCCGTCCCGTTCCGTCCTGGCCATTGAGCTCCGTTTTGCATGCCAAGGAACGGGGGGAATGCATTTCACCTACAGCTTTTGCTCTATGTCCAGCGCGTGACTGGTCGGCTCTGCTGCACTGCCACGCCCACTTTACATACATACATACATACATATAGGGATAGGCAGACAGGCGGACAGTGACGGGGATTCAATTTGAAATGCACAAACAGCAAACAAACTGGAATTTGGAAGCGGCTACGTGACCTGGGAATCTAATACATATTACCCGTAGAATGGGCAGAGGAATATCAACGCAGAACGGATAGTGGACACACGAAATGGGATTATCTGAGTGGGCTACGGATAGATGGGCCATGTTCTATGGAGCAGTGTGGGAGCAGCCAAAGTGCATCAGCTAGTGCTCTCGGAAAGGGCTTACCATTGGGTACAAAAACGAATTAGACTTTTGCTTAATCCATTCTGGTTATTTGTGCTTGTAGAACCTCAACTTTGATCAGTGATCATTCATGTGAACCAAGCATACATTCAAACGAGCTGCTGGAAAAGGCAAACGTCGCAAAAGTATCGCAAAAGGTTCGCCAAAAGTTCGCAAACGATCCGTTACTCTTGCTGCCACAAACTGAGCGACGCAACTGTCATATTTCCATCAGTTGCGGGTTCAAATGCGAGCGTTTTGTCGGGTTTATGTATACATATGTATGCGCCATATATTACCCATATCTGATCCACACGAATTAAGAATCTTTTCGAAAGCTGAAGAGCAAAGGTTTCTTGCGTCCAGGAGCAGAGCTTTAACGGGCTATCATCTATCCAATTATATATAAAAGTTGACTTTTTTCAGAAATGTGTGTTCCGGAAGCAAAACTTTGCTGATGGCTGGATGGATGGATGATTCCTGCCTGCTGTCTTTCATCGAATGGGCTTCCATCGGGTAATCCACTTGAGAAAGTTTACTGGTCCTGACTGGTCCACCCTTGGAGGAAATCGTTCGATCCGCGGCAACAGCCACTGCCACAGGTGCAGGTGCAGGCAGAAACGGAGGGTCGATTGGAGGGTCCAAGTGGGAGGCTGGTGGGGAGAGAAAATCAACTGTCATTGGCAATTTATGCGGCGAGTGGACACCGTGGACCGCGGACCGAATTTGGTCGGTCGGATGGCAAATAAAAAGGTGTTGATGGACTGCGACATGGCTGCACAAATTGCATCGACACGACTCCGGATTATGGCCAGGCGGGGCATCCCAGTAGGGGGGGGGGCATCCCAGATCCAATCCAATCCAATCCCATAAAATTCCGTTCAGACGCGTTGCAGTTGCAGCTAATTAAACGCGAAAATTGCAGGGCGGGGGCAAGTGAAGCAAAATTGTTGCCAATTTGACAGCAGCAGCTGGAAGGGGTGGTGTCTGTCTGTGTGTGTGTGGGGTCGTGGGCGTGGGCGTGGCCCTGCCCCCCAGGCTGCCTATTAGGGCAGATTGCGCTGAACTGGTTGCTGATGGTCGATTGCTGATGATGTTTTGTATTCGATTTCATTTCCAATTGCATTTCAATTCACGGGGCAGCTGAAATTTAATTGAATGCGGCGAGCGGAGGAGCAAACGCTTTTGAAGGATCTCCGTGGAGGCAGATGAAATGGAAACCTAAACAGGCACACCCCAAGCCCGAAAAAACCCCCCGCCGTTGGGTGGCACTTGCAACGTGCCTTGCCACAGAGGAACTCGAAATAGAATGGAAAATAATTGCAGCTGGCGTCATTTCAATTAGGTCCGTTGCATGCATTTGCTAATGCAACGCCAGTCCCCAGTCTGCAGTCCCCCCGTCCCTCAGCACACTTCTGCCCCCTCAATTTGTTGCTAATTGTATGGCAGTTACACTGAGAGAAATGATGGCAACCAAACATGCTTCCCCATAGGGAAAAGTTTATTCTCTCTCTCTCTCTCTCTCCATCTCTCTCTCTGTGTTCTTTTTGGGGCAGTGTGTGCTCGTGGCCAACGCCGAAATTGAGTGGCCACAACGGACTACCCCCACCCCTGCACCCACCTCAGCTGGGCCACCCCTCTGTGCCGTCCATCAGCCCCCCCCCAGTGGCCAGTGGCCAGTTGCTAGTTCATTCCCAGCGACGTTTTCCGTGCAATTTACCAACTGCACTCCAGGGATGCATTTCGCTGACCAGCTGATGTTGCCATGCAGCTTTAGGGGGGTGGGGGCAGGCGGTGGTGGCAGGCGTACAGGGTGTGCTTTCAGCCTAAACTTCGCACTCGCACTCGCATTCGCATTGACAGCTAATGGCAAAAGATGAGGAAATATGTTTGGCCATAAATCAAGTCCATCAAGCCAAGCCCGTTGCCACTTTTCCACCCCCCTCTGGTGCTGGTTGCCCACAAATCACTCACTGTCTACCTCAGTTCATGGCAAATCCTTGGCGGATTCAGCGACTTCATTTCAGCGCCATTAGCCAGCCAGCGAGTGCATGTATCATTCCGTTCCTAAATGGCCATAACTTCTGTGGAATCAGCTCGAAATTGATAATTGATTTGGTCATTATGATGTGCACCCGCGCATCCCCCACGGCGCCAGCAGTTGTCCACTTCCGGCAGATGAGGGCTAATCGAGAGGGGGATGCTCGCAGCGGCAGTTCAGCCAAGGTCTAGCTAAGGGGTCCAGCTAAGGAGTCCAGCTAAGGAGTCCAGCTAAGGAGTCCGATTTGGGATGCTATGTGTTCATACGTCACGCCGTCTGGTTGTCGCTTTGGTTGCTGCTGTTCTGCTTGTTTCAGAGGGGGTGGGAGAGGCAGGGGGAGGCAATCATTGTCGATTTGCCACAAACAAAAACTCAAAGCAAACGAAGCTAAGGAATTTTGCGGTTTGTCTTCGACTTCGCCCAGGCCAAGCCATTTTTGCGGCGAATTCAGGAAAGCTTTGCAGAGCAGAGCGGAGCAGAGCAGAGCAGCGGATACGGAAACGGAAACGGTCTGAGAGTAGGGCACATCGGCGATGGGTGCACCGTACTCCTGCCCGTACTCGTCCTCGTACTTGGGCCGTTCAGTTTGCCGTTGACTTTGAACAATGGTGGTTGGGGCGGGGGCGCGGACTGGGGCTTGGCGTTCGCTGTGTGGCTTTGGGCTTGGGTTTCGGGTTTGGAGTTTGGAGTTTTTGGGGCTTTGGGTTTGAGGCTGGGCTTGAGTGCTTGCCTCGCCTCGGCTCGGCTTTGGCTTTGGCTTCGGTCTGGGGCTGGGTCTGGGCCTCGTTCTGAGCCATGTCAGAAGTTGGCAGCATTTACTTCATTGTGCTTAACACTTTCCGCTTTGCCAGACGCAACAGCCCCGTCCCCTGTCTCTGGCCATGTCTCTGCCGCTGCCCCTACCCGTTGCCATGCCACCATCCTGCTGGTGTTGCAAAGTTGTGCGGCACGCTGATGTATGCTCATATAACTTTGCCACTAACGAGACTCATGAGCTGCATAATAATGAGCGCCAAAGTCGAGAGTCCTGCCAGAGGAAGGCTCCAGCCAGCTTCCTGCCTGCCTGACTGCCTGCCTGCCTGCCACTATTTGGGGCTTGTAATCCTGCAGGCTCAGGTTTGCTCCTCCTTCCCCTTTCTTTCTCCGCTCTAAGCTCTCTGGTGGCTGCATTCATTTCGCATTTATCGACTAAATATGCCCGGCCATCAATCAGTCAGCCTCTGCTTCTGCCTCTGCCTCTGCCTCCCCCTCTGCCTGCCGCATTCGAACCTGAGGCTTATGGCCGCCTGGCTATGAATGAAGTCCGTACGATTAATCAGCCAACTGATTTCCCAAACAAGACGAACAACAATGCAAGTAAATGCGGGCCAATTATTCATATTTTCCTTCCCCAGAGCCACTCTCCACACTGAGAGAAAAAGCCACCACTCGCAAAGCGTAGCTATGAGCAGAGTTCACCTTCAATTTTACTGTGGGTTTTCTCCCAGTGCATTGTCCATTCCTCTGCTGCCATCTCCATCGCCGTCACAGATGCTCACCTGTGGATAGAAGACGAGGCTCGAGGGTGGTTTGCACCCTCCTAGGAGGAGGAGGATTGGAATTTATGAACTTGATTTGCTGTGATTAACATTTACATTCTCATGATTCCCACCCAAGACTGTGTGCTGGCACTTCAAGCCTAAGCCCAGGGCTAGTCAGTGCTTGCCCGTATACGTGTAGGTATATATTCCCGATCTGTAGCCATATCCAAGTGCTCTCGACTCGACTCGAATTGGGAACTGGCTGAGAGCAGAGGAGAGCAGCCTATTCTGGCCATCGTCTTTTCAATTAGCCCGATGCAAAACAGTGCCACCAGTACTGCCAGTACTGCCAGTACTGCCAGTAATGCCTGTACTTCCTGCCTCCTAAGCATCCCCCATCCCCTATCTACTACCCTCTGCGGCCCTGCCGCTTCTGCAACAAGAAGTTCGAGGGCCCCAGACCATTGCGTTGCAAGTGCAAATTAGTCGAGAGTGCCAACAAATTTAACGAGCAAATTTACACTCAGCGAGCAGCAACAGAAAGGCAGCTCCAGGCGGGGGGAGGGCCAAGAGGGGTGCTGGTTGGATACAGGAAAGCAGAGGAGGGATTTCTGTACACGGAGCCATGACCCGAGTGCATGTCCGTGCCGTGCCCCGATCAGCACGACCGGACTCTGGGGCCCGGCTCTAGCTCTGGCTACGGCTACGGCTACGGGCTGTGGCTGTGGCTGAGGCAAGTTGCAAATTTTTCCTTTTTCCCATCTCCTTGTACACTCGGTGTCTGCCTTTATGTGTGTGTTTCTGTGTGTTTTAATTTAAGGAACACAGTGCCACAATTGCCCAAAAAGAGCCAGAGAGGAAGGAAAAAAGTGAAAAGCCTCGTGGCAGGGCGAACCGAACCTTTCAGCTCTCTCCATCCAGAGCCCCCTGCCCCCGCCCCAGCCTTAACCCCATTCCAAATCCATCGCCCTGCTTGGCATCTCTGTTTCTTATTACACTGGGGCGTTGGCCACTTTATGGCGCACATGGACTGTCCATGGACTGTCCATGGTTGACCCTGACTCGCCTGCTGCTGCTGCTCCGGATTAGGAAAGCATTTCTTTTGATTTGGCGGGGGACACGTGTGTTTGTCGTTGGAAATTGAATCAAAAAATTGAATACAGCCGGCAGGCGGAGGCTGGGGGCGTACTAGGAGGAGTACTAGACTGGAGGAAGAGAAAGAAGACTGCCGACCTGTCAGGGCCGGGCTCAGGCACCATCCATCCCATAGCATACCATACCAAAGCATAGCATCCCATTACGTTACCAGGGCAGAGCTGTGAACCCATGTCAACTTTAATTGAATTTGATAGAACGGATATTTAGCAAGGCTGCGCACCATTTACACCATTAGCCCGGGCTCTGTAATGCGAGAGAGCCGGAGAGGGAGCCCGGGAAACCTCATCAGGCCAAGGGCTTCCCCTCATCTTCCGGCTCACCTTTACCCCGAGTCCCTCTCAAATTTGTAATTTATTCTCTGATTCTTGGGGTCAACTGGGGTGGAGTGTGGTGGGAGGAGGTGACCTTACCTCGCCTGGCCCGGCCTGGCCTGGCCTGGCAATGATTCAACATTTCAGGCTGCAAATGACAACACAAGATGACGGAACGAGCCCACGGATAATTATGAACTGCGACTTGGGACTCCTCTCTCTCTCTCTCTTTCTCTCTCTCCGTTGGCACAAACACAAACGAATCAGGGAGGCTGGAACTAAGTCCCTATCAAATTTCAAACGAGAGGGAAAGTATTGTAACAGAAATACCAGTAGAAGGCTGTGGGAGACTTGTTTGGAGAGGTCTGTCGTCCAGAAATATATTCACATCGTATATATCGTACATATAGGCCAGTATTTACTGACGAAAGAGCAACTGTGAGTATCACTCAGTAACCAGAACATCGAATATCCAGCATGGACGGCAACAAGGACGCGGCACTGCTGTGCATTGACCTCGCGCAGCAGTCCCTGGCCAAGGGCAAAATCGCCAAGGCGGAGAAGCTTATGCTCAAGGCAGCGAAACTCTATCCCAAGGGCGGCGACCCGCCCCAACATTGCCGCTGCCATCGACACCAGGATGGCGAGGAACCCCATTCAGCGGCTCTGATCAACTTTTTGCCTGTATTGCTGGTCATTGGCCTGGTCATATGGTCGCACTTCCTCGCCGCTAATCCTGTGTACAGCTTGACGGGCTCGTACAAGTACCCGGTGAAGCGTCAGACGAACGGCCTGAAGGTGCCCTACTATGTCGAGGAGACTTTCAACTCTGACTACCCTGGCAGTGTGAAGCTACTGGAGGAGTCTGTTGAGAAGGACTTTCTCAATCAGCTCAAGAACTCTTGCAATCGCGAACAAGGCGAGCGCGACTCTCGGCTGTCCACTGCCCGTGTGTTTAACGATCAGAAGATGTACCGCAAGGCGCAGGATATGGAAACGCCTTCATGCGACAATCTTCAAAAGTATTTCATCACATTTCATCCAGTTGCTGCTGCCACACGAATCTCCTGTAGTAGTTTGTCCCCCATCCCCATGCCAACCATCGCTTGTAGTTCTTATTGTTTCATCATTTTCACCTTTCCTTCCACCGCCTGTTTTCCCCGACCAATCAATAGATTTTATGCCCTCCTAAACGGTCAAGGCCCTGGGGCTCTTTGGTAGAAGATCTCCCTTCGCCATCAGTTCAATATATCTATGAAATCCACACGTAACACAACAAAAACATACAAAGATGTACCACGACTACTACCAAAACTGGAAAGTACATCAATGGAAATGCATCATCCAACAACATCCAGACGAGTTGAAGCATTTCCATAGTTCCAAAGGAAAAATGTTGCAAGCTACAAACAGAAAACAGAAAACTGTAAGTGATTCTCTTTCGGCACCTTCTAATGGGGTTCCCCTTTAAAGCAATTGCATCTCCTTCCAACTTCCAGCTACCAGCTACCAGCTAAACTGACGTGCACGGTTTTGCTGCAGCTACTGCTGGAGTAAATCAAAAACATTACATTATCCAAGCACCCTCCCAAGTAACCACCCCCCTCGACACCTCCACTTCCGCCTGCAGCAGTTTTCCTTTACATTTTATTTCAATGCCGTTTGCTTTTGTTATTAAATTGCCAGCCACACACTGCACCAACTGGGGAGTATTTATTAAGTCATAAGCATCAACCCCAACCCAACCCCAGCCCGCACTCCCACCCCCTCCGATGCAATAGACGTGCAATTCACACCTACCTACTCGCACCCGCTGGGTTGCAGCTGCAGCTATGGCCACAGGTACGACGGGGTGCCGCCGTGCCACAAAGTTTTCCAGCTAGAAGAAAACTACACAAAGCACAAAGTGCACGGCGAACAGCAGGGAGGCGGCAATAGCGAGGGGGTTTGAGGGGTGGGTGTGGGGAGTATTCGCCCAATCAACTCCCCATCAAACGCTGGACTCGGAAAACTCGGAAAATGCCACGGAACTTAATTGAATTCATCATCATTATACGACTAAATCTGGAAAATACAAATTAAATTAAATATTAAAACTAAAATATAATAAAGGAATTATTAATTGAAGTGAATGACCCATATGTTCCCATAGGATATATTATAGATCGCGATATATGTATGTATGCCTGATTATAGATAGATAACCATAATAGAGCTCGAGTCCAGTATTTTGTTGTATTTGTGTAACCTAACCTTACCTACAGGGTATTTGTGAGCAAAGTTCGGTGCAAGGGCCGCTGCTTCCCGCCAGTGGCAGCAGCTGCTGCTGCTGCTCCTTGTGCTGCTCACGGAATGAAATTCTCGTTTAATTGCTGCAACATACCCGGACTCCACACATGTTGCACATTCCAGCGCGGCGCAGACCGAGTTGCCAGCTGCGGTGGCGGCGGTTGCAGCAACCGGGCGGAATAAGCTCGGCAATAACTAATTGAATTATGTGGCCAGCAGGCGACTCGACTCGACTCCAGCTCTCTCCAGGCTCTCCAGCTCTCCAGCTTCATCTGCAGGACCAGCTGCTGCTGCTCCTATTCTAATATGGCCTGCTCGGAGTTCGGCTCGGATGGACGTGGAAATGTCGCGGATATGTCCAAGCCATTGACTCGGAATGGGGCTCCTCCTGTGGGGGACGACCTGTAGCACGGACTATCTGCTTTTTCTTGGTCTGATTCGACAGGAGTGGAGTATTTCTATGCTCTATTTTAATTGGACTAATCTACAAAGAACATGCATTCGTTTCTGTTCACACACACACATTTGAATGTAAGCTTAATTCGCTGGGCGAAATGGCTTTTTCAAGCGGGCATAACCCTCTTGACGGATCACGTTGCCAGGGCCAACAGCTGCACAAATGCGCCAAATGAATTTGTGCACAAAGGCGCGACCCTCCTGAGGGTCCCGCCGGGCAGCGACAATGGCTCAAAGGCCAGCCCAGTGTTCCGGAGTTACAGCGGGCATAGGACAACCGCTGCGAAATGCCGGACCCACTTAAGGCCCTTTCCCCGGGGGCGGACATAGACACGGACAATAGCAGGAGCAGGAGTAGGAGAAGGAGTAGCAGCAGCAGCAACAGCACTTCTCACTCCTCCTCATCCCAGACACTCCGCTGTCCGTCCGTGTATCCGTGCTCTTGAGCAGACTATTGACAATGTGTCCGGCAAAGTCAAAGCCATCAGCATGATGTCGTGCGGGTGAGGGGTGCGGGTGCAGTACAAAAATGCAGCAGCATCTTTGCTATAAAGTTGAAGCTCTGCTCTTGTCAAATGCAATGAAATATTTCACATAATGAAGATGCTCTTGAGCCACATGCCACATGCCACAAGTACACACAAGAAAGGACACAAAGTATTCGACAGAAATGTATTGACACGAGTGGGTAACGCTCAAGATGGCTCAAGATTATGGCCAATATGGCCAATGTATCGATGAGTGTGGGGGGGTAGAGCTCATTGCCAGAGGATACCCATAGTCGGATACGTTTTAAGCCAGTTTGCTGCGAACAGGTGAACAACGGAACATCTACATCTACATCCCCATCTCCGTGTCCATCTTCACGTCCTCCACTTTGACCCGTAAAACACTGTTTGACATTCGAACCCAAATAAATATCAAATATCAACTGACTGAGCCGAAAATGACTTTATAATCTTATTAATTTTTAATCTTCCAATCAGCTAGGGGCGCATCCTTTGTCAGCGGACCCAACCCTGTTTCCCTTGCCTCCCCCCTGCGGCCACCCTAATTATGTTTGGGCAGGCAATGAAAAAAGGGATAGGGACGGGCCGGATGGGGAGACCCAGACCCTTCGTCTGGCCAAAAAGGGTTCCATGGGTGAACGGAACGGAATAACTTGCGGAATCTGTGGGTTCCCCTTGGAAACTTTTCCAATTGATGTTAACAAAACAAGGAATAAAAATTGATTGCCAACTTTTGATTAGTTTGTTCAATTTGTAGGCCTGCCTCTGCCCCTGCCCCAATCGGTTGCATTTAGATGTCGATTGTCTTCGGCTCTCTTCTCCAGGTGCTGGGCGCAGCTCTGACTCTGGATCCGGATTAATTGAAAGCGTCTGCCTCCGCCTTTGCCTCCGCCTCGGCATCAGCTGCCTGGATGCCAAAATGCCGCAAAATATTCACAAAACTCTAAAAAAAACTAATAAAAGGGTAGTCCGGGAAAGGAAATTGTTGAAGCTGCATTTGCATTTCCCTGCCCCTCGATCCTGGCTCCTGGCAAAAGTTTTTTTGTTCCGAAATTGCCAAGACAAACTTCCAGGCCCCCAGTCTGGCGGAGAGTCGGACAGTCGGACAGTCGGACTGGCTCTGGCTCTCCTTTGGGCTTCTCCTGCGGCAACTGCGGCAACTGTTGCAGCTGTCCTCTGGCCGTCACCCACGCAATTAAGTTGCATAAAGTTGGTTACATGATTTGCAAGTTGCAACTGGTAGCGTGGCAACAGCATCCGCATCCGCAGACTGGCGACTGCAGGCCTTCGCAATCGCGACTATCCCCACAATGTACCCACGATACGGACTCTCCTTGCGGAGGATCCTGCATCCCTGCGTGTGTTCTGGCTTGTGTCTCTGCACAAATGTTGATTAAAATATAATTGGATTCTAATTAATGCTAATTGATTTGTGCGACATGTGCTGTACGCTCTGCCCCTGGCCACGGGGACCTCCCACTACCCCCCAAGCCATGAATGGTGCGGCATGCACCGTGTAGGGGGGTGCAGGACACCTTGGATTCGCATAGATACACAGACATGTGCATACTTATCCTTGAATTGCGACACGACAAACAGTTCCAGTCGTCAGTCAGCAGGACAAACTTTAGACCACACACACACACACACACATATGTACATGGCTGGACACTCAGCCGGAAACGGAAGGGCAGCCAAGCAAACACTGCCACCCAAAATGTACATGTATGCATGTGTACACATGTATGTGTGCACATATGTGCAAATGTACATATGTGTATGTGTGTATACAACCAATTAGGCGCTGTCAAATTGTTTGGCATTTGAAATGCGGACACACAAATGCCAGAACAGAACGGAACGGAACACCATGTTTACGATCCACTCTCAACTTTCCACTTTCCATATGTTGTCTACCCTTTCTCATTTCTTTATACTGCTACCATCTACCTTGTAAGCCTTTCTACTCAAAACTAATTCCTAATTCTATTTGCACTGATTAGGCCATGTCTAGTCTGGTAACACCTGTCTATCCCTACCTATTTGGTCCCCTGAAGTGTGGAACCTATTGGAACCTAAGGAACCTATTGAGATCTTTGAAAAACACCCCAACCTGAGAGTTTACAATCAAATTTCCAAAAGTTACAGCACAATACAATACGTAATATCACATTCATTTCAGTTTCATTTCTGTCCGTTCGCCATGCTGCCTCTCTCTCAGACTTCGATGCAGGCCAAGGGAAGGCCTGACTTGGGCCCCCGAAGCGGTTTCAGCTTCATCAACTGCCGGCGGTAAGTGCGAGGATCGGTATCGGTATGGGGTGGGAGACAGGATAAGGGACAAACCGTTTCCACACAGCAATGCCAAGCTACTGGCCGAGGGCTATCGGCCGCCGAAGGCGATGCGCACGGGCACCTCCATTGTGGGCATCATCTATCGGGACGGCGTTATCCTGGGGGCCGACACGCGGGCCACCGAGGGTCCGATTGTGTCCGACAAGAACTGCGCCAAGATCCACCACCTGCAGAACCACATCTAGTGAGTACCGAGTGCCCTCCGAGAGAGGCTCCCCACTGTAGCACCGCTCCTGCCTCTCCCTTCCATAAGCTGCTGTGGGGCCGGCACCGCCGCCGACACGGAAATGATAACCCTGATGACCTCCTCGCAGCTGGACCTGCACCAGCTGAACACGGGCCGGAGGGTGCCGGTGATCTGCGCCAGCATAATGCTGCGGCAGACGCTGTTCCGCTACCAGGGCCACATCGGGGCCGCCCTGGTCATGGGCGGAGTGGACAGTCGGGGGCCGCAGCTGTACTGCATCTACTCGTGCGGCTCCAACGACAAGCTGCCGTACGCGGCCATGGGGTCGGGCACCTTGGCGGCCATGTCCGTGCTGGAGCACGGCTGGAGGCCCGATCTCGACCTGGAGCAGGGCAAGCAGCTGGTGCGCGAGGCCATCTCGTCGGGGGTCTTCAACGACCTGGGCTCCGGCTCGAACATCGACCTCTGCGTGATCACCAAGGCGGGCGCCCAGTACCTGCGCACCGACACGGTCGCCAGCGAGCGGGGCGAGCGCCAGGAGAAGTACTCCATCAAGCCGAACACCACGCTGGTCAAGTCCACCTCCGTGCAGAGCATCATTGTGGCCTCGGAGCGCTGCTACCGCGTGTCCCCCTTCACCTCCCGCTGGGTGTTCTACTCGGAGCTGAACCTGACCGGCGGTCCGTGGCCCAAGAAGACTGATCCCGACGAGCTGCCGAAGTTGCCTGCTCCCCCGAAGTAGCCCATAGCCCAGGGACTAATCAATGAAAATCGTAACGTAATCGCAGCCAAAATCGAATGGAATTCTCCTCTAGAAAGAAACAAACAAATTGTCCGTTTGGCCAAACTTTTAAATGTACCTAAGTATTAATCGTATTCAACCGTTGTGAAATATATATATAAGATATCTTCTATGCATGTATCTTTATATCTGTGCCTTTGCTTTGCTGTTCCTTAAGATGCTGAGGACGAGCTCAAAGCTAAGGCTGCAAAAATGTCAACAATTTTGATGTTTATCCAAGAAACTTGAAGGGCGGAAAGGTGGAAGCGGGCCATCACATGAAATTGTTCCTCTACACTGAGAAAAAAGCTACACGAAAACTGCAACTCCTACGCAAAAGGCCAATCCTGTCCCTGTCAAGATGGAATCCTGTTTTAACCGCAGTGTAAGATGAAATCAAAGTGGAGCTGCACCTGGTGCTGGAGCTGGAACTGGTACTGGTACTCCCATGGTGTGTCTCCCAGCTCCTGTGCCTGAATTGCTCAAAAATAGTTTGAATCTTTAGCGATTCTCACATATTGTCGGAGGCTGGAGGAGGATTCTGAGAGGAGGCCGTCTTCAATGCACTTGAAAGCGAATATCTAGAAGTTATCTACTCCCACTCCGACTCCAACTCCCACTGCTATGGCGGATTGGCGACGAATGCTGGCAGAGCCAGTTGTCATTCTACTCATTGCAATCTCCAATCGGCAGTCGGTAGTCGGCAATCGCCAGTGGTTACGTCCTTGTAGGTTGTTTAGTCCGGGCCGTGTTCATGCTCTCGTGCGGCTATAATCGAGGTCTGGTCTGCTGGAGTATGGATCTGGCAGGAGTATGTTCTGGTATAGCTATCAAACGATGAACTGCGAAAACGTGTAAATATTGTCTTGTTCACGTTCCGGGCTAAAGGGGCAGCTGGTTCACCTTCACAGGCAGGAACTGGAACTCGGACAGGGATGGAGATGGAGATGTAGCTGGAGATGGAGACGGGGGCCAGCATCGTTATAAGATTAAATCGCAGAGCTTGGGTGCCAGCTACACATCTACACATCCTCTTTCAGCACCACGAGGACCTCGTGGATGAGGAGGGTCTTGGGGAAGGGTTTGATTTTGTTTTGTCGCTTGTTTGCCATTCGCTCGGCTGCGTCGGTTACCTTTGGCTTCCTTTTCCTGAGTTCACTTTCCTTGGAGCAGCAGCATCAGCTGGAGTCCAGGTGCTCGGTACTCGGTGCACCCTCCTCCTCCTCCACCTACCTCCTCCCTGTTCTTCCTGCTCGGCTACCATCTGCCATCTGTTGTCTGTTGGTTGTCTGTCTGTCTGTCGCTGATGTCCTCCCTCTCTATGTGTGTGCACATTTTAAATTAGATTTCTGTGTGCACTGCCAGCTTCCTTCGGTTGTAGGTCCTCCGCCCCCCCGCCCCATCTCCACCCGCAGTTCCTTTCAGCGTCCTTAGCTCCTGCATGCTCCGCCTGCTCGGCCTGCTGCTCCAATGCTCTGGGTCTATGACTCCATCTGGTTCCGATTCAGTAATCGAATACCGAGCCATCACAGGATTATCTTTTTCGGTTAGCTCCAAGGCTCTGCCCCATGGCAGGCGAAACTGTAACCCCTTCTAATCCTTTCCTATACGCATCCTCCATCCATCCATTCATTTATACATGCCATGCCATGCCATGTCCTGCCCTGCCCTGCCGGCTCCTACCTGTAGCCAGAGTCCAGGCATTGGATTACATTTATTACTTATTTACGGGCACTTGACGTGCAGAGGGTCCAGCTCCAGCTCCAGCTCCAGAGTCTCCACCAACAGGAGCAGCAGATGGCCAACTAATTGAATAATAGTAGGGAGGAGGGAGCTCCTGCTTCCTGCCTGTTTCCAGGCTCGGACTCGCTCGCTTGCTTCCCTGTATAGTCCCCGGTCTGATGCTGATGTCCTGTCCCCAGCCAGCCGTGTCATGGCTCTCACACACAGAGGCAAACACCGAGCTCTGCAGGCTAATGCGTCAAGTGCAATTTAATTTAAATCGTGCGTAGCCAAGGGCAACCAAGGAAGGCGACAGCGACAGCAACACGGCTATCGGCGACGGGTCACGGGTCGTGGGGTCACATTTGAATAAGGGCCAGAGAAAGGGATAGGGGCCCTGGGGTAGGGGGTCTAGGGGCCACGCAGTCATTCCATATCCTGTTGTTTATGGCCACACATTTCCTTAGGGTTCGGTTCATGCAACACACAGACACAGCCGCCCCCCCGCCCTGCCCGATGTGCCACACGGGGAATCCGAATCCGAGTCCGAGTCGGAATCAGAGGTCAGTGCGGCTGAGCGTGCAAAGTGTCTGGGAAACAGACTGCCAAGCAGACGAATTTGGGCAAAGTTGTGAAATATGCCATCGGATACAGATACGGATACGGCCACGGATACGGCTACGGCTACAGCTACGTCTACGGATATTGACAGCCTGGTAATAAAAGACGACAAAGGCGACAACAGCAGCATCAGTACAAGGAGGAGAAGGCCCGGGACAGAGCCCGGGACAGCGCAGCGTCCATCAGGACAAAGGAAGCGTGAACATGTCTTATTTATACATACAACACCCCAACACCAGTGTCATGCATACGAAAGGATATGGCTAGGAAGTATGTGTGGTCCATGTGTGGGACCAGTGGAGCATCTTCCGAGCAGCAGCAGCATCTTGGGTGGGCTGAAGGCACTAGTGGCGAAAGCGACAGTGAGTTTTGCTCAAAGTTCTGGCATCGGATCGAAATAGGGAATGAAATCTGCTAAGCATATCTATATATGAGGTTTATATATGATATACATATGTATAATCTGTAAGAGGCAGAGAGAGAGAGTGGATGCAGAGTGCATGTTGGAGCTGTCGCCACTAGATTAGACTCCCATTAGGAGACACGTAAGTAGCGGAACCCGATTCTGAAACTGATTCTTAGACTGATTTGGGGGCTCTTGGGGCTGTCATTGTTGGACAGCCCCTAAAGTATACAATCTGAGTCGGATAATGTCGCCAGCATGCACACACACACATTCATACATAGTAGATGACAGGACAGTTCCCGCTAGTGCTTTTTCTGCTCTGCTCTGCTCTGATTTCGTTTCGTCCCCTCCATTTGGCCCTCACAGTCGAAGAGTGACGGACAGTAAATCCCATTACCACCAGACGGATGGGATTGGGGATGGGGATGTCACCCCTCTTTTCCTCTTTTGATCCGCAATCAGGCCGATTCTCTGCCCCAAAACATGCCCGTCGCTGGAAAGCGGCTAAAGACGGAAGATGGGAAGAGGGGGGAAACTTGTGTCGCACTTTTGTTACTTGTTTCATGTTCCTTTGCCCGTTTGCCTTAGACGCGGCCATTTAACAGGAGCCAAAGGAGGCGCAAGAAGAGAATGGGGCGGAACAAGAACAGAACCGAGTCGAGGCAGGGTGAGGCAGATATCGCACACGGCCGGCTAGTGGCTGGCTAGTGGCTGGCTGGCTGGAATGCATGCCACGTCAGATGCCGGCGCGGACGTGCTTCACAGCTTAAACAGCCGTGGGGCGTGCCCAGCCATATGGACAGCAGTGGGACAGTGAGGACATAGGGCGGTGGGCGGTGGTCGATGGGCGGTGCAAGGTGGGCATTGGGTTTTGGGTTTTGGTTTTTGGACGGTGGACGTGCCATCAGCTTTAGGGCGTGGTCGTAGGCGTGGTCTGGCATTCGCATAATCATTTAACATAGAAAGGGGGAGGGGAATGAAATCAGAAGCGGCTTCATTATCGACAGCAGCAGCAGCAGCGTCTAATTAGCGCGTCGAACGGGTCGTATGCGCAATGAATAATTGCTGGTTACCTTTGCCACAGGCTGCAGCAACCCAGCGACCCAGCAACCACCAGCACTACGCCCACACCCACGCCCATTCCCACACCCACACCCACACCCACACCCACACCCATACTTAATGAAAGCTTCTATCAGCCTGCCTCGCTGCGGTCAGCTGCAGCTGGCTGCGGTTGGCTGCAGCTCTCCTTCACTCTCCTTCCCTCCTCTTCAGCTGGAAAATGAGAACATCAACGCCATAAGGAGGGCAAAGCCGTGGGCTGTGATACGAAAAGAGGAGTCGGGCAGAGAGATTCGTTTGGATTCGAGAGAGATTGGGGGCCCAGGCACAAGGCACAAGCACGTGCCTCACACGTCCCATCCCCATTGACTGTCGCAGCACAGTCACGCTCCAAGGACCGCCACTTATTACGTAATATCGAGTACCATCACCATTGACCAGCAAATTGACCCAAGCTGGACCAAAAACAACATGGCAACAAGACCAGGCCAACCCTTGCAGAACAATTGCTCCTTTGGCGGCAACAGAACCAGAACCAGAACCAAACTCAGCTTCGCTCTCCTTAAATTTGACAGGATCTTGCAGACCGGGAAGACCATGGTAAAAGTTGAGCTAGATGTTGAGTTTGATCCCGTTTTCATTGATTTTGAGACCGATATCTATGCCCACATGATTGATTACCTCAAGGACTAGCTTGTCTAGTATTACTTACAACTAAATAAACTAGCATCCCATAATGCGACTATAGCCCCTACTTACTCCTGGTGGTTCCCTAGCAACAATCGCCTAAGAACATCAACCATCAAGAAGCGGAAGACAATTGGAAGCTCTTGAAAGATGAAATGAATGAAAGGAGGTGGGGGCACAGAGCAGCAGTGGCTCTCTGGTTTCACAGCCTCGCATCCGAGCTAGAGATGTACATTTATGGAGGGGGTCATACAAAAGAAAGCATTGGGCGAATGCAAGGGGGGGTGAATGGGGGTATCCCTGGCCCTGCCGCAGATGTGTGTCTGCTCTTCTTAAGCTCATTGCTGGTTGGCCTAATTGGCCCTGCGTTGAGCAGCCACCGCCATTGTTCTATTGTGCAGCACCTGGAACCTGCGTGCGATGTGACTTGCACCCGGCAATGGGTGCCAGATAGCCCGATTGGAGGACGGGCTGTTGTCATGGCAATGCAAATCAGGCGCTCCCCCAATTACTCGGGCGGTCGGCTGCCAGTGGAGAACAAAACATGATTTCAATTTAAGCCTGTTAATTGATGTGCAAGGATGGCTTTCCATGCCAGCTGCCAGCTGCCAGCCGCCATCTAAGGTAATATGTCGATCTTGCATGCCCCACTCGCACCATGCCCAAAGCCTGCTTAAATCTTAAATGGGCAAATGCCCATTCTGGCCTTCATTCGTAGGTTTAATCTTTCCCACACGGGAAATGTGTATGGAAAATACCAAAAATCTTATTTGGTTGGTTTCCACATCGGAGTCAGCCAAATGATGTTTTTAATTGGCAAAATAAGTGAGTTTATACAGTTAATAAATACAGTACCTACCTTTCATCACGACTCGCATTTCGATTGTCCAATTAATGTCGAATAAATTGAGTCGCAATCAATCAATTATTCAATCAAGTGCATGCATTCACATTAAAACAAACATTTAATGCAACTTTTTAACAATTCTCAACCTCATAAATATTTCAATATATCAAAGCACTGGAGAGCAGTCCAGATATTTGGTAGAGAGGGGCTTGCCCTTCAGTATAATGGAGGCAAAGGCTTTTTGAGTGGTCGAAAAGCTGCGATAAGTTCCACAAGTTCCACAAGCTCCACAAATGGTTGCCAAGTGTGAAACTAGAAGCTTTGAAAAAAACGAGAAAACAGAGGAAAAAATCTGTGTGTGAGTCGACAGCGTGAATACCCCTGGAAATGATCGATGGGTGTGCCCTGCGTAGTCGAGAGAGATCTTATTTTATTGTCAAATGGTTTTTTCTTACATTAAATAATAATCAATGTGCGAATACTCTTAAGTAAATTTAAGCATCGATTTTGACTGCATATTAGACATCATGAATGATAGGGTACATTGGGGGTGGTGGGGTACCTTATCTATATGATGAGAGATAAGAAATGCTTTACAGTCGGAGCACATAGGTTTGAACACTGTCGTGAGGGGCTGGTGGCCGAAAGACCTGCTGGCCGGACTCGTCCAGGTATTCGTCATAGCGGAGGGTGTTGACCAGCTCATACCCGAGACGGGCCATCAGGCGGGCGGAGTAGTGGCTGGTGCAGTCGACCGTCAGGAGAGGATGGCCAAGGGCCCGGGCGCGTTCGGCCACGGCGTCCATGAGGCGGGAGCCCAGGCCCAGGCCTCGAAGCGTGGGGTCTACGCCAATGGCATGGACATGAATGGCCGCTGGTACGCCGTATCGCTGGCAAACGTTGGTCTCCTGCTCGACGCGAGCGAGCAGGCCGAGGATGCGGCCCCACTTGGTGCCCGAATGCTTGACCACTTCCTCGGCGAGGTGGTCCGCCTCGTGGGCATCCTTAGGGCCTGCCACGAGGGCGCCCACAATGCGACCGCCGCCCTGGACGGCGACCAGGCAGGTGCCGTGCGGGATGTTGGACAGCAAGAAATCCTTGTCCGCCTGGTCCGGCTCCGGGGGACTGCTGCCGGCGGTCAGCGGCTCCTCGCGGTAGTAGTGCTCCAGGAGACACTGCATCAGGGCTTCCCCCTCGCCGGATTCCACAACACGCACTTCAATATCGTCCGACACACTCATTCTTTTATCTTTTGTTCTCTTTCGACGGCAGCAGGCGGGCGCAGCAGCGAGCGACTAAGCACGTGGAGCTTTGGCGCAGAACTGATCGTCAGCTGATTCGGCTCTCGCACAGCCCCAGTCTCTCTCACTCTTTATCGCTCGCTCTCTCTCTCAGCGGTGCTCTCTGCCTGTGGACTGTGTGGACGGAAAGCTCCAAGCACTGGAAGAAGACGGGAAGATTTGCTGTATGGGTAGGTCATGGCTGCGCTTTGATTTCTTGTTGAATCTGTCCGCACAGTGGGTACGAATTACAAAATTTACTCTGAAAAGATTCAGTTCACTGCATAATACAATGCAGTAATATCAGTTTTAATAATAATTTAATCCATTTAATTTGATATATCAAAAACAGAGACTGCCTGTGGTATGGTTGAGACATGTGAATGCCCGTCGCCAGCCACAGCGACGCTCTCAATGCACTGACGTTACCCTTACGTAGATGTAGGGCAGTGTGAAAGAGAGAGGGAGAAGAGGCACTAATTTTATACAAGATTCATGGGGCATGGATGAGATTGAGGCTTCGATCACTGATCGCTTCCATGACATTGAGGAAAATGCACCAAAAGTAGTCACCAGTCGTCACCACCAAAACATAGAGTATGCCCTTAATTCAAACTAAAGGATAGAAAATCTATTTGTTTTATGCCAATGATGTGTGCAAAGCAGTGGAAATAATAACATTGCTAACAGCACTACACACAGACATAATTTGTGTAAACTGTTCAGATGCTCTCGCTATAAAATCAAATTCACATCCGTTCCAATTATGAAGTTCTTCATTCGATTAAGAATGAGTTTTGCTGTGTAATTTCTGGTTTATTCATATAAATGAAACACATAAAAACCATCTAGCAATTTTGACTGTTGGCCTTCCGACTCAATGCTACGGGAACACACAGAGCCACGCCACATCCGACATGCAACAAAATAAAACTCGCAACTCGGAAAAGCTCCAACATTTTTTAATGAATTATGGCTTTTTGTTTTTAACTGAGGTAAGCTTGATTTTGTCCCCACAGAAAAGACATTTTTTCGTGTTGCTCTATTTTGAAATTTCACTTTTTACAGCCCTGGTTGTCCGCCATTCCAGAGACTCTCGAGCATGGCTTTCATTCTTGTTAGCTACTTATTTGGAATGAGTTGGAATGAAACACAAATATCTGCCTGGACGGAATTTTCTTTGTTCACAAAATATGATGTTTTGCATCGTCTATGGCTCCATCTCAGTATAATCAAGCATAATCTGTGCTTCTCCCACATCCTGACAATATATCCTTACATAGCAGTTCATCTCTTCATGATTTCGTTTTTAGCGTTCTGTCACTTCTGTATTTTTCAGCTGTTTAAATGACTGGCCATCCCTATAGGTTAGGATTGGCTAGGTTATCCCAGACGGCTCTCAAGGGTCCCCCATAGGCCAGTATGGCCCTTAGTTTGCCGGATGGCTATGGGTGCTGGTGAGGTTTTGAAATCACATAGAATTGAGGTGTTTTTGGCGAAGGCCAAAGTAGCTCCTTTGGCGCCCTCTTGGAGGCATCTTCTAGTGATGCCAGCGTCGGTGCGCCCTTGCCCGTGAAAGAGCCGGGCAGCTGCAGATGAGATGTTCCAGGGTTTCAATAGCTCCGAGCTCATCACATTTCCCACAGCTGTTTCCGGCCGTCCCTATGCACAGAGAAAAGTTCTGAGATCCTGCAACAACCAGTGTGTAATCGTCTTTCTATTTGTTTAGACGTCGCACAGCAGTACTAGATATATTATATATATAGCCCTACGAATATTTTCAATTATTTGCATATGCAGACTTGTGTATGAAGGTTGTACGTGGAGTGCTACTTACGGGCTAACAGGGTGACGCGTCCAGGCTGGATGAGCGGCGACAGGGACAGCATTTCCATTTGGGCGCTACGTGCGCCATTAAGTCGTCGAAGTGGCGCTAATGGAGGATTGGCTGCTGGGAGAGCGCATCGGAATCATTAGGAAAGGTATTAAAGAGGCTTAAGAAGCTTCGGCCCCGAACAACAGCAGCAGCAGGAGCGGCAGCGGCAGCGAGCACAAAAGGAGAAGCTGAAGGACATCGTCCTGTCCGTTGTGCCACGCCAGGGTAAATAAATGTTAGGCATAAGCATGGAACGAATATCGAATACCCTATGTATTCGATTTGCATGGCGTTCGATGATGGAGGACTCTCGTATTACCCCAATGCCTGTGATCCACTCCGCCGGATTGAAGAGTATGCGAAATAGTTCGTCAGGATGTGGATTGAGCCGGGAGGGAGTGGCACGACAAGTGTAATCCGTAAACTACGAAACTACGGTAACGACAGCGACATCGACATCGACATCGACAAGGGGACGTGGACGTGGACAGGGACGTGGACAGAGACATCGGAGAAGCGAAATGTGTGGACGGATGATAGAAATGGGGAGGTAAATGGGCTTGGCCAGGGATTATGCCACTGAAACTTATAGAAGTGAAATTGAGCGGCTGAAGTTTAAGTGGCGGCCATTGTCCACCTCGAACACATTTCTAATTATAGTGGCAGTTGGGAGAGAGAGAGAGGGGTTGATGGGTGGATCAGTTTGGGTGCGGCAAGGTCAGACACAGCAGGGAATAAGGAAGAACAACTAACCGAAAATGTCCAAACAAATCAGCCAAAAAAAATGGAGAAATGCTGCACAATGAAAGCATTTCGGCTGGAGAGTCCTTGTCCATGGCGGGGGCCGAGTCGAGCCGGTAGGAGGGTAGGAGTTTTGGGGCAAGTGTCCTTGAGCATTTTGTGCCAAATGACTGGAGTTGGGGTGGGGGTGGAGGAGGAGGAAAAGGAAGAGGCCGAAGAGGAGCAAAGCTTAACATATACTTCTGGCTTCACGTACATTTTATAAACTCCAAAGTGGCTCTAGCGCTCTCTCTCTCTCTCTTCGCCGAAAAGCTTTTGCGCTAGTTCATCCTTTGGCCCCATTTCGCCGCCTTTCGTTACATTTCGCCGTGTTTCGCCGCGTCTGGCGCCGCTTGGGGGACATTGAAAAGCAACCGCCTCGTCGTCGAGGCGTCAGAACAATTCGTGCCGCGTGCGCGTTCGGTTCGTCCTCCGTGCTCGTCTCCTTCCTCCCTGCTCTTGGGTTCGCTCTAGCTCCATATCGTCCTCTCTTGGCTGGCTCCCGTCGCTGTTTCCATGCTGCTTTCCGTGTATGTCGGCGCCTGCTTGTGTGTGTCCGATTCCGCTTTCGATTCCGCTTTCGATTCCAATTCCGATTCCGCTTGCGAGTGAAAGTAAACAAGCCGCAGAGGCGCCGGCAAATGTCCTTCCCCCGAACAGCGCCAGTCACAGGGTGGAGAGCGGACCTGGGCGCAGAGAGGAGCAGACAAAAACTCTAAAAATACAAATAAAAACTCAAATTAAATGCGCATTTTTTACGTATTTCGTGGCGCTGCGTTAATGACGAATTGCCTTTTGTTTTTTTATAGTGAATAATTAAAGAGCGCTCGAAAAAAGGTTGCGAATCGTTTGAACAATCCACAAGTAAACAGTCAGTCGACAGAGAGGTCCTTCAAGCGCTGCAAGAATGTCGAGACCGCCGCAACAGTTCGGCGCCCGATGCTGGATGATGCCGCTCCTGGGATTATGCCTTCTCAGCCACGGCCTCCGGTGCGATGCACGTGCGGTAAGTGTTGGATATCTTTATCCCTAGATTGGAGGACTCCTTTCCCTTGATCTCCCGATCGGAGCCCTCGATAGCTATGACCGCGTGAGGATCGATGGATGTCCCATCCCATCCCAATCCCAGTACAATACAATCGACTTTTACTTTTGGCCAATCTTAAACAGTCTTTCAACTATGGCAGTTTGTGGGGTACATGTGGGCCTATGTTTACTTTCCATTTTTCCTTTTTACTGGGCCACTCAAATAACGAGTACAGTAATACTTATAGAACTGGCAACAGAAAAGAGTAACGGACAGCCATGCAATAGAGAAGTGGGCTTATGAGGAAAGAGCATCATACACTGATAATAATTTCGTAGTGAATTCATGAAAATTCATTTAAATTAGTTAAGCTAATATTATATATAGTAAATTGGAGTAATTTTGGGGATTTTTTCAGTAATTGCCACGAGGACACTTTGGCATATGTTTCAACTTTAAAGAGTATGGTTACTTTTTTCCCTATATAAGATATAAGAATGTGCTATATATGTAGATAGAAATTGTCAGTTAAATTCCAAGTTTCATGTGGCTTCAAGATGGTCTACAAACTTAAGGAAGATATCTTGGGGTAGCTGATATGTTACCTCTTTAATGGATTGTTGTTAGGGTAATCCCATTGCTAGTCACATTTGTGTATGTGTAAGTCCGGTTATAACAGGTGCCCCTCAAATATGACAAGTCACACTCTGCACCCATGAAATCCCCATTACATATCCCTATTGCAAGGAACACTTCCACCTTTCCTGGAGAATAATCTCTCGTAATTCGAAGAATGAAGAGCAGTTGCCTAGCAGGCAAATGGCGAATGGCAAATGGTAAATGGAGTTCATGGGACCAGACGGGACTAAGTGCTGGGCGGAGTAGGCCACACCACAGCACAGCAATTTGGAGCGGGAGCTGGGACTGGACGGGACTGGGAGTACAAAGAACTTGTCTGACCTGACCATCGCTTGGCCCAAATTTATATGCGCAAAGTTGCGACTGTGTCCGAGAGTAAATCAAAAATTTGAAACTCTTTGGTTAGCAGGAAAAAGTTTATTTTATTTCGGTCGGAGGTCGGAGGTCGGAGTTGGGCAGTTGGGCGGTTGGCTGACAAAACGGCGACGTCATCGTAGTCCCATCCCTACATCCATCCCCCTTGTTTTGGTCTTGCTCCTCAGTTGATCCTTTCGCTGGTCCCCCAGTAACAGTCCCAGTCCCTGTCCCATCCTCAGGCCGATTCTCATTCCATATCATCCTTCCATCCGAGTTCAGTCGGTCTCCGGCTTGCCAATTCCATTTTTCTTTGCTGCTTTGCTGCTTTGTTGTGGTTGTTGTTGTTGTTGTTGCTGGGGCTGGGGCTGGGGATGACTGGTTGTCCACCCGGCCGTAAGCGCTGCGAAATGAATAATTTCTGAGAATTTACTACACAATTTTATTCATATAAATCACAAATTAAATAAGTTTTTACGAGGTTGTTCAGCGGTTGCAGCCCACTACAGAACTTGTTTGTGTTCTCATTCTCGACGTTTGTTTGTTTGTTTGTTTGTTTGCTTGTTTATTTGTTTGCCTGTTCTCCTCTCTCTCTCTCTCTCTCCTCCGTTCGGACCAACTTGGGTCTGTGTCCTGGTTCCTGGATACTGGATCCCTGGGTCTTGGTCTGGATGGATAGCCATAGCCCCGCCTGGTGGCTAGGGGCTGGGGGTTTGGGTCTACACTTGCTTGAGGGTTACTTTTATGGCTGTGTAATTTTTTTGTTGGCCTTTTTATTTATGCTTATTATCGTGATTGCTATTGCTATTTGCCCCGTAGACCGAGCAAAAAGCAACAGCAATAATAACTGGAACCCAACCGCAGTGGAGGAGGGCTAATGGAGGCGCCCCACCGACACCCACTATGGGTTCTTGTCCCGAATCCAACTCCGACTCCGAATCCGAGTCGAGTAGCGTCGAGTACATTGTTTTGTTTTGGCGGCAATTTGCAGTTCAGGTGGAAGAAGTTAGCGAGCACGAGCCGAGCGGAACAAGGACGAATGATTACGGTTGGTTTCACCTCGAGGTATTTATGAGGTTGGCAGCGAAACGGAAACGAAAGCGATCCGGGGTTGTCCCCTCCACCTACTGAGAAGAACCTTCCAGAAGAACAATTCCAGTTGCCTGCGAGCGGCAAGAAACACACTTCACAGCAGATGTAGATGTAGATGACATGTAGTAGACCATTTGTGTACGCTCATTCAATGTATTTACTGCCTTTGGTAATCTTTGGGCTTTCAGTCTTCGATTTCAATCAAAAATGGATGAAAAATGGATGAAGAAGTGAAAGCCACAGAAGTTCGAAATGTAGATAAAATGTACATAGATACATATACATTAATGTATGTATGTATTAGCATACCATTGCAAATTGCCTCTATTATTCCGTATAACTAATTGAATAATTAAACAAATAACTGCAAATCTAATTAGGTTGACGTCTTCGTTTAAAGTGGAGCCTAAATAGAAATTAAGTGCCAGCTGGGAGTTGTGGAATATCATTATTGCACTTGGGTTATACTTACATATACGTATGTAAGTGGTAGCCCTGAAGGGCAGGGCCACAGCACTGGAAACCCTGGAAGAACCACCTGGATTACGAAAGATCTAGAGATCTCCAAACCGTAATTTGATTTGTTTTAACTTGCTTACATTTGGAGATACTTAATCAAAATTATGAGATAATCGTCGTGCAACCGTGCGCCAACCTATTTCCTTAATACTCATCGAACAAACTAAATCGGAATCGCTTGCGTCTATTAGATCGAAGAGAGAGAGAGAGAGGTCTGCTCTGCTCTGCGGAGTGTGGCATCTCGTTTGGGTTTGGGGTTTATCCGGGATTTGGCTGCTACATATACATACATACATATACACTCTCAATCATTTATCACTTCTTTTTCCGCTTTGCCTGTGGCAGGGACGAGAGCTTTGGTTTTCTCCAGTCTTCATTCTATTCTATTTTTCCTGTTTTGGTTTAGTCTAGTGGAGAGAGAGGGAGGGTGCCACAAAGTGCCGCTCGAGAGCCCCTTAATTTGCATACGTGGAGACTTGGGGAGGCTTGGAGAGGCTTGGGGAGACTTGAGGAGGCGCCTCCATGCAGATGCATTAATAATGTAACATTAACCGGGGCAGATGGGATCCTGGTGAGAGGAAGATAAACAATGCGGAACGAACGCCTAGCCTCAGCCTTAGATGGGACTGGGAATGGGATGGATGACAAGAGATGAGCCGGGACTCTCGGCAAATTGTCCCGCCATTGGCCTCCCCATTCATTGCCAGTCCATTCAATGATGCCATTCCATTCCGTTCCGTTCCGTTTCGCTCGTCTCTTGTTCATGGCATTCACGTGCGGTTGACACGAGATTCACGAGACGTGAAAGCAATTTACGATATGGCCGCCGCCACAACAATGAGCAATTAATCATGCCACAGCCACAGCCACAGCTCCTGTTTCAGATTCACTTTCAGCCAGGCCAGCCGCAGCCGCAGACGCCATACCAAGGCCCAAGGACGCCGCTGCCGCTACCACCGCTACCACCGCCGCCACCGCCGTCGGCCAAACGAAGGCCGACAGCAGACACACACAAACACACAAACACCAAAAGGAAGAAGTCGTGGAGAAAGTGGGCGACAGAGTGGGGAATAAATTCACTTCGACCTTGAGCTGCATTTACCTATAGTTACCAGCCATCATCCAGCCAGGGCCAATGGCCTTCTGCTCCCGATTTACCGACTATTTCCCACATCAAATCATAATTTATGGATGGCAATCAAAGCGAACTGTCCGCTGCGGATGCGGAATGCGGAATGTGAATGCTGATGTTGATGCGGAACTCGGTTTGAGCTGGCCAAAAATGTTGCCCAGTCGCCCACATAATTATCGCATTGATTTATGGCAGCATTTTCGCAGCCAATTACTTCGCACCCCAGCACCCAAGGGCGGCACGGACACATCACATCACGGCAGGCTGACCTTTGACCGGCCTCCGACTGCCTATAGTTATCAACTTTGAATGCGTAGTAGTAGGCATGAAAGCCCCACCAATTGTGATCCTTATGAGGTGATCTGATCCACCAAAATCCACCGACCAGACAGCAACAACCCCTCAAATCTTCGAGCATGTTTGCAAGGTGGCTCCTGTCATTCCTCGAGTCATGGGTCTAGCACTGGGGAGCAGTCGAAGCCCAATAGTTGGCCACATAACAGAGTGCTCCCAGCAAACCCACAGACTGGCGGCAGGAGCAACAGACAGACAGACAGACAGATGGATGGATGGATGGATGAACTGATGGTGACTGACACTAAGAGACACTGGAGATGTTCAGAGGACTTTTCCTGAATTCCAGCTGCCTGCTGGATGAAAAATGGAGAGTGCAAACTTATTTCCATAATGCCATTTGCCAGCCTTGATTGCCCCGGAAACTTGCTGTCCGGCATGAGTGCATCGCATTCTTATGTTGCCCCACACAAACTGGACTGGACGTTGAAGTGTTAATTTATGTTTAATTCATGAAATTAGCCTCGTGTCCTGTGTCCTGTGTCAGCACGAATTCCAGCAGCACGGACAGCAGCCCCAGCACACGTCTGTCTTCGTTGTCGTCCTCGTCCTTCTGTCTTCCTCTTGAGCCTGCCAACTTCCGGATAATTGCGTTATCTTCGCTTTAAATTAACCCGCCACTGGAGCAGGCCATTGAAAAGTTGAAAACTGTTTGCATTCAGCTCCACCAGCTCCAGCAGCTTCACCAGCTGATTGCTGGCAGGACAGCCACTGCGGGCACAAAGAGCGGACAAAGTTTGCCCTGAAATGTTGTTGGCAGAGCGTACGGATGCCGGGATGCTGGGACGCAGGGATGGGCTGACGAGTCGTTTGGGACAATCAGGGTTAATCGCAGTTCGATTCCTCAAGGACCTCTTATACATTTTACTTACTCTCCGGCAAGGCAAACATGTTCTCTGCCACAAGACCTCTCACATACATAAGTACATATATCCTTTGTACAGCTGTAGGTTCATCGATATTAATAAATTCCACTTTTGTTAGCTGAAAAACCTCAAGATAATGTCGAATTCATACACGTGTTTTGTGGTTATGGATATCCTGGGGCTGCATTTTCAATTCCCCTTACGGGGATATCCTATTATCTTTTAATTGGCTTTGAATTTATTGAAATTTCCATGAGGTCTATGAAACGATTCATTCGCAATTAACTGTCTTATATTATGACCACTGCGAGTGTTCGTCCCCTTCTGCCCCATGCATCGCATTCCGCAACGACAGCCACGGCCTAACCAAAGAGCAGATAACCGGATTAGACCTCCAACCACAATTGCAGCAGGAGCAGGAGCAGCCACTCCATCAGATCCCTGGACCCGTTGGGCACTGTTTATGCTCGGCTGCGGTCACCTGTGTGCAATCCCCGACTGTTGACAAACGTAATTAAGAAATTGTTAGGCCAGGTGAGGTCCAGACAGACGGGGGGGCAGGGCAGTGCTGGGCAGGGCAGGGATCCGACCAGGGTGGGGAGGGGTTACGCAAATGTTTGCCATCCGCAATGGATATCCACACAGGGCTACATGTGTTTCTGTGTGTGCCAGTGTCTGTGTGTAGATGGACGTATGTACAGACGAGTATGTGCATGTTTGTACATAGGCAAAGGTGGATAAATAATATGTTTGCTGCGGCAGCCAATGTCCGTGTGGGGTTGGATTGCCACAAAGGAGCACGCCAAACCAGACCGTGGAGGCTACTTGGCATTTGAAGGCAGGATATAGGCAGGATATATATGAATAATATCTGATAAATAATCTTCGGGAATATCTGGTAAAGTAAATTGTGCAGGATCTTTAGTTGGGGATCTCGGGAACTGCAGTTTTACTTCCCTTATATTACCCTGACGCTTTCCTGCGGTGTTTACCTTTCCCCTCAAGCCTCCTCCCCCCACCCTCCCACATCTGGCACATTCCTTGCCAGCTGTGGGGCATTGCGATTGCCCCGTCCCCAAGTGCCGACTGGTGTGCCCCACTGGTGCAACTGGATGTGGCACACAGTGTGCTATTGAGTTGAAAATGTGCAAGTAATGAAGCAATTGGCACGTGGACGTGCCACACGCCCTTCTACCAGCCCCAGCCCCCGTCCCATGCCCCATACCCCACACCCACTCCCACTGCCACCAATTCCATTTGAGCGATGCCAGCGAGTGCCAGGGCATTGTCTTTTGTTCTCGCGTGGTAATCAACTCGATTGCCACCACGCCACGCCCTCCATCACGACCTTAGCACTGTCAAGCCCTCCTCTGCCTCCTCCTCTGCCTCCCCCCAAGCCCCATTCCGTTTTTGTCCTTTGCTTTGACCTCATTTGGTGGGGGTTTGGAGGGTGTGGGGGGGTGTGGGGGGTTTCGGGGGGTTATGGGAACTGAGGTTTGTCCTTCGCTGCTTTTCCTGAATGCGGGCAAACGCAGTCGCAGTCGCAATGGATTCTTTGTGTCCGCCGTCGCTTCATCATCATCCTCCTTACCTCCCCCGTCGCCCCAGCCCTAAAGGACAAAAACGAAAGAGTCCCGCTTTCCTTTGGCCTCCCCCTCCCCCTCAACCCGTGTGTATCTTTGTGCTCCCTTTGTTTGGGGGCGCTGCACGCCTCGTTATGCACAAACAAAGCGTTTTCGCTTCCATTTAGCAGCAAATTAGAAGCTGGCTGGCGCTTTGAGGTCCTGCCCCGTCCTGAAAAGGTGGCGGTGGCAGGTGGCAGGATGCTGGCAGAAGGGACCAGAGGCAGGCAGGCAGCTGCTCAGGTGGGGCGCATGTGGCCATTGCATGGGAGCCGCTGGGCCAATAAAACGAATAAAACTGAACGAAAAAAAGAGAAACTGCAAAAAAGATTACATTACGAATTAATTAACAGTAAATAAAAGTGCTCTCTCCCACCCCCCATCCCCCACCATCCAACCCCCCCAACATGGGTGCGTGTGTGTTATGTGTTTTGTGTGCCTTTTTAATCACTAAAACGCAGAGAGAGGGAGCAGGGAGAGGGAGGGAGGTAGGGCGGCACCATCATCAGCAGCAGCAGCAGCTGCCACAGCAATGAAGGCTGATTAATTTCAGAGCATTTCAGAATGGCCAAAACCGTTGACCCGGGCTTATAATGGTTTATGCCAGGACCCTTCGATGATACACATAACGAGCCACAAGCTCAGTGGAGCTGGAGCTGGAAGTGGGGCTGGGAAGGGGGATGGGGTCCATGGTGCACTGAGAGAACAGTAATGCCATACCATGCCTTGGGTTGACCCACATAACATAGGACATATGGCCGACCAGGACTGCTATTCTGCTGCAGATCCTTACAGATCCTGCAAGGATAAGTCGCCTGGCCACTGGTGGCCTTCTTTTGTATACGTTTATCATACTTCAGTTCAATGTAAATCAAATCACCAACTTCCCCTTTTGGAATCGTTTGATTTTTCTGCATTTTAACGACGATTCATTATAGAACATGCATCAAATACTCGTATCCTGTGGATTATCGGTATACGTGCCATCACAGATTCCCATTAAAATGTAATTCCGGGGCCATTTTCAAGTTTTTTTGTGCTCCAAGTGCTGACAAAATGATGAAACATAATGATAATTGACAAGGCCGATAATGAGGACGATAACGATGATGATGATGATAAGAATCTCTTCCCACCCCCCACACCGCCTCTTTATCTCGTTCTCCTTCGAATGCTCCAGTGCCCTGCTCCATTCACCATGCCCCATGCCCCATCTGAGGCTGTTGTTAAAACATTATCGTTCACTTGGGGCATCATTGATAACAAATGTTGGCCCATTAATTGAGGCATTTGCTTAGGGCTGCTGTTTGCCAAAAAGAGCCTGATTAACACACACACACACACACATCCATATGTATGTATGTGAAGAGGATGGTCTAATGTGTGTTAAACTTTTTTATGCCTTTAGGCCTTGTTTAATAATTGAACAATAAAGAACGAACGGCATTAAGTAATTTGTGTCGGTTAAGTCATAAAACTGACACACTCACACCCCCATAAAGAAGCACTCTCGAAGTGCAAATATAGCACACACACACACACAGGCACACACAGAGACAGAACACACACACTTATGTATGTATATGCATAAATTGTTAATTCTGTGCGCAAGTTTAATGAGTCGTTGGCATGAAAATTTCAAGTTTATTGCTGGCCCCCCAATAAATTTGGCTTGCGTGCCTGAGCTGAGCATTGAACTTGAGCCTCGGCACCATCCCCCCAACCCCCATCCAGACACCCCATCCCCCATTTCCAATCCCCATCCTTAGCCCCAGCTAAGCGACTTTTCCTCCTGTTTCCAACTTTCAACTTCTGACGCCCCACAGCACACTACAGCACACCACCCTACCGCACCCCTACCCCACCCCATCCCTGGATGAGCCATTGATTCATGTTAATTAAATGTGACAAAAGTTGAGGAACTTTTCCTGGCTTTTTGCCTCTGGCTGGCGCTCCTTTGTGTCCTCCGCTGCACACAATTTTCATTTGGCCATGTTGCGGTTACTTTATTGCCACTCGTCCCCTCACCCCTTGTACATCCCCGACCTTACCACATCCTCCTTCTGCTCCGCCTATAATGTGCGACATTTTCGATTGCGATCATCGGGCCAAAGTGTTGCATAGGAAAAGTTTTTTTCGCTTTTAATTAGAAATCGAATCGAATCCGCAAGCTGTCGAAGTTTTATCTATGCCCTGATATCACTGGCTCCAGCTCAGTGTGGGGCGGGGGGGATGGAGTGGCCTGCTGCACTGCCACGGAATCCATAGAGCCCCGTCTCGCTAGGATTTCGACTTGGAACTGGGCTCGGGGTGCTCAGGGGTCCCATCAGGGAAAAGTTTGTGCAACGATTGGCCAACGGCAATCTAATCTCAGTTGAATGGTGGTGGGGGTGAAAGCAGGAAACGGAAATGGAAAGAGACATACATAAAATAAGGGGAGGAGCCACCACTCCGTCCGGCGCGGGATTAGCAACATTTTCTTGCTGCAAACTCCAATCTTCTGCAATCAAGTTTCCATCTTAAACTTTATGATATCAACGGTCCAAGACCATCGCCAGTGGTCGGTCATAAGAGCACTTACCATGCAGTACACTGTACACTGTACACTGTATGGTTAGCGATAAGACACAACTATAAAATCGTGATAGGATTAGGACAGGTGTCTTTGATAGCACCTAGACTATACCTATACAACTGTATAGGTTCCTCAAGGAAGGGCAGGGCACTTTTTCCAGGAGGGGTTCACTGTACCTTGCCATCGGCCGAATGGAGGAATGGCAGCTGTTTTGCTCTGCCTTTGGACTGCACAATTTGCATGTCTCGCTCCCTTCGGTCCCATTCCCATCGTTCCCACGGACGCTACACGAAGTTCTTGCACTGTGCGAGTGCCGACTGCGCTGCCCCGTGGCTCTGCCTCGGACGCTGCCGGCCTGTGCACTAGGGAGAGCGGTGATGAAATCAAAGATCGGCTTGTACAGTAGACTGTCATTTTATAATTTTAAGTACAAATAAAAAATATAAAAAATCAGTAATGAATTCAGGTAAAGGGAATCGACAATCGATCGGACTACTCGACGGCTGGCTGGGAGCTGCGGGGCTGCGACGAACTGCGCCGCTTGACCTCCGCCAAATGCTGTTTCAATGTATGCTTCATGTGGCCCATCGACTCCTTATACTCTTTGCTTTTCTCCTCAGCGTACAATCTGTAGTTATTTGCCGTCTGTAGGGCAGCCCGGTAGTGCTGCTGGGAAGTCTGCAGAGCCTCTGCATGCTCCGTTTGCAGAGCAGCCAGCTTATCCTGCCAGTACTTCTCTACTTCGCTGATCTCTACTTTTTCCGCCTCGAAGGTCTGCATGACTGTCTTCATCGTCTGTCGCTCTGAGGCAATGTTGGAGAATGCATCGTCAAAGCCGCGCTGAAGGTCAGCAACGAGCCGCTCCTTATCGCGGTATTCACGCAGCAAGGCAGCTAGCTCGTCGTTCTTGGCGTTGACAATGCTCTCGCTCCTTGCCCGCTCCTCGACAACGGTACACTGCAGCCGGTCGATGTCCTTCAGACGCTCCTGCAGCTTGTCGCGAACCTCTTTGTAGTTGCTTAACAGAGCTTGGTACTTCTGGTTGATCACATCCGACTGCGAGGAGAACGCCATGAGCTCTTCCGCCATTTGAGAGCGCTGCTCCATCTGCTCGACGTGAGCGAGGGAAAGCTCAGTCCATGTCGAAACCGATGACGACACGACACCATCGCGACGCTGGTGAAGCTCTGCATTCTCGTGGCCATTTTTCGTCTTGAGATATTCCTTAAACTGCTGCACATTCCCCTTGAGCTCGGAGAGGAAGGAGTCCTGCTTCGCAGTGATGTCAAGCTGATCCCCGCCATCCGGGGCCAAGAGGAGTTCCTTCAACTTTCTTGACTTCCTCTTGCTGATCTTTTTGAGCTCACCATCGTTCAATTGCTCAAGACATTTGCTGCAAAGGGCGGCTGCTGCGGGCGCCCCTTCGTCCGTTGCCTGCGAGGCCTGCCAGGCCTGCAGCTCTTTCCACAGACCGTCCCTCTCTGCCCTCAGCCTTTTGGCCAACTGTTCTGATCTGGTTTCGACGAGCTGCATCCTTCCCCTGAGACTGGCGTTCTCTTCGCGCTGCTCCTCGAGTTCCTGGGCAACGGCGCGTAGCTGGCTTAGCTTCTCTTTGAGACTCTCATTGTCCCGTGAGGTGTCCCATTGCAGTCTTGACAGCCGATCCACCTCCTGTTGTAGCTTCCAGTCATCCTCCGTCAGCTGATCGCATTTCTGTCGGAGGTTTTCGTTATTTTGGTTCAGTCGCAGGACGTCGACTTGAATCCTCTTGAGGAGACTGTCGCTCTTGAGGTGGCGCTCCCTCAGGGCATCACGCTCAGCTATCAACGGCTGAATCTTCTCCTGAAGCTTCACATAGTTGATGGCCTTCAGCTGCAGTTCTCCCAGTTCCCCTTGCATGCACATAATACGCGTACCCAGCTGCGTCTTGTCCGCTCTTAATTCGGCTATCTCGCCGAGGGATTGAGTCTGCTTCTCACGAAGCAGCTGCAGAGACCTGTCGCGCTCGCGCAGCAGCTTCTGCAGGTTGAAAATCTCTTCCGCCATGTCCTTGGGACTGTCGAGAGCCCGATGAAGGTGATCTATGCGATCGGCGGGACTGAGAGAGCCGCCGCCAACCAGCGGCGTCACGCACGTTTGATCCTTCAGCAGAAGAGCATCGATCGAATTGAGCTCGGCCTGAACCCCATCGGAGTGCCTATTCACGAGGGCGACGGTCTTCTCGAACGATGCGATCATGGCCTCCATCTCCTTGATGCGCTGCTGCTGGTGGACCACCTGCGGCTCCAGTTGGTTGCATCGAGCCTGGGCAAAGCCGAGACGCCCCTTCAGCTCATTGATCTTCACATCTTTCTCCAGTAGCATGCCCTCAAAGTCCGATTCGATTGTATTGTACCGTTTAGTGCACTTTTCGAACTCGCCCTTTTTCCGGTCCAGTTGGTCCTCCAGCTGGGCGATGACCTGCTCCAGACGTTTGTTCTCCTCCCGCAGCTTCTCCATGCTGTTCTCCTGGTCCACGAACATCTCCTTCGTAGCCACCAGCAGATCCAGCGATTGCTGCTTCTCCTGATATGCTCGCTTCAGCTCCTCCTCCAGGATGCTCAGCCGTTTCTGATCCGCATCAAGCCTCTTTGAAGCACTGGAGCATTGCTGCCCACCCATGGCGATGGCGGCGGCATCGTTGCCCTTCGAATGACACTTCCGCGGCGTACTCATGACAATCTGTACAACATGAAACAAAAAAAAAATATTTTACAAAAAAAAATTCGATTTAACAAACAATTTCACAATTTTTTTTTTCTATTTGACTCAACAAAAATTTTCACAATTTTTTGTTCTATTTGACTTAACAAACAATTTTTCAATTTTTTTTTTAATAATTTAGTACCTGGTTTTAGGTCTGGACGAGAAACTAATTCTGATGCTTTCCGGCCAACGAATCGAACTGAATGAAAATATTTCAGTTTCAGTTTCAGTAGATCCCCAAGGCTCGTGCCACAAGGCCTGCTATGTTTTATGTTTTGTGGAGGCATTTATGTGGATCTAGTATTATTAGTTTTTGAACTCGGAACATGGTGCATTTTGTATACCTCGTTTAGATCAGTGCTCGGCACGGCCCTATCTTATGTGGTGGATAGCAAAAGTCTCTTCAAGCCTTCGTGTGGCTTCGGCTCTTGCTATCTGCTACCGATTTCTCCCGCAGGCAAGTTCGAGCCATCGAATTTGAGTGTATGCGTGCCGAGCATTGGTTTAGATGAATGTACATATTTAACAGCCAGTAGGAGGTGCTATTAGAGATAGAGAAACCAAAGCTTGTGTCCAGTTTCCTGTGATATTTACTGAATCAAATTGTGAAAATCCCTTTTCCGAGTAGCAATAGTGGCCACCAATAGTGGTGGCGATACGAGTATATCGTTCTAAGGACTTTGATTGACTGAAATTGAGTGAGAAGAAGCTCAGAGCCCCAGCCTCTGGTCCTCTATTTGTTGCAATATCTGTTTGAGCAGCAGCTGGCAATGAATTTCCCTTCATTTGCCTAGTCGCTTCCGTTAGAGAAATTTAATTTCTCCTGAACGTCTTGGCAATGACTGCGAGCCCGTGCCTTGCTCTTCGTCCCGCTCTTAATGACCTCAGCCTGAGCCTGAGTTCGCCTGGGGTTTGGGGTTTGGGCTTGGGTGGGCTTGTGCTTGGGCTTGGGCTCGAGTGAATCACTTAATCTGGTTGCAAAAAGTAAGAGCGCTGTAAATTTCACACAAAGGGGGGAGGGGCAAGTGACTGGCTGAGGTTCTGCCTGCCACATGCTCGTCAACCCCATCCCCATCCCTATCCCCGTTCTCATCTCTATGTGGATGTTGGCTTGTGGGTTCTGTGTTCTGGGTTCTGGGGTGCGGTGAGAGTTGACTTAAGTGCCCGCACATAATTCACATTGGCTCGAAAGTAGCGCAAGGATTAGGCGATGCACAACAAATGACGATGTTAACCTTGGGGGCTGCTACCACCCACCAGGCTGGTGCGACTTGCACTTGCGACACGTCTGTGCTATCGTTGATTCCTTTTTGCTTTTCCTTTTCCATTAACCTGTTTGAAGCTGCTCGCCATCTTGTTCTCATCTCCAGCCATTATATCATGATAGCTATTTGTCTTCTCTCCACTCTCCACTCTTCTCTGTTCTCTTGATTGACTATTCATCTCAAGTTCGTGTCACGCACTCATCTCTCACTTACTTATGTATATGTATGTACTTCTTTGTATCCTGGGACGCTTGCCACACCCATTTGTCTTGCTCCATGATTGACTTTCCAGATTGCATTTTTTATCTGCGTTGCTGTCCATCAAGCTCTCTCCCCCGTGGAATCTAACGTGTCACGCTCTCATCTCTAAGCTGACTGACAGACTGACTGCATGACTGAGTGACAAACTGACAAGCGGGCTCGTTCGCATTGCAGGTTGTCGTTGTGTCTGGCTGTCTTCAATTTTAATAAATTTTCCGTGCATGTAAGCAAGCGCGACAGTTGACAGCTGCAGCTTCGCTTGCCATTTTCTTTGGCCTGCCCCTGACACTGTTCCACCCCCCCGTCCCCTGTCCCTTGTCCTGCCATGTCTCGGTTGCCGCTCTCTTGTCTCGGTGGGGGAGTTGTCGTTGTCCCGAGTCGGTTATTGTTGTCAGCAGCGGGAGGATGGCCTGGCCGAGGAGGCAGGAGGCAGGAGGAGCGGGCACAGTCTGTTACAATTACATGTTCCACACTGAGGAGGCGGTGGGGGAGGATATGAAGTGGTGGTGGTGGTTGCAGGCTTAGGGACAAGGACATTACAGTGGCAATGTGACATCGCAATATTTTATGTGAGGGGAGGGGGAAGGGGAAGGGTCACGCTCTCGTTTCATTTACCTCTGTTTCTGTGCATATTTCTTCGTCAGAGCACCGTTATTCATGAGCACCACAACCTGTGCTCCGCTCTACATTCCTTGATAGCTTTGAGTACCTGCCTGCCAGGTGGTAGTGGGTGGCGCTGGGGGTGGTGCTGGGGGTGGGGGTGATGACAACTTGCACAATTGGCACTCGACATTTATCAAGGATGCTCGATACTCCCGAGCCCCGACAAATTGAGCAGCTAACGGAGGAGAAAGGGTCTGAGCTGCGTGTACTTGCGGCACTCCTCCGAGTGCTCCTTGCCAGGTGCACAGCTCTGGCTCTCCTGTTCTTTCCCTCATCCTTTCGTTCATCTCAAGAAGTTCAACTCAATCGCATCTTTGATTGGCAATCGAGAAAACCAACCAAACGCCATCCCCACCGTCCTCACCATCCTCGCCCCATCGCTGTCATCGCTCATACGCAGTGTGGGCCGAAATGATTGCCATCGAATGTATATACCGTAATGCCTGCTTCCCCCCCTCCCAGATGCCTCATTAGCATAATGGAGTGTAAATCATCAAGCACATAAGTCGGATAAGGTGAGGAGGCAACAACAAAAAGCAAAGCAAAGCAAAGGAAAAGCTAAACGGCACAAAAAAACGAGAATGGAAATCACATTCAAAAATCGCATTGCTAATTCATAAATATCCTGTGGAGGGAAGTGGCGTAGGGGGGAGTGAAGTGGAGTGGAGTAAGCCACTTGACTTGGCCTTCTTTTCTTAACAGAAAAGCTGTGTGTCGCGGCAGCTGTTGTCTTTGTTGTTGTGTCACATGACATCATGTGGCATTTGCCACTATATTTCGGAGAGGCAGAGATGAGAGATGATGCGGAGAAGTGTAATGGGTTAAAGGTGCCCGCCAGTCGCTGGAGCTAATGCCGAATACCCCACCCCACCCCACCCCACCCACTCAGTTTATGCCGCATAGCATTACCGACCCCCATAGGGGTATCTTGTTTCCCTTCTGTTCCCCACGGAATCCCAGAGCTTGCTTGTATTTGATTTTGCAACGCCGCTGATGCGCTGCTCCACAGCTAATGCCCCTCCATTAGCATACATCTGCATATACACACACACACATACGAGTATCATATTCATATACCGTACAAGGTACTCATGATTTACGCACGATTCACTCGAAGGATTCACAGGTGGAGCCGCAGCCGCCGCCAGCTGGTCGACAGGTGCTGGAGGGAGGGGGTGGCAACGATTGTTGTGTGGCATATCACAAATTGAGGCTGCCACTTGTGTGTGCGGCTTCGCCCCCTCTCATTTTATATTCGAATAAGAATAAGAATAAGAATAGGAGTACACACAACAACACAAAAAGAAACCAATAAAGCTCAGGAAAATGAGGAGCGACGGGACCGCCCGCCCGCCCGCCCCTTGAACGTTACTGAATGGCGGCTGGAATCCCTTAACATAATGCATTCACAATTTGTTATGGATCAGCGCTGACAGAGTGCGAATGTTTCCCCCCTTCCTGGGTGTCTAAAAGGGGGTTGGGTTCGTTTTCTTCCGAAAGGTCAGGGTGTTCAGTGATCTTTGGGGCAGCTTCCTTCTGGTGGGCTTCTGTCTGGGACAAACTCTGCCCTCCATGGCTTCACTTTACCTACCCCCCAACCCCCTCTGGCCTGGCTCTTATTTAACGCTCATGAAATGCAAATACTTAAATTATACAATGGAAAAACAACAGAAAAAAGCAAGTCTTTTGCAGCGCTTTGTGCTCTCAGTCATTCTTTTGTTTAATTTGTAGTCCCCTCGCAGCAGGCTGCCCCCGCCAAAGCATCCTTAGTGATGTCTTCATCATAATTACAAACAAAGAGAGACGAGAGAAGAGAAACAGAAGTAGCAGCAGCAGCAGCAGCGGACAAACAACAGCAGAAGTGGCAGCAGGACCAAGAGAAGCATCGCCAATATCAGGCAGCAGGCAAAGGTATGGCCAAAAGGAGCAGCAGGAGGCAGAGAGCCAAGGAGACAGCCAGGGGAAACTGTTTGCACATCAAGTTGCCGAGTGTCCAAAAAGCAAGACACGAAACAAAACAAAACAAAACAGAGAGCGAAAAAAAAGTAAATGGAAATGGAAAAGTCAACAAACAGCGGGAACAGAGCAGCTGCTGCTGGAGCCAGTGGATGCTGCTGCCCCATAGGATGTTGCTTCCACTTTGCTAATTGCTGCTGTGGCCCAGGTTGTTGCTATCCTTAAACGATATATACCAGCCAGATCTACCCAAATCTTATATCTCTACTTGAATGTTCAGGTTTGGTCCCTGGTGAGAACCCTTCTGGTGGGCTTCTCCTTTTCCGATAATAATTTGATTCCAATTTCATGGACAATGAAGCGCATTTGCCAATTAATTATTTGCATATTGTTTTTGATGCATTTTTTCTGTTCCCATAATCGACTTATTATGAATGCAACGAATTTCCCTGAATAATTGATGCTGCCAGGCGCACGGACAGGACGCGCACGGACAGGACGCGGACAGGACATGTGTTAATGCGTTTGCCATGCATGCCATTCCGATTCAATTGAATAATTTGTGCTCTGCACCTGCCACGAGTCACACCCACAAATGTGTACATACATACATATATCGAAATATCAAATTATAGTCCCATAATTACACTCATAAATGTATTCTCTTAGTTGCGTCTAAAAACATTGAGTACGCGGATCAAATATAAAGTCGGTGGGTTTGGATTGATGTAACAACAAAGATAATTGACTGATAAGTGACTTATCCAGTTCCGCCACTCCCTTCTTTGTGTTATTATCGTCTCGTCCTCGTTTTTTGTTTTTTGTTTATGTACACCCTCAAATCTCTTACCCCAATCCCAACCCCGTCCCCCTCCCTGTTCCGCTCCCCTATTCTTTTCCGGTTTTCATGCCCTGGCTGATGGCATTTTTTGGCGCATCAATTAAGAGATGAAAGCGCGCCCTGCCCGCATCCTGTCGACAGGGAAAAAAGTTAGCTTTTTCTGAATTTTTCAATTAAATGTTAATTAAGTTAATGAAATGCCTGCTCTGTTATGCTGCCTCCCATCTCCCCTCTCCCATCGCCCCTCTTCTCGACGGCACCCTGAATGGGGGACAGAAAAGAGAAAGAGAGAAAATGATTGCCATAATTTATGGCCAGCATTCCTGTTGGCTTCCCCTTGGATTCCCCACAGTATTCCCGACAATTGGGATATCGAAAACAGCACGAGACAAAGAGCTACAGATTCTCTTCCCACTCCCCCCCCACGCGCGGCATCAGAGCGGGAGCCGGTTAACATGAGATCGGGGATCAAGTAAACAACCATTACAGAAGTCGATACACTGACTGGTGTATTTTCTCTCTCATCAGCTCATCATCGAAACAGCTACTCGTAGAGGATTACTGAACCCTTCAATCCCACCCGAAACAAGATTATTCTTGTCTGTTTTGGACCGATGCGGAGGTGACAGAGCTTCTTGCGCTGGTGAAGGAGGAAAGAGGTGACTGACAGCTTAGATAGAGCTGCAGCAGCGTGGGCAGCTTAAGGAAGCTTTCGATGAATGAGAGATCGAGAACGAGAGAACTTTATGAGAGAGAACTACGCTGAAGCAGAGCAGCGTGGGCGGCCGTCGAACGGCTCAGATCTCATGGCAGAACACGGGCACGAAAGCTTCTTTAGGTGATCACATATAACGAATGTAGGTCCAGGGCTCTCTCGCTCTCTCACTCAGTTTATCTGTTTTCGCTGTTCGTTTTGGCTCGCTGCTAAATTAACATGACTCTGTTACTCCTCTGTTCTCTGTTAGCTGGCTGTTAAAACAGCAGAAATTTGCACTGCGCTGAATGCAGCAATTTCCAATATTTAGGGGGAGACGAAGCGTGCATGAGCGTAGAAAAGGAAGATTACTTCGAACTGAAGAGTTCTTATCATTGATTCTCCCCTCCTACGCCTACGCAACGCCTACGCAACGCCTAGCCTAAACACAGTAATAGTTTAGGTAAATCCGATTTCGAATAATAAATAAATATAAAGCAAATAGCCTGGATTGCCGTCCTCTTTCACTGGAATTCCAATCAGACCCTTTGAATGCTCCGGCAAGGGGATACAAAATAAAAATACAACAATGGAAATGCAGAATGCAGAAAAATCCGATAAAAATATGTGCAAAAAACGAAGAAAAGAATGAGAGCAATGCGGCAACAACAAAGAGTGTAAAAAAGTCACAGTACTCCGGAAATATTTTAAATTTAAATTCATATTTACTGAACACCTGGCAGCAGCTCCTGGAGACATACGGAAGGGATTCGAGCACAGAATTGGACTTGGTTTTGGCTAACAGAACTCTTCAGGGATTCCCTTTCTCATTCGCATTCTCATTTAAATTTCTCTTTGATTCCTTCCTGACCTCATCTCAAGTTTTGGTATTTCGGGGATTTCAACTTTATGAGGATTAATTTTTTCATATGAACAAGTACACACATACACGTACATGCATAAACACACACATATACGAGTACTTATGTATTTATATATAAACATGTGCTTTCTTATGCTCCAGCCTCTGCTCTGCTCTGCTCCTAATTAGTTAATGTAGGAACGGCAATGTCTGTCACTCCATTTCCAACGAGAGCAACGAGCAACAAGGGGCTAGCAGGAGCAGGAGGCACAGGGGACAGGAGACAGGAAACAGCAGGCAGGAGGCAGGCATTTTTCCCCTGCTGCTGCTGCTGCTGCTGCTGGTTTCGGTCTCAGCACGCGGCTGCTACAAAGAACATTTTTTGAATCTCTCTCTTGAGGCAAGGAAGGTTGTCGTATGGTGCCATGACGTTGCTTTGTGGACTCTGTACCCCCCAACCACTCCTCACCCAGCAACGGCAACGGCACCGGCACCGGCAGCTCCTCTGTTGCCTGTGCCTTTGCCTGCTTTAATGAAATATATGGGCACAGGCTTCAAAGCAGATTTTACATCAACCCTCCTCCTCCTCCTCCTTGCTCAGCTTTACCTCCACATCCACCTCCATCTTCTTATTCTCCACAAAAACCCCGCCATCCCCTAAGCAAATGTGCGCGTGTGTTTCGTTGTATGTATTTTTAATGTCGTAGAATCCCAACACACACACACACACACACACACACACATACACACACAGGCCGCAACACACAAACCAGCTCCCACTCCACGTGAGCGAGAGATTCAGAGGCATTAAAAATGTAAACGCTTTACGGGGGCCACGAGGCGTATGCTTAATGCATAACGTATACGCACGTCGGTCGCATACAAATAAACCGTCACTCAACCCCCATTCGGGCCTCTATTTCTGTCCTTACAGGTGAACGTGAGCAACACTTGGACCATGCCGCAGGAGGGTCTGAATGTCTTCTATCGCTTTTTCCGCGATCGCATCTCCTGGTTCGAGGCAGATGCCGTCTGCCAGTTCCATCATGCCAATCTGGTGACAGGTAAGCGACAGCTGACGATTAGCTGACGAGTCAACGGGAGGACGGGTGGACGAGTAGATGGGGCCATGGCCAGGGCAGGCCAGGGCTTGGAAGGAGTAGCTAATGAAAGCCAAACAGCAAGTCCAAGCTGAGAGGGCGAGAGCGAGAGCGAAAGCTAGAATACGGTTGAAGAATTTCCAACGCCAACAAAATGTGGAATGCAAATAAGCCCAGTGACAGCACCGAGAATGAGTAGAAAGTGGAAAGTAGGTGAAAACGGTGCGGAAAAGGGTTCAAATGGGGGGTGAGTGGGGGGCAGAGGGATTGCACATTATTACAAATGTCCGGCAGCTGTTGTGACAACGGACACAGCGGCCAGAGGGAACAAAGGAGGAGACGAAGGGCGGCGGCAGAGGCAGAGGCGCCTGCTGTTGGCTGTTGGCTGTGTCACCTAGCCCCAAATGAATGCAGTTAGGAACCTGGCCAAGGCTTGAAGGAGCCAAGAGGCAGGCAGGCAGTAGGCAGGAGGCAGGCAGGGGGCAGGAGACGTTAGATGGGACAAGAGTCCATGGTGATAAACGAAGGGCGCCGTTGTGCGGCTGGGCTGCCATTGTGGCTCACAAATGAATGAAATGACAGCAAAGTGACGCAGCCACAGTCGAGTCTTTTATGTGGCCAGGCTCCAAAAGCTTTTCCCATCCCATCCCCATCTCTCTCTCTCTCTCTCACTCACTCTCTCTCTGTTCAGGCCATCTCATTTACCGCATTGCTTTTGGTTTGCATTTGCCATGTAAATACCGGGTGTCCCCTCACCCCTCACGCCTCACCCAACCCGAACAGCATCCCCCCATCCGACCGCCCTGCCATCCGCATTACACAATAAATCCCTCTGACAAATGCTGTCGCTGCTGCAGTGCCAGGAGGGGAGCGGGGGCAGTGGAGGCCCCCTTTCAATGGGGGCCCAGCTCTGAGTGGGTCGGGCGGACCAGTGAGGGGGGCAGGGGGTCAGATTGGGGTCAGATGAAGATAGCAAAACAGCTCAGTGCAGCTAAAAATGTATGACACAAGCGCTCGAATGGCTCATCGACCGCTTGGATAATGCCACAAAATGTTGCCGGGAAATTGGTTGGACACATGGCAGAGTGGCCATTCATGAGTGTGAAATTATTAGGCAGGGAGACACACGGGAGGGGGGCAAGACACCCCACTCCCATTCCATCTCTCTCTCACTCGCTGGGCAGATCATCTTAGGGAGCTTCTCCTGAAGGCAAACGTTTGGCTAATAAGCATTTTGTTAGGGCTAAAAGTTCAGGGATCATTGGACACCACATTCGCCCCCCTTCATCACCATTCAGCCTCGATTTGTGTGCTCCTTGTTTTGGCAAGCGAATGGTCAAAGCCGGACAGAAGGAGCGAGCGGAGAGAGGGTGTAGGGTGTAGGGAGCTCTGTGTTGGCCAGCCAGGAATGCAAATGTGAACAGGGGGGAACAGAATAACAATCGCAAATAGCAAATAGCAAACACTGACGACAGAAACAACAATGTGCACAGAGAGACAAGCAAAAAATAATTTCCAGCAGCGTTTTGTTAACAATTTGTGATGTCACTGGAGAGAGAGTGCATTGGAATATGCCACGAGTGGGGATGGCCTCCTGGCTCCCGCCTCCCGCCTCCCACCTACATATAAAAAATAGAATCAACCGAAACAAAAGACAGAACAAATCAACACCAACAACACAATAGACGAAGCGAGTTTAATAGAAATACGTACACTCTTGTGTAGAACAAATAAAAACCATTTGTCGTCTCGTTTTCATTTCAACTATTCATCCTCCCACCCCCTCTCTCTCCCCCTGCTCTCTCTCTCTCTCTGTCTCTTTCCAAATGCTTTTCCATGTATGCTTCGTCGCGCCACCCCCCGAAAACAGTCGACAACAGTTTTCAATTCGATGCCACGCGCGACCTGCTGAGGGAATTGGATGTGAACGACATCGTTTGGATTGGTCTCATGCGACCGCAGAACTCGGATCGTTTTATGTGGTCGTAAGTACTACCCCAAAGCACACACACAACACACGGCAAACGTCACGCCAAAAAGCACACCGAAAAGAGATACGGATACGGTAAAGATACAGATACAGATACTCGTTGCACCAATTGTCCGTCCGTCCGTCCTGTTTGGGCCGACATGTGTGTTGGTTTAATCCTCTATCCATCACTGAGTGGACTCTGAGCTGAAACGATAACGATAATATATCGATTCCTAAAAGAAGAGAAGTAAGCAGACAAGAAATAGGATCAGAAACAGATTGGAATCCTGGATGCAGGCCGAGTGGCACCATCTACCTAACGTTAGAACTTTACGGCAACAGAATGTGGACATTCTGTGTCCATGCCACCAATCAGCGCATTCGGATGAGCGGAATATTCTATAGTAAATAGAGTAACTGTACACAAATGACGTAAAGCTTTGCCTATTTTCGATTTTGCACTTCATTAAACTTTCTCTTTTTGTGCTTTTTGCCCTCCCCCCCCTCATCCAACAGGAACTCGCGTCCGCTGGTGGCCGACACTGGGTATTGGGCCGAGTCGCTGCCTCTGATGGATGCCCCGCTCTGCGCCGTGATTGACCCCATACGCGATTACCGTTGGCACGCCCTGCGCTGCGGGGGCCCCGAGACGGCCTCCTTCTTGTGCGAGATGCCAGGTAAGCGAGGGGTGCGGGAGGGATCTAAGTGAAGCTTACCCCCGACTTGTCGGTCTATCATTTGCTTGCCCCTAATCAGTGCCCAGCTGGGCGGACGCTTGCATTCTGAAGGACATGCCCAACCTGACCATGCAGTACATGGCGGACACGGCCAGCATCGAGCTCATCCGCAACTGCCAGGAGGAGGGTCTACTGCGACACACCTGCAAGGGAAAGGAGGTGAGGTCGCCCCCCCACCCACATTTACCACCCACCCCTAAGAGGGAGAGGAGCATTCTCCTTAGACCTCTATTGGTATTCCGAAATGTAATTGCTTGTGTTTCGAATTGTCTGCTCTGATTTGCAGGATCGGGACCAGGCCGTGCGGAAGCTGATCTGTCCCAAGGAGCGACTGGAGGCACAGCGCATCAACGACATCACCAACTCGCACTTCAAGTCGCTGCAGATCATCAACAACATCCGGACGGACAACAACGAGAACAATGACATCGATCTGCTGCCCAACTACAACGGACGCAGGGGCATGGCCATCAATATTGAGGTGGCGCCGCCCCTGGTGCCCCTGGTGCCCACCCCGCCCCCGTTTCCGCTGAACGAGCGGTTCGGTCTGGCCGAGTTCATGCAGGCCGATGCCCCCGGGTCCGTGTCGCTCTCCGGGCTCTACCGCATACCGGATGAGATCCCCAAGCCAGTGAAGAAGTCCGCCAAGAAGGCCAACACCCCGGACCTGGTTCCGAAGAGCCAGCAGCATCTGCAGAAGCAGAAGCCGACGACCAGCAAGAGGCTGATGGAGGAGATGATGATGGGCGACCAGCCGGCCCTCAGCGATGAGCAGCTGCCACCAAACATGGCCGAAGCCATGGACGAGAGCAACAGCGACGCCTCCAACGAGATATTCGAACACTTGCCCCACAAGAAGAAGATCCTTCCGCAGGACCTGCGGACCATGCCGCCCATAGTCGAAGCGGCACCGGCAGCAACATCAACGACAACCACTAAACCGGCTGGCACAGCGAGAACCACCGCAATGGCCGTCGACACCACCACGACTCAGGCTCCAACAACCCCCACAACAACCCCCACAACAACAACAACAACCACTGAAATGCCAACAACCGCTACGAAAACAACTGAAGGGCATACAAGTTCAACAACAACAACAACAACAGCAGCAGCAACAGCAGCAACAGCAGCGACAGCAGCAACAGCGACAACGACAACGGACAGGCCATCATCGATGGGAACGACTTCAATGGTGCCACCTCCCGGCAACACTTTGGGCCATCCCATGCATCCTGTGCAACAGCAGCAGCACATGCACCAGCCGACACCGCACAGCGGAGTCGATGGCTCCACAGTGCAGCAGGTGCCGCCATTGCATGCCACGCACGTCAAGGAGTCCGCGGACAACTCGCACTTCATTCCGCCCATGCTGCTGGTGAAGTCGCACTATGTGCCGCCAACCAGACATGGAAACCAGGAGCACGTCGATCACAGCGACCATAAGCCAGTACATGCCACCACAGCAACAGCAACAGCAGCAACGGCAGCAACATCCACAACGACAACAGCAGCAGCACCGACAACAAAGGCAGCCGTAAAGGAGGAGGAGGAGCAGCCGTCGACAATCATGTCATTAACGGGGCTGACAGCAGCAACAGAAGACACAGACACAGTGGCAACATCTACAGTGGCAGCAACGCCGGCAGGAATACCAGAAAATGTGCAGGTGACAACAGCAGCCAAGACGCAAAGTGTGACAGTAGATGGAGTCGGGACAGGCGTGAAAGTAGCTGAGGACACCATCAAACAGGAATTTGTTGCAACAGCAACAGCAGCAACAACAACAGCAGCAGCAACAACAACAACAGCACGTGCAGCAGAAATTGGAAACACTGTAAAGCCAACTGCAGCTAATATAAACAACTTGAATGCAACAGCCATTGCCACAACACCGTCAGTTACAGTTGCAGCTACAGTTGCAGTTACAGTTACACCATCAACTGGTGCGGAAACACCAACGGATGCACCATCTGCAGCAGCCACAGCAACACCAATAGCTACACCAACGGCGACACCAACAACACCACCATCGGCTACACCAACAAAACCCAATGAAGCAATAGCTTCGGCTTCACCAACAACTACACCAACAACTTCAATAAGACCAACATCAAAGCCAGACGCAGTTGCAGCAAAGGATGGGGCTGAAATGTCAGCCGGAAAGGGGGCTAAAAAGAGTGTGGAAGATAAAAAGAAGGAGAAAAATATCAAACACGTCGAGAAGGTTGTGGCAGCAGAGGCAGAGGAAGAGGCAGCCACAACACGACACAACTTCCTGCAGGAGGAAACCGAGGCGCCATTCAAGCCCAATCGACGACGCTCGCTGACAAAGCCGGAAACTGTTAGCTATTTCAAGAAGATCCTGGGATAGAGCGCAGTGGCAGAGGTAGAGTTAGGGGCATCGGCAACGTCAGTAGCATCAGCCTCCAGCATCCATAGCAGCAGCAGCCGCCGCAAGAGGAGCAGCAGTAGCAGTAGCACACCCCCAGTAACCGTAATCGTACCCTTAACAGTAACTGTTAACACCCATTTCCGTCACACACACACACAAACACACATTCACACATACACTCAGTAAAAATAGGAAAAAAGTGTTCCCCAAGCACCATTGATATCGTTGGCAAAGTTCGCTCCATCCTGAAGCAACTTTAACCGAAGAAACCCAAGAACTGTGCATGTAATTGGTCTTCAAAATCATAGAAAGAGATGAGGGGGGGAGGGAGAGGGGGTTGGGGAGGAAAGGAAAAGGAAAGTGAAAGAGAGAGCTAGCTAGCTGGAGTTCCGAGTGCCAGTAAATTGAATCAGTTGGCAGGACCCATATTCGATCCGCAACCCTCCCCCAAGCAATTGCATTCCAAGCCATTTGTCCCTTCCCTTCCCTGACTCACCCCCAACTATCATCCACATCGACATCATCATCATCCATATCCACATTCTGGCCAAAAGTTTGTCTGTGGCCCTCTCCTGCTTTCTGTTCTGTCTTAGCCAGAAAATGCCGGAAATCCAAGCTGTTAGTCAACGCCAAGCGGAAACGAAAAGCAGCCAAAAGAAAAACTTAGCCCAGTCCTCAGTTCGGTTCGGTTCGGTTCGAGTTGCTGGCAGTCGACGATTCCAGTTGGCAGCACCAAATATGTCAATTTTTCACCGGAAGGAGCACCAAAAAAAGAAACCAAAATAAACACGCACACAAACAAACACCACACACAAACAAACACAGTCAGAGATATAGCAGAGAAAGCAAAGAAAGCAGAGAAAGCTGAGAGAGATAGTTATAGAAATACCATGATAAAGAGCAAGGGACAGTGGATTTAGGGAAAGTCCCCACACACACAAAGAAAAAGAATAAAAGAAACAATGGAAAGTGCGGGGGAAATGGAAGCCAAGCCACACAACCAACCAACACAGAAGCTGAAGGCAGCTGCAAGCGATGCAACAGAGAGCTGGCTAGAAAGAGATGGCACGCCACAGAGAGACAGAGAGAGAGAGAGAGAGAGATAGGGTGCATAGCAAAAGGCCAAATCTAAAGTACGATAAATACAAACAGAAAATATACAAAAAAATATACAAAAAAAATACAAAAAAATACAAAAATGCAAACCAAAAAAAAAAAAACAACATAAATGTGTGTTTACAAACAGTATACATAAGGGTTCTGGTTTTTGGATTTCGGTCTACTTTGTGCGACAGGGAGAGCAGATACTCGTACTGGCAAGGGGCAAGGGAGATGCAATTACCAGCTGAAGAGACTGGCAGATCGGCAGAGGAGGGGGAGGAGGAGGAGAGTGCACTGTAGAGCACTCTGCAGCAATTACCGAGCTCCAACTTTCCACTTTTTACGTTTTCCATTGGCCTGCATACCCCAGCGGGCTTCACTCTCTCTCCCAACTACATTTACTGCTTTCACTGCTTGCATTTTGAATGCAGTTCTACTTTCAGACCTTAGTACTTCCCCTATATGAAAGATTTCCGGACTTTAAGCGGTTCTCTAGTCATAAGTTCACATTTTAGACTGGCTTTCGTTTTAACTACAGTACTATGTACATTTATTTACAACATTTCCTAGGCATATTGTTAAAGTATTCCATACCTAATCTGAGATTCCATAGGAACGAGCCTCTCCCTTAGTTTTCTTTGATGCGACGAGTACAATTTTCCCTTCGCCAAGTAGCCCGAAATCCGTAGCAGAAGCCGTTAAGCAAATTACATATTTTAACTATAAATTATAAAAATATGACATAGATCACATTTTTTTTGTGCGTGGAAATAGTCAAATACAATTTGTGTAAGTGGAGGAGACAGGAGACAGGCGACAGGCAGCAAAGCGCCTGTCATTTTGGAATTTTCGGGAGAATTTCTCCGAAATTAATGCGACAAATTGGCAAATGATGAAAGCAAAGACGAACAGAGCAAAGCACACTTAAGATTAAGCTAAAATTTAACGAAAATAACAGACAACCCAAAGTGGAGGGCACTGAGTCTCCCCCATACCCTCCCCATTCCCATCTCCATCTCCATCCCCATGCTCATCCTCATCCCAATGGGGAGAGGAGATGGCAAAATAACGAGAACGCACTTGATGTAGAGAAATATTTGTAGGTACTATATACTTGAGAGTAACGGGCCGCAAGTGCCCAAAGAAGCGGATGCGGATTAACACAAATCTGTTGGGGTCGTCGTCGTCATCGTCGTCGTCGTCGTCGTCCTGGGACTGCTTTGATGTTGCAGCTGGCAGAAGGCTGGAAGAAGGACTCGGTGCAGGGTGAGTCGGGACGACAGAAATATGCAGTAAATAGTATAAATATAAACCAAGTAATGAATTATGAATAAAAGGAACCCCATTCAAGAAATTACAAGCTTCAACTTGTTTTCCTGGGAGGGTAGCAGAGGTCGAATTGGGATTGGGATTGGGGTGGTAGGGGGGTAGGGCACTGGCCAGAGCTAGAGCTAGTGGCCTGTGGGATTGTGCCGGAGGCAGGGGAAGGCTTTGTCACTGCCTTGTCTCCGTCTCCGTCTCGGTCTCTGGCTCCGCCGGCCCTCCGTTTCTTTTTCTGCCAATTTTTATTTCATTTTGTTGGCACTTGTTTTTCTCCTCTTTTTGTGCTCTTTTATCGTTTTGTATTACGCTTTTCTATGTCCCTTATTTTCGCTTTTTCCCTCTTTGGTCTGCGGTGAGTGTGCGACGCGTGAAAATCGTCTCGAGGCGCATTTTGCAAATTGAAAACCACGGGAGAGTCCGCAGCACGTCCAGTCCAGCCAAGTCAAACTGGGGCCCACCGGAACCGAGTTCCGGATTCTCCTATTTCCTGTATACCCTTGCCAGTCTGCCAGTGTTGCGAGCGAGCAAAGCGCGTGAGCTGGGGGTTGCTATAATGTTGCATAGCAGAAGTATTGGGAAATTCAATAAAAATCTAGATCGCACTTCGGTGATCCAATAAAAAACGATTTCCAAAATATTTTGCATATTTCGACTTCCTTTTTCAGTGTTGGATAACAACACAAATACGGTAGTAGCACCAGCACCATCTGTTATCGGTTCTACCCAGAATCTATCCTACTCTCGAGTCCCCCTGCTCTCATCAAAATAAGTGGATTGCTGGACAGGCTTGGCCTCCAGTTCTCCGGCCCACCGTCCCAGGTTCCAGCTCCCAAGTCCCAAGTCCGATGTCCGTAATTCGCTCAGTTAGACCCCGTGAATATTCATGTATTCAACTTGAGAATTCCGATGCCCTGATTCCGGTTTTGGTTTTGCTTGTGGACATGGCCATAGCTGGGGCATCGTCTGTGGCTCCCACTCTGGTTCTGGCTCTCGGTTCTGGCTCTGAATCTGACCAACGAAGCCTTCGTTTCACGTTTTACGCTTTGTGGCTCCTTTTTTTTGTGCACCAAGTTTTTTGCATTTGTTTTTTTGTGTTTGTTTTCGTGTGTGGGTGTGGGGGCAGGGTGTGGGGGCAGGGCAGGAGTGAAAAAAATCTTCAGCAATTGGTGGCAGCGAATGCCCCACACACACACACACCCCAACCCCAACCCCAACCCTTTTTGGGGAGATCCTCAACGTGGGATGCGCTCACTCGACCGTTTAAAGTGCACCATTTTGGCGTCTAATCTTTTAAGGGGCAGAAACGGTTGAGCGGGTTAACGGGTTTTGAGGGTGTGCCCGCGGCCCGTCTGGCCCGTCTGGGCGTCTGGCTGGGACTCGGCCTGAAACTCGGCGCAATTTATTACGCATGCTGCAAGCGCTTTTATTTCATTTCAGTCGATGACGCCTTTTACTGCCAACGCGAGGAGCAAATTAAGTGCAGCCGGCGCAGACAGAGACCAAAGGATACTGCCGAGGATACCACCGAGCACCGAGCGGCGAGTAGCGAGCAGCGAACAGTGAGCACCGAGCACACACACATGACAGCCATTAGGCTTAAAATTAAATTTTTTATTGGGACGCACTCTCCACAGACACACTTACACACTCCACCATAAAGGGGCTCCTGCTGGCAGGATATCCCAAAAGGAAGAAGCTGCAAAATTTCAAATTTATACCAATTGCGGTTGCTCATTGACGCCACGAAGGTTTTATTCCCTCCTTAAACCGAGAGTCAAAGTTAATTGAATTTTCCCCAGACAACCCACACATACACATGAACACATGTACACATGTACACTTGTACTTGTATCTTCATGCATTTATGTACCCGTGCACATGGCGGTGTACATGTGTGTGTGTGTGTGTGTCCCTTACATGGGACATTAAATATGCATGTGCCGCATGGGCAAGGCGAGACGGGGCAGAGTGGGACGAGCTTGAAGTCCCGATATCCGTGCTCAAGGCAGAATCGATTCGAGCATCCACCTCCACACTTACACACACACACACACACAGAGAACACTACTACAAATGGGGGCCAAGAGTGACCCTTGGGCTATGCCGCCATTCATTCACCATTCGACCATGCCCAAGAAAACGCCAACAAAGCGACACTGGAGCAGGAAATTTGATTTCCAGATGACCAAACACAATATGCAACCATGTTTATAGAAATCGGGACTCATTTTGTCATTAGTCGCAGTCGCATCGGTGGCAGCTAAAGACAGATTATCGATTATCAAAATTAGAAAGTCTGCTCCTCTACCTTTCGTTTCAGAGTTAGCTTTCAGTATCATCCAATCCAGTTAAGAAATCGATCTCTTTCCGTTTAGTTAATCCCTTCAAAATCCTGCGGCAGTCACCAGTTCCACTCCCAACTCTCTCCCAAAGTGGATTCCCTGGCTGCTGCCTCGGGGTTTCCTCGGTTTCCTCAACGAGTGAACAGTCAAATAAACTATTACTGTTTCTACTTCTGTCTCCCGTTCCTTGTGTGTGTGTGTGCGTATGTTTGCCTGTGTGGAGGATGTTTTGGCGACAGCGACAGCGATGGCGACCGGATGCGGAACCAATTTAACGACGCCATATCCGCCAGCCAGGAACCGGAGGAAGCGAGGAACTTCAACCATGCAACAACTGCAGAATCTCTGCGGCGACATTGACATCATTGATGCTGCCCTCTCCTCCCTCTCCGCTGTAGCTCCACTGTAGCTCCTGCGGATGTTCAGGCTGCCTCTGCTGAAGCACCCGATATACCCTGGAAGAGTGTCCCCATAATTTCAGCCAGATGAAGGACCACTTGCCGCTAGCCAGTCTGGTATTCGCTGCTTCGATCCCTCCAAAGGGAAACCTCTCCTCTCCTCTCGTGGCGTGACTGATTCTGTTTATTTGGTGCTGCATTAATCTGTGCTTGGTTCCTGGATAACTCTTCTGGCATCTCCGGCATCTCCATCTCCCTATCCGAATGCGAATGCGAATCCGTATCCGAATCCGAATCCGGAGCATTTCCATTGCCGTTTTTGTGCTGCGGCCAAATGCAATGCGCATTTATTACTGGGGCTAACTTGGCCGCAATCGCTTAAGCCACCAGCCCCTGGGCCTGCCCCGCCGGGTTGGCTGGACCACAAGCAAACCGCAAAGCCAGGAAAGCCTTGCCCACAATTTGCTGAAAAGAACATTGTCAGTGGTTCCAGATAGGACGGGGGACGGTGGGCGCGGGGGGAGGAGGAGAGCTCGCAGCCATCTGCTGGCATTCAACGGAATCCCAGCATCAATGCAGACAGCCGGCCCGATGACAGCCCCAAATGAAGAGCTGGGGGGAAGAGCGAAAACCAGAACTGAAATGAATTATGTTGGGAATAAAAATTTGAATAAAGACAGAAGTAGTGACAGGGGGAAAGGCATTAATGAAAAGCAGAGCACAGAGCAGCGGAGGAGAGAAGAGAAGCACAAAATATATTCGAAATGAAAAGCGAAATGAAACGGCGACCGTGACTGAACAAAATCAACTGCCAATTGCAATTTGCTGCTGCTCTCCTGCTTTTTTTTTGCTGTGCTTCTCGATCTGCTGCTGTTCTGCTGTTAACCTGCTTTTCTGCTGTTACTCTGCTGCTACTGTTATTACTGCTTTTACTGCTGTTAACCGACGCTTCTCCTGTGGGCCAGCATTCCCACTACCTTTTACACACATACTTCTCTGTGTGTGAGGAAAGAGAATCCTTTTGAAAAGAGATCACCACAAAGATTCAATGGAAAATAATTTATCATTGATATTCGGCATCATAATGTGTAAATCAGAGGAAGAGCCACAGAACAGCGCTGTCGGCTCAGTAAAAGCTTCGTGTAGATTCGGCCCTATGCACATGCGGCTTCGATATTCTGCTCGGCTGGTGCAGCGGCAGCGAAAGTGAATCGTGTGGCTTCGGTCCTATGCACAAAAGGCTTCATAATTCTGCTTGGCAGCGTCGCGGCAGCGAAAATGAATCGTGTTGCTTCATTTCTGTTGTCTGCGCACTAAAACGCACTTAGAACATGTCAGTGCCTGCGTACCGCCCCCTAGTCTAGATAGGTAGGTCGGTATTCAGGTATTCAATCAGTGTCTGCCATAGATTTTTAGCTCTCAACTACCATACATTTATTTAATGCGTTGAATTCATTAGTATAGCAGTGCATTTCCCTATCGAACGGTTCTCAAAATACAAAAAGTCAATTTTTGTCCATAATTGAATCACTTCCACCTGGATGTTTAAAGTCATCGATCTTAAAGCAACACTGTGTTCAAGTGCTTGACGGCTGCTCTGAAATGTATCGATGCTCTGATGCTCAGCAGTCTTTCTCGAATGTTCCTCGAAAACCAAAGTCTATACTACATTCTGATTGAACCCGATATCAAATATATTGTTCACATGTAGGGTACAAATTTTCGGGATATGCAGAGCATAAAAAAGTCGCTGAGAATGCATTTTTTTTTCAGACCGTTTGCTGCATTCATTTTTATTCGGCTTGGCTTGGTTTTTCTTTTTGGCTTTTGTTTTTGTTGTCCTTACATTAAGGGTTTTCCTGTGCATCTGGTGACGTTGTTCTTCCTTTTTTTATCGTGTTTTTTTCGCATTTATTATTTATTGTGTTAATAACGCACGCAGTCATGTTGAAAATTTCATAATGACCGGCAATGTCAGAGGCAGTTGGCACTCCCACACCATTCGCCACCCATCGAAAGACCTTTGCAGAGAGTATTATCATTTTATTGAGATTCATGTACCAGACATGCATATTTACATATGTATAAGGATCTGAAAAAGCTATGTACATACAGTTGCGAAAAAAATAATAGCACCACTGGAACACATTTTATTCAAGACACAAAAAAATGTAAAAAATTATGCGATTTTTGTACATTTTGATTTTTTTTATATTGTTTAGTATTCCTCATAAACAAAAACTATGTTTCCGTTTTTCAAATTTGGACCGTTATATTTTTTTTTGGGATTTTAAGAAAAAAGCACCAAAAAATGCCGAAAAAAAAAATAGCACCACTAGCCATTTTCTTAGTGAAGCTTCTATATTTCTCAAAATTGTCTTTGTAAAAGGCACGTATTCATTAGTTTTGACTAAGATTTTATTGTTTCTGTCATAAAAGTTAATAATAATCATTACAATGGGACGTGGATAGCACTGCACTGGGGAGATGCGAGATCTGATCAAAACACTGATATTAGACGGGAAAACTTACAGAGAAGTTGGTTGATTGGTATGAAGCATTAAGAAAATGATCAAAAACACCTTAAACTATGAAGAAAAGGCTGAAACACCCGGACGAAAACGATCTATGACCCCTTTTGATTTCAAAAGACAGATTCGTCAGAGTAAGAAGGGTCCCTTCAAGTCAGCTACTGAGCTTAAAGAATAGCTTAAAATAAATCCGACGGATCAGACAGTTAGTACATATCTTAGCCAACATAATATAAACGCCTGCAGCCCAAGAAAAATTGTACCTTTTAAACGCGACACATATTACCAAGCGCATGAAGTTTGCCAGTGTTCAAGCAAATCGGACATCCCAACAATGGACGAATATTCTATGGTCAGATGAGTCCAAAGTGGATATGTTTGGTGGAAAGTGATCTCGATAATTCATATGACGTCCAAGGAAAGTAGAATACAAACTTTAGTACACCACAAAAACCATTAAGCATGGAGGGTGTAGTGTACTGGTATGGGTCTGCTTTTTCGACTTTGGAGTAGGTCTAATAGGTTGAATAAAACCCATCATGGAATAGCACGTGTAGGTGAATATCGTGGAGACAGTAATGCTATCCTTTTTAGAATATGAAAGTCCGCTAGTATGGGTCTTTTAACAGGACTATGACCCCAAACACACCAACAAGGAAGCAAAGGAGTGGTTCAGGGCAAACTGTGTGAACTTTTTGGAGTGGCTTTCTCAGTCACCTGACCTGATCCTATACAAAATCTGTAGTCCTACGTTAAGAAGGCGGTTGCTACTTCCAAGCCAGCCACTATCAGACCACTTTGGGTATAAATTAAAGAGTCCTGGTCCTGAAACGATGCCAGGACTTGATTGATTCCATGCCAAGACGCTGCGCAGCTCTTATTGCAAAAAAAGGACATTTTACCAAATATTTAATGATAAATATAGATTTAGTAATAATAGTTCAAAATAGTTAACTGAGGAATTCGTTACTTTTTGGTCATTATTTTGTTTTTAATTTAATTTTTGAAAAGTGGTGCTATTTTTTTTTTCGCCTAATTTGACCATTTTCAAGAAATTTTCTTAAATAACTTAAAAACGTTAACAAGAAAGAGATTTTTTCTTGCATTCCTAAATTTTTAAGAGTCTTCCATTTCTAAAAATGTGCTTGACGGTTTCTTAAAGTTAAAAATGTGAGTTGGGCAACTATTTAAAAATTTCTTGCGGTGGTGGTGCTATTATTTTTTTCGCAGCTGTATATGTAGATAAGTTTTTTGTTCTGTTTCCAAGATTCCATTCAATGCAACTTTTGATTTGGAAGATGCGATTGTGGAATGGTCATGGAAGGGTATTAGACTTTAGCCACTTTGCTGCTGGATTTACATAGAAGGATGTACATATGTATGTATGTATAAGCAGCTGACACTTTTGCTGTTATTTCAGCTGCGGTTGTGGCACTCTGGATGGCTGATGTTGACGGTTGGTTGGCTGGCGAGCCGCAGCACAGACAGACGGACGAACTCATCGATGGTTGCCATTCGAATTCCCCTCCATTTTTCCCAGTCCATTGCTCTCTGAGTGGAAGACCCAATAGATGAACTTACCACCCGACCGAGACGATTCTCTAACGGGATGTAACATGTAACCAGACACAAACATAGATACATAGATATACATATATGTATTTTCTTATTACTTACGTTTGCATGTGTGTTAGGTGGGTGGTGGGGGTGCGGGGGTAGGGCTGTGGGTATGGGCTGGCAGCATCATCATAAAATTCAATTAAAGCGAAACGCAGACAATCAAACAAAAGATCAAATTAAATGCCAGGCAAGCAATTTACTTCGCTGATGTAAGAGGGCGTGGCCACATGCCACATCCTCTAGCCCACCCACTAGAATGGCTGTATCTGTAACTGTGTGTGTTTGTGTTTGTGTGTGTGTGTGTGTGTGTGTCCGTGTGTGGCATAGACAACGGCACGCATTGCGGTTTAACGCGCTTTTCATTACGCACTGACACACACACACACACACACGAGGACACACAGTGAAAGTTAGATGTATGTATGTATGTATGTAGAAAGGAGGACAGGACGTAGGAACATCAAAGAAGAAGAAATAGAAGCTGCTGCGGTATTTTTACGACCATTTCAGGACCGTAATGGCAATCCAAAAGCCTGTACAACACACACACAAACACACACACACAAACACACAAACACACACACACAGAGAAAAACAGATATACTTTAGATGGGGTGGAGTCGAGTCTGTTAGGAAAATCATATAAAAGTCATTGGGACTTAGTTAAGCCAGCGATATTAACAAATGCCGTGGATGAGAATACACAAAAAGAATGGGAATGTGAATGATGCGGTTAAGGATGGGGATGGGGATGGGGATGGGGGGAGGATGAGGACGAGGATGAGTTGGGAATGTGGCCACAGTTGGATATGGATGATAATAAACCAGGCCACAGTGGCTTTCCAGCAGCATCAGCAGGAGGAAGCGGTCGGCGATATAGCGACACTAAAATCCACATGTTACGGCGGACATTTTCGGGCAGCCAAAGCAGGACGGAGAGAGAAGACAGGACAAGACAAGCAAGGACACGATAAGCGCAACTTGTGCTCAAGCGTGAATGGAAAAAGGAAAAGGTTACAGCACATAAAACCACACTTTGAATATGGACAATCTTCAGCCACTTTCGGGAACCGCTGGAACATCAAAACTACGGAACAATTCTGGAAAGTCTCGCGAAAATCGAGTTTGTATCGTTCTCTACCTTTCCTCCCAGGATAACTGAGGTTAAACTCTGGGGATAACTTCGGGAATAAACCGAATTTAAGGCTGTGCGAGTTTCTTGAACAACGAGTCCTCCTTGTTAGGGTTTCACTGACGCTATGGACTTCTTCCAGGGCATGACGAGGGCACGGCCAATGGATCCACCTCCTGCTTGCAATGATCGATAGTACCAGACCCTTTTGTTCTCTGAGATCCCAAAGTCTTGGCCATTTTCTGCTTTCTTGCCTGTTCAATGCAATCCACCGCCTCCCCAGCGGCTTATGCCTGAGACTTGTATGCTCTTATCAATATTGCTTGTAGTCCCTATGCTGGGTAGACTTTCGTAACCCCGCAGTGTGCTTGAGAGAATGCTGATGAGGAGACTCCAAAGCTGGTGCTTCGGAAATGAGATCCTTTACCCCTTATAGAGCTACATAAAATGCGTGTGAATGACATCATCAAAGCTTGAATTTTACATCAGTTTTGAGTCGTTTTGTATCGAATACAAAAGGCTTCTAAATTGAATCGAAACACATGGACAAATGGACATACATATGTACATACATATGTAAATTGGACATACATTTCCTGTGAAAAGCTACACATCGTAAAATTATCATCAATCACCATGAAACTCGTTGACCGCAATCCTGTAACCGTTAACCAGCAATCCAGTAGGTTTGACAGTTATCCGCCGCAGAGGCAGAGCAGTGGCAGAGGCAGTTGCAGAGGCACAGGCGGAGGTGATGGTGATGACATGAATTTGTACTTTAAATTCCGCTTCCTTCCTTCCATTTATGGCAGTGGGCAGTGGGGCCGGTGGGCGGTGGGCAGCGGGCAGTGGGGCCGGTGGGCGCCGGTGGGCACCATCTTGCGTGCAAGCAATTAAAAAGTTTCGGGCGCTGCATTTAATTAGGTACGGGGCAAGGGGCAACAATCAGCCAACAGCCAACAGCCATCAGCCATAAGCATTTGTTTTAGTCCTGGTACAATGTACCAAACTAATAGCTGACCGCTGAGGGCGATTCCATTCCATTCCATTCCAGTCAAGGGAGTGGGCAATGGGGGGTTGGGGTTGGGTAGGGGTTGCCTGTAAGTCTGTCTGGGGGGGTCTGGGGCACGGGCACGGGTCCAACGAGCCGCTTAATTGAATGCCGCTGGCTGAAAGTGAAAAAAAGTACGAAAAGCGGAAGAACACACTGAAAAACAAGAAAGGGAAAAGGCAAAATTATGTACAGTGAACGCCACGTTTTCCCTCGCCCCGTCGTGATTTGTGTACTTCCTTGGGGAGCCTTCACTCTTACAGCGGACAGATCACTTGGGCGGCTGACATCTCCGAGGCGGAACACTGCAGAGTGTCCACCAACTACGACATTCACTGTACTGGTACAGTTCTACCGCCTGAATCACAGTGCCAGTGCGAAGGACGAGTGTGAGGCGGTGAGCAGTTGTCTCGACATTTGGCTTCGGCGCTAGCTTTGGCTCCATTCCCGGGCCCCGTCCCTGGTGCTGGCTCTTCTTTGGCGGAGACCCGCCGGCTGTTTGTTAATGGCGTTCGAGCAAATTTTCATGTTGGCTTAGACAACGGCCCAGCAGCTGCACTGCCGCTGCCGCCACTCAAATTGGCCTTTTTATTATGTTACTCGAAGGTCCTTATGCCAGACCAGACCGCCTGCTACCTACCACCTTCCCCAATGCCGACCCACTGCCACTGCCACTGCCAGGAGACTCCTCCACACCATTCCGCATCCATCCCGAACCCATCCCGCACCCACCGAACAACATTCCAGCTGCCAGCGCGCATCCAATGAGCGGCCACAAGACGCAACACGGCGAAACACACAGTTTTCAGTCGCTCCCCTGGCACTCTTCCTCTCTTCCTTGCCTCTTCTTGCTGTGGCAGAAACATAAGCAGAACGGCATTATGAAATGCCAACGGCGGTGGCTGGCCATTTTGGTAACTGTTAACAGCAGGAACGGCAAAAGGAGCGGGAGGGGGAACAGCAGAAGCATCAGAAATAACAATCGCTAGAGCAACGCAATCCCGAACAATGATGGGTAAAACGGTCAGCGGTAAAACTAAATGAAAAAGAAAATAGAAGAGCGAAACAATAGAAACCGCAATAGTCCACCCCCACGGCAAAGGGAGGGGGTTGGCCCCGTCCAACCTGCCCGCCAGTGGCCGCAAAGGAGTGCCCTCCTCACCCAAGATGGAAATCATTTAAAAGCACTGCGCCTGAACAACTTTTTACTTTCTTATGTAGGTACATATTACCATACCTACTCATATTCGTATTCGTACTCGTTTTCGTACTCCTACTCGTTATTGTAATGGCTATCTCATATTACTGTGTAAGTGGTATTTGACGATCCTTAAGGATCCTTAACCGAGGTGTTCGCAGTTTCCCAACTTATTGATTGCACAATTACAACTATTTAGCTTCCCTTTTTATATTTTAATAACACTTCTCCGAATCCCATTGTGGTATTTTCCACACCTACGAGTATATGAAGTTTGGAAAAGCTCTCGTTGCTCTCGAAGTACGTAAGTTGTTCAGCTGCTGGCTGTCGGGCTGGAGCTTCCCTTGAGTTGAGTTTGTGGTGGCAGGACAGGTGCCAGCCCCAAACCATTCAAGCGGCAGCTCTCCGCACTGGACCCACTCCTCCTCAAACTAAGTGTCCGTTCCACTCTATTTACGTCGGGAAATATGCAACGTCACTCGCCCATCATCATTCCTCTTGTACGCAAAATGTAATCTCGTTAAAAGCAGCTCAAATAACGGCAATTCTTAGCTACTCTCTCTCTCTCGCTCTTCCGTCCTGTCCTAAAATTCAAAGCTTGGCATTGAGCTCAGTGTGGGAGTGCTTAGTGTGAGAGAGACAGGGAGAGAGAGAGAGAGAGAGCACAAGTAAAGAGATTTGAACAGTTAACATATCTATCGCTTACGCTTTCCCTCTTTACAAAATGATGAATTGCATGCAAGTGGAGCTGTAAATAAAATAATAATGCAAACTAATTTATGCAATGAAGGGGAGGGGAATGTTTTAGGCGTGACAAATGGATTGTAGGCGTAATTGTTTGCAAACTAAAGGAATGAACCCTAAGATGTGTATCAAGGTCAAGAACGTTTCACCCGACCCCTGGCTATTCCACCAAACGGCAGTACAGATCTTGGTATGCTTGGGCTGTGTAATCGGAATATTTCGAGGTATAAATTATATACTATGTACATACATGTGTGATGTGACAAACGCTAATCTTGCTACATCAATAATATCTCTTTATTGGTCAAATTGAAATGCGCAACATGAAGAGTGATTAGGCACACACCCCATCCACCACCACGGTGCACCATCTGTAGTCGGCCAATCGTTTGGCAGACACTTCCATCGTAGATAGAGCCAGAACCATTGCCAAAATAATATACGATTTAAGCCTCATCTTAGCTGCGATCTCCAGTTCCCAATGTTTTCGCAAAGAGCCACGAAATGTTTTTGTTCTACCAACAATTTAACACACATTTCAGAGCATTCAAATGGAATTATGAATGGTTTGAATGGCGCGAAAACTCCAGACTCGGCAAGCAGTTCGACCAGCAGAGAACTGCTAAGCAGTTCAAGCAGTTGAAAAAGTTCAAGCAGCTCATTGATGTGTGCCCTGCTTGCTAAAGAAAATTTACACGTTTCTGGAGAGTTTGCCACGGGGACGCATTGTTCGCGTTGCTGTTATTGTTTCGGGATTCTGCATTTTTGGCCTGCGTACAGCATAGAACGTGCAACTTCATTAAAAACACGCAAAAAGCTTCGAAAAATCCCACAGCGAGGCGACACACAAGAGTATCAATCTCTCCCTCAAACACACACACACACACGCACACGGATACGCACATGCAGTCACATTTACACACCCTCCATTCTGTTCTGTTGGGAGGCCCCAAGGGCCACAGGCATTTTATTGGCGACCTAATTAGCGTTGCATATTGCGTGCGGCTTGCCAAAAATGCGTACCAGGAGCTCAGTGCGTGCTCAGCTTGCAACGATATCTGGTCCGAGTGGACATGCCACCGAGCCACCGACACTCCCGCCCTGCCACGTCGGCCACTAATCAAGCTGCGTGGTCTGTCAATTACAAATTCCATGCCAGCGGAGAACAGGAGGCAGCCGACATCAGAGCTGCGTGGCACTATAGAATGGTACATATGTACATACATATGTATGTATGTAGATTTGGTAGCAGTGTAAAACTTGCAACATGCCAGCAGTAGGTTTCCTTCCCGTCGGCATAACCAGTACTTTCTTTCCGGAAACGGAAACGTCTTTTATCTAATCATCGTTAGCTTTAGTTAACCACTCGGAATCGAGTATATCTAATGTGGTTATACGTATACGCAATCGTTTGTGAGTGCATTCGAAGAGCTCTGTCGAAGGTTTTCTTGTATTTCCACCGCCGAGACGCTTTGCCTCTTTTGTTAAGTATGGTTGCGAAATTCAATGCCATTCCATGCCACTGGTGGGGCATTAGGAGAGAGCAATAAATTGCGGCTTTGCTGGCGACATGAAGATGCTTTCGAGTGGCAAAAACAATCAGGAATAAGGCGAATAAGGAGAGAGGGGGTGCAGTGCGTTGCCGCATTGAGTACTCACTCGAGTACGAGGACGAGGACGAGGCATTGCCATCCCGACAACAATCTGCCATTGCCTGCCCGCAATTTACTGTTCGTTTATTCGCATTTAGAATACACTCTAACAATATTGAACGACTGAATGAGCACTCAACCTCAACCTGGCCCCGATCCCGGTCCCAGTCCCGGTCCCAGTCCCGCCCATGTGCCACCCATGTGCCGCCCCTCTGATTGCTATAAATTTTAAATAGATTTTTGCATGGCGCTGATTGCATTGGCTTGTCCTACGCTTCGGGGTATGTTTCTTGGTCTTGGTCGTGGTCTGGGACTGGGACTGGGGTTTTCAATCCGATTCTGAGGTCTGAATGTGAGTCTAAGGTCTGAGGGGTCTCCTGGCCAGTCATCAGTAATTTCCGAAACCAAATAGAAAATGAAAATGGCGACGACGACGACGACGACCGGCGCTCTAGTTCCAGTTCCAGAATCAACTCCAAATTCCTCCACCCACACAGCCAGCCATCATCAGAAACAATGTGTACTTAATTTGCTTTCAGAGCTCCTCCTGCTCCTCCGCCACCCCCCTCCCCGCTTCTCATTTGATTCCATTCCCTCCATATTGCTCCATTTCGTTTGCAGCTTTCTTAATGCTTCCGTGGATATGCTGCGCGTTCTGAATATGAATCATGCTCTTCAAGCATTCCCCATTTTCCATATTGATTGAGCCGCACCCCCCATTCAGCACCCCCCCCCCTTAATGCTGCTAGCCCAAAGCTTTAACCACCCCCTTCCGCTTGTCTGCCGCTGGCGCCTGGACGAAGCGCTGCAGTCCAGGAGCCACACGAAATATTTTCCAATTTGGGTTTTGTCCATTCCCCTCCCCACCCCCCCTCCCCCACCGAGAGTAGATTAATTTTTCTTTGGGAGGTGGTAATATAGCGAGCCACGCTCGTTTAATTAACATTTTGCATGCAGGCCGGTCCAATGGGGCATGCAACAAGTCCTGGGCCAATGAGGGTGCCCCCGCCAGCCGCTCCATCGCCATCATAATGTTGTTCTGGGACATTGACATTCCGCATAAGCAGGGAATTTTCAACAATTTTTCTAACTAAAAAATGTTGATACCCTCGAAAAATGAGTCCGTTGGATCCTTTCAGCTTTATTTATATATATATTAAACATACATTATCAAACATTTCAATGTTCTCTACAGTTCTGCAATGTTTTTCCGAAGAAATGTTGGATGCTCTGAGGAATATCTTTCCATAATCTATTGCATATGGAAAAGTCTCAATGTTCTTTAGGGTATTCCCTAGTCGTGTGGGATATATGGATCGATTTTTCTATGTGCCTGGTATTCGTGTTACAAGAAAAGGCACAGATTTACCTACATTTTCCGCGGCACACACACACACACATACACCAATAAACAGCAATGGGCACGCAATGGAGCCCTTTCTGGTATTCTCTCTCTCACCCTCTTAATGCCCACCCCCATCTCTCTTTCTCTCTCCCGCTCTCTCGTCTTTTTGCTAATTCTTGAGCTTCATTTAATTTGATTTTTCCATATTTCCGCCTCGCATTTCTTTGCCACCCAAAATCTCAAGGCTGATTCCTCGTTGAATGAGTGGCGAGTGGGGGGTGGATGGGGATGGGGGTGGGATAGGTGGGTAGAAATTCGCATTTTATCTGTTTATGCAAATATTTGTATTCCATTTGCATTTCAATAATTGAAATTTTTATTTTCTTACTCTCTTGCTCTCACATCTTTACTTCCACTGTATCTCTCTCTCTCTCTCGCTCGCATTCATTATGCGATGAAAAAAACAGAAAAAAAAACACAAAAAATCGGTTTTTTGGGGGGTAGTTGATTAAACATTACACCCCGGCACACAATCCCCAATTTTTGTTTGCCCAACTCTTGACACAGATACGAGATTATGGATGATAATGGATCGCCACCAATGACCATGCCCCATGCCCCCATGCTCCTACTGAACCACACCCTACTGTCCACCTGTTCTCCTGTCGTGTCTTTTTTTGATTCTGCAAATCGATGGGTTTTCGAGTTGTCTTCACATTTCGATATCATTCGATAGTAACGAAAAGAAGAGGATAATACTAAAAGATACTAACATTCATGAAGAAATGATCAGCTTCAAGATCCGCGTCAACATACAGTACCAGCACCAGAATCCTTTCAAACCTACAAAAATAACCCTTACAATGGGTTCTGATACCCTACAATATTCGTGGTATTCATGGATCCTTATTCTTCCACATTCTTTGGAAATAAATGTATACAAATGAGAATCTGATCTGATCAAACAAACAAAGATTCCTTTTATGACCATTCCATCTTAAAAGGAGGAATCTCCCTCTGTGCTTGGGCCAACAGATCCTCCCACAGAAATTGTCCAACAAAACAGGGGGCTATTGCTTTTGCACTGTTCGTGTGCCGACTGCGCTGCTCTGTGGCCTTTGCATACGAGCACTAACCATACAATATATAGATGCGACAGTTCATACATTGAAATTGACCGCACCAACATTGCAGACATCAGCTACCGGGCGAGTAGTGAGATAACGTTGACTAGTCCGTGACTAGGCTGCGGGCCATGGGCTGGCCCAAGTGGACTAGACCACGGCTAGGCTGCAGAGACCAGTTAATGGACTGGTCTATGTGGACTTAACCACGGCTGGGCTAGGAAAATGGTATAGGCTCAATAAAAAACTTTTTTTTTTCATTTTCTATTTATATTATTATATTGTATGGTTAGTGATGCGACGCTGCCGGCCTCTGGTTTAATGTGTAACTTTTTTCAACTTTCTGAACGTCGGTTTGGCCACACGAATAGGAGTATGTATGTATGTATGTACATAACAAGATATGTAGCCAAGATATGGATACAACTTGTATGGCATTTTGGCTTTTAACTTTATTGCTGTCAGGTCGGTCAGAGGACAACCCATTCCCATTCCAATAATTAACCAGGGAAAAGCAGCCAGGGAATGGTATTAATTACAATTTATCCAAAGTAAATAATAATAAGCAAAAAAGGCATTTTATATTTAACATATGTATGTATGTGTGTGTGTACATTTTTTTTGCATTTTATTTTCCCCTTTTGCTATTTTTACTAATATTATTTTTGTTTATTTTTCTGCCCAGAAGTTTTGAGCCAAAAACTGTGAATAGCATTTACAGACTGTGCGAACCTGGGCTGAAAATTCATTTCAGTTATTTTTTTGATGCTATTTTTTTTACATCAACAAATCCGAATCCAACAGGGAATGGGAACCCTCAGTCCGGTAAGCTTATAAAAAATGAAATAGAAAAACAAATAAATCCTTAGTGCGAAAAATATCAGCATATATGTATGAGAAGCCTTTCATATTCCAATGAGAGATTTTCCCCATCCGATCCTCATGGATCCTTTGGCAAAGTCAAAGTGCAGCAAAATAGCTTTTGCTCGTTTTGAAACTTTTAGTCTTAAATAATGACCCACCCCACCCCGCAGACGAACAACCCAAACCCAACCCAACTAAAACCCGGACCCAGACACGGACGCGGACACGGACACGGACACGGACCCTGACCAGTTTCACCGCAGCTCATAGAGTCGCAAAGTGCCGTTTTGACGTTGCCAGTGTCGTGCTGCACTTTCTGCATTTTCCATTCATGCCACTCAATCCAAAACCCCACCCATACCACCCCCCACCCATCGTACCAGCCATATCTGGCATTCTCTGTCGTGAATTTTCCACAAATGCAAAAATGACGCTTGACTACGCATTCACACGTACATATGAATGTATGTATGTGTATGTGTGAGTGTGAGTGTGTGCATGTGCCATTAATAATCTCCATCTCCAATGCAACGTGCAACATGCAACATGCAATTTTGCATTTTCCCTCTGACACTGCGGCTGCTGCCTATCTGCTGCTATCCACTGCACTCAGAGATCAATAGAACAGGAGTCGAAATTGTGGATGCTCTTAAAAGTCAAGAAGACCATTGATACCCCCACATAAACATACAAATATGTATTAGCCATCTATGTTACAGGGAAACCTCTATAAACTGAACTACTTTCAGTACTTTTGGAGGGATCTTCATAGGTATAGTTTGATCTTCAAATATCTCCAAGTCGTCCCCTGGAGGGTGCTATTGAGGTGGCAACAGTTTTATAGAGAGTTGCTATGGGTACGGTGCTGAATGGGAGGCGTTTGTCGCGCGTGATTCCAAAATATACATACATATGTACATAGATCAATCCGATCCATCGAATCAGGATACCCATGAACTTAAATTTGCTGCAAAACTCCCACCTAATTCTCCGCAATCTAATTACTAAACACAATCATAAATATGTACATAAATTACCAGCTTGTGCTCAGTCGACTACAAGCATTGAAGCCATGCTCTAATAAATGAAAGGTAACAGCTAAGAATCGATTGAATATTGTAGTTCTGTTATGATAAGTGCTCCCCCCACTCGACTCCAGACTCCCAGACTCACCTAAAGCATCAGGAGTGTGCCTGAGACTCGAGCAGCCGGATGGCTGTTAAGTGATCCACCAAGTGTTGCTTCCCCTCCACAGCACTCCATCCCACCCCACAAAGTCCTCTCAAAGTGTGGCCTGATAGAAGGAGGAAACTGTTTCATGGCTTGTTTTATGGATTTTATTGATGACTCATCAACGGAGGACCGCACTTGATATGCTGCTCATGTTATGGGCCGACTTTTACGATTCGGAACGGCAACGTTTCCGAGACAGAATAAAAAAGGGATAACTTTATAATGTTTTAGTCCGAGTTCAAGTTCATGTATCGTTCCTTGGAATCCCAACTATTTCCAGGGAAAAATCCCTGAATTTAAAGGAGAAAGCACTCAAATAGTTGTGGGTTCTTTATTACACAAACAGAATACATTTAGTTTTGGATACCGATACAGCATGGAAATCAATTGAAAACGGTTGCCGCCTCAACGGCTCTGGGAAGAGTCTGTCTTCGGTTTAATTTAGTCCCCCAATTGTTCTGATTTTAGGCCGGTTACGCCCCCTGCCCCCCTACCACATTCTGGTCGCATATGCAGACTAAGCTGAATGCCTTGTCTGGCCACAAAGCAGATCATGTTGCGAGGAGCCAGTCCCACAAGCAGACTCAGCCAGAGATATGGAGATACGGAGATGTAAACAGAGTAGGAGTCGGAGCCGGAGACGGAGCAGGAGCCGAAGCCGGAGATGTAGACGGAGCCGGAAGTGGGGTAAACTAAACTGTTGTTGGCTTGTTACGCAGATGGTAGACATATCCCCAGCAGGATGTGCGCCGAGGATATGCTTGCAAGGCAAACAAATTTACCCATAATGCTGTCAGATGCATATCAGACTAAACCGTAGTCGGAGTTGGAGCCCGTCGGAGCCAGAAGCTGAAGCAGACCCAAGGCATACCCTTACCAAGGAAAAACCTACCAGCTTCCAACTTTCAGGCCCAAATTTATGCGCCCAAAGAACGGAACGGAACGAAACGAAACGGAACGGTTAAGGGAAAGGGTATTGGCAGGCATCCAACTGAGGCTGGGACTGAGACTGAGACTGGGACTGGGACTGCCACTGCAACCGAGCCTAAGCTGGAGAGAGCTGCTTGCTTTCTTGGTATCCTGAAAAATTTGTGGATTTCGTCTGCCCCCCACCGTCCATCGCCCACTGCTGCTGTGGCTGTGGCTGTTGCTGGATGTTCGACCAAGACCAAGCTCCATCTTCTGTTGCTCCTTTTCTTGGTGCAATTTTTGAAAAATATGCACAAAGCAAATAGTGCCACCCGCTGGGATCCGTATCCGTTTTCGGTTGCCTTTGCCTTTGCCTTAGATGTGGTTTTTGTAGTTTCTGGATGATATTGTTGACCAGATGGCCACACCCCCCTGCTACCCACTGCGCTGTGCAGGCGGTCGGTTTCTTGGCCTCGAAAGGATTCCATCTTTTTTGGTCCTGGCAGATGAATGATGCTAGCTGCAGTTCCTGTTGGGCTCTGTTTCTGGCTCTGGTTCGTTTCAGTTCGGTCCGTGCCAGAGTTGGGGATGCCATCATTTGTGTATTTTCCGACAAATTGGATTCCATCTACGGTCTGCTCTCCCGCTCTACTGCTCTCTCTCTCTCTCTCTCTGCTCAATTAACTTTGTTGCCCAGACCAAAACATGCCATTTCTCAGGCTCTGACTTTTCACAGCCGCTCCCCTCCCTTCTTTCTGGTGCTGGACCTGGTGCTGTCTTGGCCACACATCGAGTCCATACTTGATGAATGGCCTGTGATTATGCCAGAGTCTCCAGAGCCTTTTCCGCATCCAGGATACCCACAAATGTATGTACAGCGATTAGCATCGAGCACTCCTAAAAGTATTCGAACAGAGAGGTGATCAATGGTTCCGTTTCAGCCATAAGCAATCGCAATACTATTTACAGAGACTTACTATCAGCCATCGCACTCCGCACTCATCGCAAATCACAAAAACTATAAATCGCAAAAGTGCTTGCTCCGGTTTTCGCAAATCGTAAGATTCTCACGACATAATTATATTTGCTGATGTTTTTAATTTGATTGTTTTTTATTTTCTATCAAATCAAATACCGTAAAACAGTTTGGAAATGAAACACATTCCCGTCCATCCTACCAGCAGGAATTTAAATCCCTTAAGCTGATTTTCCATTCAGTGGAAAATTCGCATGTATTTAATACATTTAATTTGCGATTTATCAGTCAGCATTGGGGGAGGGTCTCCGCCTTTTCCCAGCATGGAAGAATGCACAAATTGTCGCTGTTTATTTATGCGAGACCCGTATAAAGAGTGCCCTGTGCAATCGGCTATAGAGTACACAAATATCGTTTAGGTAAACAAAATTACCATGCGGCTATTTTTCTATACCCTTTTTATACGAAGTATAATCAGAGATGGAAGTTCCACCCCTGGCGATAGCCAATTGACAGTTTTGGCGTATGGCAGTGTTGGTAAATAGGCCAGAGGTGAGAATGGAAAAGCCCCAATAGATACAGATATATATATGTGTAATGCTTTCAAACGCATTTTAGAATTTATATGAAAAAGTAGACCCAAAGGAATCTCGAATTCAAATTTACACCGGAGGCAATCTGTTGCCCTGTTGTGCTGTGTTCCAGTGTTGGTAAACACATGAAAAGTGACAGAGCAGGGAAATAGAGAAGAAGCGATGACAGCAGCAGCGACGCGATAATGATTTCCGTTTTCACACCTCGCTGCGACACAAAGGATGTCAAATGAAAAAAGTGCAAGCACTCACCCGGTCCAATCCTTGCATCACAATCGGAGCACGGAGCACAGAGTAGGGGACTATCAGTAGCAGGCGGGGGTTGGGAACGCTTCGACGTCAACGACGTCAGCGGAAGTGCAGCATTTGCACATTTCCGGCGCTGCTCACTCAGCCCGTGCATAATCGATTAACTGGCGCGCATAAACATGACCGCAAATGTGCAAATGCACGACCACAGACAGAGGAGACACCAACGGAGGAGACTGGGTTGGACTCCGTGCCGTATACCAGTGCTGATGATGAGACTGGGACTGGAACTGGCACTGGGACTGGCACTGGGAGTGGGAGTGGAACCGGGGGGCAGGAGGTTCCTGTAGCGGGTGATGTCGACATGCATAAATGCAAATGCCATGGCAATACATATGCAAATTACTTTTCACACACTCTGCTTCACAAAAATGCACCACAATCCGGACGGATACGAATATGGCCACGGCTTGCGGGATACGGGTTACGGGCTACGGAATGCGGGTACTGACTACAATTATGGATGTGAATGAGGATGTGTGCGGGTGCGGGTGCGAGTGCAAGTGCCTAGCTGGTTATAGTAGTCTGCCACTAATTTTGTGTTTTCTCTGCGGACTGATATCCACTAAACTAATTGCAAAGTGAGACTCTCTGCGATTGCCATGAGGAAACCGAGCAGGGTGGAAGCGATACAGATGCAGATGCAGATACAGATGTTTGTGGCATTCCAAATGCATACACAGTAAACGGATGCTGCTGGTGGGGCATGCTGAAGGGATATGTGTGCGATGGAAGATGGAAGCTGGATGAGGCTCAAGGAACAGCAGCAAACAAATAGCCCTTTTAGCCCAAGGCAATTGAAGATCGGAATCATATTACAACCAAATGAACAACAGTACTACAACCGAATATACCTACATATACATATGTATGTATATATGTTTTGTGTGTCCTTAATGATTGGGAGAACTCTTACTGTCTATGGAAGTAAGCTCGTGACCCTATTATTTCCAAAATATTACCGTGTAATCGATATCCTTGCATCCCATACCATCCCCAGGCCAGGAACTCAGCATGAGCCAAAGGCACTCTCAGCTTGGCCAAATCCCAACGAAATTTACGGCACTTCCGGAACGGAATGGCTGGCAAGAGAAGTAGCAGCAGGAGTATTCCCGAGTAAATCAGAGAGCAAAGATGGCGAAAACTTTTGCCTCGATTTTTGGCATATTAATTTTAGTTAAATTTCAGCACGTTTACGAGCATTGTTTGTACCTTTCAGGCGATGGAAAGCGAATCCCAACAAATGACGGCTTGCAGAGGATAGCAGGTAGCAGGCCCAGGACCTGCTCCTGGCAACCCACCCGTAGGGTGTTGGAGGGCGTTGAAAATTTTGTGGCGTATAACTTTTTCCATATTGTGCTTTGGGGGAAATTGAAAAGCCGAACAGCTGCAGGAACTGTCAAACTAGGGGAGCGGGAAGCGATGTGGGGGGGAGTGGAATCTAAGATAAAAGTCTGGTGGCAGGCAACAGCCAAGTGGCCAAAAAGTTGTCGGAAAAGTCCACCCTAACCTTCAGCCCTCCCCCATAACGGCTCCCCTTCTGGCACCCTTGGCACTCCCTGGGTATAATGTACTCGTGCCGACGAATCTTACAGCCTAAGGGAGGCATTTTCAACGCGCAACACGGGTGCTTGAAGTGCCAGAAGAGCGCCTGCTCCCCACTTTTTGCCTACCGGATTATCGCAATGGTGTTGCACCACTTAACCAAAATAAGTCTCAGACACTCTATGATAAACCTCGTTGCAAATCGACCATATAATGATCTTTGATATACAGATACACATTGAAGGATATTGCTTCCCCTTCTATGGGATGTTTTCTACTGTTTCCATGTCTACTAATTTTAATTTCTTGAGGGGACACCTCAGATACAGACGTTCCAATAGTTCGTAGTTGTGCGACATCTAAGTAAACGACTTCACTTCGGAACCAATAGTCTTTCGTGCCATTCCATTCGTTCCTATTTCATGCAAGTGAAACTTGGACGTTTCGGCTTGGCATCCTTATGCGCAGAGATCCTCGCATATCAGCCTTCTATATACATTTAGATGTAGATAACCAAAGTCACACTTACTGGTTGGGCATTCTCTTCGGGCTTTGATTGAGGTCATTCTTCCTCCTATGTCCACAGATATGATCTTCGGAGTGGAGGCCGAAGTTTTTTGGAGATATCGAGAGTGCAGGAACAAGCGAACAGAAAACAGCAAAATCACCTCACTTAGTTTACGAAAAAATATATATGTTTATAAATATTAATTTATTGTAATTTATTTATGCTGTTTTTTGGAACTTTTAGAAATTGAAGAATTTTGTAGCCGAAACCGTTTTTGAAGGCATCCTTTTGATATGGCTTGGTTTTTGTTCTGCTGCCAGACTTAGTTGCTCCTGCAGGTGGCATTCTGTTCAGCCTCCGCATTGTGCTCCAGGATGAGCAGCACACGACGGAAAAGGCTCACCATGTCGAAGAACAGATCCATGGCGTGCTGTACGACGTCGTTGTTTCCGCTGCGGCACTTCTGCACAATGTCCTGGGTGTCGTGGACCACAAGGGCGGCCATAACGAAAACACCCACATAGAGCTGGACCATTTGCATCACATATGACTGGAACATCATGTTGAAGAGAGTCATTACGGCCAGAGTGTTGATGACGCTGCCCAGCGTCCCGCCGAGAAACAGGAACTTTCTCTGCTCGGACAGCAGTGCAGTCAGGGAGAGGGTCACAAGGGTCACAAAGGTTCCGATCAGAGCTGTCGCGACAACGGCCGGATCGACGCTGCCAACGTAGCCCAGCAGCGGCCCCAGGGTCTGGCCAGCGAAAAATCCGAAGGCATAAAGCATGGCCAAGCGGATTTTGAAGTTCTTGCCGTCATCCTTGTAGAAATGCAGACCCACAACCATCAACAGTGTGGCCGCAGAAGCCCACAAGCCGAGATCCATAGTGCCTTCTGTTTGGAGCACGGCTCCCACAGCTGTCGCTGCTGCAGTGCACCCCATGATCATGTACACCTTGGAGAGGTGCCGGCGCACACGTGTCTCGTAGCGATCGTTGAGATCCTTCACACAGGCCTCGTAACAATCGGTCAAATGTGCTGCTAACGCGGTAGCCATTTTTCGACAAAAATTTTGCAGTCAAAAAAGAAAAATTTTCAAGGTCTTATTTATTTTTCAAAAGGATGCCTAAATGTGAACTGATGAATGTTAAATGGGAAACTGATTTACAATGACTTGGATGTACATATTTCGATAGGCCTGTTTGGGTCTCAGTTTTAGATATCAGTTGGAATACATCTGAAAAACAGGAAAAACGTAGAGCGGAAAAACATTATTGCACTCCGTTTATACCAGAGGCCGCCGGCAGCGTCCTATGCAATGTGCAGCGCAGTCGGCCCACGCACGTAGTAGACTTCGTGTAGCGTCGGCCCTGTATTCTGCTCGGCTGGCGCAGCGGCAGCAAGAATGAATCGTGTGGCTTCGGCCCTCTGCTCAAAAAGCTTGATTATTCTGCTCGGCAGAGCAGCGGCAGCGAAAACGAATCATGTCGCTTCGTGTCTGGTCTGTTGTCTGTCTGCGCAGTGCGCACACAAACGCAGTTGGAACATGTCAGCGCCTGCGTGCCGAGCTATCGGATGTTAGAAATGTACATACAGTGGCACAGGCAATAACTTTTGAGTTTACTGCTGTTTAAATTAGTATTATAAAATGCATAGGAAAATAACTGTATCGAAACTTATCTCATGTACATACATATGCTCGGGATCATGTTTATCTTTTCTTGCCTGAGATCCAATTAGATCCCAGCCAGAACCACTCTCTGACTCGATTTCATTCCTGAAAGAGAGTAGTTTCCAAGCTATATAATGGTTATTACGAATATTTTAAAGATATCAAGTCCTGACCACCATATTCTCCCCCCCAAAAACACGCTCAAAACAATACCCGCCAAGGAGCAGAAGACTGTAGCCCATAGGTCATAGCCAGGGCCTTTTTATACCATTCATATTATGTGCATATTATGGATTTGTCTAGAGCTTAATGGAATATATGTACATAAATATGTACAATAAATATACATATAATATAAAATGACAATTAGCTACATTGCCTTGGGCTTTAAAAAATGTTGTGTTGTTGTTTGATCTGAGACAAAATGTATCCAAAATGTATGCACTGGCTTGGAAACGATTATTACTAGTATTACTAGTATAAGGATTTCCATAAAGTTTGATCGTCATATGTACATACATATGTACATATGAATATAGCTTCAGGCACGTATTTACTTGAGTTGCGAAAACAAAATATTTGAAAGCTAGAAAAGCTGAAATCGCAGGGCTCTTTTCTGTGAATTCATTTTTTGTAGCCCTATGGCCACGCCTTTCTTTGGCTTGCGTCCCTTTCCTCACCAAGCTGCCAGCTGCGTGTCCTGATGGTCCTGGGTTGGTCCTTGTTCTTGCTGTTGCTGCTGTTGCTTCTGTCGTTGCTGTTGATTCCTAATCAGAAACGTGTTTGCATGTGCACAGAGCTAGAGACAGTGGGGGAGGACGAATGAGTGGGAGGACGTCTGTCGCTTGAGTAATGGTTGCAATAGGCAGCGTGCAACATGGGTTTCTCGCGCGACGCACCGGAGCAGAACAGAACAGAACGCAGATCGGAGTGGAGTGGTGTGGAGTTGGAGTTGGAGACTTGGAGACAACAGAGCCGGGAAAGGCACCAAAGTGCACTTTGTTTTGTGCTGCGTGCGTGGTTTCATTTTCAATTCTGTTTGATTCTTCCAACAGCGAGACAGTGAGACAGCGAGACAGTGGGACAGTGAGAAAGGGCGACAGCAGGAATAACCCTGTGCAACATGCGTTCAACAATCAAGTCGGGCCACAAGTCAAAAGGCAAAACTTTATTCGCACAAAAGAACGCCCAAAAAAGATAACCTCAAAACCATAAGCATGTTTTGCTCTTGGCGTCCTTACGGTACAGCAGTGGAGTGGGAGGCTGGGAATGGAACACAAATTGGAAGCGGAAATGGAATTTAAATTACAAGCGTAACATTCATTCCAATAATTTATAGTCCTAGTTCTTGTCAACTCTCCTATATCCTTTCTTTCCTGCCACACAGATGGCGCCTCGAGTTTGATAAAGATTGTTTATATATATTATCCTGTAAGAAGCACCAATCCCAGAAGCAACTTTTACTAGTATCATCGGAAGGCAATGACACGACAATGAACGAATACGAATACCCCTTCTTGTCTTCTAGCTTTGGGGGTGAAGAGCTCCGGATAAAAAGGATCAGAAGTGAAGAGACGTTGAAGGGGAGGATGGGGGGAGCTGACTAATCGTTATATTCCACACTCGAATACACTTTGCTCAACGGCCATTGACGAGGTCCAGTCCTTTGCCTTTCCCCTTCCCCTCTTTGACATTGTGCACAAAATCCTCGAGCAAAAGAGAATTTCATAAATATCCACATATGAGCAGGCAAAAACAAAATGGCAGCTCCATATGTCCGATACATATATCCTCCCCTCCCCTCCCCTTACCAACGATGTGCTGAATGGTCAATAGTCTGTCTGTCTGTCTGTTTATCCGCCTGTCCACCCGCTGCCCACTGTCCCGCATCAAACAATTTCTGCACATTTTTATGCATCATCAAATTTCATTTCATTTCCATACGCCTTATTGCTGTACTGTGAACCGGCTAATTGTTTCTGGCCAAATAAATCTGTGGCCCCATACATCGATAAATCAATATTATAGCCTGTAGTTTTTTAGTTTTTCGTTTCTGGTTTTTGGTTCATCTTTTCGTTTTTCATGGAGCGTCATAAGTCTCAAAGCTAAAGTGAAAACAAAATAAATACTCGAATTAGTCCATTGAGGAGTCAAATCGGTTCGTTGATCAATCAAAATGGAAATGATGAAAATATACTCGTAGGTATATAACCACCTGTCTAAGGAGCACATCCTACTTGAATGCCCTGCACTCTGCAGAAGGATGTCCTAACATATGTATGGATGAGTGGTGCAACAGTACCCCGCTTTCAGGATTTCTTAGTGCTTTAAATCTGCTTTAATTGAACTCCCCCTTGGTCCATGCCTTATCCGGGCCAGTTGTTTAGCACATTAAGCCACTAAAGCAACTAGGCGGGATGCCGATGGCCCCCTTCGCACCCCACACTGTTGTCAGCTGTTTTATGGCTAAGTTATGACGTGCCTCAGTCAGAGGCTTAAGTATGTACAGAAAAAAAAAGCGAAGAAAACAAGAAGAGAGGGCCAACTAGGAGACGAGACGAAGCAGTAGACACCCTTCATCGGTTCATCGTTCGTATGGCAGCCACTTGTAGCATATCATTATAGTCAAGGCGTACGAAGCGAGTGAGCAGGGGGGCTTGTCCCTAATTTACATGTATAAATATTCAAAAATATTGCATACTTTCTGGAGTATTGGAACAGAATCATTCCCTCAGACAATTAACGCGAATTTAAGTGTCTTTGGGGATCTTTTGGGGATCGTAGCTAGTAGGTTATAAACCGTTTTCAATTGGCAATACCCAGAGCATATCTCCCAAGGCCAAACATTAGATATTCATTCCCTAAATAGTATATATGTGTATCCCATCTCTGGTATTGAGATGTCCTCTGGAAGAGTATAAAAATACGAGCATGTTGGCCAAAAGGTGGAGGGCAGGGCGCCTGGAAAGGCAAACTTTTATACGATGCGATGCTGATGTAGCTGGCGTACACAACTTTTGCCTTTTACGAGCATGTTCTTTTCACGTCTCCTTGTTGTCGTCTTCTATCAGTAACGGCTTGCCTCTCATCTCTTCGAGAGAGTGTGGGACTGCGACTGGGAGTGGGACTGGTACCGTGGTTCTGTCTGTGTGTGTGTGTCCTTATGGCGTTCTGTGTGACGTTTATTGTCATTTAACTGTGACAAAGTTTAGGGATAAGCCCACACAGACACACACAAACATACACACACCAACGTGTATGTGCCTCGTCAGGCATCACTTCGCCAGACGAACACCGCGAGGAAGGTAATTCCAGCTAGAAAAAGTTGAACGCAACTACGACTTTATTGTCAACGATTGCGCGATTCATAATACAAAAACCCAAAAGCCAAATACTCGTAAACATCAAAATTCAATCGAAACTCAGCCACAGTCAATTAAGGGATCAAACTTTGGCGATCCTTTAATTGAAATCCTCGGATTGTTCCTGCCATCCGATTTTTTGTATGAAATCAGATATCCTATGAAAGCATTCGATTTAAACTCAATTGAAAAGGTTGAGCAAGGTGAGTTGGTGGAATTCCAGCGACTTGTAGGCCTTGTAGATATGATCGATCATTCTCTATGATCGCCAACTCCTTGAATACACGACATAAAAACGAAAACATGCATGTGGTTCCTCCTGTTCCCAGTTATATAGATTATGTAGGTATATGAAACTCTGGACCTATAAAACCTCTGTCGCAGAGTACCAACAACCGGAAGAAGATATCAGTTTTCCATGCCACTTCCACTGTCCTGGGCTGTAGCAGTGGCCTTGAACAATACGTCACCACATGGTAGCCTTCAATTGATTGATCAACCTCTTTGCTGGCTGAAGATCGAATGGGACTACATCCTCCAATGGTACACCCATCACCACCCACCAAGAAGCGGAAGGAAGGCGGTACGGTGTTCGGGAGCAATCAGGTTTTTGTGTGTGCTTACACGACACACGGTATCCATCAACTCCTGCCCAAAACCCTTTGGCTTATCAGGACAATTTAGCAGATTTCCCTTTCGCTCCGCATGCCCTCCCTTGTCTCTCTAAACAACCATATCCTGCTCTATTGTACTTCCAACTTTCTTCCCTTTTCTGCCTTTGCACTGCCCTTGTTTTAGGGGGACGATGGCAGGCGCAAGAATTGAATAGAAGACTGTCGAAAGCTCTGATTGTCGGTAAATAAATCGGTGACTTTTATAGTCGCTCTGCAAACTTTGATTAAGAGCAGCGTCAAAGTATTCAAGGAAGAACAAGTAGAGTTATCTGTTTACAGGGAGAGGGTTACGGCAAGACAGCAGCAACAGCACTCTTCAGCCTTACGGAAATGCATACAGAATTGAGTGCCGTTACAGGTACAGGTACAGTGGCACAAATCAGAAACAGCCAAAAACCAAGTGAATATGCATACAATTACATACATACAGATATGTATGTAAATATACAAATAAATCTCGACCAACTTTACAAATTGAGAGATATTGGCAGTTTTTACGGCATTTTTATTTGAATGCAATACCATCCCGCTATTTGTTCACTTTCCCCATCCCCAACCTGCTCACTTATGTTCCAGCATCCACATCCGCAGCTACCGCACATCCACCGTCCTGTTCCTCGTTTCGCTTTTGGGTCTGTTTGCTTTGTTCCCGCCTTTCTATGCGTTTGTTTTCCATCTCACCTGAACACATACTCGTACTAACACTCTAAAGAGGGTATTACGATTTCGACCGGACGCTTGCAACACACAAAAAAAAAAAGAAACCATATCCGACCCCATATGGTATTTCACCATATATGTACATACCTAGTAGGTATTACCTACATACAATGTATTTAAAACCAGGTGTACATGTGTACAAATCATCCAAAATTATTGCACTGGGATCGATATATCATACGATATACTTATGATTCGCTATATTCTATCTTCAAGGGCATCACACGCTTCGGGGACAGACAGTAGCTGTCCTTTCGCTCTTATCTTTTTCCCGATGCGATGCTGGCAGCTCCCAACGTGTTTTGCGACGGGACCGTGCCGTGCATCGACAGCGTGGACAAAAAGCACACACACAATAACTGTCAAAGCTGCATTCCTCTTCGAAAGTAAACACAGCAAAACAATGGGGGAGAATCGGCAAAGCAAACAAATTGAAAGCTCGACTGGGAGTCGGGCTCTCTCCAGGTAGCACTTGTAATTACAATACAAAGAGAACACAAAGAAACCACACGAGTTCTCCGCTCCGCGGTACTTTAGAAGATACGAAAAGCTTTCATTTCTGTGTGTAGTTTATTGGCAGCAGTTGACATGTACATACGTACATACATACATACATACATAATACTAAGCAACAGCCAAGAGCCAAAAGCCCCTGTCCTGGCATCAGACTAACTTTTTCTGAAAAAAAGGGAGACATTACAAATGAATTACTAGGAAGCCACCAAACTATTATCAACTAATTTTATTTCAATCCCACTTTATAGTTATATTATAATATAATCATAAGTATATATACTTTACTGCATTTAATTGAATGTGTAAGAACGTTATAAAAACACGTTATATCAGTAGATAGAAACAAAAGGAAAAGAATACTTTGGCGGTGTTTGTTGCATGGACATTTTGGAGTATGAATGGTCGCCAGTCCTGACTGCAGAAAAGATTCTTCTATCGATCAGGTCGTTGCTTTCTGATCCCAACCCTGAGGACCCAGTGGATGCAGATATTGGAGAATTGTACAGGAAGAACCGTCAGCAGTACGACAGAAACGCCAGGAACTGGATCACTCGATATGCTACACGTTCTAATAAGTATGAAAATAATACGTCAGCAGATAGTCCAGGCTTCTCCTTCCGCTTCCTGGTGGGTGGTGATGGGTGTACCATTGGGGGCTGTAGTCCCATTCGATCTTCAGCCAGCAAAGAAGTTGATCATTCAATTCTTAATCAAAACTCTTTATTCATAAATCGTATTTATTAAATACTTACAGAACTATCGGTGGGGATTCCATTATCTGTTTCGAAGGAATCATCTGAAATACGCGTTGCCCTACTGGTATAATTATGGTATAATTATGGGTCCAACAACTTTTCCACTGCGTAGTTGACCCATGTTGATTTTTGGTGTACAACATTTTCTACAGTGTTGAATTTAAACGCATAGCCAAAATAGTTTGTTAAATTCAAAATAAATTCACAACACCAAGAAGGCAACATTTGATCATTTGGATCTGTTAAAACGTTGCATAATTTGGAAAACATTTGTTTCTACAATAACGGGCTGGTACAGCAGCCATTTCCTTTTCAAATCCGTCATTCCAAAGCTCTCTGAGAGAGGGAGTGGACGCTGAGAACACTGAGAACAATGCCAAAGTTGCACTTCAAATCCCATAACGCCATAACCTCAAATGTGTCGCAATCGAATTGCAATGGAAAAATATTTAAATTATTTTTGAAGACCTATCACCGTGGACCGTGGGCAGCCCGTTACATACATACATATCTGTACATATGTCCTTAATGGAAACTGTCGGTCGGTAAACTCCGTTACTCTAGTACGTCGGCTCCTTGCTTTTCACCTTTCCCTACATTTTATGAACAGTGTTAACGGTTTGTGTCATGCAAATCCCCTCAGCGTCACTGCGTCCCGCTGTTATTGGCCGTCCCTCAACCGGTCGGGTCCTCTGCCGTAGCTCAAACTTCAAACTGTACGCGGAACCGTACACAATTTTAATTACATATTTCCCCAGCCGCACGCACTGGGGGGTAGGCAGGTGGGGGGTGGGGTGGGTGTTTGGGTTTAACGGTGAATTAAGTCGGGCCACAGAAAGTCGGCAAGCACCATAATTAAGATTATCGTTCACGGGGCAATTATGTGACATCGACTCGCCAATTTTTGCAGCCTGGCTGCAGTCTGAAAGTCCTTGGGGACGAGGAGGAGGACGGCCAGGCACAGTGAACCCCAAACGATGGGTAACAAGTTAAAAAAGGAACATTTGAGATTACTGTTACTCCAAGCACACACACGTCAAGATTTTCTCATTCTCATTTCAAAACAAAGCCTTGAATACACAAGTCAATAAAAGAGAGCGTAAGTGAATATTTTAAAAATTCAAAAAAGAAAAATAACGAAATACAAACATTGAACTCTTGAAGACAGAACCAGAATGAGTTGTGAAGAAGCATCGGGCCAGAAGCCGGTTGGCCAGCCTCCGAGCGTGCACCAGGCCATTGTCGGGCTGGTGGATCAGGCCAAACGCCTGAAAATGGTCACCGTGGACGGAATCGGAGCGGAATGGACCGGGGCCGTTGACTGCCAGGTGAGCTCTGGCCGGGGCTGGCGCTGGCCTGCGTTCTCGACTCGCTATAGGAGGCGCAATAGGAAATTTGAGATCAAGATGTTGCGCATGTTCCGGAACTGGGGTGCTGACCGTGAGACAGTCACTAAGATTCCAGCGCCGTCTCCAGTTTCGTTGGCAAGCGCCCTGAAACTGACCGAAAACATGGTCGAGAGCTACAAAACGGCGGAGAACCAGGTCGACAAGATGATTGCCGATTCCCTGACGCTGTACAACAACGTGGTCCACCAGTCACAAATGCATCGCAACATCCAGCTGGTCCAAAAGCTGGAAATGGAGGCAAATGACCGCATCCTGGGCCAGCGGTTCTTCGACTTGGGTTTAGAAGATGTGTACAAGAATGGGCTGGCGATTTCTCGTGGCTGCTTCCAGCAGTGCGGCTCGCACTCGATTGAATATCCAGAACATCAATCAGTGGAAACCAAAACAGATATCCAGGATGGCGCTCTCATCGCGGCTGCCATCGTCAACATAGTCCCACCGAGTCACCCCTGCCAGGTCGACAACAACTCGCTGGAGCAGGTGGTACAAATGCGTGCTCGGTGCCAACGCAATATTGACTTTTACAAGATGATGATCGTCGCGGAGACCGAGCTGATGAACCAACTGCCTGCCAAAGAAGCAGTCATAGCCAAAGGCGAGGTCGGGGACGAAAACCATGGCGATGCCTATGGAGATGGAGATGGAGATGAAGATGGCGATGATGCACAGCAACCTACAAAGCCACCTGCAAAAATGTAAACACTTGAATAAATATTGCATATATTTTGTTAACGTTCGACACACTGTGCACAACTTTACCTCTAGATGTGCATCCACGAGTATGTGAGAGAGAGAAAACTTTTCTTGTTATGCTGCAGATTGAATGGCGCCGGTAAACACAAATTGAGAGGCAGAGGGTTCACAGGAGATCCCCTTGGGGACCACGACTCCCCCCTCGCCGCCTTCTGCCAGCAGTGATTGAGCCAAATCCATGCTCATAACTAATTGCCAACGCCGACAAAGTCGCCGTAGCCGTCGCCGTCGCCGTCCTTAGTCGCCTTTGGCAGCACTGCAAAGTTTAAATTAAGTTGCGTGTCATAGGCGAAAAGTTTTCCACTTATTCAAAAGAAGAACGTGCTCCTCCTGTCCTCCAGTACCCAGGAATAGGAGAAGCACCAGCAGCAGGCCACAAACATGTAAAAACACAAGAAAAAACTATATGAATAATGTATGTGCACACATTTCGGGCCCAAACCCCAACCCTTTGATGCCTCTGCAGCTACATATGTACATACATATGTATGTATAGATATTTACATTTTCATTGAGAATAAGTTCATTCGATTGTGCCATTCTTCATACCTTGTTGTGTTGTTCGAGAAATAAATCGCAGCATTGGGTGTTTTACTGTACAATTTCCAGCTTAAATTTATATCAATTCTTTGGACATTCAGAATATGCAAAACAAAAGCATCTACATTAATAAATGGAATATCAATTGCCCCAAAATGGAATGCACTTTTGTAGATTAATTTTCTTTCAACTTTGTCTGAGGCTGAGACTTTGGCTCGTAATCGGAATAGTCGGCAATGTCACGCCGCTTGGAAAGGGCCAGTGTCCAGCAGAGGATCCAGAGGGGCAGAAAGACCGTGCTAACGACAAAGTACAGCCAGTTGCCATAGATCTGACAAGAGGAATGGCGAAATGATATGTGAAATGTTAGGCAGGCAAACGCGTGAAGGCAGAACTTACCACACAGTCAATGAGACCGTAAGCGGAGGCATCCATGGCGGCGGTGGCTGCGCGCAAAAGCAGCTTGTCTAACTTCAGCTCGGGAAACTGGTAGAAGCTCATGCACAGAACGATGACGTAGACAACCACCATGGGGTTGAGGAGCAGAGTGATGACACGCGTCAGATTCCGTATTGATCCGTTCCACTTCTTCTCACTGGTTTCCAAAGCAATCACCACCGGTACTGTGAGGACGGCCACGAAGAAGCCGAGGGCAAAGTTGAGCAGACCGACGACGATCAGAGAGCAGCCATAGATGAGCAGGAAACCCACGTGCAGGAGTTCCAGGCCGCCCGCCGGCAGGACAACGACAAAGGGCAGAATAAAGCCGAGCAGGGTAAGGAAGCTCAGCACGGATGTGGTCAGTGGCGCAGCGCCCATCGGTATCTCCAGGAAGTACTGCTGCAGTGGCAACACGTTGCCCAGATACCCGATGAGCAGCACAGCCGTCAGATAGATCAGCACGGAGCCGTAGGGCAGGCCCTCCTCGACATCGGTGTCAGTCTCAGTCCCGCTCGGCACCTCAGCCGGTGGCTCTGTCTCTGTCGCTTCCGGTTGCATCTCAGAGTCCAGCGTTGACCAGGTTAGATAGGCCTTGAAGAAAGCGCAGGCGGCGAGGGCCACCAGGGCAGGCATGTAGTCGCCGATGGAGATGTACCGATCGTTGTTCACAATCACATAGAAGAAGAAGCTCTGATGGAAACGCTCAAGAAGATTGTTGAGGCTGCGCGCAATACCCTCGATGGCCTTCAGAAGCGGCACAGCCGCTGAGCCGGCGTTACCCTTCACAGTAGCGTGCGTTTGGCGCTTGGCAGCGGCGATGGTCAGGGCATCGATGCGATAGCGGTGGAACAGTCCGTGATTGCCATTGGGCACGCCCGAGGATTGAGTGGCCAGCATGGACAGCATCTGGCGCAGATTCTTCTCGAAGAGAGACTGGTTGGAGCGACGCTTCTTGCGCCAGGTCTGCTTATACCCAGAAGTGATGCCCTCCCGAGCCATGATGCGCTGCACCAAATTGAACATGTCCAGGTTGGGCAGCTTGCCATTCAGGCCTTCGATCTTTACATCCACATAGTCTGCAAGGTAACTAGTGTGATTGATTTTGCTTTGGTTTCAATGACAATAACTAACCAATTTCAAGATCTTGCACTTCGATATTGAGCGCCGCCTGCAATGAGCCTGCACGCGCTGGCAAATTGCCTGGCAGCAGGTAAGCCTTGCTGACATTCAGCACGCGGTCGCCATCATGGTAGGCCTCCAGCCAGGCCTGCATTCCCAACTGCTCCTGTTCGGTGATTAGAAATATCAGATCCTTAGCCCAGTAGTTCTTGCCTGCGTAAAAGATTGCAATTTATTTGTGCGCTCCCAATCCTTCGGTGGCGGCTCTCTGCTCTACACTTACGTCTAGCAAAATCGGCAAATGCCAGCAGCAGTGGCACACTGGGCGATATGTCCGGGTGCACGGAGGTGGGGGCACGGTAGGGAGCGGTGAAAACAATGCCCTCGGTGGAAGCGATTCGGGGCGCCCGCAGAATGCCGTATATGTTTTTGCCGTGATACTCTTTGCCACCACCAAAGGGATAGCGGAGCGTGTAGTTGTGAGTGTGCGTTTCCAGGCCGAACTCGTTCAATTTGGCCGCAATCCAGGCGTGCGGCGTAGTCGACTTGTGTTCCTTGCGTTCGCGCTGCAGCTCCTCCAGCAGCTGGCTGGCCAGCCGATTGGAGTCGATGCGAATCTCGGGGTAGACCAGACCTATTCAGCCAAAGAAAAAACACTCTTAAATCGCTCTCATGCATGGGTAAAGACACTCACCTGGCGATAAGGCGTTCTCTGACAAATAGGTGCCGTGGTTGAACTCGGGGAGGGCCAGGCAGATGAGCCAAACCACGCCGAGGACATAGAAGCCGCTGCACACCTTGCGTACATGCTTTGCCAGACTATCAACTAGCTTGTTTTGCGTCGAGATCGACGGATCTGAAAGCAGGCCCATTTTTCAATGCTTTTCTCTCACAACTTACAATTCCCATAAAACAGACGAAACAAAAACAACCATGACAACAAAATCTGAATGCAACCGGTAGAAGTGCACACTTATCGCTATCGATATATCGATATGTGAGTTTTTTCTAGCAAGGAAATCACATTTGTCTTATTCCACCACACTTCAATTGAAGTGAAGACAGGTATGACAATCTTAGTGAAAAAGACAGTCAGTGCGAGGGAGAGAAGGATCTGCTGGCAGCGGATCAACAAACATGCAAGATTAACCCATGAAAATATTTTGGTGTAGTAATTATATTGGACTTGAGCATCCTTCTTATTTTCGGGAATAACCTTACATCCCCAATCGATACAATCGATATTTCTGTTTAAAGTTTTCCACAGGAATCGCTTTTGAATATTAAGAAAATCCGAATTGGTTCCAGCTATATATGCCCGTTAAACTTGGATCTTGTATTATTGATCAACTCTTGTTCAAACAAAGAGTTTGGTTTATTTCATTTTAAATTTGTTTTATAATGCTATAAAGTAAGGAAAATGAAAAACTAGTAATACTGTGCACTATCCTATCCAATATATATTGAATGTATGAGTGTTAGTAGTACAGTCTCAGAAATTGATGGACACACAAGAGTTTCGAGGGATTCAAAAATTGCTATTAATTTACTTTGCGCTAGTCAGCTACTTTATTTTCAAATTTTATTTGCGGTATTCTTTTTTTTGTTGTTTTTGTTGTTTATTACAGACTCACGTTAAGATAAAACGTGTAATTTTTAACATGTCAAATTGTGGATATTTTTTAAAAACACAATAAGATATAAATTGTTGATTTATAATTTAGATAAAATGATACATAATAGAGAATAAAAGGAGAAAAATGAGTTATCCTAATAAAAAAAAGACTACGAGTACTCACAAAAAAAAAACATGTGCTCTTACGAGTATATTATGTATATCAGACCGCAATCTGGCCAAGTGCTGTCGCATTGATTGGTAGGGGAGGTCGGGCTGGCGCCGGCATGTTGCTGGGATTCCAGAACAGATAGCTGCGATCGATGGTCAGCTTGGGCTTCTTGAATTGCGGCAGCAGTAGGTGGTCGAAGATGGTCTTGGTTGTGACACAGATGACGTTCTGGCCCTTCCAGTACTTGATCATCTTCATGGACTGCAGCGTGTAGATGATGTCGTCGTGTGTAATGCCGCTCACCTCACTCAGCTCCTTGATGGTCGTCTGCTCCAGCGAAACGCGGTTGCGCATCAGCTCCAATAGTGTATAGGCCCAGTAGCTGCGATAGCTGAGTCGACCGAGGTCCGACAACGGCTTCTCTGGACTTCCAATGACGCCCTCCCTGCGGGACAGTTCGTAACTGAAGGCGATCAACAGCTTGCCGAAGCCTTTGCGCTGATGCGGCGGCAGGACCAAAATGCATGCCACGTTGTTGTTGTCTGGGGATTTCTTCTCCTTGGAGAAATAGCCAACAATGTGACTGCCTTCCCTGTCCACCTCGCATAGAATGTAGAAGAAGAACGGATCCATGTCAAAGTAGAGCACCTTGTGGTCGAGAAAGAGCTTGGCCATCAGGCAGAGCAGCTGACAGTAGAGGGGTTCGTCCTTGCCGTTCACCTCGAAAATCGAGATGTTGCCCTTGCGGTAGATCTCGCGACCCGGCGGATGCCGCTTGCGGCACACGTACGTATGGTAGCTGTAGCTCTTACGCATCCGCATATACTTCAGGCAATACTCGCACACATACAGCGTGCGCGCCTTGCCGTAGTCGCCGGGAAAGGGACTGAAATACCAGGTGTCGATCTCGTAGTTGCCGAACTGCAGCTTGTCGATGTACTTGATCTTTGTGATGGACTCGTGCTCCTTCTCGAGTGCCGCCTGCGAGGCGGTCAGCTCCGCATGGCTCTTCTGCACGTGGTTGATCTCGTCGTAGCGCCGCTTCTGGTAGCGCGTCATCTTCCGGTCACTGTAATCGTAGCGGGTATTCTCACACGCCGACAGATAGTAGTCCTTGTTGCCCTCGCGCAGAGCCCGTTCCTTTTCCAGCTCTCGCTGTTGCTGTTGCTGCTGCAGTAAGAGCTGTTGTTGCTGCGCCAGAAGCGCCTGCTGCTTCAGCATCTCTCTGCTGGTTCCCGGCTGATCGCTGTCCACTTGAAGGAGGCTGCTGGCGGCTTCTGTGATGCCTCCCAAGTCTTCGGCATTGTCCGAGATGCGATGGCGACCCACCCATTCGTCCAGGCGGCGATTGAGGCCCAAATAGTGCACGTAGTACTCGTTGGGCATCAGAACGTTTGCGGTGATGCGCGACTGGAGCACACGACCGGCATGGACGGTGCCGTCTTCGCGGCGAATGTAGTACCTCTTCTCGGAATCCTCATTGACCACGATCCCATCACCCAGATCACCCATCCCGACACCAATTGTCGCTCTCTCGTTCTCGTTCTCCTCCGAGTTGCTGTCGTTGTCAATCACTATGTAGTCATTATTCTCGTCATCAGAATCGTTTTCGCTGCCGCTGCTACCACTGCTACCGCTGTTGCTGCTGCTGCCGCTGCTGCTGCCACTGCCACTGCCACTACCACTGCCACTGCCGCTGCTGCCGCTGCTACTCCCCTCATTGAAATTATCATCCTCCTCATCATCCGAAATGTTCTCCATTTCCGCACCGAGCTCAGTGCGCATTGGCCCTGGCGGTGGCATACGCCGTCGATCGCTCGACGGTGGCCTGTGCTTAATTTTATAAGAATCCACCAGCTGACGCGCCGTAACGCGCGTAGGCGGATACATGTCCGTGTGCTGCTCCGTCAGCGGCTGGGGCGGAAATATAAGCGGCTGGCGCGGGTACACAAACTGCTGATCCAGCGGCAGCTGGGCCCGTGGTAGTGCTGGATAATCGAGCGGCTGGCGCGGATAAACAAACTGCTGGTTATCCCTCTCCGGTTGAGGGTCAAGCGGCTGGCGCGGATATATAAACTGCTGGCGTGCAGTCTCCTGCTGTGGATGCTGCACGGCGCGCGGGGCGATGTAGTGCTCTGGGATGTAGGGAGGGAGATTAATATTGTCACCGCAATCCTTGGGTGGCAGACCGGGCATTGCCACTGTTCCATCATAGTCATCGGGATCTAGTTCGGGCTCGGAATCTGCCGGCCGCCGAGGCGGAGGCGGGGGCATATGATGATGGAGATGCGGCATTGGATAACGCAAAAGATTCACCCGCGGGGCGGGAATAGTCACCACCTCGGTGATAATTGGTTTGGTCGGTGCGTCAGGATCCATCCTGGGGTAGTTAATGGGTGGAGGGGGCACATCCTCCACATAGATGACAGTGTCCAAGGAACCGTCGTCTTTGGTTGATTCGTCATAGTCATCGGAGCGCGAGCTGCTTTCGCTACTGGACGAGCCCGAGCTGCTGCTACTGCTGTCCTCCGTCACGGGGCTGTTTTCGTAGGTGGCCTTTTCCCGCTTGGCAGGCGGCTCTCCATCGTCGTCGGCCTCGAGTGCGCTATTGACACAGCTCACGTCCATGGACTGATCCGCCTCCCCGCCATCAGAGGCTGTCTGATGGACAATATTCATGGCATTCATCTCGGCTCCCTCGTGAACCGCCTCCGCACCCTTTTCTTCAGCATCAACTTCAACCATATAGAGGTCGGAGTCCAAATACCGCGGCTGTTCCTCGTAGTCCTGTGGGCGCGAGGGATCCTCGTAGGGTGCTTCCTCGTACTCCTCGTATTCCTCCTTCCTCGAAGGTTCTTCGTATTGAACCCATTCGCCACGCGGATGTTCTTCGTATTGCGTTTGTTCCTCGTCTAGCTGATGTTCTACGTCGCCTGGATGCACGTCTCCCTGCGAGTGTTCCTGGCCACCCATGTGTTCCCCGTCGCCTGGTTCCTGGTCCTCAACCTCAACGGGCAAGTGTTCCTCGTAACAAGACTGCTCTTCGTCGTGCAATAGCCCCTCGTCACCTGAGATATCTTCGTGGTGCAAGTGCTCCTCGTTCCTCAAAGGTTCGTCGTCGGGCGATTGTATCTCGTCAGGTGATTGTATCTCGTCGGGTGATTGTATCTCGTCGGGGGATCGTATCTCGTCGGGGGATCGTATCTCGTCGGGGGATCGTATCTCGTCGGGCGATTGTATCTCTTCGTGCAAGTTTTGCTCCTGGCGGGAGTATTCCTCACCAAGCAAATGTTCCTGCTCGTGCGAGTGTTCCTCGTCGCGAAAGTGCTCCTCCTCCTCCTGGGAGTTTTCCTGCTCCTCCTCTCGCAAGTTCTCGTGGTGCTCCTCGCGACAGTGCTCCAGCTCCTGCTCCTGCTCCTCTTCGCGCGAGGTGTCAAGGTCCTCATCGCGCGAGGTTTCAAGGTCCTCCTCCCGCGAGGTTTCGAGGTCCTCTTCGCGCGACCCCTCCTCCTCGCAGGAGCGCTCCTCATTTCGTGAGTAGTCTTGGTCGGATGAGTTTTCATCGTCGCGCGAGCATTTTTTTCCGCGCAATTGTTCGTTTTCGAGCGGGCGTTCTTCGTTCCGCGAGAACTCTTCCTCGCGTGAGTGTTCCACCTCCTCCTCGGACATCTTACAACTATAACTTTCGCTCATTCGCTATCGAAGGTCTGTTTTTCCAATTTCAATTTGTCAATGAAAAAAAAATGCTTCGATTCCAGATGCCAAACAGCACAGTAATATTAGAGGTCTATCGTTTTTCTAGTTCTTTCGATTTGTCCCTCCTTCCTAGGTCATACACCATGCAACTTCAGGGGGATGCGCCCTTTTATCGATAGTACCGGTATAGTGAATACAGGGATGATATTCGTACGGAAACGTATTTCTTTCGTTCAGCTAAATAAAAATCGATTAGTACTGGAAAAACAATCGATTTAAAACTATAAAAGCAAACATGGTATTTCCTGGGTATTTCATACAATTGAGTACTAATCATAATAATATTATATCCGTTACTCATTTTATTAACTAGTAAGGAGATGCAAATCGTGTTTATTTCATGTCACTCCTGCAAGAACGGATTTAGCCAATATTTATAGTGATCTAGCGCTAAAGCGCTCACAAATATGCATTCAAAAAGCATGCAGTGAGAGCGAGATATACATATATATGAGTCACGTTAATTTTCCAATTGAGCTGAGAGCAGCGCTGCTGCAGAGCTTATCGATCTACATACATATATTCGAATTTGTTGGCTGACTCTGTGTGTTAGAAAATATGATTTTGTTACAAATTGGGCCGGTAGTCGTGGTTAGAGATGACTAGAAACAACAATTTTGGGCTTTGTCTATCATGCTAACTCTCTCTTCGCAGAAAATTTAGTAAAGTCTGCCCAGAGAAAAATATATATCGATTGCAGTCGATGGCTCTGTATCCATCTCTAGTATCCATTCCTATCAAAAGACGCGCAAAAGATTGAATGGAGAAACATATTTGTGATATCTGCGGCAAAAAAAGCGGCTACGATGAGAGCGAGACTTTGGTATATGGCGATTGGATGATTAATCATAATCTGACAGTCCACTACTTCTGCCTGGTAAGTTAAAATCGATTTCTACCACTAACATGGAACTATATTTGTATCCTACCCGGATCTCTAGCTATTATCGACAGACCTACCTCAACGCGGTGCCGACTCAAGCGGCATTCTGGGCTTTCTACTGCGCGACATTCGCAAGGAAGCCGTCGCCGCCAAGAAACGAATTTGTATCTACTGCCATGAGACGGGCGCTAGCATAGAATGCCACAAGTGCCACATACGCTTCCACTTGGATTGCATCATGAGCAACCACGGCACCATTGAGTTCTGTGGAGACTTTCACGCCTACTGCGATGCGTGCAAACCCCTGGACGACTATAAGCGCCAGCTATTGGCTGATCCCCCGCAGAATAAATGCTGCGATATCTGTCTGAACCCGATTCTGTTTTTCTCCCTACACAACATCGTCTATGGAGACTGCTGCCGTAAAGGCTTTGCCCACAGTGTGTGTATGCGTCGCTACGCCCTTGCCGCAGGCTACTATCTGCGCTGCATCTGGTGCCGCAAGGAGGAGTTCCGCGACCTCATTCGTCTGCAGTCGATCTTCGTCCCGAACCGCGACGCCGGGTGGGAGATGGAGAAAAATGCTTACCAGGATCTGCACCGCAAGCGCATGCAATGCGACCAGGTTCAATGTCTCTGTCCCAATGGACGAGAGTACAACAAAAGAAAATGGATCATATTTCCGTGCAAGCTGTGTGCAGCGACCGGAGCACATGGGAAGTGTATGACTGGAAATGTAGGACTGTCGCGTGACTCCGAACCCGATGATTTCAAGTGCGAGATCTGTCTGAATGTGGAACAGAAGCTCTTAAAAGCCCAGCAGCGTTCCATGCCTGAGAAATCGGACACTGAGGAGGAACAAATCGATCCGTCATATTATCTGACCAAGCCCAGTCGCGACATCTCCATGCTTTTGAACCATGAATCCCAACAGGTTTTCTCTGACGGTTCCGAAATTTCGAATGCCAGCGTGATCTCATCCCAGGGGTCATCCTGCAAAGCGACTCAAGAAATTACAAATCCCGTTTCTGTGCCATCAACTAGAGAATCGCCAATACAAATCTTAGAAAATATTCTTATCAAGGCCGCTGAATGTCCCCAATCTTCCGAAAAGAAAAATCCCGTTTCTGTGGCAATAACTAAGAAATCGACAGAAAAAATCTTGGAAGATGTTGTTTTCAAGGCCTCTGAATGCCCCCAATCTTCCGAAAAGAAAAATCCCGTTTCTGTGGCAACAACTAAGAAGTCGACAGAACAAATCTTGGAAGATGTTGTTTTCAAGGCCTCTGAATGCCCCCAATCTTCCGAAAAGAAAAATCCCGTTTCTGTGGCAATAACTAAGAAATCGACAGAACAAATCTTGGAAGATGTTGTTTTCAAGGCCTCTGAATGCCGCCAATCTTCCGAAAAGAAAAATCCCGTTTCTGTGGCAATAACTAAGAAATCGACAGAACAAATCTTGGAAGATGTTGTTTTCAAGGCCTCTGAATGCCCCCAATCTTCCGAAAAGAAAAATCCCGTTTCTGTGGCAATAACTAAGAAATCGACAGAACAAATCTTGGAAGATGTTGTTTTCAAGGCCTCTGAATGCCCCCAATCTTCCGAACAGAAAAATCCCGTTTCTGTGGCAACAACTAAGAAGTCGACAGAACAAATCTTGGAAGATGTTGTTTTCAAGGCCTCTGAATGCCCCCAATCTTCCGAACAGAAAAATCCCGTTTCTGTGGCAATAACTAAGAAATCGACAGAACAAATCTTGGAAGATGTTGTTTTCAAGGCCTCTGAATGCCCCCAATCTTCCGGAAAGAAAAATCCCGTTTCTGTGGCAATAACTAAGAAATCGACAGAACAAATCTTGGAAGATGTTGTTTTCAAGGCCTCTGAATGCCCCCAATCTTCCGAAAAGAAAAATCCCGTTTCTGTGGCAACAACTAAGAAGTCGACAGAACAAATCTTGGAAGATGTTGTTTTCAAGGCCTCTGAATGCCCCCAATCTTCCGAACAGAAAAATCCCGTTTCTGTGGCAATAACTAAGAAATCGACAGAACAAATCTTGGAAGATGTTGTTTTCAAGGCCTCTGAATGCCCCCAATCTTCCGAAAAGAAAAATCCCGTTTCTGTGGCAATAACTAAGAAGTCGACAGAACAAATCTTGGAAGATGTTGTTTTCAAGGCCTCTGAATGCCCCCAATCTTCCGAACAGAAAAATCCCGTTTCTGTGGCAATAACTAAGAAATCGACAGAACAAATCTTGGAAGATGTTGTTTTCAAGGCCTCTGAATGCCCCCAATCTTCCGGAAAGAAAAATCCCGTTTCTGTGGCAATAACTAAGAAATCGACAGAACAAATCTTGGAAGATGTTGTTTTCAAGGCCTCTGAATGCCCCCAATCTTCCGAAAAGAAAAATCCCGTTTCTGTGGCAACAACTAAGAAGTCGACAGAACAAATCTTGGAAGATGTTGTTTTCAAGGCCTCTGAATGCCCCCAATCTTCCGAACAGAAAAATCCCGTTTCTGTGGCAACAACTAAGAAATCGACAGAACAAATCTTGGCAGAGGCCAAGGGCGAGGGCCTGTCCGAATCTCAGCTCCAGCAGCTAAATTCCCTTGGTTTGGTATTACGGAAATCCTTCACCTGTAAGGGAGAACCACACTTCTACTTGGAAATCTATGAGTTCGAGAAGGACGAAAATTCCATCTGGGAATGTACGGGATCCTGTACCCTTCGATTTCACGAAGATGACCCCAGGGTCAAGGATCGGTCTTCCGAGGCCTTACAGAAGGTACAGATCACCAAAGAGGACGTTTGGTTCCGAACCACAGATCGTGGCGTATTTGCTGAAAACTCTTCTGAATATTGCTCAATCTAACAAGAAATATAAGAATACAATGTAGACTATAAGAATACTAAGGCAAAGACGCAGGAAGGCTAAGCTGTATAAGTTACCAAAATGAACAGAAAATAAAGAATATTTTTCAGTTTTTATTGAACATTTATCCTATGGAAATAACGCATAAACAATTATTGGACTTATTGACTTAAGTATTACGTGTATGTGTGTGTGTATGAGTGTGGTGTGTTCTGTTGGTAAACATAGACAGCTAAAAGCACATTATGAATCGTTAAATGCATCGATACCAATCGAAGAGTAGAGTAGTTCCAGGATAAGCCTACAGAGATCAACAAGTACTATTGTGTACATGTACTATTCTGTACTATTCCTTACAGAATATTTGTGGATATACATACTATACTCGTATATACGTGAATATGTATGTAACTATTACGGATTTTGGGTGTGTTTTTCTCATTTGGATTTGGTTTTCCATCACATCAAGTTTGTGTGTGTTTGGCTGAGTGATTGACTAGGCCAAGTACATATTTCTATATGTATATGTGTATATATATATCCCGATTCCGATCCCACGGATTGACTAGCGCATTGGGCGTTGCTGGCCTCGATCATAGAACAAAAGGTAAGCCGGCACACTGAGCACCTCATCGATGCACACCTCGCGCACAATCGTGTCCGATGTGTAGAACCAACTGGAAATACAGATTATACATCATATAGAGCGAGAAGGAGAGATAGAGACACGTCGATCACTTACCGATGAGCATTCCTAAGCGAACCTCGCCGGTAGGTGACAAAGTGTCCGCTATTGGCCTCGCCCGTGTGCACCACCACGGCCAGCAGACGGTACAGGTTCTTGGGGAACATCGTGCCGAAGGCTTCGCCACCACCTATGGCATGGTTCATCGGCAGGCTTGAGGAGAATAGGGACATTGTTGATCCCCAGGGCGTGGTGGCCTGCAGAAAGAACAGATAATCCATCAGATGCCATTGCCAGGCTGGTGGAGTTCCTGGCCGCCACTCACCTGGCTGTTGAGGTGAGGCTGAACGAAGCTGTAGGGTGCCATTGATAGGCTTTCGGGAAAGTGGACATAGTCCCGCCGCTTGCACACCTGTCCCGTGGGCAGCCAAACGGTTCTGGCTATGTGGATGCACAGGCATCCAGGAAGTTTGGCAAACGTAACAGATTTTGTGTGTGTGGTGGTCTCGTTGCACGAGTCACACTTGACGTCGCTCAGGTCCTCTGACGTAATGTATTCGCTGAGAAGGTGGCCCAAGCTCAGCCCTGAGCGACGCTGAGTCGGCAAGTTCAGGATGATGCTATCAAATTTATCGTAGCGCACCGACGACTTGGAGCCGCAGCCGTTGCACACAAGCTGGGCACCCATTGCACCCTGGAAGGGATGGGCCACCTGGCTGGGCATCATGTTGGACCAGATCGATACTCGTCCGGGCCCACGATGGAGACGCTCTAGCGACCGGCAGGATGCCGACACCCGCCTATTGAGCCCCTCGACCACCTCCTGCGACTGTGGCTGGCGAGGGCGCGACAAACGCTCCCCACCTCCCACAGTAGGCGTGGCCAGAGAATCAATAGCCAGGGGATCGCTACTTAGGGGAAATCCGAACGGCTGCTGCCCCATCAAAGATGTCCCAGGTGAGATCGCATCTAGGAGGGATCCGATTCGATCGTTTCCCTCGCGCTCGCAAACCGACGCCGGCGAGTCGGGGGTGTGGGCTTCGGAGCGCACCAGGCGCGTCAGATTGGTCGACTCGTCGTAGTCCAGGTTGAGAAAGTCAGTGAGCATAGCGCTGGAGGGGCGATTCGGTTGCTCCGTCATCCGCTGGCTCGCCCCTACGCCCACGGCCACCGAGTTGATCGGTCTAAAGCCGCCGCCGGCCGGTGTTTCGATTCCAATGCTGCTGCAGCTATCTTCGTCATGGCCCGGGGGTCCGGGCAGCGCATCAGATAGACATCCCAATTGCTGGGGGCGAATGGCCTCCTCCTCCAACGAAGACAGCAGTACATGGAACAACTCATGGGCATCGTGCTCCTCCTGGGGAATGACCCAGCCCAAAGAATTAAGGGCCCGCAGAACCGCGCCGGGTGAATGCGGGTCACCACGCAGTGTGGCATGAGTGCCATTAATTACCTCCAGGGTATTCAGCATGGAACTGATCAAGCTTTTCCGATCCGGCGATGCGCCATTATAGAGCTGAAGCCAGGCTATGAACTGTGGGCACGCAGCTAGAGCCTGAAGAAGCGTATTGAGGAAGCATGTCCGTCCGAAGTTGTGAAGCCCTGCGATCTGGCCGCGACGCTGACGCAACCGGGAACCTAAAAGATGCGAACATTTTGCATTACCAAAACATACGAGCACGGATTAACCACACTCACCTGAAGGTCCCCAGAGTACAAAGGCTCCTACGACGGCAGCTACCGTCACACCAGCGGCCATCAATATCTTCTCGCTCTCCATTTATTTCGCTTCGCTCTTGCGGACAGTTTCGATGGGCGGGCGGGCGTCTGACACACTATACCATTGGTTGGCGGTGGTCGGGACTGATACTTGAGGTCAAACCACCGACCAAAAGTGACGCAGTCAAGCACTGAAAATCTTCAAGAATCCGCCGTATTTATGGGAATTAGGAATTAAGATATCTGATAATTTCTGTCGGACTCTTCAGAAAAATTCGTCTGCTCCTGATGGTCGGTCGAGATGCCCAATTGTTGTTTTAGCCCTTTTTCCGCCGATCAGGCAAGGCCAGTTGAATCTCGATACTATCGATGCATGATGCATCGACGCAATAGAGTTGAGCATTTTACAAATTGCCTATTTCTCCATTGTCCACACAAGAACTATCCTGAACTGGAGGATGGGCATTTCGTGTATAGGCATTTAGTAGCAGTTGAAAAAATTAGTGTTTATTTAAAAACCATTACAGAAACATATCGATAGTGAGTTGTCGATATTTGTTACAGCTGTGAGCGTTGAATAGACAAGATGCGGAGGTGGGGTGGGGTGGAAACAAGGCATATGAAGAAAACAAACAAAGCTGGCGCTGGCGTAATGGAAGCCAGTTTTAAAATTGTATTGTCAAGCACCATTTATAACTCATTGGATATTTGTCAGTGCAGTGGGTGCTCGGACACAACATAAAAATTCAAATATTCAAGTTAAACAAAAACCTATTTAACTGGTTATTAAATTAGTTAGTGACGGTTTTTCTTTGGAATTCTTTCTGGAACCTTCTGCAGTCACAGAATTCTGGTAAGTTCTCGAAATAATTGCGAGAAGTGGCTTATTGGGACCCAAACCACCCCCCACTACCCACCGTTCGCTGTCCTTGTGTCCATTTCACAACGCTCCCTCTCACCCAGTCCCAGTGCGCCCAGCTGAAATTTTCTGCGCAATAGAGAAAATTTTGTCGTTTCTGTTTTCATTTTCTGCTTTATTGCGTTCTTTGTTTATGTCGCGCATTCGCTGCCTGGGCCTAAACGCAAAGCAGAGGTACGACATTTCGTTGTGCAATTTGCTCCAATTTTCCGAGTTTTATTTTGGAATCTGTGTCATGAGATGCTGCAATCTGTAGCATCACGAACATGTTTCACGTTAATATTCAATTTCCCTCAGTTGATAGCCAGAGCTCGTTGAGACCAGGGGTACATACATACATACATATGTACGTACACACATAGTATATTCAGTACAAATAGCAAATATCCATCCAGTGCCATAAAGCGACGAGCAACAAGTATTCTTCATAACTAATAATAATTATTATTGTATTACAAATACATATATATTTACATGTGTACATATTACCTGCCAATGTTAGTATACGATTTCTGATTGGAGTTTAAATATGGTTGGAATAGGGAAAACAAGTTATTACCTTTCCCTCTCCACTGCATATACTATGTGTACTTCAATTCCAATTAGATTGTACCTACTGCAACAAAAATAAGCTGGGAAGGGGTGTCTTAAAGTCGTTCACTTACAAATGTGTGCATAGTCTGTGTAAAAGTTTTCTTTGTTCAACAACAGCAGCACGCAAACACACACACACATAAACGCAAATGTTTTAACGGTTATTTGTCTGTATCCCCCCCTCATTTCGTATTTTATTCACGCATTTGAACATTCTCCACACAGACTTCACCCGACCCAATCCCGAGAGCCGAGCTTCACCGAGCTGACCTCTAACAAAGAAAGTGCAGCAAAGTGCAATAGCTGTCAGTGTCAAATTTGGCTGAAACCAGTTACAGCCAGAGTCAAAGCCAGAGCCAGAGCCAGAGCCAATTCATTTGCGTCGCAGTTTCCCGAACAAAGAAACAGAGAAACCAAGGAAAACTCGAAGCCAATCGAAATGGAGAACAAGCAGGAGCAGGACCAGAATCAGAAGTCAGGGCAGCGCACCGAAAGCGAGAGCTCCGTTGACAGCGTGACGCGCTTCGTGGTGCCCAGCCTGGATGGCAGCCCGCCGAAGATCGTCACCATTGAAGAGGTGTCGGGAATTTTCAAGGACCTCAGGAACATGGAGCTGGCCCACGAGATTGCCTTGAATCCGGACTTCAAGCTGAAACAGTATGAACCGCCAACGCACAGGTGAGCAATGGGATAGCACTTGCTACGTACGCCCAGTTCCCAGTGCTAATCCCACAATTCGTTGCAGTTTTGAGGGGCGCGTCAAGGCCATGGTGCACAAGGCTTACTGGGATGTATTGCGTACGCAGCTGGAGCGCCAGCCGCCCCAGTATGACCAGGCAATACGGTTGCTTGCCGAGATCAAGGAGTGCATACCTCAGCTGGTTACACCCAACGAACGCACTCTGACGCGCATCAACGAGGTGCTGGACACCGACGTCATCAGGCAGCAGGCAGAGCAGGGCGTGCTCGACTTCAAGTCCTATGCCGATTTCGTGATCCTCATTCTGTCCCAATCGTGCAGTGCGGCCCGGGATGAGGCGGTGGACGAACTGCGCAAGATGGACGATGTGGTGGACACCTTCCGCAGCATTCTGGAGCTAATGGCGCTGATGAAGCTAGACATGGCCAATTTCATGCTGGAGCTGGCCCGAAAGGAAATCTCCGCCAATTCGGTGCAGTACGAGAAGGAGAAGTTTAGCAAATATTTGAACGAATTCCATGGCAATGGTTAGTATATCGTCGGTGGAAGCACTGCAACTCCTTATCCAATCCCGCACAATCTCTTATTGGTTTTTTTGATCGAATCCGCAGTTGGTTTTCCGGCCACTGAGGACTGGCTGCAGCGTAATCGCTCTGATGTTAGCAATAACCAGACCGTCTACAATGGATACATGGAGCTGCTGGACTATCCGGCCGACAAGGACTTCCCCGAGCTGCTGCGAATTGACAAGGAGCGCTTTGCAGGCATAAGCTGGAGGGCCCAGCGCCTGATCCTGTGCGCCTCGCTCATCTCGATTGCGCAGAGTTCTCCAATTATTTCGCAGCGACCCGATAACCGTGCGAAGCTAGCCAAGCAGCTGGAAATCATAATGCAGGATGTCAAGGACGAAACGTGAGTCGTTCACCCAAATCTACACGAAACTGCGACTGCATTTTCCCTTCAACGTTTACAGCCAAGTGCCTGCTGCTCTCGAGAGCTGCTATGAGCAGATCCGCAGCCTTGTAAACGGTGCCCTGTCGGAGGAGGGCCAGCCGGATATGGACGAGGCCACCCTGGCGAGTCTGAAGAGCCAGCTGATGCAGCTCAGCAACAAAACCTCACCAGTGCGCAGTCTCATGGGTGAGTTAGTTGCTTGATCCTCTAAAGAAGTCAGTTTCCATATCCCATTCTTTGTTCTTCTTTCCCAGCCAAGCGCTTTTATCTCTTTGTGCGTGTGTCGTTGCGAGCCGACAACCACATTCCACCACCGCCCGCCGGCTTTAAGGAGTATGAGGATGAGCTGACTGCACTTATATCGTCGCTACTGCGCTTGATATCCTACAATCATGCCGTCTTTGGGGAGCAGTTCTTCAAAATCTTGGGAAAGACAACTGCCAGCGCTCCGGATTCACAGTCCGAGCATGCCGCCGCCAAACCTATTAATGGCATTGCCCAAGTGGCCAACCCTTAAAACGGATAATGTGGGGCCCAGGACGAATACAGAAAAGCTCTGGAAACGCTATGGACCCCGCAAAAGGAGAGAGAATGGTGAATAGGAAAAGGGAATAGAAGGGAATGACTGTCAATGACTGTGCAATCAACACGCCGTACCCATTGAACTTTTTAGCTCTTTAAATATGTGTATTCACACAGATACTAAATACCATTGATTTGAATTATAATTTAAATATTTTGAAAGAACCAAACACCCCCACACCCGAGATCCGAAATGGAAACTGTGCTAGAGCCTCTGTGATAAAGATGGAATATATAAAATATAAAGTATGGCAAATACATATGGGGCTATATGATCACTGGCTCGCGTGCTCTGCACCCAACTCTGGATAGCAACAGAATGGTTTATAATTAATCATATATATTTTTTAATAAATACCTATGTAGTATACTTACATTATATAATACTAAATCTAGCATTAGACCCGATTCAAATTGTAACCCCACTGATTGTTAATCGACTGTATTTGAAGGTTCTATTGATCTGGTGTGTTCGCTGGCAAGAGTCTTGAGAGGAGTAGGAATAAGGATATAATTACTACCTAAAAAACTTACATATTTATTATACATTAAAACATTATACATACATACATACATATATAGGCGTCTACTCAGATATTCAATTCGTAGTTGAGTTGTATTGAGCTAAATCCTGACTCACAACGATTAAATAAAAGTTATTGAATTCCATTTGATTTCCAAATACTTTGGGAAAATGGTATTTCAATCTTAAAAGCAGAAAGATGATATCCTGCATATAATAGACGTATTCATGCTTTCATTATACCTATGATGTCGTGTCCCCGTCCCCACAAGACGACTGTTTGCTGGGAAATTATTCCAATTTCAATGAACTCTGAATGGATAAATAATGGATCGATTAAGCTTTATGCTCTAGCTTTATACTTATGTACTCTGTGGACAGCAATGCTCCCCTTGGTACGTGGCGATCATTCCACCCACTGATCGGACCGATTTGCCAATTGTTGCATTCCTACTGCAACTATTTAAATTATGGTATTTAATGCATTGAACTGGCTTGTGTCCAAAAACGGTCACATTAGCCAAAGGCCAAGATCAGAAGCAAGAAGAACCAAAAAAACAAAAGAGACGGAAAAAGCGCAAAATCAACAGAAACCAAAAGAAAGGCAAAAAAAAAGAGTAAAAATCGAAACGATATCGGAAAATTCACAGGCAACACCACGTGATTTGTGACACTTATGGAGCGGCGGATGAATCTGTCTTTCGCCGGCTGCGGCTTCTTGGGCATCTACCACGTGGGCGTGGCCGTGTGCCTCAAGAAGCACGCCCCCCAACTACTCCTGGAACGGATCGGAGGTGCCTCGGCCGGGGCCCTAGCCGCCTGCTGTCTGCTCTGCGACCTGCCGCTTGAGACAATGGCCGCCGACTTCCTGCGGGTGGTGGGCGAGGCACGGCGACACCCCCTGGGCCCTTTCAGCCCGTGGTTCAACCTGCAGCGATGTCTACTGGAGGGGATGCAGCGCGAATTGCCCGAGGACGCCCATCGGAGGGTCAGCGGGCGGCTGCACATCTCACTGACGCGTGTGCGGGATCGGTGCAATGTGGTGATGTCAGAGTTCGGATCGCGCCAGGAGCTACTCCAGGCCCTGCTCTGCTCCTGCTTCATCCCGGGCCTCTCTGGACTGATACCGCCGCAGGTGCGTGGCGTCCGCTACATGGACGGCGCCTTCTCGGACAACCTGCCGCTGCTGGACGAGAACACGGTCACGGTGAGTCCCTTCTGCGGGGAGAGCGACATCTGTCCGCGGGACCGCAGCTCGCACCTGTTCCACCTGAACCTTAACTGGGCCAACACCTGCATCCGCATCTCGCGGCCCAATCTGCGCCGAATGCTGCGCATCGTACTGCCGGGCCGGGCCGAGTTCCTCTCCTCCTTCTGCCAGCAGGGCTACGACGACGCCCTATACTTCCTCAACCGCAACAATCTCATCGGACGCCTGCAGGAGTGGGACCAGTGCCAGGAGCACCACCTGCCGCAGGCGGTGCGCGACACCATCGACGACTACGGATACATGGAGCAGGCCAACAAGGAGCTCGGTCAGTGGCTCTCACATCCGCAGGCGGGCATTCAGCTATTCTGCCTGCCCTGCGCCCTGCTCACCGCTGCCGCTAGACACGCTCCGCCGCTGGCAAGGCAACTGGTCCGAATGATTGGGCGGCGCCTCAGCCAGTCGCTGACGTTATGCGAACAGCCGCACTTTGATCTCGGCCTGCTGATGATGCACTGCAGCTCTGTAGTTACGCTGCCGACATCGACGCCGCCGTCGCGACATTCTATTGATAACGTTGACACCGGTGGAATCAAGGTTCTACAAATATTGGACTCCGGGATTGGGGAGGAGAATGACGATCACTGCGATCGTGTAAGCTCAGACTCTGTCTCTGCCTCTGCCACTGTCGCACCACTACCCCCGCCCGACACAACCCTCGCCAGACCAGACTAAGACAATCTCTATCGGGGTTAAATTGCGCTTCAATTGGATTTATCAAGTTTTGCTGTTTTATATTTATATATTCTGTGATTATCCCGTTTCGAGAATACCTCCTTCATCCCCTCTCCACTACTCTCCTCTCTTTTCTCGCACAAAGAGCAAATGTCTGCAAGTAAGTGCTGCCATCTATTGCACTATTATCTGCTAGCTGCTTGCTATAAAACTTCTTAGATATGTACATATGATAGTATGTACATATGTATATATACTATAATAATTTGTATTGATTCTCAATTCTGTGTTCGAGGCTTAAGCAGTGCCAAAGCTCACAGCTGTGACACCATAAAATATGAATAAAGAAAAATAGGTAATAAAAATAAAATAATACGATTAAAAATAGAATTACTAATCTCACATATAGATACTTGATCCAAGCTTGATCGATGCCCAAATTTATAATTTTTCTTAATTTTATGATTATCCAAAACTCTTTTTTGTAATATTTTACATGTATTTCAACATTTCCTGTGGCTTTAAATACATATTTTTGACGTTTAAACAAAGCTTAATTAATGAGCCTTTACAAAAAACAAAAAAAATATACAAATATTTAAAAAAATTATACAATTCCAAAAAATCTCAATTTTGTATAATTTTTTGTTAAGTTTGAAAACTAGGTTAAACACACTCAAATTAAGCCAGAAACACACAACAACAGAAAGTCATTTTTAAACTAATTAAAGGAAAAACTCTATTTAATTTTTTTGTAGCCCGAAAAAAGTCGGTTTGATGACCAAAAAGTTTTAAATGACGACTATGAAAAACAAGCTCGAAGTATTTCCAGGATCATTTCAGTGGATGTGCGCTTATCTTAGCCATATCTTTTTCAGATCGTACTATTATAATTTTCAAGCTGAACGTAAATCGACCTAAAAGGACATTGAAATCGTTGGCCTTAATTTTGTATTTTATACGATAATTCACAGAACTGCTTTCTTAAAGATTTCCAAACCCTAATCCAGTGAAAGCACTCTTGGCGGACTGCACTCGACGTCACCAAATCAGACTGAGAAACATTCTTATTTGGAAGACTTCATTCACCCTTGGGCAAACCGAACCAGACGGAGGCCACTGTACTTTCATAACTGATCCAAGGTTTCGTCTGCTCTCGGAGCTTTCCAACCAGTGCGAAAGAGAGAGAGACCAATCGACGAAGATAGGCTTCCTCCCCCCATACAAGAGAAGAACAGGGCGAGACGAGACGAGATCAGAGCTCGGAATATTGCACACAAGTAATAACAGTAAAAAGAAAGAAAGAGAGAATCATAGGAATCACGCCACTTTTTGTACTTTGCCCTCTGTCGCAGTCGGAGGAGGCTCACTCACTCGCACTTTTGCTGATTGCCCGGTGCCACGTCTCTTCCGCTGCCGCGCTGCCTCGCTGCCCGCCCCTGCAGCTGGCCCCAGCATGGGCCAGGGCTCATCCTGAGGCTTTATCACTTTCCCCCTGTCGTTCCCTCTTCATCAGTCCCTCCATTGCGCTCTTTAGGTGTATAAAGTCATTCAATTTTTGCTCTAACATCAAAATTTGTGATTACGTTTATAGTTGGAACGCCTTTATGGGTCTTACGATCTCGTTCCCGCTCTCTCACTCTTTGATAAGAAATGTCGCTCTAATGTACGATTAGTTGCCAACTGGCTAATAACCCCCACTAACCCCCTCTCACCACACAAGCTCGTGCATCGTCATCGCGGGGTTGGAAAGCGAGAATGGATCCAAAGTCGAAGCCCATTACCATTTTAACATTCACCCATTGGTACATTTTGCGGTTGGTGGTAATTCCATCACATCATCATCATCATCATGATTACAAACTCAGGTGTACATAGATGAAAATCATACTTATGTACATATATCGTATCTATAGTATCATTCAGACAGTAAAGTTTTGTTTGGCAGGGGACTTACCTTATAGGGTTACGTAACACAGATCCAGATCCAAACGTTATTTTGTAACTTTCATCAATTCAAATGCCAAGAATGCCTCTTTCCATTTGGACGTGCTCTGCTAGTGCATATTGTAGATGCATGTGGAATCTACGTTGGAGATCAGTGCATAGTGGAGATGTGCATAGGAAAGTGCCCTGCTGCTGCGCAGCCACTCACGTGTACGTGTATGACAATGCATAGCTGTAAGAACGTGGTAGACCTAGTTCTTGTTTGGCGGCTGGGGTGCTATGTTTAGTTTCAAAATGATGCGGATCATACTCTTGATTTATGTCTGTATAGAGTATACGGCAGAGTGAGAAATGGGAATACCTGTTTTAAGGTTATACAAAGAACTCTAAATGCACATATATAGTATGTATATACATACGTACACATGTATATATGTATTTGCTATCTGCGGTTGGTAGTTCCATCATCACCATTACAAACATTATGATCATTAAGCTGCGGTTTCGGGAACTGGTTTCAGTCAAACCGATGAGTATCCATCGTTCTATAGGGTTCGGCTTGTGTTTGGGTTTGGGTTTGGCTCTGGCAGGAAAAAAGAAAACCACAGTCTACCTTTTCTGGCAGTCCCCATTCCTTGTGCATTCTCACTCATGAATATTTGTATGCCTTAAATGCAATTCACAAATATTTCTGGTTGTGGCTCAAAATTATGCCAAGTATGTCAAGGATGGTACGAGTATACGATCGATGGGATCGGATCGGATAGATTGATTCCACATGCAGGCGGGGACTCGAAAACGGAGACGTAGACACGCCATGTTCTTGTTGGGGGCACAATTTAAATTGATCGAAGCAGGCAAACATCGAGCATACAAATGAGGGGCACCAGACGAAGATGGAGCCAAGCAGGCAACCAGACAGACGGAAGACAGAGAGAGAGAGACGCCGATTGAGGGAATAGGGGAACAACCGAAATGAAAAGGAAACCCAGAGACACCGACAACGGGTGTTCACCCAATCTGCAAACAGATAATTGGTTGGCCATTAACGCCGTCATTATCGACATGGAATGTCCACTAGCCTGTCAGTTTTAAGATCAGGGACGAAGCGTCTCTCAATAGCAGAGCAAGTGCGATATCCCCTTAGGCTTCCAAGTTTCTCGATCTGCGTTTCCAGATATTCTTGTTGTCAGCTTTGAAACGCAGTCTTTCAGACATAAATGTACCCATATCATATGGCCGTTGTACTGTACGAGTCCGTGACTTTATGAATGAACTGTAGCGGATGAGGGAGCAATTCGTAGCCTTATTCATGGAATTTTCACCATGGAAACTGCACATGCAATTGTCCTGGGAGAAATTCAATCGGAGATTGGCCAACATCATGGTGTACATCTTCGGGTGTACAGCCCTCTTATACATATATGTATGTATAGTGTGGACCCATGGAACCCGTCTTATCAGAAACCAGAGTGTGCTCCATAAATTCATTCGATGCAGTGTGCTTCGCCCTATTGCTGAACTGCGCGCACTATAAGTACTATCATATAAATCAGCACTCTCCGAGAAGCCAGCTGCCCCGCGATAAGGCCAAATCATATACCAGAGGGTAGTATAGCACAGCACAGCCTATTGTACATATAGTATGTACAATGTACATACATACGTGGTTGTAAGATTGCCAGTATAAACATTTATGTCCCTTGGCTTGGCTCTTAAGCTTATCGTTCAACTGCGTTGAGTGGAGTGGAGGAAATGGGAGAATAATTGAAAAAACAAATGGGGTATTTTCTTGTTCTTCGTTCCAGTTTTGCGTTGCTTGTTTATTAATATTTAACATTATAATTATCATAATTATTAAGAGCGGACCTTATGGCTACGTTCTCCATACATGGGTACAATATGCGCTTGTGTGTATGTGTGTGTGTTGAGGCATAATCCATATTCATTAGCAATTAGGCATCATCTGGCTGGGTTCTCAGCCAGCTCCCATGCAGTACAAGTTAAATAAAAGTAGAATTAGATATTACGAGTGTACGTATAGCTAAGGCACATATGGGCGCGTCGTGCATGCGTGCGTATATATATATATATATAGATATAGATATAGATATACATAGATATTGTATATAGTACGCATTGGCGTATCTGTATGGTTGGTTTTTTTTATGTATGGTGTATCATTTATTGTTTATTCAATGCATACGTGGCACTTAGAGGCCGCCCTTGGGGGGGGGTACCTTCTCGAATTTAGCACAGCTAAAATTGACAAAAAAATAAAACGTTTCCTTCTTCCTCAGGGCTCGTTCCTTCTTGCCGTAGTCTTAACAACTAAAACTTAATCTTTATATAGAGCATATATGTATATGTATTGTGTGTGTGTGTAAGGGTTACTTCAAATAAATATTTACAAAGCAAACATTGGCGGGGGGGGCGGGTGGGTGGTGTAAGGGTCAATAGGGCTGCTACAAAAGTCTAAAATTAGTTAGCATAAACCTTCTCCACTTTGATGATGATCACTATCCACTTTTTTCTTGGACAGGTTTTAATTACAAAAAAAAAAAATTAGCAAAAAAAAAGAATAGAAAATACAAAGATGGGCGGCGTGTGAGGGTGTTGGGGCGTGGTTATGGTTAATATATGTAATATCTAGCAAATAGATATACAAATAACTGGGCTCCAGCAGAGGTCTTCCGGAGTATCTTGCCTGCTTACTGAATCCTTACTGAACCGACGAGGACGCTGGTTTGCTCTTGGCAGCAACCTTGGGCTTGGACACAGCCGCCGCATTGGCTTTGGAGTTCGAGCTCTTGGTGGTGGCGGTGGCGGCGGCGGTGGTGGTGGTGTTGCTGGTGCTGCTCGATCCATAGGGCGTACAGGCATCCCCGAGTGTCGACTGCTCGACATTTGTGCCCATCGACGAGTTGATAAAGTTAATGTACTGATGCAACTTGAGTGCGGCTATCAGAGAACTCAGATAGTCGTTGATGTTGCCCTTTTGGACCTGCTTGATCTGTCGGGAGACATTTCGATAGACGCGACGAGAGATCTTGTTGGATAGTCGGCCGACGGTCTGGACTGTGTGTAGGACTGGATCCTCGCTGGCGGAAACTGGCACTGCAATGAAAAGAGAAATACGATGAAATTAGTTGGGGGCCTTTAGTTCTCTTTTCACACTCTGCGAGAACACATTCGGGACGGAAGATGGATTTAGGTGCAGGGTATGGGTATGGGTTAGATCGTTGGTGGGGTGTTGCTTGCTTACCATAAACTTGTTGAGTTCCCTATCGATAATGCCTATGATCTCAGGGTTTCTTCTAACGTACTCAACAATTTCGGTTATGATTTTCAGGGACATGGATAGGAAAACCGTAGAGGCGGCCACTAAGAATCTATCATCAATCTCTCGATCGTGATCGTAGTCGTAGCTCTCCCCAACAACCACCACTAACAAACAGCACAGAAAGAGAGAGAGAGGGAGAGATAGAGAGAAAGATTAATTTAGAAAATTAGTCAACAGTCTGTGCAACAGTTAATTAAAGTTAATTTAGAGTGGAGTGTTTTTGGGTTTTTGTTTTGGGACTAGGAACTAGGCTAGGGACAGATATTCAAATCTAACAATACAAAAGTCTCCCCGAACCGTTTTCTGTTTTTCTTTAGGGCGTTTCTCATCCTCTCGATGGAAGGAAATGGAGTAGATAAAGGGTTGTAAGGGTGGCGGGTGTGTTGGGTTAGGGTGATTGTCATCCCATTAGTATTAGTATTAGCCCCCAATATTAGTTTTTATGCATGCGTATTGCTTCATAGTTGGGACAGTGTTAGTGTTAGGTACAAACGAACAGAGGAACGACCAAATCGATCGCAGACAGGCAAGCGATGGCAGTAGGGAACGAGACTTACTGTCATTTTCGGAACTCTTGCCATTTTGCACGGCGGCATTTTGTTTATCATCTGAGAATTAAAAATATTTACGATTTATTTTTAGCATTTTGTTTACACACCATCAGGCAAAGAAAACAAATCAAGCAGATTAATTTCGGGGCAGAATGGAGATGGAAGCTAGCCAAAATGCCGCCCAGGCATCAGTATCTATTAGCATTAGCATTATATCATTATATCATAAGACGGGGCCCGTCGTCGTTGTCGTCTGTCCGCCAGAGCCCGCCACCAATGGATGGATGGATGGATGGGTGGATGAATGAATGGATGGACAGATGGATCGGACATCAAGCATCGAGCAGGAGACATCTCCAGACCATCAGATCATCAGCACTCAGCACTCACCGTTATCCTCCTCCACATCCGACTCGCTCTTGGGGAAGTAGTACTCAAGGAGGCGCTCGGCAAGAGCTGTGGTGGTGTCCACTCCGTTGACGGCCAGGCTGCCGTACTGGGTGGCCAGCACCTCGTTGGCCTTTTGCCAGGCGAGATCCTTGAGGGAGGCGGCCTTCTGTTGGCCGGCTGCCTTGAACTTGACCACGCGCTCCAGATGCGGCTGGACCACATCAATCACCTTGCTCTTGGCCTGGTTGTAGATCTCTTGGGGCGTGTCCTTGATTATCGGTGCTTTCACCTCCAGCTTATCGATGCCCTTGACGAGGGTTTGGTCCACGAACGAGATCGGGCGATCCAATTTAGTCACAAACGGCGCCGCCGTTGTCACCGCCCGGGTCACGCAATCCTCGGCTGCCGTCAGCGCCCATTCGAAGACGCGATTCTTGCCTAAAAATAAATCAATTGGAGAGTTTTGGCCTATGAAACTTCTGGAATTATATATGTACATATGTATGTATGTATGTATGTATGTAGTGGCAGGGCATGTGAGATAAGCCGGTCACTTATCAGCAGCCGCAGCAGCAGCAACAACAACAAAAGGAATGTCACTTTTGACTGATAAGCAACTGCGCAGTATGTACTTGTAAGGCCTCTCCCCTGGAACTAGGCTCTATCTATCTCTATTTATTTGCGTGTGTCTGTGTCTATCTATTCGTCTGAAAAGTTTAGACTTTGATAGTTCGTCATACAGCAAACATCACCATTCCACCAACAACAAGAAAAAACCACAGAAGCACCGCAATAATAATTCTGCTGTCTGTAAGTGTGTGCTGTGTGCAATAGCCAACGAAATATCACAAACAAGTCGAAAGTCCAACTAAAGTTCGGTGTGGGAAAGAGATGGAGGTACAGGGAGCAAGACAGTGGCGTGGGCCGACAGGGTGACTGCGAATACATGCGTACTGCTGCACGAGCCCCCATCGCGTCTGGCAGCTAAGATTGCAGTTCAATGTGCGAAAAAGACAGAGGGATAAGGATCCAAAAAGGGGCGTGGAGCAACAGGGTGGACCGACTGCATGCGTGCCACTGTACGATCCCCCCCGTCGTATGAGGCGACTCTGATTGCAATCATTAAATATGTGTACCCACACACATGAGCATGCCCTTTGTGGTCGTGTGTGTGTGTGTATGAAACGTTTCAGTCTGCATGTTGTTTGCCTCTGCTCTTCTCTCTTCTCTTTTTTGATTTTATTTGCCGTTTTCTTTTCGATTTTGCAAAGTTTCGTTATGTAAATTTGAGCGAACTTTGATCGCAAAGCGTCACGAGGGCAAAGTACCGCACAAAAAAAGACACAGTATGTATGTATGTATGTACGTATGTACCTCCTAGCTCGCACTTTACTTTGCTGTTCTTGCTAGGTCATGGTTGTTGTTGCTGTCACGTCGGCTGTGATTTTGATTATTGGCTTGGCTACTAGCAATCAATTAACATCAATTGAGTTTAATTTTGGCCCATTGTCGGGCAATCAAAAAAAGTTATGTTTCGCCTTTGGCTGTGCCAGCATTCGAATTCGAACACGATTTTGGCACTCAAAATGGCGATCAATGCAGTCGAAAGCCGAAGCAATGGAACGGTGATCGTTTTCGGTTTCAATTGCATTTGCTTTTGCTCTATTCGCTGCAGCAGCTGCTGCTGCTGCTGCTGCTGGATAGCTAGTGTCATTGGGCCTGGCAATGCCGTAAAGCGGGGCACCGTTACTTGACCGGCCCAGAGTTCAATGCACGCAAAGGGGAATTGCAAGCACATTTTTATATGATTTCCACCTACCTTTAACTTTGCCATAGACATCCTGAGATTTGTCCCAGGCCGCATTCACCACAGGCAGCTTGATGATGCGCTCCAGCGACTCCAGATGAGGCAACAGATCCTTGGCATCCTTGGGCTGCTGTTCCTGCTCGGAGAGCACGCTGTTGATTTTGTTGCTGCTATTCTTGGCAGTGCCGTTGCTGCCCGTGGCGTGTTTTTGCTCTGCACTGGCCATGTTTCTTTTTCTGTTTCTTGGTCTTTGCTTAGTTTTCACTTTTTTCTCTTAGCTCTTTTGCTTGTCGCGGCACTTTTTCTCCTTTCTTTCTTTCGTTCGGTTTTTTGTCGGTGGAGCACAAAAAAAACAGTTTAACTTAGGTGTGTCTGTGTTTCTTTTTGTTCACCGGTTAAAGAACTTCGATGAGGGCCAGGGGCGGCAGACTGAAGAACTCTAATATGTTTTATGCGATTTTTTAAGCACGTCTAATGCTTTTTGGGCATTTATAAATAACTTTTTTTCGATAATAAATTTATAGGTGAATTATATTGGTCGGAAATATCAGCATGGATATTTCTGTGAGATGTATCAACTGGACAACTTGCCTACTTTTCTGAATTCGGTTAAAAGTGCTATGAAATATTAAGGCCTGCACAGTCCTCTATATATCACCACCGACATACCCGAACCCGAGAGCGCGCCGAGCCGAGAGAAAGAGCGATCAAAGAGCAAACAAGAGCGCGGTGCTCACTTTTGCGTTTGAGTTGAGCGAGTCAAAATAACTTGAATATCGGCTATTATTTTAGGATAAATATGATATTCTTATAGAAAATATATTGATTTTTTTTTTTTTTAATTATGGCTGACAGGGCTATTAGGGCTTTTCATTCGTCTGTAAAGTTTATGCTGCTCGGCTGGTTTATTACGAGTCGAACGAGTGCCGTGCCTTCGATCGCAGAGCGGGAAAGAGAGAGAGAGAGAGAGGTAGAGAGTCTGCATTTGGGGCCACTCTCTTGACTTAGTCTCTGCCAAAGTACATACATATGTATATAATGTATATACATAGTCTGGGCAAAAAGTATGTTTCTTGGCGTGGCCCAAAGAGACCTCTACCTGAAAGTCGTTGAATAAATCAAGAGATTGATGTAAAAAGTCTACATAATGAGAAATAGGGTACGAAAGAGGCATTTTTAGCAAACATTTTAATATTGTGGTTTTTACTAAAAGGTGCGCTAATTGCAGACATTTTTTTTTTTAATTTTTTATTAGTATAATAGTAATATTTTGTATCAATTTTGACACGTACAAATTAGAGCTGGGAGAAGAAGATGGAGGGATTACTGAAAATAATAAATATATCTATATGTATAAAATCAAGACCCCTTCGTCAATTTTCTTGTCGTTTTCCATATTATTGTTGATTGTCACTACAAAACTATTTACGACAAGGGTGTGGAAATGCTAAGGACTAAGAACTAAGAAGAGTTATAATCTCTTGAATTGATCTACATGCATACATATGTATGTACAATATTGTGAATTTAATTTTAGACAAAAAAAAACCTGTTTTGAATGGTACAAGTGCACATATTTACACGCATATGTACAAACTTATGTATGTACATACACACTTTTGTATGGGGTACATATGTTTCACAGGCACTGTTTGACGACAGATCTTGGCTTCGCTATCCTTCGTAGGGGAAAGAAAGAAAGAAAAAAAGAGGGAGAGCAAGTGGAAGAGAGGCCAGAGAGCATGTGTTTGTTGGGCATGACAACTAGATTAATACGAAGTGCTGTTCCTCGCCGAGCGACAAACAAAGTTTTGATTGAAGTACATTTGGAAATGCCACTTTCTATGGGTGTGTGTGTGTGTGTGTGTGTGTATGTATGCGAGGGGGCACTTCCATTATCAATGGGCAATGGGCACCACGCAAATGCTTCGTGGAACCTTTGACCAGATGCGGGCCTTAGGCCCCACCGCATCGATAACGGTCACTGCACATTTCTCTCTCTCTCTCTCTCCCTCTCTTTCACTCCTTTCTGCTCTCTTTTAAGTCTCAGCTGATATCATACGTAACTTTGACTAAGTTGTGTGTAATTCTCCGGCGGGTTCCAAAGTCCGGCATCCATGTGTGTGACAAAACGAAAACAAATTACGACAACTACAAGGGAAACAATGCCCTGCCCTGTTCTCTCCTCTCCAGCTAAATGGCGCCCACTGCTGACATAGAATAATCAGTATAAGTATGTATGTATGTACAGATGTACTGTATGTCTGATAAGCTGTAAGCCAGACGAGAAGATCGCGCATATTCCAGTGGCGACGGGTAAGCTTAGGGGGTATTCACAGCTGATTCCAAAGTCCAGTTCGAACACTGTCGTCATGACTTGTTTATGTTGTAACCTAACCGTACCCAGGTGCTGTGTTCTGTCGATTGCCCATCGCCAATCGGTCTGGCCATGGCTATGGTGGGGCCTGGTGGTGGGGCCTGGGATCGAGCGACGATCCCCAGATATCGACTATTAATAAATAAAGTAAATATGGAGATAAATATAATTTCTAAACAAAATTCGATCATATCTAGATGGTATAAATAGCCGTAGATTTCACAAATCACACTATATCCATATTGTACGTATAGTACATACATATGTACATAGCATTTATTATACAATTAATTATACATAGGTCGTATTTTGTACATATTTATGCACACGTTCCGTTATCACAGACATGACATGTCCGTCCGTTGGTATTTTCCCAATTTTATGTTTATAGCTTTTTCTGTACCATCCTATTCCCAGTGTGGGAGCATCTAGCCCACAATTGGCAGGGCAGAGGCCTAGGAATACTCTATATATAGAGGGGGGCGGGTAGGTGGGGCGGGGTAAACATTCAGGTGGTAATAGTACTCTTAATGATATTGTACTATGCGGACTTTGAATCAGCGGCATGAGTGGGTATATGAAAGGCGAATGAGTCGTTGGTTTATTTCATTAAATTTGTGTTTCTTTCTTTTCGCATTGCTTTTCAGATAGATTGTGTCGGGCTGATAAGAGTGTTTAAATACTCTTTTATTGTTATTATGTTTTTTTTTTTTGCTCCATTCACTTAATGCCTTTGTTTTATAAGTGTCGCCTGTTATCATTATGGAGGCATAAGCCTTTAAGCCACTTATTAAACATTTTTCGCTCAGCTTATCGCTTTTTAGTGACACATGAATTCAAATTGGCGTAACGTACACCCACAGGGTCCTCCTATCACTTAGTCCATGATCAAATCCAGAAAGTATTGGAAAATTCCTAGACTTGGCGTAGAGCCACGCCAAGATCCTAGAGGTCGTCGTGGGATCCTACTCTGCTTCTAGAATCTAGAGACTTCAATGGCAGACGAAGTGCAATTCTCTGAGAATCTCTTGAGAAACTGTCAGTGCTGCATAGGCTGCTCTATGCTGCCAGGAAGGGTATGTGTGCTCTGCTTAAGTATTAAAATTAATTCGTCATAGTACAAAAACACGCCGAAGAACAAAAGGAACAACAACAGAAGCAAAGTCATCCGGCAGTTTGGACTTTGGACGCTCTACGTGATGTGGTCGTCGTCTGGACGGGCGACCGATGACGACGACGACGACAACTCCCGCGGTTGCGGGACGATGAAGGAATTCGATGCGACGCGTAGACTTTGGAGCGCGTGTTTTATTTGAGCGAAAATGGAGGAAACAAGAAATAAATACATATGTATGTATGTACATATGTACAAGCGTATAAGATTCAAATATAATTCATTGACTAAATTTAGACGGGATCAAAGACCAACTCTTGGGCATGTGTACGTCATGCCATCTCATGGCATGGCATGTGGTTAAATCTGTAAGACTAGAATATTCGAGTACACAAAAAGAACAGCTCCCAGCGATTCGTACACGTATCTGCAGTCAGAAGTTTTTTAATATTGTTTTATCATTTAAGAGTCAATAATAAACATTATTTGGGGATCAAAAACGTAAAGCGGAACCCGTGATATCTCTAAAGTGCTTTATCAAATGATACTGTATATGCATTTTTGCACTTATTGCGGCTTATATGTACATATGTATATATTATTCGGAAATTCTGATATGGGCTATCAAAGAAAAGCCCCAAACACAGGTTCAACAACATTAAATGTCAATGAAACACACACATTTCCATATAATTCTTTTCCGATAAAAATATTTTCTTAATTTTCATAATTTAATCATTCCTGGGAGAAATCCGCATGCCGCTAGGTGTTTGGGTTCTTCTTGCCGTCTTTGGAATAGATGATGCGACAGATCTCGTCCTTCATCCCTTAAAGGTGGATGGACATGGATCGAAGTATCTGAAGGCGACAAAAGGTCAAAGGGTTATTGGTTCGTGTTCCGGTACGTGTTAGTCATCAGGGAACTTTTATATCTCCAATATCATCTTCGATACTACCATAACACTCGGTTCCCGTTGTTTGGGGAGGGCAGCCAAAAATACTTCTAGTTGAGGTAGAGGCTTGAAACTCAACACAATATTTTTATAAATTTATAGTTAGATGATGTATAAAAATCAGCCGGATCGGACAACTATATCATATAGCTGCCATATTCTGTTCAAATCAGAAATTGTTCTGCCTGAAAGTATGCTACGAAATATATATGCCCTTTACCCGTTAGGGTATGAAAATAATTAATCAAAGGGAGTGGAGCGGGAGCAATTAAGTCCAATCAGTTCAATATTTAATGCCCATTGATGTTCTCTCCTGCCACACACGTCCGAGTCTTTGGGTTGGCTTCGGTGCCTCCCACTTCTCCCACTTTTCCATCCCGCTCTAACACTCGTTTGGCTGGGGCGCTTCCGCTAGTCCATTGTCTCGATATTTATTCATTTTTTTTATCGTTCTTTTTGTTTTCTGTTTTGCACATCTTTTTTGTGCGGTGACCTTGACAAACGAGTGCCTTGAGTGCTAGATGCTGCTGTGCCATGAAGGTGCGCTCATTTTTGCCTTTTGCTTATATCGATTTCCGTTTGGAGTGCGTATACATACATACATATGTGTTTAGAGTTCAGTTAGAATGCTCTTCAGTGATCAATCTGTGATATGTGCTCGAGTCCTATCCCTATCCCCAGAGGGATGGATATCAACCAGTGCTATTTCGGGATATAATTCCATCAAATAAATGAATAATGAATATACATAGATAAACGTCAGAATGTGACGTCAACCTGGGAATCGGTGCATCTGGCCCATTTGTATTACAACGCCGACACAAAAGCTTGACCTCATAGTGGATAGTCGCCTGCCAAAGCTTGCCGAGAACGGGACGAGTAATTAATTCGTAAATGGACAACAATACATTGGTCAATTCCACTCGCACCACCGTGGCCATGCGCGAGGTATTGCTAGTCAGGTCGAACCCCGTGTTCGCCTGCTACCTGTTCTGGATGAGTGTGCTGGTGCTGAAAATGCTGTGCATGTCGCTGCTGACAGCCCGCCAGCGGATGAGGACCAAGACATTTGCTAATCCCGAGGATCTTCGCCTCGCCAAGATCACCGAGGTGCGTTTCGGAGATGACCATGTGGAGCGAGTGCGTCGGTAAGTGCAAGTAGGCTTCTCATCGCCGACTCCACAAAGTAATCGCATTTGGCCGCCGCATCGCAGTGCTCATCGGAACGATCTGGAGAATGTGCTGCCGTTTTTGCTGATGACCCTGGCCTATGTGGCCACTGGACCGCATCCGATGGTTGCACGGATGGTCATACGCATCGGGGCAAGTGCCAGAGTGCTGCATACCATGGTCTACGCTTTCGTCCCGGTTCCCCAGCCGGCCCGAGCCTTGACGTTCTTCACCACCTTTTTAATCACCTGCTTTGAGGCGATCTATGTGCTCGTCTATTGTATCAAGTATATCTAGACGCGAACAACAATACATTAAGTAGTGACCCCTCAATTGCCTATCACCTCACCCCTCCCGTGGCCACAGATAATGATCCGCTCAACTTTATATGATTCGACGCAATTCGTAGCCAGTTTGACCACATTTATTGGGCCTGGCTTGCGATGAGTGGAGCTGAGAGCCGTCTCTACATCGCTAGAGAGTAGTCGCTCTAGTCTGCTTGGATCGAACGCACCTCACCGAACGCTCACCTCCGACAGCTCCCAAGATGTCCACTAATAGCAGTACCATGCCCATGTCGTCCCCCCAGGAGCTCTTCAGCCTGGACAATCGCGTCTTCTGCTGCTATCTCTTCTGGGCCACGGTGCTGGTGGTCAAGATGCTGCTGATGTCGCTTCTGACGGCCCTGCAACGCTTTCGGTACAAGGTAAGATAGATGGCAGCGTTGCCCGCTGCACTTGCTCAAGCATCGTCGACTATTCACAGCTTCTGGGTCTGGTTCCATTGGGAATGAGGCGCAAGGTAAAGTCATCAGAACACATTCATAACCGGTTTTGGCATATACATATATGTACATCCGTGGTCGAACTTTTCTGAGAACTAAGGGCGTCGTGTCTGGTTCTCTGCCTTACAGATATTTCCCAACCAGGAGGATCTCTTCTTCAAGAACACGGAAGTTCAGTTCAATGATCCACATGTGGAGCGCGTACGCAGGTAAGTGCAGTCCAGTACAGATACTCACTCAATCACTCAAATTCTCATCAATCGATCTACCGCAGAGCCCATCGCAACGACATGGAGAACATCTTGCCATATTTCATCATGGCCCTGATCTACATCAGCACAAATCCGGATGCAACAGTTGCCTGCAACCTGTTCCGAGTGGCCTCCTTGGCCCGCATAGTGCACACCCTGGTCTACGCTGTGTATCCTGTGCCGCAACCATCCCGGATAATCGCCTTTGCCACCATGCTGCTCATCACTTTTTACATGGCCGCCGTGGTGGCCTTGCGCACCCTTAGCTTTATCTAATTGTAGTGCATCCCGCGTCCTCTCTCTGTATTAGACAAGAACGCATTCGGCTTGAACTGATTTGGCTTTTAATTAAATTACGACTATAATAATTATCATGAGATACAACAGAAACAAACAGTGGGACGCAGGAGTTTTTTAGATGTTGAAGCCGGCGTCGCGCATGCACTTCTTATGCGCCTCGATCAGATCCGTGCAGTTCTCCTCGCCGCGCTCTACCATGCTGTTGAATGGGGGATAGAAATATAGCTCATTAGAAGTGTTGCGTCATCCTGGCCGCCTGTAGCCGCCCACATCTGCATTGGTGCGGCCTGAACACTTACCACTGGTCACGTGCTCGCTTGGTCTCGGGACAGGCGCAGCATGCCTTGCACTTGGGTTTGGCTGGCGCGCCATTAGTCCCGGCGACTGGTTCTAGTGCAGCGGCTTGAGCGACTTCGACTCCCTTTGATGTGCTGCTGCCCATTTCTGAGGAAATTGTACGTGTCTGGACAGACCTAGATACACCACAGTTTAAATGGAAGCTTACTTTCGCTTTCGATGGCCTGTGTTTATGTAATAAAACGTACGGGTCAAGATAGAGGCAGAAATTTCACCACAATAATGTTTCACGCCGAATTCAAGTTCACGCACACTCAAGCAGTTTGATAGAATCTAAACTGAACAGCTGGTGCATATCGATAACTACATACCGATAGATTTGGTGGCCTGAAATAAAAAGTGTTGTAAAAGACCCATATTCAATGGCAAATAAATTATTTTAATTTAGCTAAATTATTAGCATTCTACCAAGTGATCCTTAATGATTTTACAATTTTGTATATTTTATAAAGACGTATTTGCTTTTCTAGAGCACTCATTAGCTGTGGCCTGCCGTTTCTTGGCAGCAAATGGCGCCGATATGAAACACTCAAAACTCCATGTACACGACATTTTTTAAATTTTTGTTTTATTTAACTAGTTTATTATGCTGTCTCCATCTTTTCATCCACCTTACTGCTTGTAAGTTCCTCTCCCTGCTTCTTCAAGCGTTGAAGCATGTTAAACGAGACCAGATCTAACTTCAAATGCTGAACACTCAAAGCACTGCCATCCCAATCCCGTAGCATTTTCAATTTGAGCGGATCGCACAGGTTCAGCAGCTCTGTATAGGAGGAAACCCAGTTAAAATGATTCTTTATTACCATTTAAAGATTTTATGCTTGCCCATTCCGCCGCTCTGGTACTCGTTACGCTCTTTTTCAAGTGTAATTGTAATGACGTCTTTGCGGGCCGCATGTTGGTTGGCGCGATGCTTTCCAATCGACTGCTTCAGGTTAATCTGCGCCAGTTCCTCGTCGAAGCGTTGCAAGTAGAGTGCTATCAAGTCCTCGAACTCCTGGGGACTGAGTGGAGTGGTACGTTCTTCTGCAATGTGGCCCAGGAACCAAGTCAGCTTTTCGCCCATGATGTTGCTTTTGATGGCATGGCCCAAGCGCACTTTATGTTTGTTGTTTTGGCGACGCGCCTTCTTGCCCAGAGCCTTGGTCTTGCGACTGTTCGGGTGTTTGCATTTCTCCAGCTCCTTGCGTAAGTTCGTCTGTGCAAGGAGAATATAAATATTACGATTTACTAAAAATTATTCCCAAAAACTTGCCATTTTTATGCGGAAAGAACTATGTTCACGTTGTTTAGGGCTTAGTGTTGATTAGTGTTGGAAGGAAGGCACATGGACAATCGATCAGCTGGTGGCAAAAAAACTGTTTCAAATTTAAATTGAAAACAAAATTTTTCAACGGATTTTGCAGTTTTAACGTGGCGTAATGCAATTAACTGAACTTGAAATTCTTTTAAGAGATTTTAGATGCAAAAAAATGTTCTTATTCAGTTATTTGTACACCATCGATCGATCATCAAAATAATCGATAGTGCCACCTCTGTCTAGAACCATCTGTTGTCTGTGTTGTCCCCAAAACAACCACACCACACACATTCTCATTTGGCTCGATCAGCTAGGACAATTATAATAGTTTGCTGGACCCATTATTTCCTTCCTAACCCAGCTAAATGGCAACACACCTGCTCCGAAATGGAGCTTCCAGCTGGCTGCTCAAAAACTGTCTTTCCCACCGCCCAACAGTGAGTAGATCCAACCAGATTTCCACTTGTTGCTGCCGTCCACTATATTCCCTCCAGCTACGCGCACACATTGACAAGATAGTGTTATGTAATCAACTCCCCATACGGACAACAGTGGCCCAAGCGAGATGGCTATATAAGTGGTGTTTTAAATTTTATAAGTCATATTCATGCTGCACGCTTCTAAGTGGTGTCTGTGTTTTTTTCTAGCTAAAGCGCTGCCTGCGTGTGACCCCTAGCCTGGACAAGACGGTTTCTTTCAATCTGAGTGACATCGGCGAGGGTATCCGCGAGGTGACGGTTAAGGAGTGGTTTGTCAAAGTGGGCGACACCGTCGAGCAGTTTGACAATCTATGCGAGGTGCAGTCTGACAAGGCTTCGGTGACCATTACCAGTCGCTACGATGGCAAAATCACTAAAATCCACCACAGCATCGATGAGATAGCATTGGTGGGCAAGCCCCTGCTGGACTTTGATGTGCTCGACGAGGAGGGTGATGAGAGTACCAGCGAATCTTCCTCTTCTTCTACCGATAGCTCCTCCAGCGAAGCTGAGGCTTCCAAACCATTAGCAGGAGAGGCTGTTTCCATCAGTGGTGGCCGAGTAATCACCCCAGCCACTCCAGCCGTTCGTCGCCTGGCCAAAGAACATCAGCTGGATCTTGCCAATGTACCGCCCTCGGGAAAAAATGGACGCGTTCTCAAGGGCGATATTCTGGAGTATTTGGGGCAGGTGCCCCCCGGCACAAATATCCCTCATCCTACGATTACCGCCAAGCAGCAGCCTCAGATAGCCAGGTCGCCTGCTACTACAGCAGCCGCCATTCCTGCCGATCGTGTGGAGGTGCTAAAGGGTGTACGCAAGGCCATGCTCAAGGCGATGACCGAATCCCTGGTGAGTGGAAGAGCCATCCCATCCATATTGTAAAGACAAAGTCATGATATATCTATACTTTCTCCCTGGTCAACAGAAAATTCCGCACTTTGCGTACAGCGATGAAATCGACATGTCCAATCTGGTGAAGTTCAGGGACCAGCTGCTGACATTGGCTAAGGAGAGCGGTGTGCCCAAGCTCACGTTCATGCCGTTCTGCATAAAGGCGGCCAGCATCGCTTTGACCAAGTATCCGATTGTTAACAGCTCTCTGGATCTGGCTAGCGAGTCGCTGGTCTACAAGGGGGCCCACAACATAAGCGTGGCCATCGACACACCCCAGGGCCTGGTGGTGCCAAACATCAAGAATTGCCAATCGAAGAACATCATTGAGATAGCCAAGGATCTGAATGCTCTGGTGGAACGGGGACGCACTGGGTCGCTGACACCATCGGACTTTGCCGACGGCACATTTTCCCTGTCTAACATTGGCGTTGTGAGTAGGAGGTAGCTTTCTCAAATAGATAAGGCTGTTGAACACTGGTTTTTCTTACAGATTGGCGGCACCTATACCCATCCCTGCATTATGGCGCCCCAGGTGGCCATAGGTGCCATGGGCCGTACCAAGGCTGTGCCGCGCTTCAACGACAAGGACGAGGTGGTCAAGGCACATATCATGAGCGTCAGCTGGTCGGCCGATCACCGTGTCATCGACGGCGTCACCATGGCCAGCTTCTCGAATGTTTGGAAGCAGTACCTCGAGCAGCCGGCTCTTTTCCTGCTGCACTAAATCTGGCTTCGGCCTCCGCTCCGACCTTGGTCTGACCAACGGATAAGGCTGTTTTGTTGCATTTATCTAGACAAATACGCATTTAATTCTGTTAATCCTTAGACTTCCATGGCTAAGCAACCGCGTGCCGCCGCTCTCCCCCAAAATGTGCATTTATAAGAGGCAGCTGCTCTGAGCGGCACCTCGATAGCTTTAAGCTCTTGGCTGGCACACGGCTGCCCTGGACCATGAGTTCTTTTTATAATGAGGCCTGCTTTTAAGCCAATACCCAATCTTAGTGTGTTAAGCCGTCTGTTTCCGTTTACAGTCAAACTGTAGTGTGTGCAAATATTTTAAAGTTTTGTCCAATAAAAATTCAATCGGTTAAAGAATATTTCCTCACAGGCTTATTCAAACAAACTTGATCCACTTTGGGCATCTGGTACTTGCATGTGCATTAGGCATTAAAGTTGTTTTTCTCTGTTTAAAGCATCGTTTTAAGATGCAAATTCTTGTTGCTTGTCTATGTCAACTGATCGTTACATTTTAAATATCGAACGTTTCCTTCTGTCGTTTCGATAGGTTGTATATTAGCGCTGCCAACTGATCTCAAATTTGCAAATTTGCGCTGCATTAGCAGAGCAATTACTGAATTACTATTTTTATGTAATTTTGTGCTTAGAGGTTTCTTGTTTTGAGATTGATTTTCCAAATCCTTTTAAAAATGTCGCAACACTAGAATTCTGCATTTTAGGTGGTTTCGTAAACAGATCTTTCAGTATGATATCGCAGGAATTTGTGCGCAGAATCCGGCATCAATCCAGCTATGCTACATGACCGGACACGATCCGTTTAGTTCTCAGAGTACTACCAAACCGAGTACTACCATTCCCATTTTATGAAGAACCCACTAATGAAGAATTCTAAATAATGATATCCAAAATTATACAATCAATTTCCCGGGTATCAGGGTAATATAAAATCCGTTTCCGTTTCGGTCTATTAATAGCTAAGCCGAATTGATTGATAATCGGATGACTATTTTCACGGTTCACGCCCCATAAGGAGCGGGAATAATGAGGAGCTATTCTAGCGGAGTAATTGGCAGACGATCAGTATAGAATCGAGTTCCCAGAGTCAACCAGTCATCCAAGCAGTCAGTCCTCCCGTATTTCAAACTATGTTTCTGGCCTACATTCGAGTGTTATTGGCCCTATTTTTCATCAGAGGATTGACGACAGAATGCTGTCGTTCATATCACCATAGGTGCCTCGACGGATCAAAAGTTTTGGATTATTTTTGCGGTCATGGACCCTGTAATGTCTTCGGATGCAACTGTGAGGGTGGGTGTAGAAGGAAGGGTTTTCCGCCTACTAAGAGTCGGCTTTTAAGGAGATGATCTTGCATCTCCTGATGCTGGTGGCTTTTCATTGTTACTATTGCAAATAAAGTAGTGAGCTGTGACGAAAACCGGAAGAAACTATTTATGACTGAGCTAAGCAAAGACGGTGACTTTAAATATTATGAATTGCATTCCTTATTCATTAAAATGCGGACTTTAGGAAAATGCTTATAGTCTATTCACACTGGGCACCGTTTACCGTCAATTTCCTAAACGGTGCGTAAGGTTTTGACGTGTCGAAAATTCCCAGTTAGTTCGACCGTCTATTTTGAATGTTCCTAAACCGCACGTTACTATGCGATATTTAGCCGATGGTTTTCGAATACAACTCTGAAAAATTGTCATTCAAAACGAAAAAATGGAATTCACTGCAAATATGTAAACAATGACAATCTCTAGCAAATAGCTAGGAGCCAGGAAGTTTTTCTATAGCATATGCTCAATATTTAGTTAGAGATTATATTTGTTTTATTTGTTTTGCAAATGAAGTTTTGGTCAAACGGTTATAACTTAGCCGTTTATTTTTATATTTTTATAAGCGATACCTTAAACGACGCCATGTGTCTATCTAAAACCAAAAATCGAGGCATTCAAATATTTTGTTTTCGATTTTTCCTGAGCTTTCAAAGTCAAAATTTCGGGGAAAATACCGAAAAAAATTATAAAATTTCAATTTGAAAGCTTAATATCTTCCAAACGTTAAGTTGCAGCTACAAAGTGTCTGAGTCGGACTTATAGCTGCATTTGTCAGCTTTTTTAAACTGAAAAATTCAATACAACCAGTTGTAGGAAACTTAAGTTATGTGAAAAATAGAAACACTACCTATGACAAAAAATACCAAATTTGTCATGAGCTTTTAGACGGTAAACGGTGCCAGTGTGAATCGGAGTTTCACCGTCTGTCAAAAATCCAAGCGTACCCCCGTGACGGGCTCAGTGTGCAGAGGGTAATACAGTTTGAAAGTATTATAGTCTTTTTACACTATGGTTGAGTTATTTAAGTTTCGGGCAAAACTCGAGTTTCGTTTACGTGGGGAAGCATATGGGACCTAGAGGTGGCAAAAAAGTTGAGTTTTGGTTGCGTTTAGTTGAGTTTGTCCGACTTTCCGAATATTTCAACCCTGATCTGCCTGTCGTGGAATTATCACCACTAATAACAACAAAAATTTACAGCTCAAAATTTAAATTTTGGCGCGTAAAAAATTATTGATTATTAAAAACCATATAAACAATCTAGTCGATTTCTAAAATTCGGTCGGAAAAACGACTATTATAATTTGGGATACATGTTTAATATAAAATAGAAGCACTAGAAATTGAAATGTCAATGCGTTTCTTGGTTATTTCATCCAAATTCTCCACATTTGCTGCAGACATCGTCGCCCACTCTATACATTGCATCGTCGTTATTGTCTCTTGCTCTGCCACACAGAGCATCATTAGTTCTTGGGTATTCATATTAATAAAATTTAATAAATAAATTTTCGTAGACAAGCACGTGCCAGCAGCCGAAACTCAATAACTCAATAACTCAACTTTGGCATAGTGTAAATCCAAATTCGGAGTTACTGAGTTACCTATCGATAAATGAGGTAACTCACTGTAGTGTAAATAGGCTATTACAGCATTCTCACAAACGATGATCTATCGATAGTCGAAAGATAACTAAAACGGTCCTATCGATAGTGCCATCGATAGTTTTACGGTTTACACGCACATGCGCAGATTGGAATTCTCCGAGAATCCAACAAGTGCGGCATGGAAATGGCAATGGATGCGCGCTTCGTGCACGCACACTCGCGCACACTTTCCAGCCGACAGCAGCAGAGGAATTTCAACATTCGGCGGGGAAATGGAATAGCCAAGCCAACGCCATCCCCCAGTGAGGTGGGGTGGTAGTGAAGGGGGCGCGCGTGTGGCTGGTTTGGTTGGTTGGCGCTGGCGTCCTTTCCGGACTGTCAGTCACACCACGACCAGCGCAGTCAGCACACACCACAAGCTGAATTCACGGCTCTGCACTAGCGACGTGCGAAGAGAAGCCAAAAGGAGAAAGGAGAGAAAATAACAGTTACTCTAATTTGTTCATCTGCCTTGTATTTTTTTTGCCGTTCAGTGATACTGTAGAGGGCAGAAAGTAAATTCTTCTTCAAGTGCTACATTTTGTTGCAATTGCTGCAGTTACAGTTGAAGTTGCTGTTGGGCTGCTGATCATCGGGTGCTGCCATCTCGCGATGTAAACAGAATGCAACAGCAACAAATCATCGCCCATTTGCAATAATTAAAAGTTGGCAAAAACAATAATTAGTTAATAAAAGAAAGAAAGAGGTAAGTTATGGAATTTCATTTTATACGCATACATACACGCTTGGCCTGCCTTGCCGCAGCATTGTGTATGTATGTAAATATGTGTACGTATGTATGTATGTGTGTATAGAACAAGAAACGGTATTTTTGTTGGTGCTGCGCTGTTTCTGAACTGCCTTTTTTTGCTCTTCCCCTTTCCCTTCCCCGTTTCTGATTTTCTTCTGCTGCTTTGCTGCTGCTTTGTTGTATGTTTGAGAGCGTGTGTGTATTTTTTTTTGTGCTTAACGATTTTCCAGTGACCTTGTTGCGTACGCAAGAGCGTACAAATTTGTTTTGTGTGTGTGTGTGTGTCAGAGCTGCTGCTGCTTAGCCTTGTACTCCCACCCGCCCACCACAGCTTTAGCCTGAATCCACATTCTGCTTTTGCCTTCCTCTTTCCACACACACACACACACATACACGCATACTTACGCTTGTGTGTATGGATTTACTTTCTGCGCATATACATTTTTGGGGCCGACATTTTCGTAGCACAGCTTTGAGGGCAGTAGGAATTTATGCGGGAGCTCCGAGAGCCCGATATCCCAGGAATTTTCACTTGGCATATTGCTTGCTCCCTAAATAGGAATGTGTGTGTGCATAAAGCAGATAGAACGGGCAGTGGTAGTGGTAGTGGGAGTGGGGGTGGGAGTGGTTGGTGGTTAGTGGTTGGTGGTAATGGTTGTGGATGAGTGGATGGAGTCGGATTGATAAGACCAACCTTTTGTGGCCTTGATGATACGGCCTGACTATGAGTATGCAATGCTGATGGTTGATTATGATGTGGCTTAAATTCCAGTGGGCAGATGGGGGCCAGCAGGGAATGCAACTGCCGAGCCCTTTATTGATTTTATGATACCACACCAGGTCGGAGGCACGTGCAGGGGCAACAACAAGTCATTCACACCACATGCAGAACGGATAAGGATTTGGCAGGGGCAGGGACAGGGGATGGGCTTGGGCATGAAATGGAAGCTATGCCACTAAATGGAAATTGCAAAGCAAAGCAGACAACAAAACTCACTGACTGACAGGCAGACAGGCAAAATGCCAGACGGCCAGTCATGGCCGCCCACTGAAGAGCTTGTATCCCCTTCGCCCAGCCCCCCTCCCTACTCTGAGTGGCCTGAATGGTGACAGGAGAGAGGGAGTTGCATCTCCTCAGACTCGCTCTTGCTCCTTTCCCCCCCCATCGCGTCACACGTACATAATTCAGTCAAGGAATTCCATTGCACACTCAGGGCGCTCTGCACGAGCTGACTGAAAGACTGACTGACTGCCTGCCGCATGATGCGTTTCCGCGGGTCTTCCTTGCACGTTATTCTCACTTGTGGCATACTCCTACACAAAGACTATGCTAGTTGTATGTATTCTTCAATCCATTTGCAATAATGGCGATGGGGATGGGGATAGGGATGGGGATGGGGGAGGGGGTGCTTTTCACGATCTAAACACTGCATTCTTGCATTTCTGTGCCGTTGTTTGTTGTGGCATCTTTTGTGGCATGTCCTGTCGGTTTCCCTTCATTTAAGTTTGATTGTTACGTATAAGAGGAGGCAGCCGCCATTCACCAGCTCTGAAGACGGGACGACTGGACGACGGGACGACGGGAAGCCTTAGCTAAACTGTGTGTTTCTCCTGTCGTGTTTCCTGGTCACTTGGAGGATTTCTTTGCTTTTTCTGTTTCCTGGTGGCTTTTAGAGGATTTTCTTCCTACTTCATTGGCAACATAGAACACACATGGACGCATTAAATGCCCAGTAAAACCTTTAAGCATTAACCAGCTCAAAGGGGAAAGTGTCTTGTTATAGAGTTAACTTTTATTGGGGATGCAGCTCCTGCTCCTACTTGACTGTGCCAAGTGCACACCTACACTCCAGTCGACTCCACACACTCCGCATCGAGAGCAGACGGGGAGCAGAGGGGAGTCCAAGCGTCACATCTCCAGTTCCAAGGATGATTTCATAATTCGCGTACGCAGAGCGCGCACTGCTGCTGCTGCCACTGCCGCTTTTTCGGTTAATGACAGTTTCGCTTTCCGTTTGCTATTTTTAACTCCCACCCGAGTGGGTCGACTCTGGGCTGTGGGCTGTCGGCTGTCGGCGGTTGAGCGAGTGACAGCCATCACAGCCACAACGACATCCATGCTGATGTCATTCCGCGGGTGGGGATCCGCGTGCGGAGTCTGCGGTCTGCTAAGGTCCTTTAAGTGGACTCCCACGGATGTATGTACATTTGCTCGAAAAATAGCCCTACTTGTGGGGTGGGAGGCGTAATGGCGGGTTGCGGGTGGCGTATTACGGGGTACGGTACTGCAGTTACTGCGGCTGTAAGAATGTAAGGCTGTTGCAGCCTTGACATGATTCACCCTGACATGTTTTAGCTACTGTGGCTGCTGTGTGGGAGGCGACTCTGGCTGCCTGTTCGAGGGCCTCGAGTCCGGCTCGGTATGGGGCCCTGTGTATGCGCTTGTTGACCAGGAGGTTGCGTTTTCGCCTCTTCCCAACATAATGAAGCTTGTCAGCTGTCAGCACGTTGCACGTTGCACGATGCATTGGTCCCTCCTCCACTTGGCGGCGTGTCATCCATGATGAATGCGCTGAGGATGTGGATGTGGATGTGGATGCGGGGGTGATGTTGATTTTGACTTCTCTCTCTTTTTGCTTTCCCCTTTTGGGCGGTGGCCTTGAGAAAAAGTTCCACTCAGCGATTGCTGGGTGTTTTGCACGCCAAACGTTTCCCTTGAATTCCCCTGCCCTACCCACTGCCAATGCCACTGCCACTGCCACTCCCACTCGATTGACGTCAATGGCATTTGCAATTTCTGATTGGGCGCTTTAAAGTATTTCAGCTTTGACATTCAATTTTCCCCCAGCTGAGCCCCAATCCGCTTTGTTTGCTGCTCGACAGTCTTCCAGGCGTCCCTCGTCCTTCGCCAGTCCCATCCTGTCACTCTCTCCTTCAACCTCCACGTTTGATTGCGCCTGCGGCAAGGTCATCAGCCAACAAAGAGCAGGCCACTGACTTGACTTGGCTGAGCCTTGGACGAAGCATCCTTGACGGAGTAAGGGAGTTTGTTTAATGAACCCCCACTTTAAGGTTGCTTTAAGGAATGGAATCATCCAATTGTGGGTACTTACATATGTACATACATATGTATCCAGGACCCAGAATTATTCCCTACAGTGATGAGAAAGTACTTGATTTCCGATCGGTGTCCTTTTAGCAGTTCACAGAACGGTTTGGGAGTCTGTTGGTACCGCTCGCGATTTGATTTTGGTTTTGGTCTTAAAGTTGCAGTGCATTTGAATGTATGCTGTCACGCGTATTATTACGTATACGTGCTGTATGCGTTTGGCATTTCAATTGCATTTTTGTTTTCTGAGCTCACAGAAGTATAGCTTTCGAGGATGTGGAGATCTTGTTATTGCAACCAGGGAGCGAATGCAATCGACTTGAAGGGCGTCTCTCCAAATGGAAGTTAAAGCCGAGGCTGCCCTTCCGTTGGATAATCTTTCCTTTGAAGGTTAGAACTGGCTGGGTTTCGGGCTGGCAAGTGAATATTAAGTTTGAAATCGCAAAAGAACCCGAGAGATCATTCATTCTTGGATTAATTTTCATTGGCTTATGGGTTTTGTGATGGCATTGCATGGGAATCAACATCGGGATGGAAGGGTTTGGGAACATTTTACTATGTCAAAGCTGGAAAGTGCAGTTTTCCCAATGTCTTTAACGAATACAAATTGTATGGCTATGGAGAATAGAGAACCCAGAACAGAGAGCACAGAATGGGGCCAATGGAGGTCAGGGGGTGGGTCACGCCCTAATCCTAAATGCTATGCAATTAATTAGAACAGAATTACTGCATGCGTATTAATTTTCTACTTTAATAGGTTGTCGTTGTCCCCTCAAGGTTGCTTTAGGTCCCCATCCCCCAGTCCCCCATTCGCTTCTCTAGGAACGTGGCCTTGGCTTTAATGGCGGCAGGCGTCGTCGTTGCAGCACTTTTATGAGCTTTTATGTAGTCTGTAGCTAAATGCACCTACCCTCCCTCACTCCTTCACTCCCTCACTGCTTCAGTGCTTCACTCGTTCAATGCTTCACATTATTTTGCAGCGAGGATGTCGGACCAGCAGCGAGCCTCACTCTGTCCCCGCCTGGTCGACTACATGGCCATTGTGGGTGCACACACAACGCCGCCGATGCCCAAGGGACTGCAGGGTCTCAAGGCCCCGCCGGTGCAGGTAAGCTGGGAACGGAATAATGCGCCCTTGAGTGGATCGCTAATGGAATTGAATTGCTTGGTGTTCTTGCGACAGGTGCCCGACTTGCTTCGCCGCTATCCGCCGTCGGACCACGCGGACTTCCCCCTGCCCCTGGACATGGTGTACTTCTGCCAGCCGGAGGGCTGCACCAGCGTGGGGCCGCGACGCACGGGCTCGGCCATCCGGGACATGACTTCGTTCGTGTTCGCTCTGACGGACAAGGACTCGGGAAAAACGCGCTACGGCATTTGTGTGAACTTCTACCGGCCCATCGAGCGGCCCAGCACTGTGGCGGGGTCGGCAGCGGCTGGCAACGAGCGACATGGGAACGGTGGCCATGCAGCTGGAGGATCGGGAAACGGAGGCCCTGGAGGAGCTGGGAGCGGCCGGGGCGGACGACGCTCGTCCGCTTTCCGGCGGGAATCGTGGCGCAAGAGCATGGAGCGCAGCTCGGACTCGGCGTTCAGCAGGCAAGTGTTGTGTGCTTGGCGCTTGGCGTGGACCGGGCCAGGGCCAGGGCTTGTCCCTCAGCTACTTCTCAGTCTAATAGATTTCAAACCATTTCCATAATAGTTACGGCCTCTTAACTACTTCTAGCGACTACAGAAGTAACGTAGCGCCCAGTGACTCGGATCGTGAACTCACCTCGCGTCGCGACTCTGACCAGCAGCGCCTCCACTCGCACCACCAGCAGCACCACCACCACCATCACCAGCAGCAGCAACAACAGTCTGGCAGCGGCCAGCCGCAACCCACATCGGTGCCAAAACTAGGTCTGATGGCCCCATCTGCGGATTCGGAGTCCGGCGGCAGCCATTCGCCGTCGCCGCGCGCCTCCCGCAAGCGGACCAAGCTGCGCAATCAGTCGCTCACCTCGCTGTGCATCATCTCGCACCATCCGTTCTTTACTACCTTCCGCGAGTGCCTCTTCATCCTCAAGAAGCTTATCGATGCCTGCAACGAGTCCTCCTCCCCGAAGCGTGTGGGAGCCTCGCAGAAGCTCAATCGGGACAATGTGTGGACAGTGCTGACGGGTCATGTGAGTGACGCGACGCCCTCCATCGTTCTGCATGATGTGCGCGAGATCGAGACCTGGATACTGCGCCTGCTCTCCACCCCAGTTCCAGTGCCAGGGTCTACGCGTGTGGAGGTACGTTAGCCTGGCTTAATCTGGCCACCTTCGGGATGGACTAATGCATTGGTCTCTTGTTTCACTTCTCATTTCTCATTTTTCAGGTGGAGGTGCTGTCGCCCACTGTTCATGAGCCTTTACTGTTCGCCCTGCCCGATCACACGCGCTTCTCGCTGGTGGACTTTCCCCTGCATCTACCGCTGGAACTGCTCGGGGTGGAGACCTGTCTGAAGGTGTGGACCCTGATCATGCAAGAGAACAAGGTGCTCTTCCAGTCACGCGACTACAACGCCCTCTCCATGTCGGTGATGGCCTTTGTCACCATGCTCTACCCGTTGGAGTACATGTTCCCGGTCATTCCTCTGCTCCCCACCTGCCTCAGCTGTGCTGAGCAGTTGCTGCTGGCCCCCACGCCCTTTGTCATTGGAGTGCCGGCCTCTTTTCTAGTGTACAAGAAAAACTTTAGGTGAGTGGCATCCATGGCATGGAACAATAGATAGACAACTGTGTATTAACTGTCGTTTCGTTTACATGACGCCAGGCTGCCCGATGACATTTGGGTTGTGGATCTCGACTCCACGAAGCTGACACCGCCCACCGGCGGCTACGAGGAGATACCGCCGCTGCCAGAGCCCGAGGGCACCATCCTTAAGAATCACCTGAAACAGGTGAGGGCCCTGCCGAGCCATGCCCATCCCTATCCTTCTCCATTTTAGCTTTGTATATATTTGATGCTATCTATATTTGGGCGGTTTCAATCTAACCAAATGAAGGATTGAGGCCTGGTTTGGTTTGGTTTGGTACACATTGGAATTTGGCAGCTTCATCGACTGGATATTTCGAAAGTGAATCCGAGTCAGCTTTCAGGGTCGCAGGGTATCAGGATATCAGAGTATCAGAGCTCGTGGTCCAGGCTCTGCTTGGAGGCGCTTAGCAGCTGCTGGCACTGCTCGAAGAGATCTGGATCCAGCTGTCTCAGTTGCTGTTGGTCGGTTTGCAGAAAGCGCTGCAGTCTATCGATCTCGTTGCGCATCTTAAAGACAATGCCCGGGAGCATGGCCTGAGCCTTCTTCAAGACCCGCTCTTGTACCTTCAGGCGGTGCTCGGTGAGGCCTTCGCGCCGAAACCGCTCCAGACGCTGTTCCTCCAGTTCCCGTTCCCGTTCATAGACCATCTTTTGGTCCAGCAGGTTCTCGAGCAGGGAGCGGTAGACGATCAGCTGCTCGAGACGGGGCTCGGACCCACTGGAGTCGGGTGTAGAGCTTGGCTGCTTGGCCCTGTGCTTGGCCTTGGCCTGGGGGCGGTTATCTCGGGCTTGTGAATTGGTGATGTGGGGACAGTACATGGCGCTACTTTGGAGCGGTCACTATTCACAAACTGGATCTATTTTGGGGGAAATGAACAGAAAATCCGAGCGAGCCTGATTTCAATTCCAAACTGAAGCTGAAGCTGTGACTGAAATCGAAGTCAAAATCTAAACTGAAACAAACCAGCCCCAGTCCTTTCGGTTGATGTGTGATATTTCTATGACAAATACTCGTGATAGCCGCTGGTGTTTCTTGTGTGTCTAGATATTAATCGATCGATAAGTGCCTGCTCCCACGATATCGATCTGGGAGAAGGCACAAGCAATGGTTGCTGGCCATCATATCCGCAGTAATCGTTATCGCTCTCATAATCGTTATCGTTTCTGCATTCAAACTCAATATCTGTATGTGTATAAGTGTACATCTCTTGTCTGTGTGCGGAATAACAGAGCAACCCCAGTGTGATTATTTATTCCCATACGCGCCCCCACATACACTCTCTATATACAACTCTCTATCTGCCTACATATCTATAATTTCATTCTCTCTCTCTCTTTCTCTGTCTCTTCCTTTGTGTTTATCCACCTATTTCTTATCCACCACCTGACTATCGATGTATCCCACATCTACATACATATATCTGTTTATTGTCGCTGATCCTATGCTGCTATCCTCCTATACTCTATACTCTGCTGTACTGTTGACACTCATGCATCTGTTATCTGTTATATACAACTTGTTAAACTCGATATCACAACTTTAACAACAACAACAACTACAACAACTCGAAAACGAAAACGAACAACTCCAACAACTACAACCACATCTGCAGGCTATGCTACTAATGGATGAAGCTGGACTTGGTGTAAATATCGTTCACATAAATGTTAAATATGTTCGGTTTATCGTTTATCGTTACCTTTATCGTTATCGTTTCCCGTTATTCGTTATTTATTTCCTCAGTTCGATATACTATTTTGTACATACTAAGCATTAACCATTTATAGAATACAACAAATATGTATACATATCTACATTTGGTAGATCTAAGGCTAAGAAGAACATACCCCATACATACTCGAACATTAAAACTGTAGAGCTAATCGCATGCATTTCGTATAGTCACTCCACATAGAACATAACGATAATAATCGTATTATAGATATTCATTCGTTTATATATAGATAGAACTGCAGAACTCGAACTCGAACTTGAACTCTGGGTTCCCAGACAATTTGGCTATGTTTCCTAGCCTCAGGTTAGGACGTGACTCTCATATCCTCTCCACTTTCAATGGATCTAAATAAACAGATCAAAGCTCTATCTATCTATCTATCCATCCATCTATCTCTTTATCTGATATATGTACATATGTATCCCACTATGGTCGTCCCTCTCTCTAGTGTTCTTTCATGTTTTGCGTGCATGCACTGTCTCTCTTTGTCTCTCTCTCTCTCTCTCTCTTTCTATAAATACCTAATGTAGCCTTACCTCAGCTCCTTAAGAGCATTACTCTAGCCCATACCCTACCCCCCTCTCATAGCTAGTCCAGTTGACATCGACATTTAGAATGTAAGTGCTAGGGGTGCCTCGCACTAACTCTTTGTTTATTTGAACTCCTCCACAGGCACTCACCTCAATGACGGCCACCAATCAGGCCGTATCCTCGCAGCAACTCCTACCCTCAGTGAGAGACAGTCTCCAGGAGCCGCCACTGCTCGGGTGAGTCTCCTTTTAACAGCAGTTTCATTAATGGCTGGCAGGACAGGGTTTCACAGTACCGAACTCTTTCTTCTAAGACAATATTAACCTTCTGTGTGTTTTGTTTAGGGTCTCGCAGATGCGTCTGCCGCTCCAGACGCCTCCCCACTCGGCACAGGCCAGCCAAAGGAACTCGGTGTCCGCACAGGGGGCAATGATCAGCTCTCGACAGCCCAGTCCAATGAACTCGCCGGCCCTCAATCCATTTGTATACGGCACGGACGTGGACTCGGTGGACGTGGCCACGCGGGTAGCCATGGTGCGCTTCTTCAACGCCCAGAACACGCTGGCCAATTTCGCCGAGCACACGCGTACCCTGCGTCTGTATCCGCGTCCTGTGGTGGCCTTCCAGATCAATAGCTTCCTTAGGTCGCGGCCGAGGGCTTCGCAGTTTTTAAACCAGTTTGCGCGGACACAGGCTGTGGAATTCCTGGCTGAGTGGTCTCTGACACCCACAAATGTGGCCTTCCTGCGGGTACAGACGGGCGTCATGGACCCCATGCAGGTGGGGGATAAGCCCAAGTGGTTCGCCCACTCGCTCACGCCAATCCGCTTCTCGGTGTGGGACGATGGAAGCTCGCTGAATGGCGCCCTGCGATCCCTCAAGCAGCTCGAGTGCCAGCCCACGGACGAGAGCGGCTCGGACTCGGAGGGGGCGGATAGCAGCAGCTCGTCGTACTCGTCCCTGAGCGACTTTGTCTCAGAGATGGCCTCCTCGGACCTGTCACCCAGCGTCCATGACGTCTTCGGCTCATACAATCGACCCCATGTGGTGCCCCAGACGCTCTCCTCAAACCTGGATCCGGCCTTGGTCTATCATCCCCCCAGTAAGCTGCAGTACCCCGAGGGCCTGGGCGATGCGGCTGCCAGCAAGAAGGAGGATGAGGAGCGCGCCGACTCTCCAGTCTCCTCCTCTTCCAGCCGCTCGGATCTAAGCTCGCCCAGCTTCAACCGCGACTCTGAGTTTGACTTCCAGCCAAAGTCTGGACAACTGCAGACCCAGACGCAGTCGGGACAAGCTGCCTTTGAGCTGGCCACGCCGCTGGCCATGCGTCTGGAGGCCACCATCAAAATGGCCAGCATCGAACAGGAGACGGACACCGGCTCCACGGTGGCTGGCAAGCACATAGCAGCCAGTGCCAAGCTTCAGCGCCACCCCAGCGACGTGGAACGGTCTGAGAAGAAGATACCGGTAAGAATAGCCTTTATGGCCCGAAGCGCTGAAGCGAAGTGGCAAATGCTCTAATTATGCCCCATTGCAGCCGCCTCTGACGCCGCCCGTTAAGCAGCCGAGCGTTAGCAATATCCTGGCACGCACCGGCAGCTCGGGATCCAGTTCCAGCAGCCCCGGTCGCCAGAGCTCGCAGAGTTCGCTATTCGAGAACTTCGCCTCGCACGCCAAGGAGCTGGTGCGCGAGACAACGCGCCAGAGCAGCCAGGAGGGACTGCTCGCCCACGTGGATAAGGTGAGTTCCGGTTCTGGTTGTGGTCCCTTGCCGGAGAAATCTCCAATTCAATGTGGGACTGATTCGATGTGCTGTTGTGTCGTGGTCGTTGATCTGTTATTCTTTCTTTTCTTTCCCTTCTGTGGTCCACTCTTCTGTTCGTTTTCCGTTTGCTTCCGTTTTACGTTACGTTTCCTTTGGCGCCACTGCGCTGGTTGAACGAAACATTTGCACATTCCATGTGTCTACGGTACTGTACTGTAGCATGCGCTGGACGAAGATCTTGACGACAAAATGCGTCATACCTTCGAAAAGGTTGGTACTCCCCCGCAGTCCCCAAAAACAGAACAACATTCAGTACTCAGCACACACTTAAAATACATAAACACCCACACCCTACTACTTGCTACATATTCAATACTCGTTAAATAATGTACTCGCACATAGTCGTAACATTCGACAGTACCTATCAGCAATTTAGAACTCGTCACATACCACCACACACACTGCTAACATACACATCCCATTACTAATCCAATCCCATGTACTTCGCCTAGACCACACAGCATATGTAGTGCAGTGTCCATACCCATTTGATTCCCAGTCGCTCTTAGTGCCATCGTAGATGCCCGAACGTAGATCATTTGCAAGGAGCTGCAGCTTTTCTTTGATTGCGTTGAGTGCTGTTTGAATTTGTTTAGTTGTCCTTGGACATTCACGATTTGCTTCACTAATCTACTAACCACTAATCCACGTCTCATACGATGATTCACAGTTCACGCTGCATGCAAAGAAGGCGGCCGGTGAGGCCTCGAAACAGGCACTGGAGGTGTCCAAGCAGGCGGCTGGCGTGAGCAAGAACACCTTTGAGGACCTCACCTATGTGGGCAAATCAACGCTGGGCGATCTTACCAAGACGGCCAAAGAAGCGGCCACCAAGAAGGGCATCATCAAGAACGAGGAGCACACAGGAGGCTCTATGCCGCCTGGTGGTGGTGGCTCGAAGCCACCCGGCTCCCAGATCGCCACCCAGAGGCAGGTGCAGCAGATTCCTGGAGGCGGTAGCGTTGGCGGTGGGGGTGGCAACAATTTTTTCTCATCCATTGGCACCGACTTTAACGGCCTGGCCTCCTCCACATCCACAATGTTTTCGGGCATGTTTGGGGGCAAAAGTAAGTCCACCGCACTTAGAGATATTAGAATCTTTTTATATTCCCTGCACTCCACTCCACTCAACTTATAGAGAACCAACAGAAGCAGGCTGCAGTACAGCAAAGACCTTCCAGTGCCGGCTTGGGAAAGGGGAAGTCGGGCATCAACTTTGATCCGTTTCCCGGCCGCAAGGGTCTTGTAGAGCGGACACCGCTGATCAAGCACTCTGGACCCCGGCAGACGCAGGAGGAGCTCACGCGGCAACAGAACCAGGAGCGTTCGCACAGCAATGCAGAGAACCAGGCTTTCCTCAAGGACGTGACCACCCAGGTGCTGGCCGGCGAGGGTGTGGGCTGGCTGAAGCTGAATCGCTTCAGGAAACTCATGGAGGATGAATCCTATCGCACGTTGGTACTCAGCAAGCTGAACAAGACGCTGGACAGGAAGATAGCTCCCGACGATCACATTGATGATGTGGTAGGTTGATCTCCGTTCACAGAGATCACATCACAGCGATATGCGCGGCGTAGCTAATCTGGGTTCCATTTCAGTGTGTGACCAAGCCCGTGTGGAAGGGAATGCTCAAGTGCGTGCAGGCGATAGCCTCCGGCCTGGACGTGACCTTTGCGAACTACGGTCTGGGTGGAATGGCCTCGGTGTTTCAGCTGATGGAGGTGGCCCATACGCACTACTGGAGCAAGGAGATCAATGACGGCAGCGACATGTCTTCCAGTCTGCTCTCCAGCCACGCCGCCAGTCCCATGGGCAGCCGCGAGAACCTGCGCTCCCCCAGCTCCCCCAACGGCTCGCACTCGGGCCTGGGCAGTGAGTGGGCCTCGCCACAGGAGTCGCGCAAGAGCTCCACCCACCACGCGGCCCTACCTTTGTCCCAGGGTGGTGCAACACCTTCGGCAGTTTCGCGACGCCTGTCGGCAGCAGACAGCCAGGATGGCCAGTCGACCACGGAGATGTTCAAGGACATGTTGTCGCAGAAGAGAAGTGCCTTGAAGAACATGCTCACCTCGTTCGACTCGGATGTGAGTAGGGTCCATGTAGTGTCCACTGTCCAGTGTCCAGTGTCCCTATGTCAATCCATAGTCCATTCCATCGAACCTTCCATCAGCCTTTAGCTTTTCGCTTGTTATCTATGCAAAATTGTGCATCGCTCGGTGTACATATATATCGTATCGTATATCGTAGAATTGCTTAGCCGCGTACTCAGTACATACATATGTAGCTATGCCAGTATATATCCATTTCCATATATATATACCTATGTATGTATATCGCACTTCGCGCGTCTTCTACTGAATGTAGGCTTCCCTTGCGTCTCCCAATCCCCCAGTCCCCCTTGTCCTGTTCCGCTCCGCTCCGCACCGTACCCAATTCCTCGCATTCGCACTAAATCTTGCGTGTTATGTCAATCCGTAGGCTGCTGGCTCTACGGGCGCGCTCTCCGTGGTCAGCGATCTGCTCCCAATCGGCGGTCTGAGCGTGCGCATGCCCTCCAGCTGCCGGTCCACGGTTTCAGACACCGAGTACGAAAATGTAAGTAATCCGAATACATGCACAGATGCCCGGCCTGAGGTTTCGCCCTCTAAACCGATCTGCACGGATCTGATCCAGGTCCCAGGCTCCAGGCCCTCAGGTGGTCAATCAGTCGATCAATGGTGTCCTACGATCCTTGAGTTGTTCGCCATCCCCCACATTGGAAAGCTGTCTCGAGTTTCTCTTTCTCCCACAGTCCACGCCCTTTGGCCCAACAGGCCCTAATAAAACAAACGTACAGCCATCTGACACAATCCTTAAACACAATTCACAGACCACAACGTCGAAGGACTCGAAGAAGAGCGGCGGAAATCTGTGGTCGGGCAAGTCAACGCTTAGTGCCGGCTTCCGCTATACGGGCGGCCATCTGATCAACACCTCCTCATCCCCATCGCCAGACAGTCCGAGAGTCTACCTGTTCGAGGGGTTGCTGGGCAAGGACCGCCTGAATCTCTGGAACCAAATGCAGTTCTGGGAGGATGCTTTCCTTGACGCTGTAAGCCAGGAGCGCGACATGATTGGCATGGATCAGGTGAGATTGGGAATCCTCGATATCTTATTATATTACATATCGCATATATTTCGCTTTACGCAGGGTCCCATTGAGATGATGGAGCGCTACAAGTCGCTGAGTGAATCGGAGCGTAAGCGTCTCGAGCACGACGAGGATCGTCTACTCTCCACGATGCTGTACAACCTAACGGCCATCCTCGTGATGCTTAATGTGGGCAAGGACGAGATCCGACGCAAGATCCGTCGCCTGCTGGGTAAAAGTCACATTGGACTGGTCTACTCCCAGGAAGTGCACAACGTTGTCGATCAGATCAATAACTTGGTAAGCCTCCTCTCCAGCTGGAAATTGAATAGGTACCAAAATGCATTCCTCGCTGACAAATTGAATTGAATTCCTTCTCAGAATGGAAATGACATTGATCTGAAGCCACTCGGTTCGAGGCTGCTGCATCGACAGAGCTTCACCGTCCACCAGGGCACCGATGTGAACGGACCACTGCGCTTCATGGAGGTGCGCGACGATGGTCTGGTGCTGCGCTCTGTGGATGGCACCATTGTGGAACGCTGGTGGTACGAGCGGCTGGTCAACATGACCTACTCGCCCAAGACCAAGCTGCTGTGCCTCTGGCGACGCAATGGCGGCCAGACCCAGTTGCATAAGTACTATACGAGAAAGGTGAGTCGGAAGTCAGAAGTCCGGAATCCGAATCGATGGATTCAAATCTGTTTTTTGTGTTTCTTGTGGCCCCAGTGCAAGGAGCTGTACAACTGCATCAAAGATGCCATGGAGCGAGGTGGAACGCCCACCAATGTGCCCGAGCTGGGCGGTGAGTTCCCCGTGCAGGACATGAATACTGGCGAGGGTGGCCTTCTGCAGGTCTGCCTCGAGGGTGTCGGTTTGTTGTTCTCCAATAGCAAGGTAAGTGCTCCTCCGACTCGATGTAGATATCGATCTCGATCGACACACTCACTCACACCTACTCAGAAACGCACACATGGCCACACCGAACTCCTAATCAGAGAATCCACACGCGACACAGACACCCAACCACCCCACCATATCCATCTAAGTCCCGCCCCAAGATATCCGATATCCGAACTCTCCGCTAGCTACTCGTTTTATGTCAAACACTCGGCATCTATATGCAATGTGAAGCATCGGACTCCGAAAATACGTATCCCCCGACCAGACCCAAGAATTTTCTCCCCCCCAGACAACCTGTAAGAGACACACCTAAGCCCGAATCAACACTCATATGAAAGCACCTCAACAGACACTGTTTACCGACCGGAACATGGTGTTGTCTGGGTCAACAGTCAGGGCCAAATCAAACAGTACTAAAACCCCTAAGCCACTGAGCAATCTCGCATTAGACTGTAACAAAGAACTGGGCCATGGTGTAGTAGAATCAGGTTCAACATTCACCATCCACCATCCAACATCCACCAGGCCGAGAACCCAACTGAAACCTAAACGGAAAGCTGATTAGGGACACTGCTAATGCTCTGCTCTGCTCTGCTCTGATCCGTCGCTGTTCCCCTCACTCGGGAACTGCAGTGAAAACTTCACATGCAGGATATATGTATACATAGTATGTACATATGTCTGTACATACCCGCGGACTCATATTGGGCGCTGTCTATCAAGATATCCGATACTCGTGCATTTTCCCCCACTGCCTTCGTTTCAGTGTCTCGTTTCCAAACGTTTTTCGTTTTCGTTTCTGTTCTCAGTTTCAGTTTCCGTTTCCGTTTCTGTTTCTGTTTTTCTTCCTATGGTTTCCCGTTTCGTTTTACGTTCAGTTTTTCGATTTCCAATGATTTCCCTGTTGTGTGTGTGTAACGTCAGTTTCTATGCAAGGACTGCATTAAAATCAAGGACCTTCTCAATATATATGTTCAAATATATTTACATATATATGTACATATTTTTGTATGTATATTTGTATTTATATAAATGTGTATATATACATATGTTTATTTTATTTGGTTTTCAATTCATGTTTTTCCAATATGTCTGCATAAATAGAACCAATTACTGATTGAACCAGAAAAGACATTAAAGAGTTCAGTGGAACTGGAACTGGAACTGAATGTGTCCCCCCAGCTCCTTCGCCTCGAATCTTACTATTATCCTTCAGACGCGAACATCATGTAGATGGACCAGAATCAGAATCAAAGCCGGACCCGTTTCGGACTTCGCATACTACCCCACCAATCCAACCACCCCCCAAAGCTAACCCCAACTACGTATTATACTTTACCGATCTCTCTCTCTCTATCTCTCTACTTCTCACTCTGTCTTTGTCTCGCTCTCTCGCTCTCTTTCTCTCTCTCTGTCTCTCTTTCGTTCCGTTTGTTGGCTTTGGTTTTGGCATTTTATTTTGACTCGCCTTATATATCTACTTATATTATTCCTAAGTCATCTAAGTCATATAATCAAAAAAAAAACAAAAAGAAAAATCGAAAAAAATCAACCGAATCTCTTATCTAATCCAATCTCTTATCGATCAAGTAAAAGTATACATGAAAGAACAAAAAACAAAAAAAAATAATAATAAATAAAAATATATATATACATATATCCAGAAAATCCATCTACTTATATCATACCCATATATTGTGCTAGTGAATGTACTGAATGCTATATTCATTATACTCTCTATTTTATTTATTATCTAACCAATTCAAACGATAACAAAAAACAAAAGAAAAAAACAAAAGAAACCCAAAGAAAAAAAAAGAAACCATTTCTCCTTATTCTTTGAATTACGATTGACATTCTTTCGATCCTTAATCTTCGTTTGGTTACATATGCTCACCCACCGTTTTAATAATCTCTTATTCGCCTTTTCATTATGATTGTCTCTATTAACGATTAACGATTGCTCTGATTAGCGATTACTCGATTAACGATTAACGACTACCGATTAGTATCTTTCGTAAGCGTACTGCCATTTACTGACCCTCTGCCCCCTGTACGACCCCGCTCCCCCTTATTTCCAATAGATAATATCGATATAGAAAAGAAAAACAAAATAATTACTATTGCTGTCTCCAAGATAATGCCCGGGACTGCATATTCCGTGTACAACGTGTATTTTCAGATCAGTTAATACCACACCGCCCCCCCCACCGCAGAATTCCTTTCCATCCATCTGTCTTTAGGCCCTGATGTCATAACTGTATATAACGAACCACTCTCCCATGACCCATCGCGATTTTTGTTGTTGTTCTTCCTATACTCCAAAGTTTTGTTGTTCTCATTCGCTTTTTATTTCCCTGTTGAACTTCATCCTTGGATCCAAACATTTATATATATATATATTTATATATGTATATTATATGAAAATAAAAAAGAAAATTGAACAAATTGAGAATACAGGAGGTGTTCTAAGCTGGTAACCTATGAGATGGTCCTTGTGTACAATCCTTCCAAGCCGTTTCCTTCCGATCTTTGGTTTGACTCTATTTTGGCTGATTTGCTTACGTCTTTGCTTCCTGATCTTTCTCTCTCTCTCTCTCTATCTTAATATATATATACACCTACATATTATATGTATTGTATATATATACAAACCTCTCCCAATATCTCGCTCGTGTCTCCCTTCTTTATCTATCTAGTTTTCGTGCTATACATACGATATACAAGTTTTCTTTTCATCAGTTTTCGTAAGCTCAGCAATTTCTTCCGTATGTAATTTTCTGTTCCATTGCCATTTCGTTCCGTTCTTATTTCTGTATTCGTATCGATTCTCCTCGGTTCGTTCTCTCTTTTTCTCCTCCTTTTTGGATGATTTCCGTCCGCCGTTTTCCGTACGTATAATAACCAAACCAAAACTACAACAGCAACAAAAGTATTTTAAGATCCAGCAGCCATGTCGTCTTACCCATGATATATGTACTATATGTATCTGTCTCACTCTCTCTCGCTCTCGCTCTCTATCTCTCTCTCTCTCTCTCTCTCATGGAACAACTCTTAAGAACAACCCAAAACCGAAACCAAAACCAAAACCAAACCTAAACCGAAAAACGCAAGCCCCCAGATTGTCCCCCCGTCTAAGCAAAAACGACTCTAACATAACAACAACAACAATCACATTTCATATCGTTTCTATTTAGTCTATCTATCCCAAAAAAAAAAAAACCAAAAAACCAAAAAACAAAAAAAAGAATACCACAATAACTAAATACCCAAAACCGATTCGCCAGCAAATTAGAAATTTAAAAGAAACTTAAAAAAAAACGCAACAAAACTATTTGAACGAAAAACAAAACAAGTTTTCTCAACTTTCCTTTTATAATTTTCTTTGTTGTTTGTTTAATGTTCTCTGTCGAACGTGGAACGCTGCACATTTGCTCGCTCTCCCTCCTTTGTGGACCAACCAAAATCACGTTCCGTCTCGAACCGAACCGATCCGAACCGACCTGAACTGAAACTGAATTGAAATTGAATTGAAATTGAAATCGAAATTTGAATTGAAATATTCCAATGATTGGTATACTTCTCGAACGAAAACAAAACTTATCAAACATAAAAATCGCTCTAAAAATCGAAACGATAACGAAAAACAAAAACCAAAAACCAAAACCAAATCAAACGAATCTATAATGAAAATACGATCTGAAAAATGTCTGAATATACGATAAAGGATTTCGAGGTATTGCAATGAACAAATTTCTTCTTATATTTGAACTTAAATTTATAAGCAACTATTGTTCTTTAAATGCCCTGCTCCACCACCGCCCAACAACGCCGTCACCCAACACCCCACACCCCACACACCCTCATCCGCTCCTCCATTCCCACACCCTACACTCTGACACCCTGACACCCCGACACCCTCCTCCGAACCCTTGCAAAAAAACAAGAAAATATTTTCAGTTTTGTCATTAATCATCATGATTTTTAACTTGGACTCCTTTTGCGTTCGAAATACACTTGATTTAATCCTTCACTTTCACCCACCAAAACTAAAAAGTAAAAAACAAAAAACCAAAAACCAAAACCCAATTAAAGTATACGAAAATATCTGATACTCGTATGGCATTCAACAGTTGAAAAAAACTAAAAACTAAAACCAAAAAAAACTAGTAGTTGATATTGAATTTAAACTTTAAATCGCAAATAATATATATACTCTAATGTATATTATTTACAATGTATCTTTCTTTTGTTCCGAACTCTCTCTCTCTCTACTTCATTTTTGAACTGTTGGTTGATTAGTTGATTCGTTGGTTGGCTAGTTCGTTTGATTGTTGAACTGAATAGTGAATAGTGAATAGTAAATATGAATATTACTACTGAATATTGAATTGAAACTGGGCCGAACTCTCTGTAAGGCCTGGTGCGGAATAGAATATGTACCGAAATAATGCCGATGTAGTGATGATGAGTATTTCGTGATTTCACGCTTTTGAGTTTGCTTTTTTCTTTCCATTCCACCATTCCAGAAACATGCTGTCGTTTAGTTTTTAGTGATAGTATTCAGCGCACACGCACACGCACATGGGGGCATACTCACATGAGGGCCACTCGATCATTCAAAGTCCTCTGAGCTTTCGCATGCCAAGCACTTGCCACCTGCCGCCACCTGCCCAAACAATCACCACTTTACCACCAATTTCCAATTCTCCCTCCTTGGGCTGGGCACGTACGTTCCACACACACACACACAATTCTGTCCTTATCTGTCGCTCACACACTTTACCCCGCATGGTGATCCCAGAACACATCAAGACAATATCACGCTTTCAGTTTGTGACATTTTGTTTTGGGCGAAATGCCTGGATGTCGCAGCCCCGCTACGGGACACCCAATCCTTATTGGATTCCACCTATTTACAGGATATACACAAATACATACATATGTATCTACTATATATGTACGAATTCATAGTTCGAATTCTTTCACATTATTCGTAGTATTGTTACATTCCGTTTAGTTTCATTACGTTCCACTCCATTCCGTTATTTTCCGTACTGTTCTGTTCCGTTCCGTTCCGTTAGTCGAGGGCAAATACACCCCGTGAATGGAAAGAAGAAGCCCATAAAATCATATAGAATGACTCTGACGAGATGAATGAGATTCGTTGTGGGTCCTTTGGGAATACTACATATCATATCAGAATATAAAGTAAGCCGATAATGCAGATCATACGATATGTGATATGTGACTCGAGATGGAAGCGAGATGGAAGTATGATAACTTCTTGTTATTTCCTGGAGAAGAACAGCACAGACAGAACGATATATCGAAACGTCGGATCGTGTGTACCATAGAGCTGCTTTCGCGAAAGTCTTTCTGGCGGACTAACCATCTTGTTAGTTCTTCCACGTGGCCGTAGAGTGGGCCAGAAATTCACAAAGTAACCAACAATGGACAAACAAACGCTGCTTAGTATTGATTTTGATTTATGTTTGCTTGCGTAGAGAGTTTTTGTATACCCAACGACTTGAACCTCAATAGTAGATGTAGTTTACAAATTAAGAAACCAATAAACAAAACAAACAAAAAAAAAACCAAAATAATATCCAAAACCAAATCGTATCCTTAGAGACAAAAATGAATAAAAACAATCCCCCTAGAAAGCCCTTAAATATGAATTAGAATAACAAACAAGTCACAAAAGTTAGCAACTCCGTTTGAGACTATGGCAATCTCTGTCCGAGTGCGGTTTCCTCTACTCTTTCTATCTCTGTGTCTTCACTCTTTAACTATCATGCTCTGTCTCCACTTCACTCATGCCTTGACTCTTCCCGTCTTGCGTCTTGCGTTTGCCTCTTCTTCCATTTCCTTTGAAGTTTCGCTAGCTAGTGCATTAGAGCTTAATTTAGTGAGCCAGCTTCACTATCATTTCCATTAGCATCCAATGTATAGAAGTTTTTGTGATAGTGCCACATGCTGCATGCTGTTACATGTGTTATCCTGTGCCTAAGCCTAAACCTAAACCGAAACCGAAACCTTCACCTTTTCCTTTACCGCCACATTCCTCCCTATCCCCATTCCCATTCCCATCCCCATCCCTATCACTATCCCTAACCAGTCTTACACCTCGTCTGGACAACGACTAACGGATTGTGAGAGTGACTGTACGCAACGATCTCTCCCCCTCTATATCTTTAGCTGCCTTTAGCGCTATCCGACTCTATCCTCCCCAGTGAAAGCTCCCGGGAGATTGAGAGCAGCTTGGTCCTGTGTGCCAATGCCAAGCGTTCCAGTCAGCCCCGGAAAAGCCTGAAAGCCTGAACGCCTGAAAGCCTCACCCCTGCTAGAAAACCATTTAGAAACGAAACAAAAATTTGGTTTACTTTTGATTGTGTTTCGATTTCATTTGTGTACTCGTACTCATAACTTCTCTAGTGACACATATCCACACCATGAAACACACACACTCTGTACCACACCACAGACTGTAGTCAAAGATGTAGATGCTTTTCTGTTTCCATTAGTGCCGATTCTACAGGGAATTGTACAGTTCTGGTGAACTGAACCTCTGTATATGCTTATACATATCTACATACATACATACATGCATACATATGTACATATGTATGTATGTATGCCTTCGTATCCGATACCTAAGCTACTTAGTATGCGACCATCTCACAAGTGCTAATTAGAACCCAAAATAAAATACCAAAAAAAAAATGAGAACCGAAAAAAAATTATATAAATTCCGTAATCAATATATACATACATATACATACATACATATGTACCTATGTACATATGTCTGTATAGTATATAGTATAGTAAAGTGAAATGTGGAAAAATACATATATATTTTTTAAAGCAATCAGTAAACCAAACAAATTAACAAGAAGTTTATTTGATTTTTCTGCATTCTCTCTCTCTTGCTCTCTCTCTCGCTCTGTCTCTGTCTCTCTCTCTCGCTCTCACTATCTGTCTCTCTTCATCGCAGCCTTAGCTTCTGTTCCATTCCGTTTCATTTCCTCTTGCGTTCCATCTATGTCGATCTCTTCAGTTCAGTTTCCTTAAGTTCCCTTTTGTTCCATTCCGTTTGTTTTCTCTACCTCCTATGCACTAATACTCTGCCCACTACATTAGATGCATGCTGTGTATATTGAGTAGATAGATATGTATATGTATGTGTAGATGTAGATATCGCCGACGGCACTTGTACCAAAAACTTCTCCACGGCGGCCGCCTGCATGATGATGAGTGACCCACGTGCTTGCATACCATTAAGCTTTCGTTTGCCTGCTCGCCTGTCTGCTGCATGTCTGCTTTTGCTTTTTTTCGTTCCGTTACATTCCTTTTCGTTCCGTTACGTTTCATTTCGTTGCGTAGCAGTTCGTTTGACCCACTCGTCAAATAAAAGAACCAATTGAAAGAGAACAAAAAAACGCTCCCCCAATGCTATAATTTATCACGCGTGTACGCTACCTCTATCTTCTGTACATCTCTCCCCCTCTCTCTCTCTCTCTCTCTCTGCATATCTACCTCCTTCTCTCTCTGTATCTCTCTCTTTGTTGAACACTGTTTTTGTGTGAAAGCTTTTTGGTTTTCCGCCTTATCATTTGCATTCGGTTCGATTTTTTCGTTTCGGTTTCGTTTCATTCTGTTGCGTTACGTTCCCTTGCGTTACGTTCCAATCTTGCGTTCCGTTCAGTGCCTGAACGGAGCCTTTATTCCGAGCCGCATGTGCAGAACCAGCTAAGCTCAACTAATCGCCTTCTCCCGACCATAATTTCAGTTCTTTGTGCGCCTGGACCACATCCGCAAGTGCTTCACCCAGAAGGGCGGCATCTTCGTGCTGGAGGAGTACAGTAAGTACTGTATACAAGCCAACCGATCCAACTTGGGTCCGCCTCATCCGCCCGAACCAACTGACCAATCTGTTGCTCTGCCATTTCTCACTTTCCAGACCCCAAGACGCGCAATCTCATCCAGCGAAAGTACCAGTCGAGCATGGTAAGCGCAATGTTCTCATCTTGTCATAATACCACCCCACCACATTGCCACTACCCTCATGCACATCATACACACCGTCGCACTCTGTTCTTTGTTGAGAACTTTATTTTATTGGTCGACTGTTTGTACATAAACTTGCTTGAGCATCATTCAATCAATCATGTGCAAATTTCTGTAAATTTGTCTGTACAATAATTGCACAATGAAATTGAAATGCACTGAACAGTTTGTATATATGTAAACGATATTAAGATAATCTGTTTGATTTTTGGTTTTTTCTTTTCTTCCATTCACGTCTTTCGTTTGTTTTTGCATTCGTTTTCTTTTGTGAATATATTTCTATGTAAACAACAACAACAACAACAACAACTACAACAACAACAACAATTTGCCTGCAAAAACCACAACACATACCATCAACTGAACTCAACTCAACACAACTCGACACCACACACACACACCACCACCACCTCATTGATAATATCATCGAAACACACACGACCTTCCACATCGAATCGAATAAATGTGAAACTGAATTCGAATCCGAATCCCGAAAACCGAAAACTGAAACCCGATATCGAAACCGAAACCAATCTGCAACGAATCAACGAAAAGGCATCGGAGATAGTCCTAAGCTTCCATCGCGTGACCTCCGTGCAGTTTGCCTACATCTGCCATCTGAAGGGGACCCCCATGGAGCATGGAGCCCACAGAGCCCACAGAGCGCTGCCAGCCGAAGGACATGGAATGGATCCAAAGGATGTATCGTTGCAGGCAGTGCAAGTGGAAACCAAATCGAAATCCCAAAGTGAAAATGTGCATTGAATGCAGCCTTAAAATCTGATGTAAATAAATTCAACAATCGTTTTATACTATACTCTTATCTATAATTGTATCTTCCTACCTCCTACCCCACAACAACAACAACAACAACAATAACAATCGAAACATATACCACAACAGCAGGTTATATGTCTATGTATATACCAAAACACACACACACACACACACCGTATTGTTTGGGGCACAAAGTTCGGGCTCAATCATTTTTTGGTTCCTTCTTTTCGTTGAGTTTTCCGTTGCGTTCGCCATGGCTCCAAAAAGTGCATGCATTTGGTCGGCCTTGGCCGGTTTGGTTCTATATCCGTTTCCGTTTCAATTTCCGTTTCAATTTCCGCTTCCGTTTTGCGTTTTGCGGATAGCAAACCTTCTGCTTGTTTATGCCTTGTTGTGTCGTGCAAGCACCAGCCACCACCAACCACAATCGACACCTGTTCATGAAAACACCTCAGCCACGCCCACAACTACAGACACAGCCACAGACTCAAGAACCAAAGAACCACTAGAAGAATTGCTAAAATTTAACTTATACGCCCCTGCTCCCCCCGCCGAACCGCATCACCATTCGCGACCATCAGTCCGATCAGATCTGCTACTCGGTGCTGTGCGTCTTCTCCTACGTGGCTGCCGGCCAGGACCAGAAAAAGAATCCAGTTGTAATCACGCCCCAAATCCAGGACATACACGCCCAGCAGAAGCAAAAGCACCAACAGCAGTCGCAGCAGCAGCAGCACCAGCAGCCTCAGCAGCAGCAAACGACACCAGCCACGGCTTCAGCTACTAATCCCGGCCAGAACCGCAGCAGCGGCAAGCAGCAGGGCGGCAATATCACCATTCGTCACACGGTGCCCATGCAGAAGCCCACAATCACCATGTCCACAGTCCAGCCGCAGGCCAGGATGCCCTCCACAGTCACGGTGACTGCTGCTCCAGCACCAGCTCCATCTCCAGTTCCACTTCCCACACCCACTCAACCAACCACAGCCACAGCAACAGCAACAGCCACGGCGCCTGCCACAGTGAGTCCCACGCCTCACGGAAAGCTACCGCAGTTGCCGCCTCGTGTGCCCTCCCAGCCGTCGACGGAAAGCCTGGCGTCGATCAGCTCACCGCCGCCCAAGCAACGACTGGGTGGTCCGCCGCCGGGCCCCCCGCCGGCCATACCGCCCCGGACGGGGGCCATTGCTCGCAGCGGCTCTGTGAAGGCGCAGTCGCAGCAGCAACAGCAACAGGCGACGCGGTCCTTTGTGCGCCAGGCCTCGGCCAACTCGACGCCGCCGCAGTACACGCCCCAGCCGCCGCCGCCGTTCGTCATACCCAAGCGGCACTCCGGGCTGGCCCGCGCCTCCACGCTGACGGGGGCCCAGTCCAGCTCGCACCAGCAAGCGCAGCAGTCGCAGCAGCGCGCCAGCTATGGCAGCGTCGCCGCTGTGCTGCAGTCCATGCCGGAGGCGGAGGCTGGCCCTGGCTCTGGCTCTGGTCCCGGATCTCCTTCCGGGTCTCCTTCCGGCTCTGGCTCCGGTTCCGGCTCCGTTGCGGGCCCTTCGCCTCAGGCCCACCGCAAACACTGACGAAGGAGTTCATTTTTCAAATTCGGCGGCGGCAGCGGCGGTGGTGGTGGCGGCAAGGGCGATGTAGCTGCCGGAGGCGGAGGCGGTGGACATATGGGCGAGGAGCCGCATCCCCATCCCCACAGGCGCGACGTCTGCCGCACCATATGCATACCCTGGCTGTGATCCGCCAGCCAGGAGAGCGCCTAGATCAAGTCCACACAAATGGCATCATTCGAGCATCAGGTAGCAGCTGGAGCAGCCACAGAATCGGAGCAGAAACTGTACTAGCGTGGGCGGGCGTCTGCTCCTGCCCTCGAAAGATAAGTTTTCACATTTCTCCCCCCCCTGCAGGGCTACTGAAAGCTCGATATACATATGTATTATATATGTAGTTATTATGAACAAATATGTATATGGCACACTCGTACGATGTGTGTATATCCTCAGGTGTCGTTGCAGAGCCGATAGCCGATGTTTTTCATGACATTTCATCGAATTGCTCTTCCTTCCTTGAAACCCAACCCCAAACTGTCAGGAGTTACAGTCCCAACTGAACTCTCAACTTGCTAAATGGCGAGAACAGACTCAAGTTTCATATCCGTTTTCCACAATCTGCACGGATATACACACATATGTACAAAGTGTCTTTTATTATATGTGCAGCTGCGACAAATTTGAATTTTCCAAAATTTATTGATCACAATTATAGATCGATCTCTATTTTGCATCGACTCTTCCTTGCGAGTATACTATGTACATGAAAAACGCCTGAAAAAAAAGGGAGCCGTTCATAGATGTCAAATGTGTTTTTTATATGAATAAGCATACATACCTACACACATATACCTATGCAAATCTTAATTGTATTTATCGAACATTATTCTAGCCACAATCATATCATTAGCCGCCTAGCCAATACATAAACATTGTTTCCTGCTCAGCTTTAAGGCAGCTTTCAAGCAACAGGGCCGAAGCCAAAACACAACAATTAACTCGCTTACCATGCCATCTATGGATACCTATATATACATACATACACATACCTATATATAGAACAGGACTTGACTTCCTCTAACGGGGGAAATATTTGTATATTGAGGGCACAACAGAACAGAACGGATGGAAAGTAAAGTGGGTAAAAGTGAAGGAAAGTACCAAGCTAAACTGTAGGAATAAGAAGGAACAAACTAAGGGCAAGTGAGGGCAATCTAGGTAGGGAAATATAATAGCATACCGAAAACTTAATCGGAGAAAGTAAAACCAGGCTTTGTATGCTCTGTGTATGTGTACTATATCTACCAATCAATCAACTACTTGTATGATCCAAACAGCTAGCAGACAGCACACAGATAAATCTATTTATTGTAAAGGAATTTAACTAGTTATACTATGAGATTAACAAAGGGAAACGTGAACAAAGATTTGAGTTAAGCGAAATTAGTCCCATGTTCGGATCGGTTCCGATCGGTTCGGATGGGATTGGATGGTAAAATAGCTTAAGGAATTGTCAGGGAACACACAAACAAAGAGGCAAAAAGGAGAAACAGACGCACGGACAGAGAGATAGAGAGAGAGAGAGAGGGGACCTTGGAGAGCAATAAGTATATCTATATACCTAATATACAAGTAAATATATACATACATAAATACATATATATAGATATATCTATTTTTTGTTTCCGAGAGGACAACTGTTTGTTGGTTTTGGATGTTAACATAAATAAATAAAACGGAACCTAAATATATATAAACATATATATATATATATATATATATATAAATATACATATATGCGTATACCTCTAACTGCGTATATATGTATATATGATCGATTGTATTTTCCATAGTTCAAAGCGAAATAAACAAAGCAAAACAAAACAACAAAAAAACAACATAATGGCAATAATCATTTCCTCTAATCCAAGGTTCCGTTCGGGGTTCTATTATTATGCTCTTGAGCCGCCACACTGATACCCCCCCCACCCCCACCCCCCGCTGACCCACCCAAAGTCCCACTCAACAGCGTCACGATCCCTGCCCTGATAGCGAGAATTATTTACATACATTTAATGCTGATTTATTTTTAGACTATTTTCGCTTTCGTTTCATTTAAGACTAAGGCCAAAGCCTAATTAAGAATATACAAGTACGAGTTCAGAATTGGATTAGATGTCGCGAGATGATGGCTCAGTTGTGGCTTCGTGGCTCTATGCGCAGTCGGATCCCGTTGCCACTCTTCATCACCAGCTCCGCCAGGGGAATGGGCCGGTGGTCCGCGTCGGGCAGAAACCGGTAGCTGCGCAGGAGGCTGGATAGCGAGCACTTGAGCTCCAGCATGGCGAACTTTTGACCTGAATAAGGAATACAAGATGTTAAGATCAACTTCGCTATCATCACATCCAATTCCTTGACAGACTCTTGGCTCTATCTCTCATTGCATTCAGGCACCTCAAATCAGTCAATGCGACTGTCTGACGCGACAGATTATGATTGGAAATTGTTGAGGTGGGACTCGAATTTCACAGAGATAACCTGTTGAGAGACAGAGCCTAGCAGAGCCTCCCCTGTGCAAGGGATGATCTTACCTATGCAGTTTCGGGGACCCGCACTGAAGGCGGCGAAGGCGAAGGGGTGCATCTGCTTCTCGTTTAGGTAGAAGCGATCGGGATCGAAGCGCTCTGGATCGGGAAAGTGGTTGGGGTCGCGATGCAGCATGTAGATCAGACAGTTGACCGAGGCCCCCTTGGGCACGGTGACCTTGCCCACCTGGATTTCCTCGAGCACCTTGCGCGAGAAGAACGGCACGGAGGGGTACAGGCGCAGCGTCTCCTTAATGACCGCCTCCAGGTACGGCATGGACTCCTTCTCGCGGCCCTCCAGGTCGCAAGCCTCCTCGTAGGCGCGCTGCTGCACCTCCGCGTGCTTGGAGAGCAGACTCAGGGCGAAGGCTATGGCCGAGCTGGTGGTGTCGTGGCCTTCGAACATGAACGTGTCCACCTCCTCGCGTATGTCGCGATCGCTCAGCTCGGCCCCGCCCTCCAGCTGGGTGAGCAGCAGCATGTCGAGGAAGGCCAGGCGTCGCTTGCTGCCCACATCGTCCTGCTCGGCCTCGACCCCGGACCGCTGCTGCTGCTGACGCTCCTTCACCAGCTGCTCCCGCCGCAGGCGGATCACGCGATTGGTCTCGTCGTGCAACACATGCAGGGCGCCATCCCGCTCCTTCCCCATCTCGGTGTACTTGAAGAAGATGTTGAGCCGCTGCCAGAAGGAAAAGCTCTGCTTGTGCATCACCCGGCAGATGCTAGCAAGGGATGGTCATAGTTCAGAGCGGTAAGCCAACATACAGACTAGCTAGGGGGGGAGTACTTACGTCTGGACAGCCCTGACGTACTCGGAGTCGCTCTGCAGCTGGGCATGCTTCTTGATCCCCATGGCCGTCTCGCAGATGGCGTCCAGGGCAAAGAGCGTGATGTAGGGATAGATGTCGAAGACCTCGCCATTGGCACGCTCCTTCAGCTGGTCCACCAGGATCCGGCAGTTCTCCTCCATCGGTTCCTTGAACTCGCCGAGGATGCGGAAGTGGAAGCCGGGGGTGAGGAGCTTGCGGCGTCGGTGCCAGGACTCGCCGCCGTTGGTGAGCAGGCCCTTGCCCAGCCAGGGCTCGAGCAGCGCGTAGTTGCGCGACTTATAGAGCAGGGTATTGTTGCCCAGCAGCTGTCTGACATCCTCCGGGTCGCTGAACATCACCATCAGATCCTTGCCGAACCAGATGCGAAAGACGGGCCCATGACGCTCTCGCACCTCCTTCAGCCAGTTGAGGATCTCTACGAGAAACGAGACAGAGCTCAGGGATTAGTCAGAGCTCACCAACAGAGCCACCCATCAGAGGTACCCACCTCCCTTCTTCACATTGGCTATCAGCTCGGACACACTCGGTCCGGGCAGGGTCTTCGCGAAGCGCTGCAGCCTCAGGAAGTTGAGGATCTGCGGCAGGTAGCGCAGGAACAGCGCCCACAGGGCGAACGCCACCAGTGCCCACGTATTCATTGCGATATCACGTAACAAAATGATTCAATCTCGTAACAGACCCTCCAGCTGCGGCTATAAATCATAAGACACTTGCAAAAAAACAAAAAACCTAAGGCTAGGTATATAAAACTTGATCTGCTACTTTGACAAGTTTTGCGAACTGCTCGGCAATCGATCTCGTTTGCAACTAATTCGCAAACTAAAAAAAATTACTCGGCACTCGTCTCGGCAGATAGCAGAGCCAGCCCCCGCCCCTGCCCCCGGCCCGACCAAGTCGTGCGATCGGGCGATGCAATCAGCGATCTAGAAGCACTCTGGATGCCCTCCGCTTATCGCACACTTCTGCCACGGAAGTGATGTCCATTCTAACCCAATGTCCAATGTGAGCGGAAGTTGATAACCATTTACCACTTCGCCTGGGGTAGATCCCTGATCTGTGCATCCCATGTACTCGTTTTCTACGGAGATCCAAGATGTCCATGCTATCGGCTAGAGGCGTACCGTACTGTGTACCAGGAACTGCCAGGCTGCCAGTATCTCTATACCTTATCCAGTTCCAGTTGGAACCACTGCAATTAGGTGGAGTAACAAACAGTTTAAAAGTAATTATCATAAGTGCTTTGGCTTACTCATAGCGGCCAAAAATCAGCTGAGAAAACAATTAACATGCCATTACCGCCATTTCGTGGGCTTGCCGCCAAAGATCTATTACAACCAAAAACACCAGATAATTCCTGGAGCTCCATCGAGTTCTGTTCTTGACATATCGGAGTGCTACCCCATAGCTGGCTATGCAGTGCAGTGTTGCAGCCACGATAATGGTGAATTGGTGTGTTGGAGAGGTGAATTGGTGAGTTGGAGAGGTAAATTGGTGTGTTGGAGAGGTGAATTGGTGAGTTGGAGAGGTGAATTAGGGGTGCATTGGTGTGCTGGAGGGGTGAATGCAATGACCAAAGATTCGCCAATGCCCGCGCAGGTGTAGGGTAGGTGACCGTTTGTCAAACTGGGGGAGGGGACTTAACGATGGTGCCACCGCACACTTATCGCTGGCTATCATTGCAGTGCGCTCTCTGATCTTGCTGCATTGCCAGGCCCAAAAACGAGTTGTACGACAACAACAACAACAACAACAGCCACCAGCAGGTTGACGTTGACCCAAATATAACAAGTGAATTACATATAAATATGTACATATGTATGTATATAGTATGTAGAGACGACCATCGTATGAGGCTTTAGCATAGAGCCTTAGCCAGCTGGTCGGTTTTCAATTGCGTTCGTTATGGATTGGACTTGGGACTGAGACAAAAAATTATATATACATATAGACTGCGTATTCCTATTCTTATTAGATACGCAAATTGCATTCACCTCCAGATTTTAGTGCAATCACACGCCTTGTAAGCATTATCTCCGGCTTGATGTACATATATGTATGTACATACATATGCTTTCTATCTATCATACTAAGTTTTTTGTTCTATCTTATCGGACCTGTAAAACATTCACAGCCCCAAAGGTCATACTATTGCCATGTGTTTTATTAGACGGTGAAACCCAATGGACAAAGGCTACGACAATCTATAAATATGTACATGTGTATCGCTGAAAATGTTATGGATTTTGCGACCCTTTGGCAAGTTGATGTTTCCAGTTGCTGGGTTCAATGTTACATCGATACAACGATGTTTCATCAGAACCCAATGCTTTATTTTTGCACACAGTTACTGCAAAGAAGTTCCAAGTTCTACTAGGACTATCCATGCCATGAAGAATGCTGGATACCCGAATTCCAGCGCTTTGAGACTTTCTGCCCGTACACCCATTGGTTCTCTTGTTGTGCTCTCGATTACAGCTTGGGCAATCCCGAATAATAATATAATCCCTAATCCATATTTATAATCATCTATCTCTATTACAGGGTTTCTTAACTGTAATCATACAATCTATGATCGTATGATATTAACACCATCTTCGACAAGAATTGTACCTTTATTATAACTATGACTATCTTCAAACTTTAAGACTTCTTATGAAAGTCTCTCATGAAAGTCGTTGATCGTGTCTAAGTCTAAATTGTAGAGAAATGCGAATCTCCATGTTCTACAAACAGATATACCAATAATTGTACAAAGTTTTTATTGCTTAGTCAGCGTCATACTACTGGCTATTATACCACAACCAGACCGACTCCGATGCCAAACAGCCCAAGGCGACCTTCGACCTATCCCATTGCTAAGCAGAGTGTCGTACTCCATGTGAATTCGACCAGGTCTCAGTCCCAGTGCCACGTAAATCAACGCCAGTCGAGCCAAAGCTATGGGAAATGAGAGGTGAAGGTGCCATGGTGTACCCCACACAATCCAATATTTTGACCAAGATTTGAATTACTCAGTTATTGTGTCAGTTCAGGGTGTTCTTCCCAGAACACTTCTCATAGTATTCCCATGGCTATACTTGTGGCTCCGATGCCAATTAGTCCAAGGCGATAAAGGTGGAAGTTGATTTGATAAACACAGACCAAGGGATTAGCTCTCTCCTCTCCTCCGATAGGATGAAGATATGCAAAACAAAACACTTCAATGGCTAATTGCCAAATGCCAACCGAACCCCCGTTCGGGTCCAGGTCAAGGTCGACTCGTGAGACTCGTGTGGCAGCCCGTCGACGTCACTGCAGGGCGGACAATGGCCCAAATGCCTCGTACAAGGCAGTCCCCCCGTCGTGGTTGGCCCCAACGGATTGCGCATTCGGACGTGCCCGTCCAGCGGACAGGTGACATGGCCACAGCCATGTCCAGCAGCTGTCGACCGGCTGTGGGTGGTTCACCCTTAGATTAGATCACCCTGAGCCCACACTTTTTGGCATCATGGAATGCAGCTACCAGAACTTGGCCAATCTGATTGCCAAACAATCCGACTGTCAGCAGAGCTCGCGCCCAGCCTTGGCATGACCGCAGAGTGGGGGAATCTGCTGAGGACGGCACAATCCGAAAACAAGCCGAAAAATGCAAGCTCATGGATACACACTCTCTCTCTCCCTCCCTCTCTCTCTCTCTCTGGTCCGATCAGAAACTGTTTGCGATCTGTTCTTGAATCACCATTCGCTTGAAGGCCGGGCCATGCCGGGCCAGAACCTGTTCAGGCATAGAAGATTCTCGCTCGGCCCTTACATGGTCGGCAATGGGGGTTGGGGCAGGGGCAGGAGAGTGGGTGGGGTGGCTGGGGGGAACAGCACACAAACCGGAGTCCAGAAACAGAATCAAAGATCGCATAATCAAGAGATTCCGGAGAATGTGCCGCGTCATTATTTATGGACAAATATTTGGCTGACTTGTTGCTTAAAATGTGTGCTAACTCGTTTACATATCCAATTTTAAAGTCTCCGGACTGGACTGGACTGGACTTTCGCTGAAAAATGTCAAAGATCCGCTCGAAGAAGTTCCCCCAACCATCTGTTGTCCTCCCGCAGAGAAATCCCTTCACAAAGGTCGTTGTTCCTTTCTGCACCATTGGGGGATTGATACATACAGACATACATATATATATCTATATACATATATCTAAATCAGCTCATTAAAGCTTAGCTTGGGATTAAATTCAAATTTCTATCATTTAAATAGAACCGATTTTTATAAACACCATAAAAAAAAATGTGTCAATGACTTGAGTCAACATTTGCTAGCCAGACAAAGCACAAAAACACACACACAGACGGACAGATCGCATTAAGCTAATCGGAATGACTCTGCACTACGCACACACACACACACACACAGACTTCGCATCTTTTGTTGAAATATTTTAATTTGCTTTCATTTTATCGACTAGACTTAGACTTATTAGACTTAGACTTAGAGAACTAAACTTCTAACTTCTATGTAGGTAAGCGTAGGTTTCTATTAATAGACATTTCTGGCCAGAACTTTGTTGGTTGAATATGGTTCTATAAATATGGCCTACAACTATTCTCCAGGAAGATGAACAGAACAGAACAGAACTCCAATAAAAGACTTCTTGTTGTTTTGCTCATCGATTGCTGTTTTATTTCGGGATCAAATTCATATATCCATGATTCGTTGCCTGTGCAGAAGGTTTTGAGGCACCATGATCATATTTTTGGATAATTTTCTTGCACCAATCGATGCGAGCCTTGTCTTTTCCCGATTTTTATGGAACATGGAACATGGAACATCGTATTGACCGATTCAAAACTGATTCCTCGATCATGTTGGGTCACTATGGAATATGGAACTATGGGACACCCATGGAAAGTAAGACAATAACCAACAGAAGAGAAAATAGAAAAGAGGAATTCATATTTTTGTTATACCTGTATGCATAAATATATATAAATCTTATTTGTTTTTTTTATCGTTTGGAATTAAATTTGAACTTTATTAAAAAAGAAATGGTATTTTCAATTATTTTTCCATAACTATTGTCTGTATGTACTACTCGTATGTATGTAAATATGTACCTTCATCCATATATAATCGTATATATATGACCAGAGGGGAAGATGAGTGAATGGGCGTGGCTGGCGTTGGGCTTCAGTAGCTGCTGTTTGAACTGCTTAGATTCGGGCGGCTGAGTGACTGTCAAGCAGCAACCTTTGGCACATGACGACGAATCGTCGCACAGTGGGGCCATCCGCCAATTCATAGCATTACAACGAATAAAGATATCTCTATGAATGATCTTTATCTTTGTTGTATATCTTCTTTGCCTATATCCTTATCTAAGTTTGGGAGCTCATTCTATTTTCAGAAAACCCTTTTTTCCACCTATAATAATAAAAGTTGAATATATTTTCGCAAATTAACAAAATGTTCAACTTTCAGTGCTTACATGTATATATATACATATATCTTAAACTAAAAGATATTTGAAAGCTCTGGAAAGTAGAGAGGCGTATATTACATATGCTTGGACTTTTGCAAACTGATTTGGACTGCGGCCCCACTGTGCATCGTCTCCTGTAGTGGACCCTCGGCCACGCCTCACTGCGTCGATCAGTTCCGGGGACGGACGGACGGACGGACGGACAGAGAGCTCCGCCTGTCCCGATGCCACTAGAGGCAATTGAAATCGCTTTGAGGCAGGTGCGAAGTTTGTTTTAGTTTCGCATGGGTATCCATGGGTATCCATCTGTCCATCCATCTATATAGGTGCAGCCCCCACTAGGGGACCCACTAGGGTACCCACTAGGGTACTCAATTAAGTTTATGCAAATCGCTGGAGATAAAGCATCATTCGGCTCAGAGCTTCGCCAATTAATCTCCGTCGGAAGCTAGTTATTCGATTTGGCAAACAACTTTCGGGACTTGACAGCCCAGCGCGAGATTCGCTTGGAATTTCGGAATTTTTCGGCACACAATACTCGTGTCACTTTCAGCTTCTACGCGTTCTTCCAATGTAAACACACAAGATCATTGTCTGGCCATATATTAATAGATCGGCCTTGAACTTGCGATGGGCTCTGGTCGAATGCTAGAGAGGTCCGCCGATTCGTAGTTGGAGCCGGAATCATGTTTATTACTCGAACTGTTCGGGTAAACAGACAGCCATGGACCAACCAACGACCTGTCCATGCGAGAGCATAGTCGTGCCTGTGGATATAGTACGGGTCGCACCTGTACGACGCATGCGGGAAGATCCGGTTGATATGATGGCTATTAATGGCACAGCTCGAAACTCCCAACCGGCCTACACTATTGAGACGCACTGTACTATGGCCTGAGTGACGGAGTGAGGCGTAAAATACGCGAGCATAAATTGTGTTTACAACATTTCAAGTGTTGCCCGCTCTTTTAGTTCTTCCTCCTTCTACCCCCCGCCCGACCAACCATCCGTCGGTCGGTTGTTTGTGGGTTCGTTGTTGTTTGCCGTTCATTATTTGTTCGTTTTAGAGCTTGTACAATGTATAATATGTATATACATGAGTACACCTATATGTACACACACACAATGTCCGCGTATTTCTAGCCTCCATTCGACTTCCTCGTTCTTTTGGCCAACTTTTTACGATGCATCGAGCCACACTGAAATGTAAATGGTGTCATCGTTGTGGAGATGGAGCACAGAGAACACTGTCTCTGTGGTCTACGCTTATGACATCGTCGTCATGCCACAACACTTCCTTAAACATAACTAACTAGCCGTACCAACAGCCACTAAGGTAACCACTTAGCCGCTCACTTAAGGGGGCATACATATGTAAATACTATAGAAGAGTGCTTGGCACGCACACACTCAAGTGCGCTGGTGTGTGTGGCAAAAACACGAGCATGTCTGCGGGAGAAATCGGTTTATTGCTTGACACAGGAAAACGCAAGATAGCAAGAGACGAAGCCACACGAAGGCTTGCTGCCGAGCACTGCTAAAGCAGGATGGGAATACGGAAATCTAGGTATATATTCTATAGCCATATGGCGACCCTTGCCAAGAACCAATTTCGATCGGAGTACACGATGCCATTTGCTAAGTAAAAAGAAGCCCAACCCAACCCAAACCAACCCAGCAGTAATCTTTCGATAACCTTAATCTGAGAATTGCGTACGTGTGTGTGTATGTATGTATTATGGGCATTATGAGATTTAATTGTGAAATAAATTTATTCAGGCAATTAAAGTGCCAGAAACAAATTTCAGTCAGAATCAGAGTCCGGATCTGAGTCGGAGTCGGAGTTGGAGTCGGAGATTCTTAATTTTAATTATGTTTAATTACTCAGCTCGATTTAAATATGAACTTTGGCATTAGTCCAGCTCGTTAATGGGACAAAGAGCAATAAAGCAGGAAAAAATCTGACAAAAAAACAATGAAAATAAGCAGATAAATAAAGCAAAACAATGTCGATGGTCGGTCTGGTACTAATACTGGTACTGGACTTGGGTTTGGGTTTGGGCCTGGCTCAATGCGCATTAGCCAAGCTTCATTGCCCTTCAAATTGCTGGTAAAACACACAACAAGACACTTGGACTGGGTCTACTATCAGCCAGCGTATCAGCCATCAGCTGTCGTGGGCAGGGGCAGCATGGGAAAGGAGGGGGTGGAGGAGGAGGAGGTGGCCAAGAAAGAGACCCACATCCAGAGACAACAAGAAACTGTTTAAAATTCCACATACGAATCGTTGCAGTGGCCGACCCCATGAAAATGAAATTCGAATTGAAATCGAAATCGAAATTTAAAGCCAACCTCCTCGCACCGACTTGTCGTATACCCTTACAGTGCGGCGACTGGTATCAGTGTGATTATGCTAGAAAGAAACCCAAATCCCAATCCAAGAAATTATCAGATCTACTACCTTGGATGGTATAAGCTCTGCTTCCTTCTGTCAGTGTCATAATATACCCCATTGAAAGGGTATGCAAATGGGTTACAACTTCCAAGGTCGACGCACCAGCAGTAGCAATGAAGACGAAAGAGGCAGAGGCGTCAGTGCATATGAAATACATAAACATAAACGGGACTCCCTACCTCTTCCTCTCGCACTCTCCGAGCTCCATTTGAAATCCATAAGCGAGAGAAGAACAAAAGACTTGAGCGAGACGAAAACTTGATCCGCCATCATCGTCATCATCATTATCATCATCATCATCATCATGAGCATTGACGGCGTCTCCAAAGTGCATGGGTGAGTGCATTGTCTTGATGAGGGGGGGCGGGGCGGGGCAGGGCACGATTAACCTATTGACACGCAGGCGGCTTCCCACAGTCGCTGGGCCGCTGGGCCGCTGGGCTGAGGGCCGGGACAAGTGGGGTTTGATTGGAGTGGAATTTCCGAATGGAAATCTTTTACACACATTTGTATGAACTGTGGAGTTCATTTTTTACCTTTATGATACAAGTTTCAAGATTCAATCAATCAATGAATCGAAGGGAAACTGGATCCACTTTTCCATGCCATACCATACCATACCATACTATACCATACCATACTATGTGTGGGTTATTGTGAAATTTCAATATTTCCATGCTATCAACTGTAATCATCTCTAGTCAACTTTAGACATTCGAATATTCATGTTATTCTATGAAGATTCACGGGAGTGGCATATCTTGTGATAAGACTTTACTTTAATCCTTTGGGAATGGATTCAGAATCTCTTTGTACATATATATGTATACACTTTTGTTTCATACAAACTTTATTCATACATACATATGTACATATGTTCGCTTTGGTAGAATTTTGAGAAGTTATTTCCTAAGGAATCTTCTAAGGAATGCTTTTTTCTTAAGATTAAGTAAATCTCATAATAATCGAATCTCCTGCTGTCACAATTATGGATAAGCTTTGAATGCTTTAAAATTTATCCAAAAATATATTATTCTGCATTAAATTTTGTTGTACAGTTGCAAGTTTTCAACTCAATCTTTTTTTGTATATTTTGTGAAATTATTAGCCTTTTTTCTCGCTAATCGATTCAGTGTCGGACATGCAATTGCATGTTTGTTCCCGCACGCGCGACATGTCTTGTCATGTCGTCGGCATGGCATGGCATGGCTCAATGCCTTCCCATCATCATCATGCTGCCATCATCTCTCCGACAGCTTCGAGTCAACGATCAAACCCATAAACTGCATAAACCCATGAGGCCTGATCTTTGGTAACACTGAGTGTTGATCGTGGATTGCTATGAAGCGCCGATCACTGGTCGCTGATCCACCTTCTCATACGAGTATCGTTGTTGCTGCTCGCCGTTGCAGTCGGTTTTGGACAATATTTGGTAACATCTCTTTAGTTTGTGGGGCTGTGGACCGGTTTGAGTGCACCACTAAATGCATTTGCATTCGGGCGGTGACAAAAGGGCTTCAAGATGATCAAGGCGTTTGTCTGTCCCCCCATGGCACTTTGGTGAGCCAGCTGATGGGCAAACAAGAATTCTAACAACGCCCCGCTAATGGCCTTTCGCGAAGGGGGACGGGACCGATGGGGCCCGATGGAGGCCCAAGACGAGCCAGAAACCGCAACCACAAGGTGGTGTCCAGGTCCGGGGGAATTTTGGGCACGAAATGCCAAAAAGCCAAGCCAACAAGCCAACAAGCCAGCAACATTTCAATTGGCAACGCGAACGTCAGAGATTTGCCCAATTGCCACACTTGGCAGTCAGTCGTCAGTCAGCTGAGCGAACAGCCAAGTTGCAAGTTGCAGGCTGTTCGTTGCCGGTTGGACGTTGGCTGTTGCCTCTTGAAAAATTGGCATGCAACATGCCACTTGCCAACGCGCAGCTTGCAGCTCGCAGCTCGTAGCTCTGCTCTTGCTCTAGCTGTTAATGAGACGCCGCAGCGTCGACGTTGTTTCCGCGGAACCAAAACTCGTTCAGATTGCCACAGGCCCCCCAACAAAGCGCCACAGCCAGCCAGCCAGCCAGCCAGCCAGCCAGCCAGACATGGCTAGATCCACAGTCAGAGCCAATTGCCACATTCTTCCTTTGGCCACAAACGAAAGAGAATGGTTATTTGGGCATGCCTTGTAGTCGCAGTCGCTTGATGGGGTACATCAGGCTGGTGATTCGACTCGCGGGGATCAGCATTACACAGAGAAGTCTCTGCTTTCGGGCTACCATTAGACAAGAGGAGATCATGATAATAGTTCCTTCAAAAGTTTCTCTGCAGGGGATGATACTTCATGGTGGCAGATGCAGATGCACCTTCCACGAAACATCTCTTAGGATCTCTTTCCATGGGTAGCACCGGACTCGTAGCCCATTCGCGGCTTCCTTGGCTTTTATGGATTTGCTCGAGCTTACTCGAATATTTAGTGGCCAGTTTTGTTGGTTTTGGTGCTCTGGTTCCGCTTGCAATTTGCGCCTGTTGCAAGAACCAGCCTGGCTCTGGCTCTGCATCTGCCTCTGCCTCTGCCTCTGAATCCGATTTATGGCAAACCGTGCTGCAAATTGCCCGCGGCTGGCTGAGCCGCTGGGGTTGGGTTGGGTAATTTGATATTGGCAACCAGGGGCTCACTTTCGATGCATTTGCGTCAGTTCTTCTATTGCGAATCTCTGTGGCAGCCACACCAACAGCCCCACCAACAGCCACATGTAATGGTCTCTGTGGGTGGGGGTGGGAGGGGAGGTGTTTTGCTTTCGTTTAATTATACCAGCCGACACTTTAGACCGTCTGATGGGCTGGTAATCAAACGATTCTTTCACGCGTCATGGGCCCCATCCATGGAACTTGTTTTCTTCTCTTTCCGTTTCTGCTGCTGCTACTGCTGCTGTTGCTGTTGTCATCAAAACGAGTTATTGGCCAACAGAAATAGCAACTTGGCTGTAATTATATTTCCAAACTTTTTGTGCCTGTCCTCTAATGCGATTGATCAGCAAGAAAATGGTTGCGACACAGCCCCATCTATTCATTTATCCATTTGTCCATCCATCCACCTGTTCTTCTAGCCATCGCCCCATACCCAGCAGAACTCTTCAGGGCCATCACAGTTTCAGAGAGAGAGGGAGAGAGAGAGGGAGAGAGCCTATGCTGGATGGTAGGCGTAGGTCATTAACCCCAAGATCGGGATTCTGTCTCCGGCAACGACTCCGGCAATTGCCATTCTGGTGTCTCATCCCAAATTGCGAATTTCGATAATATCGAAAATGAACAATAATTGAAATCAAGTTTGGGCAATTTATTGTTTATATTCTACAAAAATTGCAAATTGGGAATACTGGATTTAATTTTTGTTTGGCCTATAAAATTTGGCCATAAACTGATGAAATTATCACAAATGTCAGATGTTAGTATTGGTAGGGACAGTAGGGGAATAAATTAACACAGATCCAACTTAATTGGAGTTACACACCAAATGTATAGTACATTATATAGTATGCATAGTACATTGGAAGTGTACCATTTCTGATTGATTTCCAATCAATCTTGTTTAGAAATATCGTCAAAAATACTCCTCAAATTCCCGAACATGTGAACGGTGTATTCTGTTAATTAATAAGATAGCATCTTTATTATTCCATCCCCATTTCGCGTGTGATATTAGCCATTTGGGAAGAGAATGGATGGTTCCCATGGCTGGGATAATTGGGAACTCACAGCTCGAGTAATGGCAATGTGGGAGGGGGAGGGACAAAGCCAAAGAGTGTATGTTTATCGGGGGAAGGGAAGCCCCAACCCCCGGATGGTGACCCATCAAGTATCCCCGCAGCCCCGAACGATCATGCAATCGATGCACAATTCTTGATCGGATCAGTATCAGTCCGGGAATGCAGTGAGCAGAGCAGAGCAGAGCAGCCTCAGCTCGAAATTCAGTTAGCATTTTGTTTTGAAATTGGGTCTTTGGCTAAAACAGATACCCACACACCAAGAGAGAGAGAGAGAGAGAGATACTCAGACAAACACACACAGATGCTTACGTTCACATGAACACTTTTAGCCAGCTGGGGCTGCGGCTGCGGCTAAGACTGGGGCTGAGACTGGGGCTGGGGCTGGCGCTGGGGCTGCGGCTGAGACCGAGACCGAACGGAGCTGAGCTGCTAAACCCCCGAACCGCCGACGAACCTGAGCGGTCTTCGCATGCTTGGCGGCATTTGGACAATCAGTTGGCGTTGAATGTTTCGTCTTGGCGGTCGCTTAATTTATCGCTGGCCAAAAGTGATTCCACGGATCCAGACATTTAAATAGCTGAGAGGCTTCTTCGATCGCTGGAGACTCGCTCCGGCCTGTTCTTTGCCTGCATAGATCATTTCTCGTACCGTTCTTGTATTTTTTTGTGGTGTTGCTTTGCCTGTTAAACGTATAGCGGTGTCTGTGATTATGTGCCAAAGTGCCGAGAAGAAGTTCTAAACGAAATCGAAAGTCAGCAAGGAAACGATCAGCGATCAACGATCCACGACAGGATGCACCTGCCTTACCTGTTCCTGTTACTGGCCCTGGGCCTGCGTCTGCCCAGCCACAGCCTGGCCCTGGATGGGGTGGTCCAGCCCACCTGCAACCTGAAGGATAACTGCAACCTGGGCGACAATCTGCTGCGGCCGGCCGCAGGACCCGGCTCGGACGGCGGAGATGCCTCCGCGGACAAGCTGGAGAGCAAGATCGCCTCGATCTTCGAGGATAAGGTGAACTACAGCCTCAAGCTGTTCGCCGACGACGCCGTCCTGGAGTACCAGGCGGCCAATCTCAGCGAGCTCCACTCGGGCACGCCCACCAACTTTACGCTCCACCAGCTGGAGCAGGCTGTCCGCAAGGGGCATGGATCGCCCGACGACCACGACCACGACGACGACGACGATGAGGTGGAGGAGGATGAACGCGGTAAGTGGAAGTGCAAGTGAAGTGAAGTGAAGTGAAGTGAGGTGTCGTGTATCGATTACACGCTTTCTCACGCCGCCCACACACGCACTCTGAATGTGGGGGGGGGGGGGGGGGGCCGGGGGGTTGGTGTGGCCTTGGGCGTTTGTTAACCGATTTCTTCGATTGTAATGCAAAGCGGTTAATGCGGTGATCCCCGCCCCCCCATCTGAGACCCACCAATAACCAGTCCTTCCCCATTCCCGGCCATTTGCGACACTCGCTTCGGCTTTTGATTTCGATTTGATTGTGACCCAAAGCGAAAGGTTGCATAAGAGGCGCGTGCGTCAATTGAAATCAATTGCTCCGCAATCACTTTTTGGCCAGGTCTTTGCCGTGGCGCGGGCGAGGGCTGTCCATGCTGTAATGGCCCAAAAGACCTCCGACGACAAATGGACGTGACCAAGCCCCTTTTCGGCCAAGAACTGGCCAATTGGCCAATGCAAATCGGTCGGACTTTGACGCGACACAGGGCCACAATGTGACGCATCTGCTGCTATTTCCTGCCCCGGCACAGCAGAGTGCTCATCCCATCCGCTCCGCCCGGCAATAATCTCTTATCTAATCGATGTCTCGCCAGTCGTCGCCGTCGCTGTCGCCGTCGCCGTCGCTGTGCACTTATTCTTGTTAAAAGGTTTGGCCTTGCTGGCTGGGTTTCACTTTTTTCTGTGCCAGTGCAAATACGGTCATTATTTGCGTAATATATTAGGATGAGGATGAGCAGGGGAAGCCCCTCGCCCCCCCAACCACCCGCGACTTGGTTCTTCGAGGAAGTGTCACTGCTGGCCAGGGCAATGTGTGAAATCTCACGTAATCGAAATTTCCAACAAAGCGAACCATGGGGCCATGATGTCACGGCGAGGATCACGTCTGCAGATACTCCGGATGCGGCTTGAAATCAACAAAGTGAGAAGGGAATACTCTCGCAGGATAGCCAACATATCGAAAATCGAATGGCATGAGTTTTGCGGAAGTGCCTTGAGGCATTCCCACCGCCCGATTCCGTGGCATTAAAAGCGTAGCCCATCACCACACCAGGCATCCCAGATTGAGTGAGAAAGTGTCGTGTGTTTTAACGAGTCCCATCCCAATACCAATCCCACTCCCATTACCAAGCCACCAGCGACCAAGCCCAGTCCAGGCCAAAGCCTAAGTGGTTTTGCCCACTTTGTGGCTCGCTTGTTTGTAATTGATCTTCGCTGTGTTTTTTTTTGTGTTTTGTGTCGCCTACGAGCTGCATATCGTTTCGTTTCGTATCATTCAACCACCGCTTGACCAATCCCCAAGTACCGTTAAATGCCGCCATAAAATGATAAACTTGTTTCAACAAGACATCTGAGATCCGCACTCGAAACGATCGTAGCATCAACAACGATGATCATGGGGATGGTAGCGATGCTGCTGCTGATGAAGAACCTCTTCAAATGGAACTTAAGATATCGCATACCCATCGAGATAGCAAGAACTTTAAACTCAAATCGAAACGGTGGCAAATTGCCCTCCCCCCCCCCTCCCCCACAGACACAGACATGGCCTGTGGAGGGGGGCCAGACAAGCCAAAGTTGAGCTGCCAATTTGCTTGGCAAATATTGGAATTCAGTTGCGCTCGAACGAGACCTGAGCCGGGGCTCAGCTCGGGGGCTGTGTAAATATGCTCCACACAAAACACAGAGCCCAGATCATCGATCGTGATCGGGTTGCAGTAGCAGGGCAGTAGCAGCAGCAGCAGCAGCAGCAGCCGTTCACGAGCTTAAATGTTTACTCGAAACTCGGAACAAACAATGTTGCCGAATGACAAATGTTGATCGATTTGTTTCGATTGTTTCCACAGGAAGCTCTCTGGGTCACCGTCTCTACCTGCTTCGTTCTGGGAGATCTCTGACGATTTATAATCTCCACTGGCGGACAGGGTTCCTTCCGGGACCTATATATCTTATTATATCATCATTTTAGACCAGGATATTTTGGGGACTTTTGGGTACTGATTCTGAATGTCATGCCTTCGATTGGCCAGGCACTAATTGGTAGCAATGAAAGCAGTTTTTGCACTCTCATCACGACGGAGACTCTCCCTCCACTCGGTGGGAAAACAATGAAAACAATGTAAAGTGTATGATACATAAACAAACACTGAAACTGAAACGATCGAAGCCTAACCGAGTCGCTACGATGAGGGGAGAGGCATAAATCAAATGGAGTCCAGCCAGCCCCCTCGTATCGGAGCTGCCGTAAGCCGGCACAATGTACATACATTCTGGCCAACAGCAGCAGCTCTGGCCAAAGCAGGTCCACTAACAAGAACAGTGTTGGGCAATCGGGCCAAGGATTGCGCACTGCACTGGAGGATTGGGCAATGCTCCGCTGTCCAGGTGGCAGCCAGCAGCCAGCAGCCAGCGACTGTCGGCAGTCACCAGTCGCGGCAATCGTCAGTTAGCAGTTTTTCAAACTGGGTCATGCTCTCGACAGCGAGGAAAGAGAGAGAGAAATAGCGAATGCAGTTAATTAAGCCGCGCTCAACGATATTGGCCAGGTCCAATGTGCGATTCTTGGCTTACATAACAGTCTGCTGCGACAGCTATTTAGCCACTTGGTATGCAGATCTCTAAGCCATTCATCATAATTGTGGGTTGGTATTCTCTGCATTAGAGGTTGGCGTTGAATGGTTGTTGGTGGAGACACTTGCCGCTTGCCACTTGCCACTTGCCACTTGGTGGCACCCAACAATAACTCGTATGAGAGATAGGGAGAGAGAGAAGAGCTCCCTTTCTGATTCTCCCAATTAGCTGAAAAGTCATTCTGTGAAACGTCTTCTGTGTAGCTTTTGGCTTCGAAATAAATAAAAAGTTACAATAGTTACAAAAAATATACCGTTCTATAGATTTGCTTTTTGTCTTGCACATATCAATTTCTGAAATCTTCATAATTTGCCTTGCTAATGAGGGAAGGGAACAAACGAGTCGGAATTGGTTCCCATCTCTCGCCATTGTCGCCTCGCCACATTTTTATGCTGGAGGCAGATGGAGCCAGTGATAGTGCCAGTGACAGTGCCAGCGACAGTCCCGGACACTTGCCCGATTGCTTGGTAGAGTACTGGGCTGGATATCATAGAGCTATCATGTCTTCCTCGTCCATTGCGCTGGCTATCCAAATTTAGCCACGGGGATCGCGTCTTGTATCTCAATAGAATATGACGACAGGCCGAATACCGCAGTCAGAGCTCGTCCGACTTGACTCTGACGCATTTAAGCACTTTGGGGACTGCCCAGACGGCCACCCTTGCCTCCGTCTCCGTCTCCGCCTCCACCTCCATCGAAATCTCTGAGACGGATCCAGGCAGCGGAGACGGAGCGTCCACTGACGGATCGCCGCTGTTGCCACAAACGCGCTCAGCATTCGTAATGAGTGCTGGCCACTTTGAAGATTCGCCCAGCATAAAAATGAAAATGTTAATTAGCTCCAGAACAAAGCTCCAACGCTGCCCCCGGCATGCTGATCATGGGAGAGCAGAGCCCAGCCGGAGACAGAGACAGAGACTGGGCATGGGCTTGGGTTTGGGCTTGGCATTGGGCCTGGTCCTATCCGAGCGATTCAATTGCTCTCTTCTTGGAGATTCATCCCTATTTGCCATTTGGGCAGAACAGAGCCCCGCCGTTCCTGTGGCGCCTCATTAGCCCATCGTTTCTATGCAATCTGCTCAAGACCTAGAACGAATCGAGTCGCACGACCAAATCGATACCTTCCCAGAATGGTTTGGGCGCGCGGGCTGATTGACAGAATACGACTTCCTGTTCGCGGCCGCCACGTGCCACGCCGCCAGTGGTGCTGGGGCCTGACCTTGTACAATTTTGTATTCTGACTGCAAGCCATACAAGGAACGAGCGGAGCGGAACGGAATGGAATGGAGTGGAACGCCAGGCAACTGAAAATTGAACAAAGATCCATGCTTGCGTTCTATGATGGATGCGAATCGGGGCAAACGATAGGGCAATGATAGCTTTTGTTTCATTTACATTTACATTAATGTGATTCTAATCGATCTCTTGGCTTATTTGTATCGCTCTAGCCTATCTGCACAACATTGGCAAGCGCTTCTTGGCCATTACCCAGCCATTCGACCCGGCCAGACATCCAGATGCTTCGACCCTGTGCCGCCGGCAGATGCGCCAGTACCTGGACGCCTTGGACAACTTTGATTTGTGGGCCCTGAAGAGTGAGTACGCCACCACACAGTGGAGAGTCAGTCACGGGCTGGGTTCTAGATCTGCAAGTGGTGATTGGTCTATTGGGGGTTCGGCTCTGTTCTGTTCTGTTCGGTTCAGTTCGGTTCGAATTCGAATTCGAGTCATTGCCAACTGGCCGCAGGTGATGGCTCAGTCGCAGTTGCAGTTGCAGTCGCAGTCGGCGTCGCTGCATGATCGCCAGACGAGCCGACATGAATTGATAGACTCCAAAGTCAAATGCAACAAACAACGAGCAAGATCTCAGCTGCAAGTGCATGTTCGTGCATGTGTCATTCAGCTAAAGTGAAGGCCAATCGACGAACTTTACCCACATTTACTGGGGGGCAGCAGCCACACATCTATACATAAATACGAGTATGCACATACATGTATATGCATGTGGCAGCCACCACAATGCCAACTGCAACAAAATTGCAAGCATCAACAACAATTCCATGCGAACTTGACACAAAAGACGACAGAAACGCGGCAGCGACGTTGGCCGAACAGCTGGCAACGACGCTTAGAACCAGAACGACGCGAGACACAAACGAGTTGTGGCGATCACAGTCAAGGTCAAACTTGCATAAACACATACATAAAAACGCACTTACATACATATGTAGCTGCACAAGGACTGCAAACTAATGTCAAAAGAAAAAGGGACTGTCGGAACCAGGGACTGCCAACTCTTTTCATGTGTCTGCTAATTTATTTCTATCCCGCTCTCACGCAGTGCACGATTCCAGCGGCCGATTGAACTCCGGAATACTGAATGGCAACATCAACCAGCCAGGAGACTTTGACCAGTGCCTGTCCATCCAGCAGCGGATGCGCAGCGAGGACCCCCTAAAGGATGAGGATACGGTTTTACGAGGACAGTACTGCCTGGCCTACGCGCAGCCAGTGCTGCCGCACAAGTCCAAGCGTCTGCAGACCTTCTTCAAGCTGATCCAGTCGCACGGACCCTTCAAGAGCGAGTTCAATGATGTGAGTTGGTGGGTGGATGGAATGGAATGGGGACCGTGACCACTAGGTGGGATGAGTCATTACAACTTCGAGCGGGCTTCAGCTACATCTATACATGCAGGCACACATGCATACATACATACATACGAAAGTTCGATTTGATTAACATTATGCTGCTAATAGGAGGACGGGACAGCCATCAGATCGTCGACATTGAACTTGAAGGAGAAAGACGAAAATACAAACAAAACGAATCGAGTCAAGTCGAGTCGAGTCGAAAGCAATCAAAAGCGATATATTGCCATAAAATGCAAATCACAGCCGAGACACCGATGCTCTACGCGGCGGGGGCAGTGAACCCTACAGCTCGGATCGGCCAGGGCTCGACTTTCGTTTGGAATGATGTCACGATTCGTGTCGCCGACCGGGCCCAATCAGCCCGGTTTGGTTAATTGAATTACTTTAATTCCCGATTAACTAGAACTTGTTTATTACATATTGTATTATAAGTCATATATTTACGAGTATTACGAGTCCAAGTCCAAATGCTTCGTTGCGGCTGTAACAAGTTGGGGAAGAAGCAACGACATCACCTGCTTCACCACTCGCTAATTGGCTACTCGCTACTCTCTTCCAGCCTGGCCATCGTGTGCCCCGCTACTCGCTAATCAACTGGGGACTGTGCGTGCCGTCTGGCTGCTCCGCCCGTGATGTGGAGTACACCGTGGCCGAGTATCTGAGCAACCAGACGGCGGCCACGGGCATCACTTTCAATGTGCGTGTGGAGCCGAAGATGTGCCAGGTGCGCGATCAGCAGCCTTGGGACCGAAACACCACATGGGCAGTGCGCTTTTTTGTGCTCGTCCTGTCCGTGGCGATCCTTGCCACCATCTACGATCGATCTACCAAAATGCAGCCAAAGCAAAGTGAGTAACTGGACTCAGTAATCAAAAAGGGAAATATGTACCTGAACAATTAATTTTAGATGCCTGGTGTACGGCCTTCTCGTTGGATAAGAACCTCCGCTGGCTGTTCAGCACCAGCAGCGCCCCGGGCGACATTGAGGCGGTCCATGGCATTCGCTTCCTGAATGCCATTATGCTGATCTTCTCGCACAAGTCGATGGCGATGTTCTTCAACCCCTACAACAACCGCACGGCCATGTCCGAGAGTCTGGGCCAGCCGTGGACGGTGATCGGGCGCGCCGCTTCCCTCTACACGGACCCCTTCTTGCTCTTCAGCGGCATGCTCACCTCTTATTCGCTGTTCGGCCGGCTCATGAAACGTCAGCCTATCCGTCTCAAGAACGAGTACATCAGCCGACTGATGCGGTAAGTAAGCTTTCATATGAGGACTCTTCAGCCCTATCTAAATGGTGGATCCTTTGTAGTATTGTCCCGCCTCTGGCTGCTCTGATACTGTTCTGCACATACGTGCTGCCGCTGTGGGGCTCGGGTCCGCAGTGGAACCTCGTGGTGGGCCACCATGCCGACATCTGCAAGAAAAACTGGTGGCGCAACCTGCTCTTCATCCACAACTACTTCGGCTTTAGCGAGATGTGCCTGACGCACACGCACCACCTGGGCATCGATACCGAGCTCTTTGCCGTGGCGCCGATTCTCATCCTGGGCCTCTGGCGCTGGCCACATCGTGGTCTCTTCACGCTGTTGCTGCTCTGCACGGTGGGAACGGCGGCTCGCTACTACACAACGATCGTGAACCAGCTGTCCAACTATATCTACTTTGGCACCAAGTGAGTTGGCAACTGACGAACTCCCGCAAGAGTATGCATAATTATGCTAATCCCATCCCATCCGATCGCCAGCATTCAGCGCCTGTTTCGCACCGCCGACTACATGTACTCCTTCCCACCCCACCGCTCCACGGTGTACATCATGGGCATCCTGCTGGGCTATGTCCTACGTAAGTATCAGTCTGCCAAGCTGAGCAGCCTGCAGCTGCGCCTTGGCTGGACGGCAGCCACGGTCTGTGTGCTAGCCTCAGTGCTCGGCCCCGCGCCCATGGGCGACATCAACTACGTGTACAACTCGACGCACGCGGCCATCTATGCGGCCTTCGCCCCGATCGCCTGGTGTTTGTTCTTCTCCTGGATCGTCTTTGTCTCGCACAATGGCTACACGAGTAAGCATATCCTGATTCCCATGCTCGTACTTCCCTGACTGGCTGACTAACTCACTGAATAACTGAATATTTTTTAGATAAACTGACGAGGCTGTTTTCCTGGCGCGGATTCCAGGTATCCACAAAGCTGTCGTATGCCATCTACCTGACGCAGTTCCCCGTCTTCTTCTACAACGTTGGCCGAAGGCGTCACATTCATCACTATTATAATTTTGTTTCGATCATTGTGAGTAGATATCAGAAGGGAATTAATTCCTGATCTAACGACGATCATTGATTGCTTGCAGCTCGACACCAACGAATTCATATCGATCTTCCTGGCCTCTGTGGCCCTGACGGTGCTCTTCGATGCGCCATTCCAGAACCTCAAGAAGCTGCTCATCAAGCGGCCCTCCTCCAGCTCTGCCAACGGCACCGCGAAGGCCAAGACGCTGCCAGCCAAGGAGGCGGCAGTGGCACCGGAATCGGCGACAGGGATAGCGACAACGAACACGACATCAGCCACGCCGCCCAGCACTGCCCCCCATCCGCACCAGCACTTAGAATAGTCTGGCAACAAATATTCATAGCTGTAAATTGTAAATGTCTCTTCTTAGCATTTAGTGGCAATACGTTTAGATATTCCTCCTGTCCCCACTCTCCGCATAACCATTCCCAGCGCATACCGTCCAGCCCCAATCCCATCCCATCCCATTCCATCATATCCCACTCAATACAGATTCCCGCCCTTAGTCATAGTGGAACGCTTTATACATTGTAAATTCTACTATTAGTCAAATCGAGCGACAAATGAGAAACGTTTCGTAGTCATAAACCAATCTATCACTGCTTTTTGTACGATATTATCTTGCTTGCATAAACCGGGTCCACGCAGTAGTCATCGCACTGGACAGATCCGGGCTCCATTCCAGACTGCGGCAGCCGGACCCTTGTTTCATAGAATACTTACGTTACCTTAAGCGAGGTCGAATGTCAGCTTTTTTCATTATAATTTAATTAATAAAATGTATTAATATGTTGAAAAGATCACTACCTCATGACAAGACAATTTCCCAGGTAAGCCTGCACATTAAAACATCAACCATCCCAAACATCTAGCGAACAAGAATTTCAAAAATGATCGGCGTACTATTGATGTTCTGATGGAAGGATTGCAGAGAAACTAGATCCGAACAGCCTGGTGCTAGTTCACTGGTAGAGAAATATGTCAGCAATGAGAAATGTCCTTAGGTTTTCACTATCCATCGAAACAGACTATACAAACTTCAGAGAGGACTACTATTACGATACAAGACACCTTAAACCATGAGGAATGACTTTATGTTAGTAAAAGTAAATCGTTATTCGACCACTTGCATCTCCAGTTTAATCAGACCAATCTTATCAAAGTATCATAAAACTGTTTTCTTAACGGAATCAATGTGAAAGAAATAGCTCCTACAGAATGTATCGGCTTAAAGCACAGCTCCAATGTAAAGATTACTAGGAAACCTTATACGGTTTGTACTATTATCCACTTAATGCAAAACTATCAGACCGAAACGGATCCACCAACTAGGGCCGGTACAATGTATGGATTTGTTCGCAGAGCGCAGAACTCCACCAATGTTCACTGGTCATCTGATGTGGCTGCTTCAGGAGGGACTGACTGTTGCACCTTCAGTGTTGATACCAATAAACAAAATATTTCCATCGAATGACTAGTCAGTGACGTTTCTTTGTCTCCTATATATTGTGCCGCATGGTACAAATGAAGCATTTGTATATGAACACAGATGCAAGCCGCAGCGCTCCCTCCGGTGGCGCATCTACATGACGGGACTGACGACCAGAGAGCGGATCGGGGTAGCAATAGCCGATGGCAACAACACTCTTTACAATTCTACGGAGAGATGTTTTGTTTGCTTTCACAGTAAAAAAAGTGGGGTAAAAAATAAGCACATTTCTGGATTAACTCTTGGTCACTGGGCTGCGTTTCCCTTTGAGGGCTCACTGTTCACAGGGTTCAACGAAAAAAAATAAGCACAAAATTCACTTAACCAAATAACGATCATTTATTAGCTGAAAGAGAGCTTCTCCTGACAGGAAAAAAGCTTCTCGAAGCCAAGTGGAGGCGGCTAAGGCTTATGGCCTACAGCTAATGAAAGTATCTTTTTTTTGTTTGTTGCTGATGCGATGATGCTGTCCGTACTGGTCAAGGGAAAAACCGCAGAGTTTATTTGCCGGACTGGGTGGCCTTCTTTGGCTTGGCCTGGGTGCCCTCACGGAAACCATTACGGAAGCGACGACGGACAACCTTCAGGTGGCTCATGCGGCCAGTGCCAGTGGTCTTCCTCCTCTTGGCCTTCACGGACCAGTTGTCTGCATGGAGAGAAACAACAAGAATTAGTATCGGTGCCATTTCAACAAGGGAAAATGAGGGATACTTACAGGAACGCAACTTGGCGGCTGGGTACCCGCACTGGGCACAAGTCGACTTCTGGATGTGGTACGATGAGCGTCCACAACGACGGCACAAGGTGTGCGTCTTGTTATGACGTTTACCAAAGCTGGAGGTACCCTTCGTCTGTAAAAGTGAAACGATATTAGTATGGGATCCGTAGGTCAACTGATTTCAGTCAAAATAAAATTGCCAGGTTTGTTGTTTTGTGGAATTAAGCCCTTTTGACAGGCGATGTGCAAAAAATGTGTTTAAAATCACATATATTAACACGTTCACATAATAAAAACCATTTTTTCAACGAAAAATGTACACGGATGTCACAATAACTTGGCGATTTTATTTTGGCTATACATAAAAATTTCAATTTACCATCTTGTATGGCGAACGGTCTAAGAAGAAAGAGAGAAAGACAGCGGCTGTCACAATATGGCGTGTTGGCAGAGTTGCATTTGACAGCTGGGCATAACAGCGTACTGTTGCGCGCAACTGCGCATAACAGAACACTGTTAAGAGCGAATTCGCCGAACAGAACAGTGTTTTGTTAAACATATATCGATAGATGTTGTATATTCTACTCGTCTTGAAGATGATTCCCCCATTCTGTGTTTCCAAAAAGTCTACTAAAAATATAAACTTAAGCACATATTGCACTCGCTCACACTGCATGCTTTTCGATATTCATCTGACAGTTCTCAAATGCAACCCTTAATAATTGCCATTCACAGCGAATGCAATAAAAAAAACATTTTTCGCGCCCAGACATATTTCAAATCGTACAAATTTAAAAAGTTCCAAACACAAAAAAATCGGGAGACCCAGAAATAATACAAAAATGGAGATGTTAAGATTAATTATTTATTTAGTTAGATAGATATTTGAGGGCAGTTCTCACGTTGTGCGTCATTGCGCCCATTCCGATATCGAATAGAAACGGGCGGCTATTAAAGTATAGATTTTACATTAAATTTCATAAGAGTTTATTTTTCTCCAAATAAAACCAAAACTATTGAGTGCCACTGGCATGAGAGGATCGAAGAAAACGTAATCTGATAATTGTTTAGTAAAATGATCATTGTTTTATTTATGAAATAAATTATTATTATTTACATTGGAAATAATGCACGAAATTCAAATAATATTGCATACGTGGCGGCAGTTAGCACTGATGAGCACTCTGCCTTGTTCTTTCTTTTACACACTCAAAAACAAAATCTACAATAAGTATACGACTCTAGAAATACAAATACAGGGTGATATATAGTGTGTATGAGTAAAAAATAACTGGAATGGTGCAGCCATGAGGGAAGTACTGTCAGGACTATGCAGATTCGCATAGTACATTCGGTGGCACGCGCACTACTCGTATAATTTAGTAAATTTCTCGTGCCTGCTGCCTGCCGTAGCTACTGTCGATTTTTGTGGGGTTTGTGTGGTCTGCGCGTAGACTGGGCATCCATTCTATCTAGTATAAGTTTACGTAACTAATATGCGACTATGGGCAAGTCGATTTGGCTTGGGGAAGCTGCCAGCCGGACTGCGACTGGGGGATCGCCTCAAGCTAAACCAAGTTGCTCATAATTTGGCTGCAGCTGTGATCTGCCACTTGCTGGGTTTAGTGGTGGTGGAGTTGGAGTTGGAGGAGATGAAGGTGGAGTGTGTTTTAGTGTGGGTTGGGGGCGGGGTGCTGGTGCTTGCATTTCAACTAATAACTAACAGATAAACCACGCCTACGCATACGCATACGCCTGTGCCTCACCGGCCCTCTTCACGCTTTTTACATACAACTAATTAATAGAGAAAATTTAACTAAAAACCTTAAGAAAGCTTTGCGAATAAATTATACGAGTAAGGTCGGTTTGCTCGAAAAAAATCTAAGCACGAGTGCACGCACATATATGTAAATATATATAGACATACACACATATGCGGATATATATTGTAGCTATATAGTATGCATATAAGTATTGACTTGCAAGATAACGGGTCTCTTGCTCTCTCTGCTTGTCTACCATGTTTTCGCTATGAACTGAAAGGTTCCTCCGATATCCTGTATCCGATCTCTCATCTCCGATATCCGATATCCGATCTCGGCCGATCGCTTACAAAACTAAAGCGCGAAAAAAAACTTGCTAAAATTAAACAAAAAAACGTTTCGATGTTGCGCTCGCTCCAGCTCCATATCCAGCTCCAGAATCTGATTCAGATTCAGATTCAAATTCAGATTCATCTTCATCTTCGATCGATTGCAATTGCCGCTCCACATTTATGGTGATGACCATGGTTGGTCAATAGTGGCCGCCACCACCGCCTCCGCCTCCTGCGCCGGCACCGCCGCCACCAGCGCCGCTGTGCCTGTGGTGTTCACGCCTGCCGGACGACTGATCCCGGTCACGATAGTCACCATTGCGAGAGCTGCTCTTATGGTGGTGGTGGTGGTGGCGCTTCTTCTCGCCCTTCAGGCACACGTCCGACACAACCATCTCGGAGTCGTCGCGCACTCCGTAGTTGTCGCGGCCGCATCTGCAAACAATAGGACAATAGGAACTTAGAATCTTGTGCCTCCAGGCCCATGGACTCATGGAGACTTACCTGTCGAGATTCTCGCGGGATCGCTGCATATTGTCGCGCAGATTGTCACGGGATCGGGTCATGCTGGGCGGATCGAGGGTCTCCTTGCGCCGCAGGGCATTGTGCGAGCTGTTCTTAGAGGCGGACTCGTGCAGGTTCTCCCAGGCCTGGCGGTAGTACCTGCAATACAATAAGCCCCATCCAGATATTCCAGATCCAGATCCAGATTTCGATATTCATCTGATAGTTCTCAAATGCAACCCTAAATAATTGCCATTCACAGCGAATGCAATAAAAAAAACCAATTTTCGCGCCCAGACATATTTCAAATTGGGAATGATGTCACGATTCGTGTCGCCGACCGGGCCCAATCAGCCCGGGTCGGTCAATTGAATTACTTTAATTCCCGATTAACTAGAACTTGTTTATTACATATTGTATGTATGTACATATATTATAAGTCATATATTTACGAGTATTACAAGTCTAACTGCTTTGTTGCGGCTGTAACAGGGCTACTAATCGGCTACTTGCCACTATCTCTGGTCTCTCTTCCAGCCTGGCCATCGTGTGCCCCGCTACTCGCTAATCAACTGGGGACTGTGCCGAGTATCTGAGCAACCAGACGGCGGCCACGGGCATCACTTTCAATGTGCGCGTGGAGCCGAAGATGTGCCAGGTGCGCGATCAGCAGACTTGGGACCGAAACACCACATGGGCAGTGCGCTTTTTTGTACTCGTTCTGTCCGTGGCAATCCTTGCCACCATCTACGATTGATCTACCAAAATGCAGCCAAAGCAAAGTGAGTAACTGGACTCAGTAATCAAAAAGGGAAATATGTACCTAAACAATTAATTTTAGATGCCTGGTGTACGGCCTTCTCGTTGGATAAGAACCTCCGCTGGCTGTTCAGCACCAGCAGCGCCCCGGGCGACATTGAGGCGGTCCATGTCATTCGCTTCCTGAATGCCATTATGCTGATCTTCTCGCACAAGTCGATGGCGATGTTCTTCAACCCCTACACCAACCGCACGGCCATGTCCGAGAGTCTGGGCCAGCCGTGGACGGTGTGCCTGACGCACACGCACCACCTGGGCATCGATACCGAGCTCATTGCCGTGGCGCCGATTCGCATCCTGGGCCTCTGGCGCTGGCCACATCGTGGTCTCTTCACGCTGTTGCTGCTCTGCACGGTGGGAACGGCGGCTCGCTACTACACAACGATCGTGAACCAGCTGTCCAACTATATCTACTTTGGCACCAAGTGAGTTGGCAACTGACTAACTCCCGCGAGAGTATGCATAATCATTGCTAATCCCATCCCATCCGATCGCCAGCATTCAGCGCCTGTTTCGCACCGCCGACTACATGTACTCCTTCCCACCCCACCGCTCCACGGTGTACATCATGGGCATCCTGCTGGGCTATGTCCTGCGCAAGTATCAATCTGCCAAGCTGAGCAGCCTGCAGCTGCGCCTTGGCTGGACGGCAGCCACGGTCTGTGTGCTAGCCTCAGTGCTCGGCCCCGCGCCCATGGGCGCGCAACTGCGCATAACAGAACACTGTTAAGAGCGAATTTGCCGAACAGAACAGTGTTTTGTTAAACATATATCGATAGATATTGTATATTCTACTCGTCTTAAAGATGATTCCCCCATTCTGTGTTTCCAAAAAGTCTACTAAAAATACAAACTTAAGCACATATTGCACTCGCTCACACTGCATGCTTTTCAATATTCATCTGATAGTTCTCAAATGCAACCCTAAATAATTGCCATTCACAGAGAATGCAATAAATAAAACAATTTTCGCGCCCAGACATATTTCAAATCGTACAAATTTAAAAAGTTCCAAACACAAAAAAAACGGGAGACCCAGAAATAATACAAAAATGGAGATGTTAAGATTAATTATTTATTTAGTTAGATAGATATTTGAGGGTAGTTCTCACGTTGTGCGTCATTGCGCCCATTCCGATATCGAATAGAAACGGGCGGCTATTAAAGTATAGATTTTACATTAAATTTCATAAGAGTTTATTTTTCTCCAAATAAAACCAAAACTATTGAGTGCCACTGGCATGAGAGGATCGAAGAAAACGAAATCTGATAATTGTTTAGTAAAATGATCATTGTTTTATTTATGAAATAAATTATTATTATTTACATTGGAAATAATGCACGAAATTCAAATAATATTGCATACGTGGCGGCAGTTAGCACTGATGAGCACTCTGCCTTGTTCTTTCTTTTACACACTCAAAAACAAAATCTACAATAAGTATACGACTCTAGAAATACAAATACAGGGTGATATAGTGTGTATGAGTAAAAAATAACTGGAATGGTGCAGCCATGAGGGAAGTACTGTCAGGACTATGCAGATTCGCATAGTACATTCGGTGGCACGCGCACTACTCGTATAATTTAGTAAATTTCTCGTGCCTGCTGCCTGCCGTAGCTACTGTCGATTTCTGTGGGGTTTGTGTGGTCTGCGCGTAGACTGGGCATCCATTCTATCTAGTATAAGTTTACGTAACTAATATGTGACTATGGGCAAGTCGATTTGGCTTGGGGAAGCTGCCAGCCGGACTGCGACTGGGGGATCGCCTCAAGCTAAACCAAGTTGCTCATAATTTGGCTGCAGCTGTGATCTGCCACTTGCTGGGTTTAGTGGTGGTGGAGTTGGAGTTGGAGGAGATGGAGATGGAGTGTGTTTTTGTGTGGGTTGGGGGCGGGGTGCTGGTGCTGGTGCTTGCATTTCAACTAATAACTAACAGATAAACCACGCCTACGCCTACGCATACGCCTGTGCCTCACCGGCCCTCTTCACGCTTTTTACATACAACTAATTAATAGAGAAAATTTAACTAAAAACCTTAAGAAAGCTTTGCGAATAAATTATACGAGTAAGGTCGGTTTGCTCGAAAAAATCTAAGCACGAGTGCACGCACATATATGTAAATATATATAGACATACACACATATGCGGATATATATTGTAGCTATATAGTATGCATATAAGTATTGACTTGCAAGATAACGGGTCTCTTGCTCTCTCTGCTTGTCTACCATGTTTTCGCTATGAACTGAAAGGTTCCTCCGATATCCTGTATCCGATCTCTCATCTCCGATATCCGATATCCGATCTCGGCCGATCGCTTACAAAACTAAAGCGCGAAAAAAAACTTGCTAAAATTAAACAAAAAAACGTTTCGATGTTGCGCTCGCTCCAGCTCCATATCCAGCTCCAGAATCTGATTCAGATTCAGATTCAAATTCAGATTCATCTTCATCTTCGATCGATTGCAATTGCCGCTCCACATTTATGGTGATGACCATGGTTGGTCAATAGTGGCCGCCACCACCGCCTCCGCCTCCTGCGCCGGCACCGCCGCCACCAGCGCCGCTGTGCCTGTGGTGTTCACGCCTGCCGGACGACTGATCCCGGTCACGATAGTCACCATTGCGAGAGCTGCTCTTATGGTGGTGGTGGTGGTGGCGCTTCTTCTCGCCCTTCAGGCACACGTCCGACACAACCATCTCGGAGTCGTCGCGCATTCCGTAGTTGTCGCGGCCGCATCTGCAAACAATAGGACAATAGGAACTTAGAATCTTGTGCCTCCAGGCCCATGGACTCATGGAGACTTACCTGTCGAGATTCTCGCGGGATCGCTGCATATTGTCGCGCAGATTGTCACGGGATCGGGTCATGCTGGGCGGATCGAGGGTCTCCTTGCGCCGCAGGGCATTGTGCGAGCTGTTCTTAGAGGCGGACTCGTGCAGGTTCTCCCAGGCCTGGCGGTAGTACCTGCAATACAATAAGCCCCATCCAGATATTCCAGATCCAGATCCAGATTTCGATATTCATCTGATAGTTCTCAAATGCAACCCTAAATAATTGCCATTCACAGCGAATGCAAAAAAAAAAACAATTTTCGCGCCCAGACATATTTCAAATTGGGAATGATGTCACGATTCGTGTCGCCGACCGGGCCCAATCATCCCAGGTCGGTCAATTGAATTACTTTAATTCCCGATTAACTAGAACTTGTTTATAACATATTTTATGTATGTACATATATTATAAGTCATATATTTACGAGTATTACAAGTCTAACTGCTTTGTTGCGGCTGTAACAGGGCTACTAATCGGCTACTTGCCACTATCTCTGGTCTCTCTTCCAGCCTGGCCATCGTGTGCCCCGCTACTCGCTAATCAACTGGGGACTGTGCCGAGTATCTGAGCAACCAGACGGCGGCCACGGGCATCACTTTCAATGTGCGCGTGGAGCCGAAGATGTGCCAGGTGCGCGATCAGCAGACTTGGGACCGAAACACCACATGGGCAGTGCGCTTTTTTGTACTCGTTCTGTCCGTGGCAATCCTTGCCACCATCTACGATTGATCTACCAAAATGCAGCCAAAGCAAAGTGAGTAACTGGACTCAGTAATCAAAAAGGGAAATATGTACCTAAACAATTAATTTTAGATGCCTGGTGTACGGCCTTCTCGTTGGATAAGAACCTCCGCTGGCTGTTCAGCACCAGCAGCGCCCCGGGCGACATTGAGGCGGTCCATGTCATTCGCTTCCTGAATGCCATTATGCTGATCTTCTCGCACAAGTCGATGGCGATGTTCTTCAACCCCTACACCAACCGCACGGCCATGTCCGAGAGTCTGGGCCAGCCGTGGACGGTGTGCCTGACGCACACGCACCACCTGGGCATCGATACCGAGCTCATTGCCGTGGCGCCGATTCGCATCCTGGGCCTCTGGCGCTGGCCACATCGTGGTCTCTTCACGCTGTTGCTGCTCTGCACGGTGGGAACGGCGGCTCGCTACTACACAACGATCGTGAACCAGCTGTCCAACTATATCTACTTTGGCACCAAGTGAGTTGGCAACTGACTAACTCCCGCGAGAGTATGCATAATCATTGCTAATCCCATCCCATCCGATCGCCAGCATTCAGCGCCTGTTTCGCACCGCCGACTGCATGTACTCCTTCCCACCCCACCGCTCCACGGTGTACATCATGGGCATCCTGCTGGGCTATGTCCTGCGTAAGTATCTGAGCAGCCTGCAGCTGCGCCTTGGATGGACGGGAGCCACGGTCTGTGTGCTAGCCTCAGTGCTCGGCCCCGCGCCCATGGGCGCGCAACTGCGCATAACAGAACACTGTTAAGAGCGAATTTGCCGAACAGAACAGTGTTTTGTTAAACATATATCGATAGATATTGTATATTCTACTCGTCTTAAAGATGATTCCCCCATTCTGTGTTTCCAAAAAGTCTACTAAAAATACAAACTTAAGCACATATTGCACTCGCTCACACTGCATGCTTTTCAATATTCATCTGATAGTTCTCAAATGCAACCCTAAATAATTGCCATTCACAGAGAATGCAATAAATAAAACAATTTTCGCGCCCAGACATATTTCAAATCGTACAAATTTAAAAAGTTCCAAACACAAAAAAAACGGGAGACCCAGAAATAATACAAAAATGGAGATGTTAAGATTAATTATTTATTTAGTTAGATAGATATTTGAGGGTAGTTCTCACGTTGTGCGTCATTGCGCCCATTCCGATATCGAATAGAAACGGGCGGCTATTAAAGTATAGATTTTACATTAAATTTCATAAGAGTTTATTTTTCTCCAAATAAAACCAAAACTATTGAGTGCCACTGGCATGAGAGGATCGAAGAAAACGAAATCTGATAATTGTTTAGTAAAATGATCATTGTTTTATTTATGAAATAAATTATTATTATTTACATTGGAAATAATGCACGAAATTCAAATAATATTGCATACGTGGCGGCAGTTAGCACTGATGAGCACTCTGCCTTGTTCTTTCTTTTACACACTCAAAAACAAAATCTACAATAAGTATACGACTCTAGAAATACAAATACAGGGTGATATATAGTGTGTATGAGTAAAAAATAACTGGAATGGTGCAGCCATGAGGGAAGTACTGTCAGGACTATGCAGATTCGCATAGTACATTCGGTGGCACGCGCACTACTCGTATAATTTAGTAAATTTCTCGTGCCTGCTGCCTGCCGTAGCTACTGTCGATTTCTGTGGGGTTTGTGTGGTCTGCGCGTAGACTGGGCATCCATTCTATCTAGTATAAGTTTACGTAACTAATATGCGACTATGGGCAAGTCGATTTGGCTTGGGGAAGCTGCCAGCCGGACTGCGACTGGGGGATCGCCTCAAGCTAAACCAAGTTGCTCATAATTTGGCTGCAGCTGTGATCTGCCACTTGCTGGGTTTAGTGGTGGTGGAGTTGGAGTTGGAGGAGATGGAGATGGAGTGTGTTTTTGTGTGGGTTGGGGGCGGGGTGCTGGTGCTGGTGCTTGCATTTCAACTAATAACTAACAGATAAACCACGCCTACGCCTACGCATACGCCTATGCCTCACCGGCCCTCTTCACGCTTTTTACATACAACTAATTAATAGAGAAAATTTAACTAAAAACCTTAAGAAAGCTTTGCGAATAAATTATACGAGTAAGGTCGGTTTGCTCGAAAAAAATCTAAGCACGAGTGCACGCACATATATGTAAATATATATAGACATACACACATATGCGGATATATATTGTAGCTATATAGTATGCATATAAGTATTGACTTGCAAGATAACGGGTCTCTTGCTCTCTCTGCTTGTCTACCATGTTTTCGCTATGAACTGAAAGGTTCCTCCGATATCCTGTATCCGATCTCTCATCTCCGATATCCGATATCCGATCTCGGCCGATCGCTTACAAAACTAAAGCGCGAAAAAAAACTTGCTAAAATTAAACAAAAAAACGTTTCGATGTTGCGCTCCCTCCAGCTCCATATCCAGCTCCAGAATCTGATTCAGATTCAGATTCAAATTCAGATTCATCTTCATCTTCGATCGATTGCAATTGCCGCTCCACATTTATGGTGATGACCATGGTTGGTCAATAGTGGCCGCCACCACCGCCTCCGCCTCCTGCGCCGGCACCGCCGCCACCAGCGCCGCTGTGCCTGTGGTGTTCACGCCTGCCGGACGACTGATCCCGGTCACGATAGTCACCATTGCGAGAGCTGCTCTTATGGTGGTGGTGGTGGTGGCGCTTCTTCTCGCCCTTCAGGCACACGTCCGACACAACCATCTCGGAGTCGTCGCGCATTCCGTAGTTGTCGCGGCCGCATCTACAAACAATAGGACAATAGGAACTTAGAATCTTGTGCCTCCAGGCCCATGGACTCATGGAGACTTACCTGTCGAGATTCTCGCGGGATCGCTGCATATTGTCGCGCAGATTGTCACGGGATCGGGTCATGCTGGGCGGATCGAGGGTCTCCTTGCGCCGCAGGGCATTGTGCGAGCTGTTCTTAGAGGCGGACTCGTGCAGGTTCTCCCAGGCCTGGCGGTAGTACCTGCAATTAAAATAATCCACATCCAGATGTTAAAGTTAAAGTTTCAAGACTTTGGGAATCCAAAGTTGAATCCGTGGAGGGAATCCTCACCTGTTGAGTCCATTGCGGGAGCCGGAGGTGGAGCTGTCGAAGCTGGCGACCGTGTTGCAGTCGGGCGAGGCGCGATGGCGATAATGTTGCGTGGTTCTATTTCTGTTTATCGATCGACGGAGGAGGGAAACAAAGTGAGAAAAGAACAGGAGATCGATCAGTAAGTAATAAGGGTATTCATATGTATGTACATATGTATGTACATATGTATGTATGTATATTTATTGTACAAATAGGGGGCTATCTTCCAGGAAGAACTTGTGTTGGGGGTTAGTTACAAGAGTTCAAAGTTCAAAGACAGGATTAAACACAAAACTACGCACACAAACAGTAAAGGAATGGATTCCCATAGAGAGCAGTGCATTGGGGGTTGGGGGGGTGTTGGGTAGAGAGAACAGAGTTACAGAGAAAACTAAAAGAGAAAGACAGGCAAATAGAAATATAGAGAGAGAGAGAGAGAGCGAGGCGTGCAGTGTATGAGAGAGAGCCGAGTGTCCTGTGTCTTGTATCTGTGTGTGTGTGTGTGTGTGTGTGTGTGGTGTATGCATGTGTTGTGCTTGTGGGTGTGATTGATGATTGATGGCAATGCAACAGCACAGACAGAGAGAGTGACAGAGAGGCGACGGCAGCCCACAGCATTCGTTGGTTTTGGTGTGGATCAGTGTTGTTTGTTTCGCTTGATTGACTGATTGGTTGATTGTTTGACTGACTGGTTGACTGTTTGGATTGATGTTGTCTGTTGATGTTTTGTGTGGTGTATTCGTATTTTGTTGTTGTTGGTTTTTTTTTTTGGTACTTTTGGCTGCTTACATTTGTGTATACATATGGCCGTTGATTGATCAACTCTCCTCTGATCAAATCAGATCTGATCTGGTTTTGCTTAGCTTTGCTTTGCTTTGATTGTATGATTGGCTGACTCTTTGATTGACTGACTGACTGGCTGACTGGCTGACTGACTGACTGATCGTTTTGTTTCGTTTCGTTTGCTTCGATTGTAGTTTTAGTTGGTTTGGCTGTTCATCTTTGGCACACATTGCGTATGGGTTATGTTCCGTTCCGTTCCGTTCTGTTCTGTTTCGTTTCGTTCCGTTCCCCCATTATTATTGAGCAGGTAGTTCGTTTCACTTAATTTCATTTCATTTTGCTTCGTTTCATTTCAATTTGGTCCGTTTTGGTGTTTTTCGCTTCTCTTTGGCTTCGATATCTTCTTCCATGTTCCATGTTCCATGTTGCATATTCCACATCCAGCATATCCCTATTCCGCAATCCAATCACATGTGAGAATTGCTGAAGAGACCCGCTCGGGCCCGATAGCCACGCCCATAGCTGCTGAACTCCCGCCTGCCCAGCTTCTGGTCGTCGAAGGGCAGCGCCAGGACGCTGTACCACAGCGAGGGCTCCCGGATGGGGTCGCATCGGGTGCTCGAGCTGATGCTGCCGTAGCCGTAGCCGAAACCGTACCCGTCGCCGAACAGGCGCATCCCCTTCCCGCTGCAGCGGGTCAGTTGAGCGGTGGACGCGTAGCTGGTGGCGCTGGTGGCCGTCGCCGTGGCATAGCTGGGCAGGCGGCTGGGTCGCGGTATACCGCCAACGGTAGCTGTTCGCTGGTGGGGCATCTGCCTGCCGTCTCCCTGCGACGAGTACTTCTGCAGTTGCTGGTGGTGCTGTTGCTGTTGCTGGTGGTGCTGCTGCTGCTGCTGCTGGTGGTGGCTGTGGCTGTGGTGGTGCTTCTGCTGGTGATGATGATGAGCATGATGATGGTAAGCGGTTAAGTGTTTGGCAAGGTGCCGCCGTTTGCTGTTCGGGGTGCTGGCGAATGGGTTGCCCAAAGACAGAGAGGGAGAAGCAAAAACGAAAAAAGAGAGTTGTACAACGAGAAAGAGAAAGCGTTCGATGTTCATGTGTGTGTGTGTGTGTGTGTTGTGTGTGTGCGTGTGTGCTGGAGCGTGTGTGTGTGAGTCTGTTTTGTGTTGATGTGCGTGAGAGACTCTCTCGCAAAGCGCGCACATCTGTCTGTGTGTGTGTGTGTGTGTGGGATCCCAGAGAGGGAGGAAGTGGGAGTGGCAGAGGGATGTGGCAGAGAGATGTGGCAGCGGAGTAATAAACGGAGGGAGGACAAGGACACCAACGACAGCTGAAAAGGCAAACAATCCTGGATACACACACAGACACAGACACAGAGAGAGAGCAAGAGAGAGATAGCATGAGGTACAGCAAAAGAAAGAGAGATAGAGAGAGAGAGAGAGAGAGACAGACAAAGAGAGATAGGGGGTAAGATAGAGGGTTACGGGTGGTGAACAAGTGGTGACCCCGACAACGATCGACTCCTTTTATTTTTGATTTCGAATTGATTCCAAAATTGATTTGCAGGCACCGGACAGGGACAGGACTCACCTTCGGACGAGAATCACAATCGTCGTGATGACGGCGGCCAGGAAAACGAAGCCACCGAAAGCACCCAGAGCCACAATGGCGCCCAGATTGAGCTTCGCCTCCTTGGTCTCCTTGCGGTCGGGGTTGTCGACGGCGAAGGGCACGTTGACATTGGGCGACTGGTTCTGCTGGATGTTGACGCTGTCGGGGATCTCGTTGTCCTGCGGATGCGAGTTCTGGATGATCTGCTGCGTGTTCCGCGTGGTCGTCTCCACCTGGGCGGGCACACTGGCCGCACTAGGTCGGCTACGCGGCGGTGTGGGGGCGTAGGTGGACGGTGGCACCGGCAGCGCCTGCTGGGTGGTGGGTGCTGATGGTGGTGCTGCATAGGCAGGCGTGCTGTTCGGCTTTTTGGGAATGAGCACGGGTCGAACGGTGCGTCGCGGTGGGAACTCTTCGCGCACAGTTCCCGGAACGGGCACATTGACATCCTCCTCGGAATCGGCTGTGGAAGACAATGTGTCATGGACATAGAAACAGACAGGGACCCCTCACCCTCAAACCACTCACATTCTCCGTTGATCTCCACTTGGGTAGGTCTGATACTCGGGTAGGTGCCCACTGTGCTGGAGCTGGAGCTGCTGCCTCCGTTCGTGCTGGATGTGGACGATGGGCGGTAGGGCGTTCGGCTGGTGGTGCTGCTGATCTTGGGCCTGAAGGGCGGCGGCGTGGCCACCGACGAGGGAGATGTCGGTGCCGCCGTGGGCTGTGTCGAGGGCTCCAGCTTGATGCAGCGGGGCAGGGCGCTGCTCCATTGGCCACTGGCCAGGCAGCTGAGCTGGCGCGGTCCCTCCATGCGGTACCCCTGCGGACAGCTGATCTCCGCCTTGGAGCCGAAGTAGGTGCCATTCGGTGCGTGGATGATGGTGTTGTAGTAGTTCCCTGGCAGCGTATCGCACTCCACAACTGAGGAGAGCAGAGAGCATAAGAGGATAGACACAGGGAGGAGGTGAAGGAGACTTACTCTCGCAGCGGGGCGGTGGTCCGTTCCAGCGCTCATCAAAGTCGCATGTGAGCAGAGCTCTGCCAATCATCTCGTATCCCTCCTCGCAGGAGTACTTCACCAGACTCAGGTAGCCAACGGTGTTGTTCAGCAGGCCATACGAGCCATGGGCAATGCTGGCCGGCAGACCACATTCGATATCTGAGAGATGCAGAGAGCGGGAGTGGAATGTTAGTAGGAGGTTGGAGGCTGAAGGATCTTCCACTTACATTTGCACACTGGGGGGAACTCGTTGTAGAAGCCCGTCTCCAGGCAGGTGCGTGTGGCCGGACCCACCAGCAGGTGGTTCGCATCGCAGCTGTACTTGATCTGGGCGCCCACCTCGAAGCCGTTGAGGGCCACCATCGTGGAGTTGGGCGGCTGCTCGGGGCGGCCGCAGGTCTTCGGCTGGTGCTGGCAGATGAAGTTCAGCAGCGTGTTGCAGTTGGTGTCGCTCCAGAGCCAGCCCTTGGAGCCGTCGAAGCGGGCGCAGTCCTCGTCGCCGCCGGGGTGGCTCCAGAAGGAGACGGTCAGCTCGTCGCCGTTGACCCACTTCCAGCTGCTGCGGTCGCTGCCGTCGCGCACCGCCCCCATCCAGTACTGGGAGCTGACGTCGCTGCGATGGCGCCGCCACAGCTCCCAGCTGATGAAGCCCTGCAGGGCCGGATTGCTCTCGCTGATCAGGGTGCCGCCGCGCGAGCGGCAGAAGGAGAGCGCGTCCAGGAAGTTCAGCGGCTGGCGGTTGTAGAAGATGTAGCACTTGCCGTTGTAGGAGGCCAGGGCCCCCGGCGGCTGGTCCCGGAACGTGGGACACCGCTCGATGGGCAGGGCCTGGTCCGTGTACACGAACGCCTCGCAGATGGACAGCGGATTGGGCGTGCTGTTCTCCAGATGCACGCTGACAAAGGCACCCGGCATGGGCGGATTGCAGGGCAGGAACAGCGGCTGGCCGGCCTCCAGCAGGCCCGTAAAGCGATTACAGATCGGATTCGTCCCCAGATCCGGACGATTGTTGCCCACACGCACCACAATGGTGGCCGGCTTGTTGCCTGCAATGGCCACAGAGTACTGTTATTACCATACACTTCTCACAGACAGACAGCCACTAAGTACGAGTGTTCCCCCTATCCCCTGTCTCCTATCCATGCCCCTGTCCCTGCCATTGTCATACGCATTGTATTGGCGATGGCGATGGCTTTTGTCTGTCAGCAGGTCAGGCGGGTTCAGCTCAAGTGAAAGTAATCATAAATTTCGGCCCGCTCTGACTCACTGGCTCTTCGCTTGCCTCTTCGTCTTCGTCTTCGACTTCGTCGTCTCCAGCCACACGAAAATCACATAACAAGCAGCCGAAGATTCGACCTCAGGTTGCTGGCTGGCTGGCTGGTTGGCTGGCAAGTGAAAGCATTAGGGAAAACTGGCACTGGCACTGGCACTGGCTGGCAGTGTTGTTTGCTTAGCCGCTTTTGGCCACGGGAACGGCAATGGCAACGGGGCAACCCTTTGCAGCCAGCCGCCGACTCCACTCCACTCTCCCAACGACTGTTGAGAGCTGTTGAGAGCTCCTCCGTGGCAGTGTGGCAGCATGGCAGCATGGCAGCGTGCAGCGTGCAGCGTTTGCCATTTACAGATAGACAGAGCGACAGACAGACAGTGCGACAGATTGGCAGGCCTGGGAAAACGGGGCATTGAACTGTCCACTGGGCGAGAGAGTCCCAAACAGAATGCGGTCCAAACAACTATATTACAGAGTGAGCTTTTTATCTTAACGGCTCTAGCTGTGGCTCTGGCTAAGGCTAAGGCTCAAGCTTTGGCTATGTGCGGGACAGGTTTACGGGCACCGTCGTACCATGCCACAGATTATGCTTGTTCGGTTGCAGTTTAATAAAAGCGAAACGCGACTGAAATTAATCAATTTTGGTAGCAGACACCGAACAGCGGATCGATGCAGATGCAGATTCAGATGAGATCCTGCCACACCCAAGCAGAAAGCGGATGGTCAGGCCACTCTCTGGCTGGATCCTTAAGGCCTCCCGCTACCGACGGTCCGAGGGATGCAACCGCTAGAAAGGAAAGTCCAGAGACTGGAAGAGTGTTTGTGCCACTTACCGCAACAGGATTTGCCAAAGTCGAGACGCACCAGCTGCACCATATAGGGCTCCAGTAGGTTCACATACCACCAGGGCGAGCGCTCCGACTTGGTCAGCGAGCAGGTCTCCGGCGTGAAGAAGGCCGACGTGGAGCCGTCGATGGCCTTCTGGGGTGCGCCTGCGCCCTCTGTCGATATCTGCATGGGAGCCTTGCCGGCGGCCACATTGAGAACTGTGTGCGGGAGCCAAAAAAGATAGAGAAAAAATAAACATAAATACAATTATTTGGGAATTCAAGATGCAAAGATTCAAAGATTCAAAGATGATGATGGTGGGGCCAGGCCGTCATGAACTGTCGTTTCTGCTGTCTCGCTTCGTCCATCCGAGTGGTTCCCAGAGCGGCGGGTGGGGGCTGCTCAAGGCCCACCTAATTGGCCAGGGACAGGGGCCCTGACACGGTTTGTGGCCAAAACAAAGCAAAGCAAAAGCAAAAACAAAACGAAAACCAAACATTGTTCTGCCTGGCAAATGTTTGGACCTTCGCCGAAGTTCTGGCCCATTGTGTGGGCCCGAGATCGTCGTTGGCCATTGCCAACTCTCTGTGCTGCCCCTCTGTGTCTCTCCCTCTCTCTCTCTCTCTGTCTCTGTCTTTTGCTGGCAAAAACCAAAAGCAAAAGTGAAATCTTTAATGTGGGCCCAACTTTTACTTGTCCCGGGCCTAATTACAGCGCTCGCTACGCACTTCTGCGGCATTGGGATTGGGATTGGGATTCATTAATCAGATGCATCTGTCGGATAAGACGGCTCGGCCACTGAGCGCGACTGAGCTGAGTCTGGGAGATGGAGGTGGTAGATGGAGGTGGGAGATGGAAGTGGGAGTGGGAGTACGCGCTCAGCGGTTCATGACGCACTCTCTTTGCGGCTGCTTTCTAACCCCCATCTGTATCTGCCTCCCTCTCTACATCTATCTGTCTCTCTCTCTCTCTCTCTTTGTCCCTTTTGTGGGGCAGCAGCAGGTGTTGCTGGTGTGACAAATGCCTTTTAATTGCATTTAATTAATTTCCTATTGCTTCCAATGCCACAGAGGCACAGAGGCACAGAGCCACAGAGCCAGAGCCGTAGTGTCTTCCTGCTGTGTCGTGTCCAATTCGAAGCCCCAAGCTTCGATGCCGCTCCCAGCTTTCCAGCTTTCCAGCTCACAGCAGCAGCAGCATTCCAGCAGCAGCAGCAGCAGACGGCTGCAGCAATTTTCAAGTCGGAAATCTCTTTGGCTGTTGCTGTTGCTTTGTTTGTGCCCCATCAAGTTGCAATCAGGCAAGGCAGCAGGGGGCATGCCAAAGGGCAACTGTTGAACAGAAGCAGCAGCAGCGGCAGCGGCAGCAAACTCTTGGAATTTCTTAGAAAAATTAATGATTCGAAATGGAGATAGTTTTGAAGGCATTCAAGAACCGATTACAGCCACACAAAGAATCGATTTTCTGAATCAATTTTCGATTGGCTTTCGACACTTTCGGACAGTTCCATATTTCATATTTCATGTTCCAAAAGGTAATCCATCCATAAGAAACGCCTCTGGTCTGGTCTGCTGCTGGTGGAGTGATAGATCGATTCGGTCCAACTGAAAGCCAGAGAATGATTTTTCCTGAATGGGTCAAGGCTGCTCCAGACCATCAATTCATTCACTCATTCATTCGCTCATTCATTCATTCACTCATTCATTTGTTGGACTGTTGATTGAGCGGACATTTTGCTCTGTTTATGTCAATCAATAACAAGTTTTGCGGAAGTCCATGTCCACATAGAAATTCAATTTAGAATTGGGTAGACATATATATATATATGTATATATTTTTTTTGTTTTTTTGTAAGTTTTGTTGTTGCCACACAGTCCCCCCCCCTCCCACCAACCACACACGCGAGTCGAGTCCGAAAAAGTGGGTCAATCTGCTGGTCGAACAGTCGGCTTCTCTTCTCTTCGCCTCTCATTCTCACTTGGATTCTCTGGCCTCTTCTGGCCTACACACGCATTCGGCTTTCGGCTTTCGGCCCAATTTCGCGCATTTTGTTAATCATGTTTCACTTTTGGTTCACGACAACTTTGCATTGGAAATGGAATTGGTATTGGTATTGGTATTGGAATGCCATTACACGAAAGCAACCAAAGAGAGAGAGACTCTCTGTCCGAAAGAGAGAGAGAGAGCGAGAGATTTTGAGAACGCTTCAAATGTTGTGTGTTTGCTTTGCTTGGCGGTGAAAGTTGTTCCCCACTCGCCAGTCGACAGTCGACAGTCGACATCCAAGTCCAAGTCCGACGTCGAGTCCGAAGGCGCTAATTGAGTTGACGAACAGCAAGTTCGTGTCCAGAGTCTTTTGTTTGGCTTAGGGGCTGGCCTAAGCGGCTACTCACCGCAGAAGGGGATGCCCTCGGGCACCCACTGTCCCTTGTCGCAGACCCTCCGGGCCGGTCCCAGGAGCTCGAAGCCACGCTCACAGCTGTAGGAGGCCACCGTGCCCTGGGTGAGATTGGCATTCGAGAAGACGACGCTGCTGTGCGCCGGCGACCCCGGAAAACTGCAATCCGCATCTAAAAACAAAGAAAGAGAATATTAAATTATATGGTAATAAATTATGGAGAAATATTCTATGATTCTCCGATTCTATGATTCTATGATTCGTTGATTCGTTGATTGCCTGATTGCCGATTCGAAGTGGGGAGCAGAGAGCGGAGAGCAGGGAGTGGTGTGGTGCCACAGTGTTGCAACAGTGCCATGCCCCCCATTCAGGCGGCAGACACAAATCTCTTTGATTGATTTCCCCAATTACGGAATCGAAGAATCTTCGTCGAATCTTCGAATTGAGTTGCCTTTCCGATCATTTATCATAATTTATTCTCGTAAAACTATCGATTAAATATTGATTTAGCCTAATTAATAAAACACACATCGAAATCTCTTCGCTGGGAATCAATAATCCAAACGTGTGTGTGGATGGGTGTCTTCATTAGAATGACAGCACGTGGGAATTCGACAGACTTTGAGAGAGCCAAAAGTGGATTTAGAGAAGGTTCCACCCTTACTGGCGAGCCTAGAGGCAATCATGCACACGACAAGTATGCAGTACGAGACTCGTTTTGGATCGTGTGCTTTAATCATTGATCTTAGATGCATACATTCCACTCCAAGATGTTTCCAGCTTATCTCTGGATAGATCTGAGAGATCTGCAACGACCCGACCCGTCGGACACGTCGGCAGGGATTCGTGGTGTGATTGACAATTAAGCAAGTTCCGTTCCAGTTCGGCCACTCGTCGACAGTCTCCAGTCGCCGGTCGTCGCGACGTCGACGCCTGGCAAATATCTCTGGCATTCAAAGATTGCAAAACGTTCTCGACTCGAGTCGACTCGACTTGTTGCAGTTGCAGTTGCAGTTGTTGTCAATGCAAAGCGTGAGAAAATTGCCATAGCAGCAGCAGCAGCAGCAGCAGCAGCGGCAGCAGCAGCAATGGCAGTGGAAAAAAAGCCATCAATTTAGTTGTTGCCGCTTGTATCTGTGTATCTATGTATGTATCTATGTATCTACGTATCTATGCAAAAATGCGAGCCGTGTGCAGCAATCAAATGTGTTGCTGCTGCTGCCAGTACGAGTATGATTAGTTATTCAATTGAGCAGTTCCCAGGCCCAGACTTGGCCAGTGTCATGGGTTTGATTCATCCCCAGTCCTCAGTCCCCAGTCCTCAGTCCCGTCCCCTCCTCCCCTGGAGGCCAGCGATCGTTCTTGTCCCGCTCTGAGCTGCTAAATCAAAGCTGATGCTCAGATGCTGAGATAGAGACTGAAGCTGAGGCTGGAGCTGAGGCATTTCATAAATGGTCGAATAACTGCAACATCATTTGACCAGCAGCAGTGCAGCCTTGCAGCTTTCCAGTTGGCAGCTTCCAGTTTCCAGCTGGCAGCAGCAACATGTTGTTGCTACACATTTTCAAATGCCTCTTCGGGCCATAGCAGCAGCAGCAGCAGCAGCACCACCATCTTCTTCTGCTGGCCTCCTCTGGCTGCTTGGCTGCTTGGCCAAGTCGGGCTGCTGCTTATACAACAATTCCAATTCCAATAGCAATCCCAATCCCAATGCCAATGCAATTTCATCATAACGGTTTTCAAAAGCCACTCCACTCCACTCGACTCCAACTCCACTTCTACTGTGCTCTCCCGCCCCCCGCGGTGGCATAAAACAAATACAGAAATTAGTTCGGGCAAATTGAAATTAACAAAAAGCAAAGGCAAAGCAAAGGCAAAGCAAAGGCAAAGGAAGGCAAAAAGCATGTTTAGGCGAGTCATTTGTCATGGGGGGCAAACGCAAATTAAGACTTCAAGTTCATGAAACAATTTCCATTCGGTTTTGGCTTTGGTTTTGGTTTCGGTTTCAATTTCGGTTTCAGTTACAGTTACTGTTACAATTCCGGCGAATAAATAAGCAGCCAGAGCCAGAGCAAAGGGCCAGCCCAAGCAACGAAGAGATCGAGGTGCGAGATACCCTTTAAGCAAAAGAAGAGGGTGCATACAGACATATGTAAATGAATGTGTGAAGATCTGTACCTATTTCAGGATATATCCAGTCTCTATTCGTAGCATAAGCCACCACACACGACTTGAGGCTTCTTGGATCAATTGCAAGAGTGGTGAATTGTCTCAATGGTTAATTTTGTCATGTGGCTACTCATGACAGCCTTCTGTAGATAAAAGGGTAGACAGAAGGGTATCCCCCATGCGAATACCAGCTACAAATACAGCAGCCGCTGGAGAAGAATCAGCAGAAGACTCCCACGATGCAGCATAAAACTCGTATAAAGGTTCGTAGGACCGAGCGAAGACCGAACCCCCGAAAGGTTGCCGATGCCCAGTCGGCCATGCATGACAATGCGGCGTCAGTGGCAGCGGCAGCGGCGGCGTCTCTGACTTGGGGGCATGGAATGGTTTATGGTTTATGGGTATGAGTGGGGGATGGGGTGGAGGGTGGGGGGCCAATACCTTAAAGTGCAAAGGCAGTAGTTACTCGTACTACGAGTAGTGCCTACCTACCTGCAGCTTTAGGCTGTTGTTGTTGTTGTTGCTGGGCATTGCTTTCATTTGCTTTCTATGCGGCGCGAACCCAGTGAAAGTGATATCCCGCATACAGGCAGACAGAGAGACTGACAGACAGCCACACGAGTACCAAAGACACAGTACGAGCAGCAGTACGAATACGAATACGAATACGAGTCTACGAGTGTACGAGTTGTATGTGCAACACGCTACCATTGACAAAACAACGGCAGCAATTTGTACAACAGCACAACTACTTGTATTCATATTCGGTATTCGTTATTCGTTATTCGTTATGCGGTATTCGTTATTCATACAGCATTTTGGGGGGTTGGGGGGGGTGTACGCGTCTCTGAATATTCATTGTGTGCTTGCCACGGATCTCAAATCTCAAGTCTAATAATAATAATCATTATAATCATAATAGCAGTTATAATTTCAAACTTGTTTCGGACATGGATCGGACCCCGTACCCCGCCCGCACCCCGTACCCCGGACCGGACTCCCTCCCCTCCCCCACCCATAGTGTTGTTACTGTTACCGCCTTTGTTGTTGCCTTTGTTGTTTGCTTTCTTTGTTGCTGTAACAAATTACCCATCAACGCCTCGGCCAGGCCTTTTCTTTGATTGCCGTTGCTGTTGTTGCTGCCACAATTTGTTTAGCATTTCGAGACACTAAAATTTCGATTCGATTGAAGGAAATGAGTAGAAAAAGCGAAAGCCAGCGCTAACTCTGGCCAGCCGCAAAGGTTGCAATCAATTTGCGGTTACATTTTTCGCACACAGAGGCAACTGCCACCAAAATGCCAAAGGAAAATAATTGCAATTTCAAGAGGAATCCCCACAAGTTTCTTTTTATCCGAAATCCATCTGGCATCTTAGATCTTAAATCACATTGCAGAAGCAGCAGCAGCAGCAGCAATGCCTTTTGGTATCATCATCGCACCGCTGCAACGCAACTTTCTACCGTGCTAATGGTGACCCCGACCCCAAGCCCAAGCCCAAGCGCAAGCCCAAGCCCAAACCTCTCATTCCACATTCCTTGGGGCGTCACACAGGCAGAGTCGTAGTCGTAGTCGGAGTCGAGTCCGCAATTTGCGTATGTCGGCTAATTTGATTTTAAATGCGCGGCAGCAACTCTCCCGAGGAGTGCCACTGCCACTACGACTACCACTAACAGTGGCAGTGCCGTGTCCGACCAAGGGCCAGCCGTGTTGCACTGCATCCAAATGAGGCGCAAATGTCTTGGCCATGCAATTAGTCCGCCGCTTGCTTTATTTCGCTTCCCATTGCCCCAATCTCCAACTCAATCTCCATCTCCATGGGCTCTCTATGTGGGCTACTCATTTCGGTGTCTGGTTTGACCCGAACACTAATTAGAGCCGCGACTATGAGAGGTAGAGGAAGAGGAGAAAAGGGTACGTACGATTTCTGTGGTATTTCTGCATTGAGTGCAGTTCTGGGACGTCATGCGCTGATTGCTGCCAAGAAGAGGCCCACGCTTCGTCGACTGCTGCTGCTGCCACACTGCTGCCCCTGCTGCTGCTTCCGAAGAAGCATTCTCCGCTTCAATTACGAAATTGGAGAAAAGTGCAAGTGCTGCCACTTGCCACCTGCCACCTGCCACCTGTCAGATGGCCTCATTGCGATAGGGCCGATCCTAATCACTATTTCCTCGAGTGAAAACCAACAGTTTCCCTCATCCTATTCCCCTTTCCCATCGAAAAAACCGAAAACCAAAAATGAAAAAAAACCAAAAAAATATAAAAAAGAAAACGGTTGAAACCGTTAGCCTATCGGTCGACCATTATATGACCATTATGATGATGGAGCAGCTCTCTGGCTCTCTTGCTGTTGCTGCTGTTGCTGGAGATGCCGTTTTGGGGCTGATTGGTTTTTGGATTTACATAAATTGGCGACCAGTTCTCGCACTCTCTCGGGGCGGGGCGGGGGGGAGGTGGAAGAGTGCTCCCTCTGCTCTCACGCAGCTTCTCCAACGGCTGCTCCCGCAACGCTTCTCCGATTCTCTTGACCCAGTTTGGTGGGGTTTTTGTTTTGAGGCTGTGCTTGTTGGCCAAATTAGTAGAACCTCGTTAAAAGCACACATGGAGAAACCTGACAGAGGCAGCAGCGGCAGCAGCAGCAGCGGCAGCGGCACAAACATTTCGCAAGTGCTTCGGTTTGCGCAATCTGCCGCTGCTGCTGCTGCTGCTGCTGTTGGTGCCGTTCGGAGTTGGATGCGCCTTTGGCTTGTGCAAGTTCGTTGCTTAAGTCTTTTGATTTGAACTTCCGCTGCAGCTGTACGACCAGTCCACCCAGTCCACCCTTTGAGCTGGGCTCTAACAGGGTATCACAGTAGTCGACCACTTCCTCTGGTCCTCTGGTCTGCTGTCCGTTCTTGGTTCTTGGCTTGCCTTTGGAATTAATTGCGCATAAAAATTGCCCATCATGCGCATTAAATGAGACATCAACGAACGTCTGCCACCAACACACAGCAGTACTCGCATGTGTGTGTGTGTGTGTGTATCTGTGGGCTAGTTGGCCTGGCTAAAAGCTGCTAAGCGTATTAAATAAACATGCGCTGCGTCCCCTCCCCCTCCCCCCATCAGACGCGAGGCGACTTGGCTCTCTTTTATGTAACGGTACGCACAGCGGCTGAAGCTGAAGCGGCAGCAGCAACAATAAGCAACAATAAATTTCAGGCTTAAACAGTTACGTAAAGCAACAGCAAGAATGGCTAGAACCAACAGCAGAAGAGCCCACGGGGGAAAGAGCTGAGGTAGAGGTAGAGCCAGAGGTAGTTCCAGTGGCAGGGGCAGTGCCAGAGCATTTCATTTCTCATTCCACTGCCAACTGGTGGCAACATCTTTCACCTGATGACAATATGCCCCCCTTCCGCCCCGCCCCGTGTATCTGCCCCTGCTGCATCATCTTTCTGTGGATCTGCTCTGCCCCCTCCCCTCTCTAAGCCTTATAACAGGTTCGATATGATTTTGCGGCACTTTTGCGGCAAAGGAAACGCTTGATTGCCGCTTCTAAAGCAAGGCCAAGCAACGGCAATCGACAGCAGACAGCAGCAACAACAGCCACTAGCCAAAAACAAGAAAGAACTACACCACTACACCATCGGGCATCGGGCGAGGCGACGACCCAATGGATACCCTGGGCAGACAGCCATCTGCGGCATCTGTTCCTTGGCTGCTAGCTAGTTAGCTCTTAGTCGAATGGACAGAATGGAACGATGGAGTGGAACTAAAAAGCTGAATGATAGAACATTGAAGGACAGAATGGAGCAATGTAGAAGGACAAGAGTTGTTGTGTCCCTTGAGCAATCACAATGTTGGTCGTATCAGGTTCTCAGATGGTCCACGACGTGGCCGACAAACGTATCATACCCTACCCCTCATAGGGTGCAAAGACGATCGACGACATTGACCGACGATATTGCTGGAAGCTGGATGCTGTTGGATGCTGGATGCTGTTGCCGTTTGCCGTTGCCGTTGCCGTTTGCCAGTTGACCGCATTCCGGGCCCGGTCCAACAAATCAATGCGCGATCGTAGAATAGTAGCAGCAGAGGCAGAGGCAGAGGCAGTCGTAGTGGCAGAGGCAGAGACAGTCGCAGAGTCGCAGCGGCAGCACACATTGCTGTTGTCCTTCTCTTGCCAATGCCACAAACTGGGTCAGCGCTCAGCCCCAAATGCAGTCGCAGATAGAATCTGTGGTATGTGTGTGTTTGTGTGTGCGTCTCAAGTCTGAGGCAGCTGCTGCGAAACACCTGCAACAGCCGCGCCACTGGTGCCCACTGCCACTGTCAGCCATCAGCCATCAGCCGTCAGCCATGTGCCAGTGCTCACTGTTGATGCGTTCTCATTGCAGTTGCTAATTCTCGGCTGTGGCTGTGGCTGCGGCTTGTGGCTTTGGCTCTGGCTTTTGCATTTGCTTTTGGTTTCGTGCCTAATTTTCTTTGGACTGTGAACATTCTCAATGCTATGCGAAGATTGTTCCCACTTTAGTTTTATGGCTTGTTTGTTGTCTGTTCTCTGCTCTCTGTTGTCTGCTCTCTGCTTTCGGTTCTCTGTTCTCTGCTCCAAAAGTGGACAAATTGTGAGGTTCATCATTTGGTCAGACCGCTTACAAAAGCAAATACACAAATTTAGGAATGATATGGAATGGAACGAGTGGAAAACAGAGCACACAATAGATCACACAACAGATCGCAGATATCGTATGGCATGGGACTAATCTTTTGCTATCATTTGTGGACATTTACGCAATTATCTACATCTACATAGCAGCATATCTACATCTACAACAAGAAATGGAAATGGTAATAGAAATGGAAATGGAAGAAAACGTCGCTTACAAGGCAATTTGCATAAGAATGGAGAACTCGTAGAACGATACGCACTAAAACAAGTCGAGAATTTCGTGGGTTGTTCCTCTTCTTCGTGTCTGTCTCTGCCTTTCCCCTCTCTCTCTCTCTCTCTCTCTCACTCTCTCTCTGGCGTGGCCTCGTGGTGGCGTGGACTTTGTCAACTCTCTTCGCCTATGCAAATGGGCAGCCACAAATCAAGAGCTTGCCCCCAATAAGAAAGGAAATCAGAAACTGTGTGATAGAGACAGAGGCGGGAGGGGAGACGGGAGGGCGGGAGAAGCTGGCGGTGGCTTTGCTTTGCTTGTGTTATAAATATTTTCACTTTGGAAATTTGATTTGGCCCTGAGGGTGCAGGGAGGGGGGGATTTGGTTTGGTTATAAAATCGAACAGATATTTGTATGGGTTGGCATTCCATTTGAATAGTTTTACCGCTAGTTGCGGGGCATTACGACATCAAAAGATTGGGATCAGCCATCAGGTGGTGGCTGAAGCTGCAGCTAGAGCAACTTGTTGCAACTTGTTTGCTGCATGTGTGTGTGTGTGTGTGTGTGTGTGTGTGCAAGAAGTAGCTGTAGCTGCCCCTGCCACTGGCACTTGGTCGCTCTGTTATTGATTGGCGGCCGAAGCCGCAGCCGCAGCCGCAGCTGCAAGAGCTGCCAACTCATCCTGAGGCTGCACTTCCGATTACCCCCAGAGCGAAGCGAAACGGAGCGGGATAAGCCAGTCATCAGGCAGGCAGCAAGGCAGGCAGCAAGGCAGGCAGCCAGCAGTCATTGAACCTGTGCGCTCTCATCATCGCCATCATCATTATCATCATGAAGATGGCGCCATCGTTTCCCCCTGCCCCTCTCTCTCTCTCTCTCTTTCTCTCTTGTGCCACTCAGCGTGCAAGCGGAACCAAAGCTGCAACAAAAACTCAGCTAAGCAAATTGCAATTTCCATGCGTTGCTTGCCACAGCCACAGCCAGAGCCACAACCGCTGCCACAACCCATGTCCATATCCATGCCCATGTCCGCGTCCATGTCCGCAATTAGGTAGCTCCCCCTGCCTCCGCTTGCCACACCGAAATCTATGGTTATGGCTGTTATAAGTGTTATCGTTATCGTTATGGCCATGGCTAAAAAACCGAAGAAAAAACAGCTTCAAGGGGCTTTCCATTTGGTCGAGGCGAAGGGGATGGGGGATAAAGGCGGTGCCAGGGTACCAATGAATCCAAGGAGCAGCAACCGAGACAAGTGTACGACTGGAGGAGAGTGTCTGCGAGATAGAGGACTTCTAGTTAGAGGACTATATTCCGTCCGTCCTAACAATCGGCTGAACAGTGGCTAAAATGATTCCAGATAGATCGATCTATCTTTAAGGCAACAAAAGTAGACCCTGCCTTATCTGCTAGGCTCGAGGAGAGCATTAATGTGCTGCCTCATGCACACGCAATGCAAGTTGTTTGTGTAATTCCCTGGCATTCTCTGTTGTTTGTTGAAGGAAGGTATTCCCATTCGTGGAATGTGGAATGTGCTTCAGGATGGGAGTTTCGAGAGCTTGTTTCGAGAGCTTCGATTGCTTGACCTCGGCCGACTGCCATCTATCGATAATTATCGATTGCTGCGGCTAACCAGCAGTCAATCACAGGCAGCACCGACACCGACACAAAACCAACACTTCAACCTATTAACAAAGCAATTATTAATAACAATTTCAATTGTCTGCCAGCCGCTGCTCGGGTGGCATTGATGGCATTTGGCTGAGAAAACGAATCGTCGTGAATCACGCCGCGGCTTCCAATTTGCCACACTGCCACCGTGTGGAAGCAGCAACACTTGGACATACAACATACATTTGCTCGTTGCTCGTTGTCGTTGTCGTATGACAATTAATTAAATTAAAAATTAATGAATAGGAAAAAAAGGCGCATAAATTCTGTCCAACATTTTTCCATCCATCTGCATCGAGGAGCATCTGCGTATGTTGCCACTTTTTCTTTCTCTCAGCAGCGGCAGCAGCTTTCTTGGTGGCCAGCGCGCTTGGCGGCTGGCAGTTGGCATTTAAATGCGTTGCTAATAGCAAACAATTTCATTTATTTATTAGACGTTAGTTTCACTTTTCGAGCATTTCACTGCGACATTAAAATTTCACACACGACGCCAAACAGCAAACAAAACGCGAAAGTTGCCCCAAGATGTTGTTGCTGCTCTGTTGCGACTGTGGCAGAGTGTGTGTGTGTCTGAACATGAGTGTACGTGTGTGTGTATTTAAGTTTTAACTGCAGTCAGAGCCATTTATGTTTATGGCAATTAAAGCGATACTCGCACAAAGACAACGCTCACGCCTGAGAATCAAATGGAAATGGAAATGGAAATATGTGGCAGTGTCTGTGGCAGTGTCAGAGCCCACTGGAAACTCTGAATGATGAAATTTATGCCACAATCCAGATGATACGACACTGACGCATGGCTTTGGATGAGTCGCGATGTGATGAGATGAGATCACTTGTGATGTGGCCACTCCTTGGCATTTTCTGCCTCACCCACACCCACCTACCCACCTACCCACAGTACAGATCGGCAGATGTAACCATTTACCAGAGAGCACACACTCTTGCCCTCTTCCATGGGGGATACTCGCACTCTGATGTGCTGTCTGTGGTGTCTGTTGCGCTGGGGAACTTTCGAGCAAAAATGGGATAGATATTTCCACAGATATTTCCAGATACTTCCAGGTGTTCCCCCATCAAAATCACCCTCTTATCTTGCTCGAGGGGCTATGGTGCACGTATTTGACAAGGCCATTGGCACCCCCGTCCCACTCCTACTCCAACTCCAACTCCGACTCCAACTCCTACGTGCCAAGGTGACAATTGCAGCAACACAAACACGAGGCAAAAACGAAACTCATTCAACAAAATGTTGCGTAAAATTGTCAAGTCAAACATAAATACTCCACTCCGAGTGTTGGGCCCGCATTTGGTCAGGGGAGGAGTTTTCGTGTGTGCCTGTGAGGGAGGGCGGCGGATGCTTTTGCCAAAGACTGTGTGTGCCAGGCCGGCGGATGGTGTCTGTGTTTCCAGCGAAAACTGACAGCCCCAAAAACAAGTTGAAGGTTGCCCCTGGCTGCTGCTGCTGCTGCCCACGCACTCCGCTGGCTGGGAATTGAAAATTGAATTTTCCTTTTGCTGATAGCACCAGGTGGTGGTGGTGGTGGTGGTGGTGGTGTTGGTTCAGGCTTCCTACTTCCTTGTGGCAGGCATAGATACTCACACTGGTCTTATGTAAGCCCCGACCGCAGCAGCCGCAGCCGCAGCAGCAGGCTTTTGCCTGATTTGACTGGTGGCATGCATGCGTGCACAGTGCCATGCCCCACCGATGCCGCCATGCCGCCCTTTCTTCCACCATCCATAAGGCAACAAATTGTGGCTGCTGCGGTTCATTGTGCAGCAATAGATGGGGCTGGGGATACCTGGCAGATACTCCGCGTACAACGAGCATCTTGTGCCACAAAGTTTCGCATTGCAATTAAGCCCAGAGTTTCCGCATCTCTGACTGCCTCTCTGCCACTGCCCCAGCCACTGCCTCTGCCACTGATGATGATTATGATGAGCTGGTCATGCATGCATATGCCTCGTATACTCGCAGACACAGATATTACATTGGCCATTGCCTGGATGTGGCCTGCCTGATCATCACTCTTGATGAGGCAAGCACAGGGCTCCCTCTCTCTTTGTGGCACTTTTACTTTTCTTATTGTCAACAACTGCCACTGCCACTGCCTCGAAGGAAAGCAATACAGAAAGAAATACAACTTTCCCAACATTACAGATTTGTCTCTTCTCTCTCTCTCTCTCCCTCTTTCAACAAGCCAACAAGTCGCAATTGTTGTCGCTTTTATTGTTGTTTCTGTTGAATGACTGCCACAGATCATAAATTTTCTTTTAATTTCGGTTTTGGTTTCTGTTCTTCAGTTTCCGCCGCCCCAGCTTTAGCGTCTGCTTCTTTATGTCCCTCTTGCCCCACTTGCCCCCTTCCTTTGAGGATTAATTTTTTAATTAATTTACAAGATTATTTCCCCGAGTAAAAGCTGTAATACTTTTCCGGGCCCATCTGTTGCTTGTCCCACGGGTTTCTGCCTGGGTTTTCGGGCTGGAATGCGGAGGAGGAGCCACCTGTTGGGTGGCCACCACAATCCACGTGCAGTCGGCTGTCGGCAGAACCAGCTGCCAGGTCAGGTCTCCTTTTCACGCCACGCCACGACACGTGCAGGGCCAAGTTTGTTGCCTAAGTCTTTCGTTGTGCCACATTTGGTTGCCCCTCCCAGCCGCTGCTTGCGTGTTTGGTGACCCAAACAAACATCCGTTTCCTGGCAAATGCCACGCCCTGTGCTCCCCCTTGCAGCGTTCGCTTCACCTGGACTCTGCCGCATATCCCACGAAACAATTAACCAGCGCAGCGCCCCCCAAGCACTTGACTTTTCGCTAAAACTGGAACCTAAAGTGGAACTGCGTCTGCGACTGGAACTGGAACTGGAATACGGGACTGGTGACGGGTGACTGGTGACTGGGTACTCGGGGACCGTTGAACATTGAATGCTCTTTTCGGGTTTGTATTTTGTTGTTGTTGGTTTTTTGTTTTTTGGTTTATTGGCGTGGGAAAAATGCCAAAGTCACTGGACAAGAAATATAATTCATGAGTCGCTTTGCTGGCTTTTGTTTCGAACCAGAACCGGAAATCAAAAAACCAACAACAAAAAAATGCGTATGCAAAAATAATAAAAATTAAATGCGAAGAAACAAATGAATTCTCTTTAAGGTGTGTCCCACACACACACACACACACATTCATCCGAAAATGGGTGAGTGATGAAAATGGGCACCCCACCCCACCCCACCCCGCCAGAGCGGCAGAAAGTGGGATCGGATCATCGGCAGCGGCAAACAAGAACGAGAGAAAATTTTTGTTTACTGGCTTTGGCTCTGGTCTCTGTGAGCCGTTGGATACCCTGCCAAAAGACAGGGTATGCACAGCACTTAGGCCAGTGTGTGGCATGGGATCTTTGGAGTGTCTTTCAAGGTGGTCTTATCCGATAGCTGATCTATGCAAAGCACTGTGGGATTGTGGGAGTTTGGGATTGTGGAATTGTGGGATCTTTGAAGTTATTGAATCCAAAGTGAAGTCCGAAGATATTTAGCTAACAATGCACCAGAGCTTCACATGTTCTTCAGCGTTCCCACATGTCAGGGCTCATCGGAGGTCATCGGGGCCTAAACACCTTGCGAATATCCAAAGAACCGCCGCCACACATAGCACACATAGAGGTCTATCAATATATCTATATCTACACCCCCAGAGAGAATCAGAATCACCCCCTAGCGAGTGCACAGGGTATACACTCGTCGTTGTTCTTATTTGAGGAGAATTTCTCTCTTGTGTTTTCTTAGTCTTTCGCTTGACACACTCACCTATATTCTGCGCCTGGGCCTGCGCCAATGCCGACGCCACCGCCACCGCCAGAGCCAGCGGCAGAAGCAGCTGCCACTGCCACTGCGTCCGTTGCATGGTTTGCTCTCTCTCGCTCACACCTGCTGCTGCGGGGGATGGATCTCGTTCCTCTCTTTTTCGCTCGAATATTCTTCTTCTCGTTGTTGTTGTTGTTGTTGTTGTTGGTACTCTATATTTTGCACTCTTTTCAGCTTCTTTTGTTTTCTAGCACTTGCTGCAAGTTGTTGACTGTTGTTTTGGGTTCCACATGCCAACAGGTGCTTTCGGCCTGGTCAAAATGTGTGTCAGCCACCCAACTGTGGTGGCAACTGGTTCTATCCTTCGCCTTCTTCCGATTGTGCCACAGCCACAGCCACAGCAACAACCAAAGCAGAAACAACAAAAAAAAATCCACACACAGAGGCACAGAGGCACACGCACACACGGAACAGATGGAGTGGAGAGATGGATGCCGAAAGTTTAAGCTGAACGAACAAACACAGACACAGACACACTCATACACACACCGATAGGACAGGCAGCAGCACCGTTAGAGATGGAGAAGCACACGCTCAAAAACTTAACAAAATAACGTAAAAAAAATAACTGAATATTTTGCTGCTCGGGGGATTACGCGGCGCGCTTATCCGCTGCATGAACCGTTCGCTGTAAGCTCTGCAGAAGAACTCAAAGAGTCTTTCGTTTCGTTTCGTTTCTTTTCGTTCCCTGCGGTTCGCTTTGGTTCGCTTTGGTTAGGCGTTTCTTTCACTTTTCACATTCGTCGTGAGCTCTCTCGCCCGCTCTCTCTCGCTCTCGCGCTCTCTCTCTCTCTCTGCAAGTCTCGCTTAGTTTGTTTTTCTTTTCGAAGGGGGCGCCTGAGTGAGTCGAAGAAGTCAAACCGTCTGTCGCCTTGTGCAGCTCGAAAGCAACTGAAAGTTTGCGACGTCGCGCTGTGCGTCTTGTAAGCTGCTGCTGCCGCTGCTGCTGTCGCTGCTGCTGCTGCTGCTGCTGCTTGGCGAGGCTGAGGTGAACCTGCATGCGTGTCGGCCGAGCAGCACTTGCTGCTGCTGCTGCCTGCACTTTTGGCAAGTGCCAAGTTCTGCCGAGTCGCTGCCGCTGGCAGGCAGGGCAAAACTGATCAATGGCGGGGCTGTGGCGTGGCGGAGCGGAGCTTCGACTTGGGCCATCATCATCTTCATCTTCTCTAAAACGGTAATAACAACTAATACAGGTTATGCAACTGTAACTTTGTGCGTCTCTGCAGCTCGCTCGCTCTTGCTCTCGCTCTCGCTGTCCCCCGTCTCTTTCCAATTGGACCAATTTAGAAGAATTCCTCTCGTTCGACTGCGACTGCGACTGCGCATGGATCGGATGGACTGGATCTGCTGGACAGGGACGGCATCTGGGATCTGGACTGCAGCAGCTTCAGCTTCAACGTTGCACAATGTTGCAGCATTTGCATGTCAAACGAATGGGGTGAAAATGGAAAATGCAAGATGCAAGATGCTAGATGCAAAATGTGAAATGGGAAATGGGAGAAGTAAGCCAAATGGTCAGCAAATTGGAGCAGCATCAATGTTGGCGGGGAGTCCATTCAGTCAACGCATTCCAATCCCCGTTATGTTTATATCTCTTTTTCTGCTTGTGTCTCTGTGTGTTTGTGTGTGTGTGTGTGTGTGACACATGTGGGGCACTCGTACATGCAAAATGGTCCAGACGTATGCTAAAAGGCAGAAAATTGCAGCAAAGGTGAAGCTTTAATGGCAGTTCTGGACATCGTACACATCCCAAGGGGTTACCTAGCACATATATATGTATGTGTGTACATGCCACATCCAACTACAATGCAAATCAATAAGGAATGATGCATATTTACCACATGTTTTGATTCCATCATCATATTTTGTATTCGTTTACTGATCTCTGATCTCCCATTTGATTGCCCCTTGGGGAGCGGGGGGGGGGCAAGTGGGCGACAGTGTTGCACTGATGGCCTTGCGGGCCTCGAAAATGTTTAGTCATGTCACAAGATTTCGAGTTCATGGATTGATCGATCAATGTTCGATATTCGCTTGCCAAATCTCCATCTTTCTCGCTCTTTTGCTTTGCTTCCTCATCTTCTTCCTCTGCTGCCACTGCTGCCACTGTGCCCCACTCCCAGCGGTTGGCCATGTTAGCTAACAACAACAGGTTGCTTTGTGGCAACATTTAATTGGAAAATCGCTGGTGCAAGTGGCTGCCACTGCCACTGCGGCTGTGGCTGCTGCTGGTTGGGAGGATGGGTGGAATGGCTGATTCCCGATGGCCGATGCCTGATGGCTGATGGCTCATGGCTGGGCTTGCTCTTGAAGCTGCTCGCTGCCGGTCGCGCCCATTGTTCCGCTTTGTTGGGCAGACAGGCGGCCGAACGCCAGATCGCCAGATCGGCAGCAAGCACTCGGACATACAACTGGCCTGGTGCAACGGCCACGTGCGGACTCCTCCGCCAACGACGCCCACCACTGACCAGCGTCAGTGGAGTGACCACAACAAGGAAATCAACTCTCCCCAAGAGGGATATACAGATTAGAGAGGGAGGGAGCGGGCGGGTGAGAGCTTAGAGAATTGGGGACGCAGCCAAGCAAAGCGAATTGCTGCATCTGCGGTGCGGTGCGGTGCTGCTTTTGCTGTTCTAACAGAGCCCAACCACCCCCTCACCTCGCACTGCCAATCGCGAAACAACCCATCAAATTCCATCTAACTCCAGTCCACTCCCTCTCATTCCATCTCATCCCATTCTATCCATTCCATTCCCATTCCATCCCGCTTTAGCCTCGCTTCATTTTCCATTTAGTGCTTTTTATTTTTAATTTCCAGCTCGTGCCGCTCGAGATTAATGTTCTGAGTCGCTGCTGCTGCTGCTGCTGCCGTTGGGCTCCCTTCTTCCAGCCCAAGCTGGGGGCATGCCCCAAAGAAATGCTCCAGTTCGAGGAAAGAAATGAACTTTTTGGCCCGAAATCAATGTGCCATTGATCCAGTTCCGATCTGCTGATGAGATTTTGATGATGATGCAGAAGAGTTTCAGATGAATCCAAAGTCTTCTTAAGATGAGTCTACGTTGAGGATTTATCTGAATGCTTCAGGGATATGGTTAATCCGACTCATCGGAAGACCCAGCACCTTCGAGGTGAGGGTAGGCCAGTGGCAAGTGGAAACAGTACTAAACCCTTCCACGAATGTTAGATAACACTCCTCTGGCATTTCCTTTCTTTTCCTTTCCTCCTTTGGTGGTTTTTGGATTGTTTGGTGGGTTGCCAAACCGACCGTTTCCGAGCCAAGTGGAAAGGGGAAGGGAGGAGGGTGGGGCAGGTGTAGTTATGATTGCGCAATGGGCGCCCACAGAAAGTGACTGACTGCACTTGGAGTTGGAAGTTGTCCCCCCCCCCCTGCCCCTGCCCCCACTGCAGTGTGTCCGCAAAACGGACTGCAAAAAGAGGCAGACTCCAGATGGGGCAAAGTGAAATGTGTGTGCACGCGAGGGCCAGAGCGAGGGCGAGGGCTTACATGAAACGAAAGTAACAACATGAGCAACGTTTTCGATATACTTTTAGTACAGTTAGTAGGTACCCCACATGCCCCATAGCACATGCCCCATGCCGTACTTATGGGCTATACCATACCCCCTGGCTACTGGCTACTGGGATGATGGCTACTGGCTGCTCCTCTGAAAAGTGGAGAGCTCTTTTGTTGCGTTTTTGATATTTGCAATCATTTCATTTTTGGACACTAATGACGATGATGAATGCAACAACAGCCGAGTGGAATTGTGTGTCCAGAGTGGAGCAGAGAGAATTCAGAGCTTACATAAGCCACCGCCGCCGCCAACGACTGTGTGACAGCAAGCAGCATAAACATTGCAGAAACAAAGAGAAAAAGAGGAGAAAAAAACAACAACAAAAAACATAAAGCAATTGAGGCAGCCAGAGAGGGCAGCCTCTGCCTCTGCCTCCGCTTCTGCTTCTGCCTTTGGCTTTGCCTCAGTCGCAGCCTCAAGTAGATCAGGTCGCCTCCGACTCCAGCAGCAGCAGCAGCAGCAACGTCTCCGCTGGACAAGTCGCCGGCGTTGATTGTGTCACCTTAATGGAGCAACCGCACGGCTCATTTGGACCAGAGAACCGACCGACGAGAGAGAACTCCGCGAGACGCGACTCGAGACTCGAGACTAGGAAATACCCGCTAAAGATCTACAGATCTGATCTCTATCCGTTAATGAGTGTCTCTGCAGCCATTCAGAATAGGACCTGCATATCATCGGAGAGTTGCACAAACAAGTTGTTGCAATCAGCCGGACGATACGGAAAGCTTAGTGTTTTCGGGATTACAAGGTATACAAATGCTACAGAGAGATGAAACTGGAAGACTATGAATACTTTTTTGTGGCATTAGCACACACACACACATGGGGCAGCAGCTTGGCAAGATCTGGTTCGCCCTGTGGCTGACCTGTGGCAGGGCATGGCCCTAATCATTCCATAGGAAGCCAAGTTCGTTGCCAGAGTCTTTTGTTTCTCTCAAAGAAAGACAGCGAGAGAGAGAGAGAGAGTGGGTAAAAGGAGAGAAATTTGCATTTAATTATTCCTCACACATACACATGCACACCCACATATGTACACACACCCACACACAGTCACGCCCGCGCAAAACAAAAGTTCAAATTTCCCATTTTCCATTTGAGTATTCTGAGCACGCCATCGCCGTTCAGTTTGCCAATTTGACAATTTTATTGATGGCCACACGTTACGTGCCCATTGGCCAATGCACGCACAATGATCATCGCCCCACCGCCCCACCACCCCATCCCCCGCGCGAAGAAAACCAACCTCAAACTTTCATTTTGATAATGATAATTTAATGAAAAGAAGTGCCGGATCGACGGATCCCCCGATGAGAGACGAGTCGACGAGTCGGATACCTTTTTGAGAGGAAATGGATTGCTTCAAGATGTAAGACAGGATACATAGAGGTTCTTTCACTCCCCCTTGTTATAGAAACCCCTTTAGTTACCTGTCAATGCCCATGGGGACACACAATCGAAGTGACATCATTGCCACACTCTGCACTCACTTTACTGGGTGTACAGGCATGCCCCATTTGGCCATTCCGGGGAGTGTGCTCCATGGAATGAAAGTGTATATCGATTTCATTTAGAAATTCTTCCGAAAATTCTTCTTTTATGGCCTGGCCTTTTATTGAATGGCTATGTGGGTCTTCAATGAGCTTCACTTTCGATCGGTGGCTGCCTGACTGGCCCTATTGTTGCTGTTGTTCTTTTGTTGTTGCTGCCACTTTGGGGCAGAAGTAACGCCTCGTTAGGCTGCTAAGCGTTGCCCATCAGCAGAGGCCGTAGCTATGGCTGTGGCTGTGGCAGGTGAAATATTGGCTGACAAACACCTGAGGAGGGCCCGAAAAGAACCCGAACCCGAACCCGAATCAGAGTCTAACTGTTTGCTCAGTTGGCTGGCTGCCTGCCCGGCCAATTAACGCATTCCAAGCTCTCCGCGTTTCCCCCCAGCTCCGCTCCGGCCCTTCTCCCGTCTTCATGGCTGCCTGAAGAGAGCGCGAGAAATATGCAAATACATTTCTGTGGCTTGGGCTTGGGTCTGGGCTTCCCGAGAGTCTGATTATGGTTTTGCCGAAAAGTTTCTAAAAAAAAACACACATATTCAATTTTTGGAACTGCTTCGGCTCTGGGAGGTCAATAGACAGACGACCGCCGTCCCCAAGGCAGGGCAGGCCCAGTCCAAGTCCAGCAATTTCTGTGTCAATCATTTGTTTTAGGAATGGGAATCGAACTAAACGAGGTCGGGAGAAAGTCACTGCAGCAGCAGCAGCAGCAGCGGCAGCAACAAAAATGAGTCGAAAACAAAAAAAAACACTTGTCGCTGGTTGCTAAATTGACTGAAATTATGATTAGTTGCTGCCACTGCGGCTGCTGCTGCTGCAGCCACCGACTGCTGCTGCTGCTGCTGCTGTGAGGATTGCAGGTTGTCAGCGAATCGAGACGTGTGACGATTGGCCTGAAAGTGCAGTCAGTGCAGCCAAAATCGGGGCTCGACTCGGCTCAGCTCGGATTTGGCTTTAACTTTGGCTGCAGCCGGAGCCGCACATTTCCGCATCGCAACGCAAGCAGCAGCAGCAGCAGGAGTAGCAGCAAAGTAGCTGCAAGCAACGTGAAAGCGATGGAGATCTGCCACAAGGTCAGCCAGCTGACAATTGGAGATGTGTCAATTGAGCCGCTTGGCCGAAAAAACGTGGCTGGAAGCGGGAAACAACAATGACAGCAGCAACAGCAGACAGCAACAACAATGGCCGCAACTGCAACACTTATCATTAAACAACGAAAAAAGATCAATAAAAGCTTGGAAAATATGAGTTAAGGGGCCAAAACGGAGTTGGCTTGCCCTTTCAGCCAGTTGCAGTGCTTTCCAAAGGGAAAGTTGGCCCAGGTCTGGGCCCGAAAGGAGCAGGTGCCTCAGATCAGATCGGCCGCTAAGTGGAGGATCTTCGGGATAGATTGAATCCGTTTTCCCATAGGGACAAGGGCTGCGGATCGTGGGATCTTGTTTCAATGGGGCATCGAGTAGTTTTCTGATGGGTTTCGAGACATTGCAGAACCGCCTCAGCACTCGTATGAGCTCTGTCTCTCTCCTCTCTCCTGCGGTCATCATGCCACCATAGCAAGAGCCAACCAAAGTAAGCGGCGAAGGGAAACCCACGGCTGAAAGGGAAAAACAATCGAGCTCTGCGGACAGAAATCTGTGAAAATTGAAATGAAAATTGTGCAAGAGCGACAATTGCGAGGGCTCTTCATCTTGTTGTTGTTGTTGTTGCTGCCGTGCACTCTTCTGTGTGTGTGCGAAATGCAGTTAATATAATTTACAACCTGGGCAAACCGTCAGCGTTGATGACCCGCTCATTAAAAGATATAACGACAGAGAGAAAGACAGTGGGGGGGAGATGGGAATGGGAAAACTGAAAAAGAGATGAAAAGCCTCGTGACAAATGTGTGAGAAAAGCCCACAAGCAACAAGCGGAGTGCAGGAGTATCTTGTATCTTGCCTCTTGCCTCTTGCCATTGGCCAAGAGGAGCCAGGCAGCAGTCAGTGCGCCACGAGACTGGCCCTTTCCCTTTCCCCCTCTCCATTCTCGCTTTCATTAGAAGGAACCTTGGAATTTCGGCTGCAAGATCCACAGCCAGGCCCAGATATAATTGCCTGAAGAGAAAGTATGCTGGAAAATCGAGAGTTGACTTTGATCAGAGCCGAACGTCTACGTTCTGCTCAGAGCTGAGAGCTGAGAGCCGAGAAGCGGACCAAATGAGACACAGAAATCTAGTCTGGCCTGAAATTGGATCATTTATGCGACTGCGTCGGCAGATTGTTATCAACGTCTAATGCTTAATGGCAGTACAAATCGCTTGCCCCATAACCCATGCCCCCGCTGCTGCCCCTACCCATGCTCCACTCTCATCCCATCAGTTTGATTGAACGCTTCTGCCAGTTGGCTTCCACTCTGTGCCAAATGTGCACTCAAGAAAGTTTCGTTCTCGTATGGCAATGGAGGATAGAGATTGGAGGTTGGAGGTTGGAGGTTGGAGGTTGGAGAGTTTTGCTATCAGCAGACATAAATCGCACACGGAATGCCATTGCCATTCCCCATTCCCCATCCTCAGTTGCTCAGTTACTCAGTTCCTTAGTGCCTAATGTTGACTTTCTTAATTGTTTCATTTGCCGCGTACTTTCCTCAAAGTATCTGTATCTTCAGGTATGTGCTATCTGCCATCTGGTATCTGAATGTAGCCAAGTATTTAGGTATCTGCCAATGACAAGTGTCACTTGTCTGTGGCTCTGGCTCTGGCTCTGGCTCTGGCGAGTGGAGTATGTTTAGTAAAATGAAATTACTTAATAAAAGTGAAATTATCTCTCCCCTTTCTCTCTCGTCGACTCTTTTCTACACGTCTCCTCCTCTCTTCCTCTGCTTTTCTGTGTTTCTGCTTTTCTGTTTCTCTGAAGAAACAAGTTTGTGAGCCTCAACTTTTATTGAAGTTGCAGTTGAAGTTGATGTCTGTTTTTCTAAACAGAAAACGAGAGTGAAATTTGTAGTCGAACCTTAAAGTTTTCACTCCTCCAAAATGGTGGTTCCAACAGTTCCAACAGGCAGGAGTGTACCCCCAACTTGGAGTCGCAATCCTCTCCAAAGAAATCCCTCGAAACAAACGACTTAGAACACGAACTTCAAGCCAGGATACAAGCCAGTGAAAACAGCTTAAGGCGCTTAAGGTTTGGGGCGGAGGGTGAAGAAGACTTTCCTGAGGAGGATTTGGCAAAACTTTCACCTCACAAATGCTCAACCTGCCACTCCAAGACGACGCCACGCGACGCCATGCGATGCGACATGGAAGTGGAAATTTATTAGCAAATTATGATTTCTGGGCACAGCCCCGCACTGGCCAAAGACCAGCCCAGAGCCCGAGACAGACCTGGCCAGTCTGTTGACCACTTGCCAAGCGGCCCAAACAGCCCAAGCGGCCCAAAAAAGGGCCAACAACAACAGCAACAATTGCGTCAAACGAACTCGCAGCAATTCGGGGCAGGCAAAGGCGAAGGCAAAGCCAAAGCCAAAGGAACGTGACTGCTGGCAGATTCGAGAAACGGAAGAAAGTTTCAGTCTGTTCTGATACCCTAACCGCATCGAGGGTATAACGATTCAATAGGCATTGAAAAGGGCAGGCAGGAACTACATACATACATATGTATCTCCTATCGCGTACCCTGTTGTACCCGGTTGTCGTGTGTTCTTCTGAAGGCTTCAATGTTTGAAAGCCTGATATGATCGATCTGCAAGGGCATCAGGGGATCGGCGACCTCCTCCATGCCTTGCCTTGGCATGACTCCAGGTCCCAGTGCCAGTGCAGCTCCCTCTCACCCTGACCCTTCATCATGAAAACGAAAACGAAAACAAAAACAGCAACAACTGCGCAAACAATTTTCTCAATTTCTCGACAGGTTTGTTTTTCCTTTTGGGCGGGGGGGGGGCTGTGGGCTGTGGGCTGTTGTCGTACTCGTACAAGTATTTCGGCAACAGGCAAAATATTTGCTTAACAATTTCTACTGTAACAAATAAATAAACTGGCCCGTCCCGGCCTGGCTTGGCCTGGCTCGGCTCGGCTCGACTCTTTTTCCCTCTTTCTCCACAATAATGCACATTAATTGTTGTGATGGATGTCACTCGGAATAGGTGGGGCGGACTGGGGAGCAGGGGAGCAGGGAAATGGGGGGGCTGATGATGATGAAACCCAAACCGAAATCGAAACTGAAACTGAAACCGAAACAGAGCTGGGCCTTTGTCTCAGCGATGGGCGGAGGAGGACGGGGCAGAGCAGGGCACAGCAGAGTCGAGTCGAGCGATGATGTTGCAATCGTCACCCACATAAATGGAGTCATAAAGAAGCGTCTCGGACCCCGGGTCCATCCGTGCCGGGGATGACTCAAAAGAAAGCGAATCCAGAGGGGGAGAGCAGAGAAACCGAGCAGCGCACAGCAAACAGCGAACAGCGAAAGTGAAATGCTTTCGCAGTCATTGATGATTCAATCGGCCACGCCCCGCGGCCCGACCGACCATCTTCGGGCAAAGTGAATCAGTTAACAGAAACCTGCATCCCAAAAATGCGAAAGTTTTGTTATCAATCCCACAACCCAAAACCTAAAGCCAACATCCCAACATCCCAGCCCGAACCCGAACCCAAATATTTCTCATACATAAAACCATCATAAAATCTAAGAGCAGGGCAGGGTCTGGGTCTGGGTCTGGCTTTGGAGAGACACCTGAATGCAAGACACTTTACAATTCAGATGAGGCGATATACAAACGCCGGGCGATACGATGACGATAAGCATCTGTTGCATAAGATCTGAGATGAAGACGGGCAGCGATTTGGGATAAACGAGATCCGATTGTCTGCAGCGTTAAGCTGGGTATTGGGAGAGCATTGCTGGCAGCAGCTGATGGACCGAGATTTCTATTCAAATATCCACCCAAAGGTATTCCCAGAAAATGACATGTCATCTCTTCATTTTAGTCCTGGTACTGCCATCAAAACTTTTGCCTGTCCGGAGCTGTCTCTACGCACTAAAATACCAACTGGAATACTGGAATTGTCTCTGATGGGAACCGATCGTAACTCTTACCTGGTCCCCACCCCCAAAAACTATGCAAAACGCATCGTAACTGTTTTATTATTTGAATTCTCTCCAAATCCAAGCTGAGAATTCCATCTACACCAGTCCCGGTCTTGGTCCCAGTCCCGATCCCCGCCCTGGAGTCGTGTCACCTGTGAAGTGAAGTGTAAGCCACTGCTGCTGGCTGATAGATCGATGGCTGGACTTTGGCTAAGAGCGTCGTCGATGGCAGCTGGAGAGGAGTGGAGTGGGTAAGCTGCTGCTGGGGTCGGGGCTGGACTGCGGGCAATGTTTACCGTTTCAGTTTCAATTGGCATCGCAAATTGCCATCGACTGGCAAATTTAGCCAAACGGATTCGGCTCGGCATGCGCAGCACGTTGCCGTTGCAGTTGCAGTTGCCTCGCATGGAAAACTGCCGTGGCGTGGCATGGCATGGCGTCGCATGGAAAAGCTGCGGCACATAAATCGACGCCAGTTGTCAAGATGTCGTCGTCGCCAATGTACTCGTATCGGTTGTCATGGCCATGGGCCATGGGCAGGCATTCGCTGCCAGGGGGGAAGATCTTTCATTGCATTAGCATTACCATGCTTTCGGCTTTCGGGTTTCAGCCTGAGCCTGAGCCTGAGACAGAGTCAGCGGCAGCGGCAGAGCCCGTCGAGTTGATGTCGAGGCTGACGCTGGTGTCGATCCGCATCAGGTGCGCTCTGTTAAAATTAAAACGATCCGTTAAGATGCGATGAGTAACGGCCAAGGTGAGCCGATAAAACCGTCAGTGGTGGGTCGTGCCATCGATTGATGCCGCATTATGACGCCAAATCGGCCTAAAAGAGGCTCGTCTGCCCGGCCTGGACACTGGACATGGGCTCTTTATACTTTTAAACATCAAAAGAAAGATTGGTGAAGCTGTGTTTTAGAGACACTCCTTCTGAGTGCCCCAGAGGATGGTATAGGCAACAAATCGAGTTTGGGGGGCAATTGAAACGCCATCCATGCATTTGTATGTTAATGTTAATGGGCCCGACCCGAGCCGAGCCGAGCTGATCTGCGTGCTCATTACGCTCGATAAATGCGGCCGGCCTCGAGCCGATTCGGACGTGTAACGGCCACCGCCGCCGAGAAGAAAGCGTTCCGCCAAAAAACATGCCCCACAGCACCACCACATAGCACCATAGCACCACGGCACGGAGGTGAGCAACCCAAGCCCGAACAGGCCAGCAATAAACAAACAAAGAGCCAAATGAAACTCTTTGAGGTCGGCAATTGAAATGTGTTCAATGGTCAGGCATCCGAAGGGGGATTCAATTAAGTTTTCTATCTCCAGTGGGGGCAGAGGAGGCTTATGTGTGGGTGGGTGGTGTATGCCCATTGTCAGCTTGTCAATATTCAAATGCTGTTGCCAAATTGCTGCCACTACCAAGGGGTCAAACGTGTTTCAGGCTAGCCTCTGAGGGTGAAGAAGGCAGATACAACCCCTGCCTCTGGGGCTACAAGATGGTTCGGATGTTTAGATGATTAAATGCAAGGAGAGGATGGTGATCTGAGTCCATCTAACTTTGTGTCGAGCATCATATATACTGTGTCCGTTATGTTGTCCGTTCGTTTGTTCGTTTCCGATATTATCCCGCTACGGCATCCGTGGGCGGACTTTGTGCATTGTTAATTTCTCAAAATGCAAATGCTTTTTGCTTGCCAAATTGCTGTCACTGTCCGCAAGATCAGACATGCCTGCAGACCCACAACTATGTACATATGTATTTACTCGTAGAGATACAGAAAGTTGGAGCCTTGCGGAGACATAGACAAAGAGAGAGAGAGAGAGACAGAGAGATGGTCGAAAAGACAGCCGATGGAAAGAATTGACAGATGCCCAATCCGAAGCTAAAACCAAACCAAAACGGTGCCTGCCAGCCGTCTTGAGACAAACGGAGACGAGACGTGGACGTGGACGTGGATGTGGATGTGGACGGAGACATTTGGGAGTGTCGCCCGAGGGGACCTGCCTCGAATTCCACAGCGTAGACAAATAAGTGAGCATGGCTTGTCAGAGGCAGAGGCGAAGGCGGAGGCAGAGGCGGAGAGTGTGGTGACTGGAAGAACGAGGAGGAGACAGTCAACCGGGCAGGCGAACAGCAAGTTTTACATAATCAAATGGCAAATTATTTATGGGAATTATTGTGCGTGTTGCATGATCAAAATAAATGTAAGACACATTTTTTTGGCAGGCAGAACGTTGAAAACAGTTGGAATCGGGTATGCGATGGAATGGGCGCGGGTAAAAAACAAACACAAAGAGGAAGACCTAAGAACGAGAAGAGATGGTATGTACTGTACATTCATATATATCTTAGTTGTCTGGAAAATTGTCGTTCTATTTGTCAGCCTATTCATGCATAGCCTTCCCATTTTCATTTACAAAAATATACAATATATTGCACACCTTCAATGTCTTGGGAATAAATGAAATTATCTGTCAGTTACAATGGGCCGCCAAATCCTATCCCTTCGACTCTTTTGCACTTTGAATATATACAATCCCATATGCCCCAAAATACGTGATTTTACTTTTTGTTAACCCTAAAAGTGTCCTCTGAATTAAATTATACATCTGTGTAGTTACCATGTAGCAAACTTTTACACAACAGTGGCGCTTCGCAACATTTGGAAAAAGATTCCAAATGCTGCGAAGCATTCCCGCAACATTTCCTCTGTCATGTAGTTAACAGCAGAGCCACCTGACGAGCACAACTCGCAACATGATAGACATCGATAATTTAGTGCTGGTTAACATCACGCAGTAAGTCTATCGAACGCCGAGTAATCGGCACTGTGGACAATTTCCATATTTCCAACATAGTTACGATACGCTGGTTAGGTCGATAGGAAGTAGCGATATATCGCATATTCGATAGCAACCAATTTAAACCGAACCCGCAAAGCAAAAAAAAAAATAAGCTAGATATATATCTGCACTATCTGTGTCTATGTCCAATAAATTTTCACACTAAACTATCATTTAAATGAATTATATTATATACATATAATATAGATATAAACATTTTAAAACATAATAAACACACACCTTTACACAATTTGTCACAATTTATTAAAACGTGTTAATGCATAAATAAAAATTATTATTACTCAATTATTATTAATTTATTATTTGTTTCCTCTGAAAAAATATTTCAAAGTCTAATGTCATACGGCAGTAAAGCAATGTAGCTTCGCAAAAAGTATCGCGTATAATCGATCGATATATCGATACGCCACCACAAATGTCGTCTTGGCCTATAATTGTTTAATAAACAATTAATCACCTAATATAATATAAACAAAACTAGTGCGAAATAGTGGTATATGTGTGATGTAAAAATAAACGCAGCTCAAATTGCCTTACGAGAGAGATAGCAAGAGCAAATCAAAGCAGCACTTACCTCACTCATCTACGAGATCCACAAAAAAAAAACAACAAACATAATATTAACAGCAGAAGCAACAACAACAACAACAACAAACGTAAATTCGCAACGCAATCAGAAATACAACAAAAACTAAGAAAAAAACTAACAAATAAATACATTAAAAATAACAACAACAATACGAAAATATAGCGGAAAAATACGGAAAAAGAATAATTCCCAGCTGAGGCAAATAAACAGTAATTAAAAAAAAAAAAAAGAGAAAACATATGTACAACGTTGCGTGAGAGAGTGACTTTTGATGGTGAGCGCGCGCGACAGTGCGAGCGAGCGAGAGCGAGAGAGGGTCGTAGGCAAAGGTGGTTAGCCATAACAAAAACAACAACATCACGACAGCATAAGCGAGACCTTGAAAACTTTAAAGAAAAGCAAAAATATATATATGTATGTTCATACATATATATACATAATATCAAATATTAAAAACTAATAAAAGAGCAAACATCGTGAGAGAAAGAGAGCAGCCAGCGGCGGCAGCAGCACCACAGTACCAGTAGAAGGGAGTGCGAGTGAGAAGAACACTCCTCAATCCTGTTATGGAGAGTGACGATTTCCATTTTCCGCAAGGCGCCAATTAGCGAATGGAAACGGGTAACGTAACGGTGGAAAACCATAGGAACGTCTCAATCAAAAGCAAGGCAAAAACAATTTACCCAAACACACACACGCACACCCACACCAACACCAGAACACACACACATAACAGTAACGTGCGCAATGGCCGCAGCAGAGACAGCAACAGCCGCTGCCGCGGTAGACGTCGCAGCAGCAGCAGCTGTGGGCTCCGGCTCCGGCTCGGGAGCGGCGGCGGCGGCGGCTGCATCGGAGGCAGCCAACGGCCGAGAGGCCCGAAATCTGGCCGAAAAGCAGCGCAGGGACAAGCTCAATGCCAGCATCCAGGAGCTGGCCACCATGGTGCCACATGCAGCCGAATCGTCTCGCCGCCTGGATAAGACCGCCGTCCTGCGCTTCGCCACCCACGGCCTGCGGCTGCAGTATGTATTTGGGAAGTCGGCTACACGGCGTCGGAGGATACTCTGCCTGAAGGGTGTGTCGTCGCAGGACTCCAGCAGCGGCTGTCCAGCGGGTTCGGCCACACCGAATCCCAGTCTCCATCTGACGGACACACTGATGCAGCTGCTCGACAGCTGCTTCATCACCATCACCTGCAATGGCCAGATCGTGCTGGTCTCCTCAAGCGTGGAGCAGCTGCTGGGCCACTGCCAGTCGGATCTGTATGGCCAGAATCTGCTGCAGATCACGCATCCGGATGATCAGGCCCTGCTCCGACAGCAGCTCATTCCACGCGACATCGAGACGCTGTTCTATCAGCAACGCCAGACGACGCATTCACAGAAGCGGCAGCCGCAGCACCAGCACCGCTCGACATCCACATCGGTCTCCGTTTCGGATAGCGATGTGGAGGAGGATGCCGACGAGGAGGCGGACCCAGAGAACGAGGATATGCCAGCGGATGACCAAGACGGCTGCCAAGAGCTCTATCCACGTCGCAGTCCCAGCCCTCGTACCATTGCCCATCTGGCAGCCATCGACGAGAGGCTACGTTCGGATCGACGCTGCTTCACCATTCGTGTGGCACGCGCCTCCACCCGCGCCGAGGCGAGCCGACAGTATGAGCTGGTGAAGATTGACGGCTGCTTTCGACGCAGCGATTCCTCGCTGACCGGCGGTGCGGCCGCCAATTATCCCATTGTCTCGCAGCTGATCCGTAGGTCCCGCAACAACAATATGCTGGCAGCGGCCGCAGCAGCAGCGGCGGCAGCGGCCGAGGCGTCGGCAGCAGCAGCAGCGGCCATCACCGGTTGCCTGCCCCAGCACGATGCCATTGCCCAGGCGGCACTGCATGGCATCAGTGGGAACGACATTGTCCTGGTGGCCATGGCCCGTGTGCTGCGCGAGGATCGTGTCCGGGCAGAGTCGCCCGAATGCGAGGACTTTGGCTCCAGTCTGCTCTACCGCCAGCCGGAACCATACCAGCTGGAGTACAAGACACGGCACCTCATCGACGGCAGCATCATTGACTGTGATCAAAGGATTGGCCTGGTGGCCGGCTACATGAAGGATGAGGTCAGTATTGAGGACACTAAATCGATGACCCCGCAAAATCCAATCATCGCCCTTTTTTTTGCAGGTGCGAAATCTCAGTCCCTTCTGCTTTATGCATCTGGACGATGTCCGCTGGGTGATTGTGGCTCTGCGGCAGATGTACGACTGCAACAGCGACTATGGCGAGAGCTGCTACCGTCTGCTGTCTCGCAATGGACGCTTCATATATCTGCATACGAAGGGATTTCTGGAAATCGATCGCGGCAGCAACAAGGTGCACTCATTCCTGTGCGTTAATACTTTGCTAGATGAGGAGGCCGGACGACAGAAGGTGCAGGAGATGAAGAACAAGTTCTCGACCATCATCAAGGCGGACGTGCCGACACAGAGCAGCAGTCCGGATCTGCCTGCATCCCAGGCGCCCCAACAGCTGGAACGCATTGTCCTGTACCTCATTGAGAATCTGCAAAAGAGTGTGGAGGCAGAGACCGGGGGTGTAAAGCCAATGGATACCAGCATGCCGGACGATGGCTATAGCTCACCGGCCTCCTCGTCAGCCACTATGCTCACCCTGGAGGAGATGGCCCCATCGCCCACACAGTCCCAGTCGCAGAGTCAGTTGGCCCTGGTACCGCCCGCACCCAGTTCTGTGAAGAATTCCATCTCCAAGTCGGTGAGTGTGGTCAATGTGACGGCTGCTCGCAAGTTTCTCTATCAGCGGGAGCAGCAGGAGCAGCTGCAGCGGGAGCAGTCTGGCACTGGTGTTATCCGACAGCTGAGCAGCTGCTTGAGCGAGACGGAAACCAGCTCGATGCTCTCACCCGCCAGTAGTGTCAGCGGTGATATACCGGATACCCCCGATCCAAACAGCAATACTCCACCTCCCTCCCTCCATCTGCAATCCCATACACATCCTCAGCTGCAAGCACAGCCACAGTACCAGTCCCAGTCTCAGTCCCAGTCCCCTGTTCAGGCGAGACCCAGTGTCCTCCACAAGTCACCGGCCACGCCGACATCCACACAGTTGAGGGCGGCATTGACGAGTGCGCTGCAATGACCAGACGGATGAGGTGGAGGAGCAGGACGCAGGAGGAGGAGGAGGCGGCGTTGGCGACGGTGGCGGCCAAGGCGATCCATGTCCAGTGTTGTGAAATGCTTATTTGCCTTCCAAGTGAAAAGAAAAACTTTGTTAGCATCGTTATGTAATAATTAGAATAGTGTACATATGTATGTGTGAGTGTGTGAATGAGTTGTAGTGTATGTGTGTCCAGTGTTCGGTTCCAGGAACCCGCGCTTCCTCCCCTCCCCTCCCCTCCTCCGCCTAACATTTACTCATTAACAGTTAGAACATTGATTGATTCCAATCGATCCGGCCAGAACCGATCCGATCCGATCCACAGATATCAATCGCTTATCGCTATCTCATCAATCACACCACCCACCCACACACAGCCCAGTCCCAGTCCCAGTCCAGTCATCCATCCGTTTCACTCTAACTCACGTCTGAAGCCTGGCTTCAGAGAGATGTCAAAGCAATACTCATCCGAACACTGAGAGATAGACGATAGAGAGAGATAGATAGATAGTAATGAGGTGTTGACGGTGTGGGTGGGGGTGTAAGCGATCAGGCAGCGAGAGAGAGAGAGAGGGAGAGATAGAGATATACAGTAAAATATCCCTATTAAGGGACAATCTACTATGGATGTAATTTTATTGCCATGCAAGACCATACAAAAAGCAGGAGAAAGCCGCATTCCTATGGGAAATTTCACAGTGTGTTTATCTCTCAAATTTGAGTCTTGTTTTCAATTTCATTATCTCGAAAAGTGGGCAACATTGTATGCGAAAGTGAAACTTATAAAGCAATATAATCAATTTATTTGTCATTTCCGATGTTCCGAACAAATGTTGCGTTACTAAAATTGAGACCAAGGCCCCTCCCCCATGCATTATCTAAGCCTTTGCCATTGTCCTTGAGGGAGAGAGCGTTCTTATCAGATATGCGCTGTTTTTTCGTTTGTTTGTTTTTATTTTGTTTTGGGAAGAGTTTAGGTGAAGAGTGTGCGGGCTAGGGGCCACGTTTATTGTTTTTATTTGATTTTGTGTGTGCGTGTGTGTGTGTGTGTAGGTTTTTTATAGCGGAATTCAACGTTTATAGTTATTCTTATATAACATCATGCATCCATATATGCTAAATAATTTTTTTTGTGTAGCTCAATTTATTTGTTTAACTATTTTTTTGATTACTTCTATTTTTGAGCGTTTCGTTTTGTCTAGTGCGTAATTTGAATGTTCATTTAAAATGCGAATCGTACGATCCCTTGGGTACGGAACGGAGTTGTGCTCTTTAAACACTTTTCGGTTTCAAAAAATACATATTTTAATTATTTTTTTTATATGTTTTTGTTGTTTGGTTGCGCTGTCGTAATCAATTTTGTCGAAATAATTGTAAAACGTATCGGAACGGTGAAAATCGATGTAATATTGTGTAATGTCATTTATTTTTTAGGAACTTTGCTAAATTCTAGCAATTAAAACATAGCCTGTAATTAACAATAATTATTCATAATTATCATAAACAACAGTTCATACAGATGAAACGTTAATAAATAATAAATTATAGATATATGCGACTTTTTAATCATTTTTGTCGTCTTCAATTTGAATTATATTAAAGCCCGCGTTGATCTATCGCCGGGTGGCGATGTGTCGATACCAGCCATCGAAAAAACAACTCTGAACGAGGTGAGCTTGCTTGCGCAGTTGACTGAGGCGTGGGTGCGAAGAGCATAGCTAGAGGTGTGGTGAAAATTTGAAATCTGAGTTGGCGCGCTGTCCACCGTTGGCATTCAGTTCCATTCTCTGTATCAAAGTAAGCTTTTGCTGTCTAAATATTCTTTCTTCGATCCACACGACACTGCACTAGATAACCACGGTACATTTACAGTGGAGTGGCCTCAACATCCGCAGCCACAGAGCACCCGATCAGCGAACACTCACTCGTCGCTCAGGAGAGAGGCCACAGCCGTAACGCTCAACGGATTTTCGAGTAATGCGACAATCGCAACTCTCAGCCGAGTGGAACTCTGTGCGAAATGGCTCTTTTTATCTGTAAGTTTGCTCAGAGCGGAAATAGATATTGCTGGACCGAAATAGAATAGAAACAGGAGATAGGATAGGGCGGCCCATTGTAATAATTGACAGATAATTTCATTTATTCCGAAGACATTGAAGGTGTGTAGTATATATTGGTTAGTTATTTATGTTGTGTTGATTTGTTTTGCAGTGTTGGTCTTGGTACGAAACTTGTTCTTCCATGCGAAGCCCGCATCAAGTACCTGCTGGTCTCTCTGTTTGTCTGGATTTCGTCGGCGGAACTCCTTCAAAAAATTAGAAAATGCACCGCCTAGCCTTGGAGATCAAGGCTTGTATGTTTTGCGTCGCTTTACCTGTTTGGCCTGTTTGAGCTCCTTCGGACGGCGGACATTCCCCTTCCCAGCCTTTTTCCAGAGTCAAAAATTTGGAAAAAATTACAAATTATGTACATTTGTATGCCCATGCATACATCCTCTTCCCGTTTTTGTTAGATCTTCCTCTGTAGTGTTCCAGACTACAGATTTGTTTTGTAAATAGGGACATCGTGGCTGAGCTCCAAGGTCTCCTTGCACCCCCATGCCGAGCTCTCGAAGCACAAAGACAGCAGAGCGCTGTACTATGTGTCCGTGGAAGTCTGCGCTAATCATCCCGGACCGGCAATACATGTAATTGAATATGTTTTTGTGTATAAATGTAGTTTATTTGTTGTTGTTCCATTTTGTTTGTTGTATTCTGTCACGTGTTAAATATTAATAAATAAATTGCATTAAGTAGTATACGATTAGTTTTTGGTTTTAGAAGATAGTTAGAGGCGCAGTAGCAAAGAGTTGTAGACTTTCTTGGTGATGCTGTGTCCAAGTATTTTTGGAAATTTATTCATCAAATTTTCTTTTCTGTCTTGTGGCCTGTGTGTGTTTCGGTGTGTGTGTGTTTGTGTATTGCAAAAATATTGCGCCTGCGCTTCCGAATGGCGATCAGAAGTATATATATATATATGTATATATAAATATTATTAACTTGCGATTTTTTTTAATTTTTTGTTACCTGCACTTGAAATATTTAGAATATTCTTTAGTCATTTGCATTTAGATTAAACACACACGTACATATGTATGTATGTCTATATGTGGATTTTAATATTAGCTTTTTGTTGATTTGCTGTTTGCTTTTTTCATCTTAATCTTCATTGTTTTAAATATGCAAAAATAAGCTCTCTCTCTCTCTCTTTCTTTCACGCTCTTTTTCTCTCGCTAACTTTTTGACTCGCTGCTGCCACTCGCACTCGATATTCTCGTGATCCAGCGATAGCACTCCACTCTTATACATGTATCCTCTCGCTTAACAGAAACTAGACAATGCTGAAATTATTGTTCTTCGTATTACTTTTGCTGTTTTGCTTATTGTTTTCGATTCTTCTTTATATCAAATACAGATACAGACAGATACACCTATGCAAAGCGTACGTACATATACATATGTATGTATGTTTGTATATATGCATGCATGCAACTCGTGTGTATGGCAATAATTCGATTGAGAAGTGTTTTCTTGTAGATTTCTTGTACATATACAGATAGTAGATACAGAATCTTAAACATTCGCTTAACTTTGACGCTCTTAAATGCATTTTTTTGTTTTGTTTATTTTTTTGTTGTTGTGGTGTTGCGGGCTTTGTGGTTGTTGCAGGCATGGCTTTGGTTACTAATGCTATGCTATAAATATAATTATGATATCCCGGTATTGCAATAATAATCCATAACGGCTCTCTTTATACAATAAAAATTCAACGAAATCTCAGCTTATCGCGTACATATCCCTTATAGCGTATCTCTTTTTGGCATAAAGTGTTTTTTGTTTTTGTTTCCTTTCATCGAAATTATAAATGTAGTTAAAAAATAATATTAAATACGGTAAGCTTAGGGTTAATTTACATGGAAATCATATCATAGCTAATAATTTAATTGCTTGCAAGTAAATTCAATCGAATGCTTAAACTATTGTTGTTCTACATGAGGAGGGGCGGGCGTTGTTTGGTTTGGTTGGCTGGGAGCAAGGGATTTGTGGGTTGGGTAGGACACAAGAGACAGGTTGAGTTTGAGTACTTTACAATTTGAGTAATTTGCTGTACACAGACACACACGCGCACTCACACACACCCCCATCCATCCACGCACGCACACACTATCTCAAAATTCAGTCTTTTTCATATACAAAGAAGGATAAGAGAACGGAAGGGAAGCCAAGCAACCAAAAAGCATTGAACATTGAGTGAGACTGATTAAAAGGTTGTATGTAGTCAAAGTACGAGTAGTTTCCATAGCGGTGCGATCCATTCCAACGGCTAGATTCATCGATTTACATCGGAAGTTAATCGATTTATATTCGTTTCGTTGTACAGACCAATCGTTTTAAAGCTGATTCTGCTTTTGCTTTGCTCAACAAACTGCTGCACTTGCTTGAGATGCGTTTAATTGCTTTTGATGAGGCTGTAGGCTACAAATCGACTAGCCGTTTTCTCGATAACAATGCATAGTTTTGTTTTAAAGCTGCTCGACTTAAAGTTGATCAATTTTGAGGCTGCTCATCCATTTCGTACTCGGATCGATTCTAGGTGCAGTTTATCGCGTGACAACTGTTCGGATCGATTCCACACAGACGGCTCGATAAAAAGCTGATGATTGATAGGTGTTCCAATTAAAGAGAAATCGAGTGCATTTACAGGTCGGTCTGTCGATTAACAGTGGTACAGTGCTTCCAACGGAGTGAAGGGGGTCGTGTGTGAGCAAATACATATTTTTTATATATAGATAGGCGTCTCCTGGCCAGTGAGCAAACGAAACATGGACGTGGGCATGGTCTTCATCAGGATCTGAGGGAGGTAGAAAAATCCATAAAATTTTAAAATGTGAAAGGAGAATTGAAAAGTATCCTGCGTTTACCTCGCCTACAGAAGATGACAAGAGCTTGACAATGGTATCGTGGGGTACGGCCACCACACTCTGATTGTTGATCTCGATGATGCGATGACCAACCCGCACACCGCCGCGCTCGGCGATTCCTCCGCGCAGTAGACTGCAGATCTATAAAAGGTCATCGAAAAAGAGGCATTTAGTAGACGAAAGCAATCGTTGAGAGGCGGACGGGGGGGGGGGGGGGGGGGAAATTAATTAGTCTCTTACCACGCCATTCTGGACACTAAAACCCAACTGGAACAGGGCCTTGGGGCGCAGTATTTTCACCTCGACGACGGGGGGACAGGGCACAACGGTGAACTTGACGGCAGTTTGATTCTTGGCATTGCGTATGTAGCTCTGGCAGGTGGAGAGCGGCAGACCGACCAGGCTCATGCCATTGATGGCTATCAGCTGGTCGCCAATGTTCAGCTGGCCGCATCGGGCAGCAGCCCCGGTGGACATTAGGTTGGCAATCACGACCGTGGGCAGCATGGAGCCCCATCCGGATTCGACGATGACAACGCCAAGGATTTCGCCTTTGGCCTTGGGGACAACAACCTCCTTCTGGAGCTCCTTCTTGGCGAATATCTCGAGCTCGTCGCCAAAGATCTCCTGACTGTTGAGCACCTCCTGGTAGTCCATCTCCTTGGCCAGGTTCTCGTTTTCGATGCCATTGGCCTTGAGGAACTCCATGTAGGCCACCTGGAAGGCCTGGCCAATCGACTGCGCTATGAACTGCGCCTCATCGCTCTCGAACACATGGCATATCATTTTGGGTGTCCGATTGTGCTTATTGTGCAGCACCTGGGAGGCCTCTTTTGGTGGCGAGGAGTCCGCTGCCTCGATGGCCGACGCAACCAGAGGAGGATTGGAGACATCACTTCCTAGCGGATTTGGACTGGGGCTGGGATTTGGATCACCCAAACTGTTGGGCACAAACCGTCGACGGGCCATCAGCACTACCAGATCCCCGATGTCGGCTATGTAGGAAATCGTGCGCAGGGCATGGTCCATCATGATCTCCTTAAGGTCTGTATTTAGCACCATTATCTTCTCGGTTGATATGAACAGATCCACCTCTGTGCTCGGCTGGCTCTCGCCCTCGGGTGCCTATATAGATCAGACAGAAAACAGCCTTTAAATTGTATACTAATTTCGGAAAACGATGGAGTGGGGATTAACAATTGAACAATCTCTTACCAAAGCCTATTAAAAGGAATGCGCAGCAGGGAACGAGAAAAGCGAACGAGAAAGTTTAGACACGACACACACACACACAAATTTAGCATATAGCAATAGCCTAACAATAAGGTAGGATGGAGGAACTATGTGTCGGCGGTGGGGGATCACTGTTACACTCACCTTGATCCGGGAAACAGCCTCTTCGGCCTGCATCATTCGCGTCGACTTGGTCGGCTGGCCCTCGCATACGAGCTGCGTCGAGCCCAGATATTTGGCGCGGAAGAGTACGCCCTCAATGAGAACTTTGGGTTCCAATAGACCTAAAGCACAGGAACATATAAACATACGGTTATTAGAGTCTATATGAGGCATACAAATATGGGCATATATGTATATGTACGTATCTACATCAGGCATGCGAATGTGAATGCTTATGCACTTTTAGAAACGTTAAGGGAGCGGCAGGCTGGTGATTCCGAATGCTATACGGTCCGTATCCTATAAACTATAATCGAAATCTACTTGTAACTAATATATTTCATGGAGTATTTAGCTTAAGCCTGCCGCTGCCATATCGCTTCGTAAGCCACAAACAGAGAAATGGAGAGAGTGGACAGAGAGTGTGAAAGGTAGAAAGTGGGATAGGAAGAGAGAGACAGCTTGAGCAGAGGACAGAGACACTTACATGACGCACATCACGCACAAAAAAATGAGTGGGAAAAATGTGTGTGGATTGCAGCGTGAAATGTTAAAATATAGGATAAATATTCGAGAGAGAGAGAGAGAGAGATAATCAGTAAAAATGGAACCACAACAACAGAAGTAAATGGGGGGCGTCGTTCGCAGTGTTTCGAGTGCCGTTCCCTCCATCCCCACTCACCCTCTTTGTTCCGCGACTTGGCCTTCTTGTCGCTATTGGCCGAGTCCTTTAACGACTTGATGGATCCCGTCGGACTCTTGGTGAACTGCAGCTTCTCCGGAGATCCGCTGATCGTTATGTCCGCCGTGCCCACAATCTGGCAAATGTCCGGCGAATTGGGCGTCAAGGAGGTGCCGATACCCTGCCGAATTGTGGCCGTCGAATAGGTCTGCTGCTTGGGATTATTGTTCTCAATGCAACCGCCATTCAGATGGCCATTGCTGCTGGCTATTTCCGTTCCCTCATTGGCATTGCTATCTGGGGCCTGAGGCTGCGCATTAGTCAAGGCTTCAATTAGTCACGATATAGCAATAGAGATTTCCCTCGACCCTCACCTGTTCGGAGAAAAAGTCCTGCTCCTCGTGCCGCTGCTGGCCCAACAATCGATCCGTTTCCAGATCAGTATCGGGCTCCTCCTCCTGCGCAGCTGTGGCCGACGCTGTTGCTGTTGCCGCCACACCGCATTTGCGTGGCACCCACACAGGGGATTCCGGCTCGGTTGGCAGCACTTCATCGCAAAACTTGAGCTTGTCCGGCTGCGTCTTGGCCCGCTGCAGCGCCGTGCGTATCTCCTTCATGGCCTCCTGGATCTCCACTGCTGCTGTGGCTGGCTGCTGGACGGCACTCCCTGCGGATGCCGCTGCTGCATAGACTGCTCCATAGTGGGATTCCTCCATGGGGCAGCAATCACCGCAATCCACTGTTGCCTCTGGGGCCTGCTCGGCTTGCTTGGGTTCGTGGGTGTCAGTGTCTGGCAGTTCAATCTGCGGCAGTGTGCAGGGCAGTGGCGGTGGCATCGGCATCGGCAGCGAGGCAAAGTCACTTATCAGCGCCGATTGTGAGGCATCGGTTGTGACAGTCGCCAGGCTGGCACTGTTATTGTATTCGTTTTCTGATCGCTCGCCATTTACAGCAGCGCCATTTGCATTGCCATTGTGCTCGTGGACGGGCTGCTGCTGCTGCTGTGGCTGCTTGTCACAGACAACAGATACATTGTTTTCCGTATCGGAGGCATGGCCACTGCTGAGGCCATCCTCCAGCACGGGCATGCTTGTGTACAGCTTGCCATAGTCTGTGGGGCAGTTGATGTCATTCGACAGGCTATCTAGATCGCCGCAATTCGAATCGTAGTCCGTCGTCTCCGGCGAGAGGGTAAAGTTGCGCGAATGCCTGCGCAGATTCGCCTCCAGTTCGGTGTCCGCCAGATCGCCGCTGCTGCGGCTATTCGAATCGATATACAGCTCGATATCGTTGTGCTGGTCCTGATACACAGTCGGTACACAGACGTTGTTGTGCTCACTGGGCGGCTGCTGTGGAAACAACAAGAATGTTTTAGACCGATTTCAGTCAGAGCTTGGAGCTTGGATTGGAGTCAGAGCTGCCATCTCCTCACCTGCTTCTTGCTGGGCGAACGATGAACCATGTAAAGCTCTTCTTTGGGTATCCTAGCCAGGCGCTGGCCAATGTATGCCTGCTCCATCGGTGTCGTTGCCGGATGTTCCTGCTGCTGCTGCTGCTGTGGTAATATTCCTGTGTTAATATCAAATCTTTCTGCTTCGTGATCGGTTATCTACTCACCGAATTGGGCACATCATCGCCGCTCTCTGTGGTGTAGTCCGCGAAACGTTTCTCATCGTCGGGATTGGCCTTGAAGAACTCCTCCAGAACCTTGCGCGTCTCCGAGAATTCATACAAATAATCGAATGCTGGTGTTTTCTCTCTTGCTGCTGCGCTCCTACCGTCCTCCTCGTGATCGATCAGATCTATCAGATTACCCGACGATGCCTTGCCAGCCACATTGTGGTTGCTGCTGCCGCCGCCGCCACCGCCACCGCCGCCTCCGCTCGTGGTGGGCGAGACGCGCTGTGGGAAGCCTGGCGGACGCTTGCGTAAGCCAGCTGACGGCTGGTTGCCAAAGCGACGCGGCGATCCCTCGTACTCAGCTATAGGCAGCTGTCCAATCATTTTGGTCACCTTCAGGATATCCTCCTGGCTGTCCGAGCGCATCACCGAGGCGGCCTTGTTCATCCAGTTGGTGTCAATATCGTCAAAGACGACTATCTCCCCATCCCTCAGGCACTGGCCATCGGCCTTGCCAACGTCCGTTGGCGAACCGGGACTGGCACGACCCTGCAAAGGTAGAACAGAACAGAAGGTACAACGGATTGTTAGTTAGTAAGTCTAAAAAGGTGTGCCGGACGGACATCATAACTAGTTAATAAACTTAATAATACTAAATAACATTTAGGTTATGGCCTAATACTTTGTTGTATACCCTTTATTGGCTATTACAGCCTCGCACATACGTGGCATGAAGTCAATCAAGTCCTGGCAACGCTTAGGGCCAATATACGCCCAAAGCTGGGACTTAGAACACGGTGATTGCTTGGACACATAGCGTTTTATGTCCCCTCATAAGTTTTCAATGGGGTTGAGGTCCGGGGACTGAGCTGGCCATGGCATTACATCGATCCGTTCTGCGTTAATCTTTTGCAAGTTTGCTGGTATTCTTTGGATCGTTATCCTGCTGGATAGTAATTGAATTAAGTAATGGAACCCTTCGTGGACTTCGAGCATTCAAATTGTATTCAGTAGTCGTCGACGAATGGTTACGTCACTGACTTCCAACTTCAGATGCCTTTTTATATATTTCTAGAGGATGCAAAAGGATTGTTTCTGCTAAAGCTCAGTATGCGTCGGTCCTCTAAATTTGTAGTTTTGCGTATGCCACCATGTTTTTCGGGCTTCAGTTCATATTTTATAGCATTGAATACCATCTTAGCAGAACAATTGAAAAGAATTTGTATTTCCTTATATGTTTTCCCATCCTTTCTAAGGTCAATGACCCGTTGTCTCTTTTCCTGGGTGCAGTGGCGTCCTCTATCCACTAAAATGATTTTTCATTTCATTTTTATAGCGTATTACTATCTAAATTATAATAATCTACTTAATTAAACTCTCAAATTTACAAGTTTTTCAGTAAACAGCTAAAAAGTTGTGATGTTACACAAAAAATCAATAATTCCCAGAACAAAATCAAATCTAATGGGACTTTTGCTTTTTTCTTATCTATATATGCCCTTTTTCAAAAACAAAATGCAAGTGATCGGAAAACGAAAAGGATTAAGGATAAAAATCGGTTTTTACTTGAGCTTGTGTAGACTTCGATTTCTTACCTGTGGCAGGGATTCGTGGGCATCGAACTGGCTGCCCGGACTACGTCCGACACGAATCTGATGAAGATGCGGCCGCTGGTAGTAGTAGGAGGAGGCCATCTGTGTGCCGGTTTCCCCATAGCCCATGGACATCTGTCCCGGCGACTGGCCCTGCATCGGGGCGTACGGCAGCTCGGCGTTCAGGTCCGGGGAGTTGAGAACTGTGCTGGCGGGCGTCACATTCGGACTGCGCGTTCGCATCTCCCACACGTAGCGCTCCTGCTGTAGCGACTGCAACTGCGGCTGTCCAAAGTTCATTTGCAGCGGATTGGCCATCGAATCGTTGCTGCTGTCGCTGCAGGAATTTGAATTCATGCCTGCCTGCCTGCCTGGGGCGGTTTACGCTTGCAATGTGCAATGGATGGCTGCTGGATGCTGCTGGAATACAGCTGTATGGATGGACTTAGACTGGGACTGGAACTGGATGCTGTGGATGCTCCTCTCCGTCTTGGATTACTGCTCTAGTGCTGCGTCCGCTGCTGCTGCTGCTTCTGCTGCTGCTGACATACCTCGTTCTGAATAGATACTGCCTAAGGGGGAGACGAAAAGGTAGAGGTAATGGTGGCGATTAGTTGGCACGATGATCTAACGGGTGAATCACTGCAACTGCAACTGCAGCAGAAACCCAGGCCCAGGGGTTGCTGATGCTGCCAATTAACCCAATAACAAGGTCCGCGAATCGTGTCATCAAGGGGCACAGTGGCTGTAGCCTTCACGTGTATCCTCAATGTGTCCCCTCCCTGCCACTCTCTGTCAGTGAGTGTGTGTGTGTTTGTGTGTGATTGCGCACGTAAACTTGGCCTCCAAAAATGTTCCGCGCAGGCAAAACAAACTCGAAAGTACAACGCAGGAGGCTGGCTGGCTACCAGACACAACAACCAAGAGAACCACCCACCCGCCGCCAGGGGGGGACTGAGGGAGGGATGTTGCAGGCTGTGTGTCTCGCCTTTGTTTTCGATTGTTGCAGCCTGCAATTCTGGCACGGCACGGACGATACTTCACCAAACACACACACAAACACTAATCAATGCACACATCTGGGTGTGTGTGGGGTAGGTGTGTGTGTGTGTGTGTGTACATCAGCGAATTGATGCCTTGGCGCGCCTGTGTAGATGTCGATGTCGATGCGTGGTGTGTGTCGCGTGTGTGTGTGTGTGTATTGCCATGGCATTGTTAAAAATCAATAGATTTCCTGGTTATTTTCTGTTTTTTTTTTTGTTTTTGCAGGTTCCTCCTGGTTTTATGAGTAGACGAACGCCCGAGGCAGCACCAACTCCACCGCCGCCGCCCACACGCCACCCACCCGGACAACAACAAATGTAGGGAACAGGATCGACGCGGATACGGACGGTAAATATCACATGCTGCGAATAGCCACAATAGCTGCCCCCGACCGACAACAGCTAAATCATCTGGGTATCATCAGGCACAACAACACCTGTCGCTAATTTACCATTTAATTCATATTGCACTCAATGTTTCACCGATATTGGAGGTGGAAAAAAATCATCGATGTTACCATCGATGCATCGATGTTTTTTCCATTTTTTTAAACATCGATTGTTCATGGCGGAACATCGATGTTAACATCGACATAATCGATGTTAGGGTCCTGACTGCAGACATCGATAGTTTTTTCATGCATCGAATTTTTTGCCAGACACCCCTAAATTTAAAATTTTTTCCAATTTGATATTCCGTTTAATATTCGTAGCTAACTAGGACCCTCAGACTTGAGCACATCATTTTATACGATTGATGAATCAATTGTCTACTATATTGACCAACTACAAAAAAATCCGCTTATTGCATTTGGTCTAAAATAAGGTTTAAACAGAAAAGGTCAAGGCATAAAACGTAAGTGAGCATGAAATGCGACGTAAGAACACGTAAGTGAGCATGGAATGTAAGGGAAATTGTTGCGATGAAAAACGAAAATGTGGGATGACTCCACAAAATCCCTCAAAAAGTCCCAATAAGCTATGGATAATCTTCAAAATGTATTATTTTGAATTATAATGAATTAATTGTTTTTCGCTGTTCAGCATACATATCTCTCACTTTCACTGCATTCTTTTCCCATATTGCAGTTCACACACTCTATAATTGAAGTGTAGTGGTTCAGTTTGGTGCTGCGCGATATTTGCCACACTGGTAATGGTAGTGGCGCCAAATTCAAAACTGCAGTTGAAATTGTTTAGCATTCAGAGTTTAATCGATTATATGTACCGTCTGTGGTTTCAGATTCAGATATTTGCAACATTTTGAATATTGGAAATACATTTCTTGGGGGTGTATACAAATTCGATGAGCAAAAATTGACAAGAACTTGTTGTGTGGCAGTAAACAGTTTTCTGTAATGTTCTTAAACTTTTGTTTTGTTTTTGTTGGGGTTGTGGGGGTTGGGTTGGGTGTGTTTTTTTTATAGATACTCGTATAATGAAACAATGCACTTGTTAATGTTTAATTGCTATACGCTTGATTCAGTTTTAATACAATAATTACATATTAAGTCTATACGCTAAACTGGAAGGAATGATTGCGTTCTAATTGTTGGACATACGACGTGAATGTTGACAAAAAAGAAACTTAATAAATATACACTTTTGTTTGAAACATAAGGGTGGAGTGCCGGGAATGGGTAGAAAAACAATGGTCAACAATATAAATAAGAATTAATAATTAACTAATTGATAAGAGTAGGAGTAGGAGTATAAGAGCTTATGGTTGATTGATTGGTGCTTCGGGATTGGGGGTGGGGGGGGGTGCTAGATGGTAGATCATTTAAGATGAACAAAAAAGTTTTTGCGCTTATCTTAACTCCTAAATACACACACTTTAAACATAATTTTGGTAGTTTTTGGCTTAAACTAGTTGCTCGTTTTGGTTGTGCCTAACATTAGTAAATACATACACGGCCCCGGCCCCGGCACCGAGCACCGGGCGGCCAGCATAGACGCTACGCTACTTAATGATTATGATGTGTGGACGCATCCAAAAGGGATGTCAGAGTGGAAAACGAGAGAGAGAAACCAATAAACGGAGGGAGGGAATTCCAACACGGGGATGCGATGAGACGCCCCAGAAATTAAAGCTTTGTATGTTTGACCGTGTCCGTCCAGTAGTTCTGTATTGTCATCGCCTCCAAGGAATTGAGAAACGAGTCATTGTCCAGGCTGTACATCTCATCGGAGTTGTCCTGCGAGCGAATCAGAGAAAGGAGCATTGAATGTGATAGGCCTTAGATACGGATGGGTGGTCAATTGGTCAACGAATCCTTACACTCACCCGCATGGTGCTATCATCGATATAGACACTGGAGTCGGGCTCGCTCAGGGCCTGCGGCTTGTTCAGGAACCTCCGACGGTAGAGCACGATCCCAATGGTGCCCACAGTGCAGCAGATGCCAAAGACCGTGAAACAAATGGCCGAAATGGCGCCCGCATCCAGGAAATACGTACGCTGTAAAAGAGCATCCGCTTTAGAGTTTGATTCCTACTCCTCTCCACCTCGAAAGGGCTCTCTCGCTGCTCTCACCTGAATGGCCAGCGCCTCGGATGAAATGTTGCCCTCATCGTTGGCCCCATCATAGCCATCGGCGACACTGGGCGCCGCCGAGGCCGACCGCGTCAGCAGACTCTTAGTGTCGCTGGAGAAATTGATGTACCGATTGATGTGCTTGTATTCGGCGGACAATACTTTCGACTTGCGCGACCGATGCTCGCTCTCGGCCCGACGCAGCTCCTCCTCCTTGTTGGCGTTCTCCAGCGTAAAGGGGGCCTTCTCGCCTTCACGCTCCAGCAGCTCGTCCGACAGCCATTCCGTGTTGATCTTCGGTGTTGAGGGTGTGGCCGATGATGTCAATGGTGTGGATGCAGTGACTGCCATTGCGGAACCACTTGTGGAAGCTGCTTCTGTTGTTGTCGTTGTTGTTGTAGATGTTGTTCTTGTTGTTTTTGTTGTTGTTGTTGTGGCAACTGATGGGGATGGTCTTAAAGATGAGGATGTGGTGGCGGCTGTCGTTGTGGCTGGAATACTGCTGTTGCTGTTGCTGCTGCTGCCGCTGCTCCTGTTTAAAGCAGGCTTCAAGGTGCTGTTGTTGCTGCTGTGGCTGCCATTTGTACTGCCAAAGGAGAGATGGTAAAGATTAGTGGCTAGAACCTGGTAGATTGATTCGATGGCTTACCTTGTGCTACTGCTAAAATTCGTAAAATTGTTTAGCTGCTCGGAGGTAAAGTCCGCCGAACGCTTGAACTCGTACTGGGCCTCCTCCACAGCCTCCTCCACTTCATCAGCATCAGCATCTGGCTGCTGCTCCTGCTGCTGCTGCAGTTCGGCTCCATCGTTTAGCAGCAGATCTTCATGATCATCTTCATCTTCTTTTTGATCCTCATCCTCCCTATTATAGACAGGCGTCACAGCACCCGCACCCGCAGCCGCACCCGGACTTGTACTTGCACTTGCACCCCCTGTTGGCCTGTTGGTCAGATCCATGATGTTGCTCTGTGTGGCCGTTGACCAGGTCTGGCTGACCGTCGTCTGGTATAGCTTTGTGGTCTGCCGCACAGCAGGATGGGCCCCCTGCTGCGCCTCCTCCTGGCCCCTGGGATATGTGTGGACATGGCTGGACAGCAATTGAACTGCAGGATACCAAGGATAGATTAAGACTCTGGATCTTGGATCTGGTTCTTTGGATCGGGCTTACCGCTGAGGCAGGTTATCCAGAACCAATGTGACCACCAATAGAAAGTCATGATGCGCTCCGTTCTGTGATCTTGCGACGACTGTCCAGGAAATGGAAACAACAGAGAGAGAGAGAGGGAGAGCATTAACAGAGAGGATGAGTCAGGCAGGGGTAACAATGTGTGGCCGAGAGTACTCCGCGAATTCCCATAAAATACTACTACTATATGTACATATGTATGTATGTCTGTATGTCCGATGAAGTCATCGAAATTGCTTTTCTTTTTTTGTTGTTCGAAATTCGGCTTACATTCTGAGAAAAACGGGTTTGGTCATGGACAAGGAATTGCCATTTTTGGGCACAGGGATCTCCATCCCCATCGGCATCCCCGTCCCCACATCCCAAGCACCCAACCGAAGGTCGTCGACTTGGATCTGGCGCTGGCTCTGGCTCTGGCTTTGGCTCTGGCACATAAAAACCCATACAAAAGTGTTTCCTTCCAGTCACATCTTCGTTTGATTATAATTTCCATACCATTTTGGGGGGCGTCTTGCGGCCCACGCTGTTCGGGCCATGCTAAAAAGATGTAACTGTCTTAAATGGCTTTGGCTTGGCTTAGCACATACCTCTCCCTCTCGCACTCGCTCTCGCACTCGCACTCACACTCCGCTTCTGGCATCATCTCTCTGGGGCTTAATTGTTTTCGCCGCTTTTGTTCTGGCCAACAAGCCAACAACAAGAGCAGCACGCAAAAAAACAACAACAAAGAAACGTAAGACTGCAGAGACGACAGCACATCCGACGGAGTGGCTCCGACTATGGAATACCCAAACTCATACTCATAGCCTGCCAAGCAGACGCTTTTCTGCGTGTGTGTTTCAGTGTTGTAGAAGGACAGTACAAAGAACAGTGCTCACAAAGGCTAAAGGAACCCATCAGAGAGCGCAAACCAGCAACGATTCGTGAGAACATTCTTAAGCATTCGCTCAATATACCCTGGATTGGGTGTCAAGATGTCGAGGGTAGCAGAAATTAGCATTCCAATTTTGGGGCGGGCGGCTGTGAAAATACAATTTACTCGTAGTTTTCGGCATTTGTCGGTTGCCACCAGCACCACCAACCAGACTTTTGGCGATTCCATTCCCAAAAAGCCATGGAACACAAACAAAGAGACAAAGAGAGGGCTTCAAGCCCGCTCCCGTCCTAATTTGTTTGTGCCAAAAGCAAAAACAACAACCAAAGAAGCAAACAACAAAAACTAACCAAAAAGAGACTGAGAACTTTGTTAAACGTTGTATCTTTTGCCCCCATTTATTTGGGTTAATGTTCCGCCAATGGAGGAGTGGAGTGGCGTGTCTCTTGTTCGATTCCGAAAATTGATAAGATGGTCCTACCCATAACAGGTGCTCCCCACAGTGGCAGACACATTTGAACCCTGAACATATTACGTATACGCCTTAAAGCACTTGACAGACAGACAAACAGACAGATGGACGGATGGATGGATGGCCCAGACACATAATCGTAGTACGCGTACGCGTAGCATGAGGCGTTAAAGGTCATCGCAGCGGCAATAATTTGCCCGCTTGCCTGCCTGCCTGCCTGCTTTTTTCTTTATGCTTTTATGTTTTATGGTAATTCGAGTGGGCCATAAAGCAAACGCCAACAATTGTTGAAAGGTAGCTACAGCTACAGCCACAGAGACAGAGTCAGAGCCGCCGCCACAGTCTGCGCCTCCAGCTTCCCCTCTGGCAATAGTTCTGCGAACCATAACGAATGACATCCATAGATCTCCCCCAAAGAGATGTTCTCCTCTCCCTGTAGTGTCTGTATCTAAATCTGAATCTGAATCTGTGGGGTATGTACATATGTGAATGGCATCAGCATCGTTAAACAATTTGCCAACAGATGAGAGGATAATGAGAAACACAGACACAAACGTAGTACGAATAGTATCGGCCAAATGCAATCTCTGGGGCAAATATTCAGTCATGAAATTGGACTCAAGGCTGGCGAGGGGGGGCGGGGGGCAGCCTGCAGCGTAGACTCTAGGTCTCTAGTATGCAAAGCATTTCATAATACCCACCTCCACCCCTTAACAAAAGAAAATAAAAGAAATAAAAAAGAAACAACAGAAACAGAAACCAAATGCACTTTCATATGCCCCATAAAACTGGAGCAAGTGCCCGTCGCCGCGGCGTAGCTACGTTGCTGCCACACTGCAATTAACACACACACACGCCACAAAGGCACACACACACACACACAGCACAGAAGGTACGACTTCAGACAGGAGGGTGGGGGTATGGTATACACTTTCTTGTGGCTTAAAATATTTCATTAAAAATAATCATTCGTTTCGGCTTGAAAGACAGACCAGGCTCCACGTGCAGTATGGGAAAATACTGTTAATTAGTGCTGGTAAACGGCTCTCTAATAGCTGGGCCCAAATGATGATTTACAACACTCACCAGCAGCTTTATCTCAGGCAGAGCCCTGAAACTCCTCGAATTCTGTTCTTTGTGCGCGATGCGGGGGCAAACTGTCTCTCAAAATGTGGTATACCCTGCCTGTGCCTGTGCCTGTGCCTATGCCGTGTGGCATAAAAGGTGAGAGAGTGAAACGAAAACGAGGCAGCAGCAGCAGCAAAAGCAACCTTCAAGTGCAAGCGACAAAAGCAAAATTGAAAAGGCGTCACCGGGCCCCTCGACCCTCTGTGTCGCCGGAGCAAAGGTGCAATAATTAGATGCAGGCTTGCCACAAGGTGCCATGCCACCACCACCACCACCACCACACAACACACACCATGCACGATGAGGTGCACGATGAGGTACACGATGAGGCACATGGATGGGAAAGTCCACGCTCACTTTCTACACTTGTTTCGAGCCCTTGAAATGGAAAAGCAAATTTGGGGACATAGTATGGATATAGTAGGCCAAGATATTCCAAATATTCGTAGACATCGCTCGAGATTTTAGTTTTGCTCAGTATAACTTCCAAATTTACGTTGTAAAGAGCTACGGAAAACAGTTCCCCAGTTTTACTCGGAGTAACAACAAACACGCGCACATAAAGTTTTTTTTTTTAATTTCAAAATTTCTCATATAAATAGTGTTTTTTTTTTTGTAATCTCTCGCTCTACACACACACACACACACACAAATTCGCAAAAATTAATTATGTCTGATAACGAACAGCAGATCGGAGATGGTCACCCCGAAAACCGGGATGACCCCGCGAGCAACGTGGTGTTACAGAGGGGCTGTCGTCGAGTTAAGTTCAGTGTCGGAACGAGGCTAGACGATGGCCCCGACAGCCGTTCCGGTGCCATTCTTGGGGAAATCAGTACACGTTCAACAACTCCGACACCTACGCGTAGACGTCCACGTGTGCGTACGCCTTGCCCGTGCATAGCACGCAGAGACTTTGGGTATCTGTTGAGAAGCATCTACGAAGCGGACATCGGAGAACAGGGAACTTTCTTCTCACAGAACTTTCTCTACCTGCCGACCACCCGCTCGCAGGTGTGGCATTCGAATGCCCAGCGATTGGATCTCAGATACCTGGATCAGGACCTACCCCATCCCACGGATCAGTTTCTGTTCTTGAGCGAGGTGCGCAACTCGTTGAAGTGTGTTGTCTTCGATGCGGAACGACTGGCGGACAATCTCAATTCCCTGGAGAGGGCCGAAGCTGTGTCTCTGAACTCTGTGCAGGAGTGCCACCTGCTGTTGATGCCCAAGGGCCCGTCCAGCGGTGCCCAGGGCGACTCTGCCGTGGAGCTCAGCAGCCCTGCAACCAACGCCCAGTGGCCCATGCACTCGCTGCCCACGATGATGGGCAATCTGCGGCGCCTTCGACTCCAATGCAACGTCCAGGTGCACATCATTGAGCGCTTCAGAAATTTGCAGCTGCTGGCCGTCTATGGGACCATCTCGCAGAGCGCCATCACGGGCGTATTCGAGCACTGCCGCCAGCTGGAGCGGCTGTTCATCAAGGCCGAGTGCCGCGGCTCCCTCGATCTCAGCGGCATAGATAAGTGCCCCTTGATTAGCGGCATTTCGGTGCCCGTCAGCATGTTCGCCAATCAGCGGGACTTTCTGATTAGTGGCAGGAACCAGCAACTGATCGAGCTGTCCTTCTGCAGCCGAAACAACACCCTGACCGTGAGTTGCCTGGCCACAATCTTCGCCCTGAAGGCCGACTCGATTGAGTCCATACAAATGAGCTGTGGATGGCTCCCCGATGGGGCACAGAGCCTCACGGCCATGGGCATGGGTCTCTGCACCCGCGTGGCTACTCTGGTTCTGGGCAACTGCGACTTTAGGGACGTTGCGATCGAAAGCCTCGACCTGCCCAAGGTGCAGCACTACATCGCGCTGAACCGGTGCCACAATGTGACCAATGACCACATCCAGCAATTGGTCGAGCACTGTCCGGACATCAGAGAGCTCTATGTGATTGAGGGTCCCCTGCTGACGGCTGTCCTGCTCCATGAAGTCTATTACCAGCTAACCGAAATGGCCACGGGCCATCCATTGACCCTCGTTTTGGCCAACTGCACGCAGATCTATTCAACCTACAAGGACATGGTGAGTGCCCATCTGCAGTGTCCAGTGTCCCCACAACTGATCTCACTTTACCTCTGTGTTTAGTTCTCTCAGTTCTGGCAATGCAGGCGGCACATCCTTGCGATTGAGTTCGCCGAGAGCGTGGCCAGTCCCATGGAAGATGTACAGGTGTTCTTCCGCAGTCCTTCCCAGGAAAATACTTCTTCCGAGGAAGCCTCTCCCCAGATGCCACTGGTCTAAGACGGGGTCGGGGTCGTTGTTCGGTCAGATGCAGATGCAGAACGGGGCCTCGAACTTGAATGAATTGCCTAATTATTAGTACCAATAATAATACAACTGAAGACGCGCAGACAGGGGTCGCCTCTCAGACATTGTGTTTTGCAATTTTCCATGATTTCTATTCGGTGTTCCACTAACACTGGGTTTCTTTGTTTTCCTCTTTTCACTTTCCACTCTTATCCCAATAAATAACACGATTTGTGTGTGCCCTCGCTCGGTATGCAAATCGAGAGTGCCAGGTGGAAGGTGCGGGTGCCGCAAGCCCTGGGGGCGGTAGCATACTCCCTCCTCGTACTTCGTACCTCAATGGCATGCCAAATGACAAGCAATATATCCAAGAAGAGAAAGGTTTATCTACTTAGAACCCTCCCCACTCTATTGCTTTTCGTCTGTGGGATTTGGCAAAAAAGTCTATACCACACGGGTTTTCGGCCACATAATCCTCAATATGCATGGCAGAAGATCTGTACTGACGATTGGCAATGCTGTCAACTGCGGCAAGGGCTGAGGTTTTACCGTATATGCCGCAAAAGGGGCAGAATCTTTGCAGAACTGTTGTTGAGCTTCTGCAGGCGACACAAACGGACGTATAGATACTACATATATGTAAATTCATTGGTGTCTTTATCTCTTATAATGACGCATAATTTGCATAATTTAGTGACAGCATTGCCAGATACAGACACAGCTACTTATTCTATACCTAATCAATGCGATGCGTTATCTCCTATACTCTTCTCTCCTCTCCCCTTCAGTGATGGCTTGGAGTGGCTCAGTTTTGTTCGGTAATATAAGAAAAAGAAACGGTTTTCTGCTGCAAACAATTGGCGGGCGCTGACAAGTCGGTTTTTGTGTACCCACCTCCGTTTCCTCCATTCCCATTCCGTTCCCTTCATACCCTTCATCCATTGCCTTCACTTTTCATAAGCTCTTTTTTTGTCTGCCTTTTCGCGCGCGTATGTTTCACTTTCTTCCACGTTTTGGCCACAGATGAAAAGTGAAATCCCATCCAAAAAACCCAAATGCTTTCTCGAACGAATGTAAGAGGCCTGTGGGGGGGGTGAGAGGAGGATATCCTTGGCCACCATATCCTTAGAGAATGCCAGAGTTTAAGAAGGAAACTGAAAGCTTAGAGCTCCGACAGCGCAAACATTTTATTTGATTGGTTTGGGAAGGGATATATCGAATCGATCCTGGCTGGATTATCCCTTGCGCGGGAATGGCGGCTGACTAAAGTCGAAAGAAGAGCGATACATGTCCACCGGATATCCAGTCGGAGAACGGGCTCGTGCGTTGAAGGGTGCCTCTTGAAAGTGGGAGTCATCTGCAGTAGCATTCGAAGGGCTGTAGGAAATGCCCCTCATGGTGTGTGTACGAGTCACCAGATTGCGGCGCGAATTGGTCTTCGAATTGTGGTGGCGAATCTTCTGGGATAAGCACTGGGAAATGGGCGAAGGGTTAGCCGATTTGCTTGTTGGAGTTGTAGTGACCCATGTCCAACCCCCCTCATGGACAGCCTCCGGTGTGGCAGATGCCATGGCCTCCTCGATATCGACTATGCCTGCCGATGTCTCGTTTCCCCCAGGATTGGGATCACTCGGACCTAAATCCGGGCACATCTGATCAATTTCCTCGCGTATCTCCTGGATAACCTTATCGAGGGCATCCAGCACCTGCCCATCCGCATTCGTTTCGATGGCATCGTACAGTCGTTGCTTTTGCTGCGGTGTCAGCAATAGATTTGGCGACCGCTTGATGTCATACACCAGGGGATCGGTCGAATTCGGGGATATGCCAATCATACCGAAACTCTCGAACACCAGATTCACGCAGCAGGCACCCAGTGGTGCCCCCTCATTGCTCCCTGATGGCACCAGTTCAATGGTGGACGAGGAACCGAAGGGTCCATCTCTGCAGATCACTCGGGCCGTCAGGGTAATCATGGGTTTGACCTTCTCCTTCTCCAACGGTGCCACTCGCGCAAAATCGCTCTCAGCTGTTGCTGCACCTGTTGCTGTTTCTTCTTCGGGGCACGCCTCCTGGCGTGGCACGGCTGGCGTGTTGTTGCTGCTGCTGGTGGTGCTGCTGCTGCTGCCGCTGACGCTGCTCAGACACATCACGTCTGTCGTACGCATCCAACGGGGCAGCAGGGACTGTGCTCTGCCCGACTGTTGCTGCAGCAGAGCAAACGAAGGATTCACCAGACGACGGGGCTGGTGTTGTTCCTCTGTGCGGGGCTCGTCAGACTGAGAGCTGTTGCTGCTGCTGTTGCCAGCATCAGAATTACGGCAGTTAAAGGCTTGATGGGAATTGAGCTTCTTCTTCGAAGCTTGTCGTGGCTCCTCCAGTGGTGGAAAGAGTGAGCGATTGTCATACTGATAATATCCCCAACCAGCTCCAGCTCCAGCTCCAGATCCAGCTCCAGATACAGCTCCAGATCCAGATCCGGATTCAGCTCCAGATTCAGGCCCAGAGTCATAGCCACGGCGAGGAGTGCTGTTATTGCTCTTGGCCTGGGCATAGTTCCGCCAGACATTGTCCTTGCGCAACCAATCGCCCCTGGAATGTTGCTTTCGTTCCATTTTGCTATATAAACCTGTTCGGTGGGGTGGGGGGGGACCAACCACAGGGAGTGCCGTTACTCCCTTACTTAACGTCACACTTGTCTACTTACTTGTCTCCTTTCTGTGTTCTGTATTGGTAATACCTTATCCTTTGGTTTGGTAATGTGACTTCACCCTCTCTGTTGAGGTGACGCTTATTCCAAAATTTGCTTTGTACTTTTTGTTAGCTGATCAAATTTTTTTTCAAACTTTAAACGACACTCGTTACTACGTTCACTCACAGCACACAACACACTGAATTCTGGGATTTCTTTCAAGTTTCCCAAACACAAACTGACAGATTTGAATTTGATTACTAAGATTCCACAATATGAACCTTAACCTTAACCTTATGGGATACGTACATATGTGTGGATGTACTCGAAAAAGTCTCCTCAATATGAATGGTATGTAGATCTATGAGCCGCGGCCCTTGCCGCAATATGTACGATCCTCAACTTGTATATATGTGTATGTCAACCTACCTTATAATACTCCAAAAACTGAATTAGAAGTCTATACCACATATTCTACGATATGCATGGTAGAAGGTCTGTACTGACATGAAAATACGATTTGATAAACTAGGGGGAACGCTGTGAGCCGCGGCCCTTGCCGCAATACGCAATACATGCATATGTGGACGTGCTTCTCTTTAATATCTCCCTCATTTTTTTCGATTCACACTGATCCGATCTTCCCCAAAAGTCTTAAGCGTATGTATATCTGCATAAATCAGACATTTACGCAATATTTCCGCCCAGACCCCAGACGTCCCCCCATCCAACAACCGCCCAACAATGATGAATGCCATGCCGCAGAGATTCGCAGATTTCCATATGCCATATGATTGTTGGTATTTTTGTTTTTCTGTTTTCTGTTTTTGGCTCTCTCTTTATATTTGTGCTTCTGTTTTTTTTCTTCATCTTCGGCTTTTCCTATTGTTAGCTGTTAGCCGTTGCTGTTGCATTGTTCGGTGTGTGGCATGTGGCACATGTGGCATGTGTGTGGATGGAAGCTGCAATTGCAATCCGCAATTGCAACCGGATATGGTTGCACAAATTCCGAAATCTCATTCCCATCCGAAAGCCAAAATTATGATTTCCATCTCCCCTTCCATCTCCATCTTCCCTCTCCCCTTATCCCTTTTCCCTTGAGTGTGGCACTTACAGTGTTAACGTTGCGGTTCTTCCTACTTTTCCTTCCGCACTTTGCGCTCTCTCTGGGCGCTCTCTCTGGGCGTTCTCCCTTTGTCTTCGTCTCTCAGTGGATGGTTCGTTCTAGTGTCCTTCGGTTTAAGCTGAAAGATCAAATGGTTGAAGACATCATTAGATAAAACGCTAAAATAATACATATATATTTTTAAATAATTTATTTCATTTTAATTTCTTAACAATTAGCCCAGTTTTCGGGAAAATCTCCCAGAGTACCTATGAAATTTTTAAAATGTAAATCATTTAAAATCTTGCCTTAACCTTCTAGAATTTTATTGGTCAGCCTAAATACATCATTGAACCAAAGACAATGTAAGCCCTTCGTAATAGACAAAATAGGAATTTATATGAATTCCTGGAAGAAAAAATGGAGCTGAAAAAGTTGTGCTGAGTTACTCATCTTAGTTTTTGTATTTTCTTTGATTAAACCGTATAGTTATGTGTGGCACAGTAGATTTGGTATTTTTCTTGTTCAATGCATTCGGTGTTTTCGCAAATACCAGTAAAGGTATAACATATAAGGAACTCGCTTTAGCCCCAAGCAAATCGGTATCGCCAGCTCCTCGGTGCTCATTTTGTTTGTTCGGTGTTCACGCCCTTACATATTTAGATCTTTAGAACTTGAATCCGAAAATGTTATTTGGATGGAACATGGAACGGCACGCTGCTTGGTCTTGGATGCTTCGCTCCACTGCGGCTGCGGATTCGCTTCAGAGCGCTTGAAAGATTCCGAAAAAGATTCAGTTACAGCATTTGCTGGCATTCGCTGTTTTCGGTTTTCGGTTAAATCAAGTTCAGTTCGGTTTCTGGCTTCGGCCAGGGCTAGGGCTAGGACTGGGGCTGCGGCTAGGGCCGCGGCTACGGCTAAGACTGAGGCTAAGACTGGGGCTTTTGCTTAATTATAAAATAATTATTATTATAATTCACTGGGCTGAGTCGAGCGACGATTACGATTATACCCCCCGCCATAGTCGTCTGATCTGTCTCTGGTCGGGTTTCGGTTTCTTATGCAACCTCAGACCCCAGACGGGTGGCAATTAATTGTAATTTGGTTCAACGAGAGACAGAGAGACAGATAGAGCGAGATACGAGATACCATAAGAACGTGCTCAAGTGTAACGTGTGCCACTGTGGCGGTTGGGGCGGTTGGGGTGGCTGGGGCGGTTGGGGCAGTGGGGCGGTGTGCGGCGACAGAACTTCTCTTTATAGACAACACCATAAGATATTGAAGGCCGCACCCAATACTCTGAGTATTCCAATTCGTTCTGTTCTGTTCGTTCGTGTTGTGTTTTGTGTTTGGTGTTTTGACTTTTGCCTGAGAAAGTGACAAACTTATGCATATTCTGTTGCTGGCGCTTCTTGTTCTGCTTTCTGTTTTCTTTCTTCTTTCATTTTGCTTTTTCCATTTCTATGGGACGTGCCCCGCGTGGCAGAGTGGCCAGAGAGTGGGCCAGAGAGTGGGCCAGAGAGTGGGGGTGTTGGCTGGGCCTACTATTGAGGTCAGTCGTGGGAGCTCTCTGTGGCGATTAGCTCTGACCCCAATTCCAATGGCCCGATGTTTGATAAGACCCCAAAACAAACGTCATCGGTTGGGTGTTGGGCGATTCTCGATTATTCTAATGACAGCAGCGCCCTATAATTTTGGGATTTTCGATTAGTTTTCGATATATTTTCGATTCAGAGTTTCCCTCATTCCGTTCTATTCTCCATTTCACGGATATTCCATGCCACAAACCCATGAGTGATTTGCCAAAATGAAGCCATTAGGCAGCCGCAGCTTCCTCAACATTTCCCTCGACATCTTCCCATGGAAAAGCGTCTCATGGTCAGGAAATCCCTCCAACTGGGGAGACAGACAGAGGGACAGAGAGAAGGAGATATCCAACCGGAGACATCGCTGCAAGCGTTCATTCAACTCGTTTTTGCCGCATTTGCAAAATACTTTTTGTCTGGCACGCCACATCCGAATCCAAATCTGAATCCGAATCGGAATCTGACTGCAAATCATCATAATGATTTGGCCAATATGCGCCGATGTTTTCGAACAGCAAAACGGTGGCTGTGGAGGGGGGGGAGGGGTGCCAAGTTAAGCTTAAACTATGTGCAAATGATCAGCCGAAAACAAAACGAAGAAAAAACCAAAAGCAACAGAAAAACCTACGAATATTTGGTAAATTTTTAATAACCATAATTAAGTGCTTAAAGCATGACAGGAAATTGCATAATTTGTTTGCCATCCCCCCCCACACACCTACCCCCTACCCCTATCACACGTATGTATGTCCTATGTATAGCCATTCCAGCTCTCTTCCTCATTATGCAAATACTTGTGTCCGATTCCCCACCCTGCCCCTGCCCCTACCCTGTCCCTGCCCTGTCCACAGTTCTACAATATACAATATATTTGCCCATATATCACGTTCTCCATAGAGAACAAAAGACCTCACTGACGTCACGGGGAGAACACAATCCGTGTAGAGCCGTAGATTCCATAGATTCCATTGGGTGCCTTAGGTAAAGCATTTCCAGTGAGAGGAACTCATCGCAGCATTTCCAGAGCGTTAATCATGACAGAAGGAAGTACACATTTCCATGTGCCCATTCACTTATGGGAACATTTATACAGTCATTTGCATTATTCGTAGAATATTTCTGTGTTTTACTGAAACACACAAGTATTCAATATATTTCCCCCCAGGAAAGAAACAGTCACCATTCTGAATATACTTATACTAGGATAGGAATATATGAAACATGATACTTAATATATAAACAAAACTATACCCAATATAACTAACTAACAGTTTCCAAGAGGACGCCAAAGGAACTACTATCCTTCGTCATAAACACCTCTATTCTAGATGACTTCAAAACCTCACCAGTACCCGTGTGAAGGTCCATAAACATCCGAATAACTAAGGGCCATACTAGGGCCTACGAGAGGAACCTATGAGGGCCGTCCGGGTAACTGACTAGCAACTAATGGAGCACACTGTTGGCAGACTATACGATATCAATAGATTTCAATGATATTTCTATTATATTAACACGTAACAATCGTGACTCGCAGGATTAATATAAGCATAAAGATCTAAGAATCTTCTATAAACGAGTACATACTACATATATCCAGAAAAACTCCTAGAGCCAGGAGAGGGGTCGACCCCTAGCGACTCAAGAGGGGCCTTCCTTGATTGGATCTCACGATGAGTCAAACCAAAGACAAAATAAACACGTGCGAGCGAGACAGCGTGTATTTTGTCGCTCACTAAAGAACGTCGCTTCGTACAACACAGAATTCCATGAGCGTTACACATCTTCGTGTTTATATTGCCTTTGGTCAAACCCCAAGAAAAACAAACAATATTTTTGTCAAAATAAACAAATTGTCATTAAACAAAAGATAACAACTTATTGTTGTAGCAAAAGCAAAAGCAAATTGCAATCAAATAGACTCCAATGGAGTCACGTAAATGTTCAAGCCGAACTCAATGTAGAACTCAATGTGTAACTATATATGATATCAGTTATAGGAACACCTGATAGCTATAGCTCTGGGGGATATTCCATTTCCCCCAGGAGGTGCCTTTGTTGTCTAACGCAAAAGATACATACATAAGATACATCCCATGGATACATTCAAATGATTATGGAAAAGCCTTTCCATTTGCCACCGTTTTTTGGGGCGGGGGGGTTTGGCAGACAATGGCTGCGTATCCGTAACATCCGTGTCTAGAGAGGAGGGAGGGGAGGGGGAGGGGGGGGGGGGGGGGGGGGGCCCAGTACACTTTTACTTTCTACGTTTTTTGGTTAATTGCACTACTTAGACAGCCAGCAGCCAGTGGCAGCCAGCAGCAGGCGGCGTCACTTTCCCAAACACACACACACACACACACATACACAATAAAAGAAAAATTAATAACAATATAATAATCGTACTTCTCTTTTGAATAGCACAACGGAGCACACAGCAAACACTCGTGAGTGTATTCACTCCTTTTGTGAGTGGTACAAAAACGTTAACAAATTCGATTGGCCACTGGTGTTGGGGGGTTTGGGGTGACATAATGGAAAGGAGGCTCACTGCAGTGTCCGGCTTCGGCCTCGGCTTCCCCCTCTCTCTCTCTCTCTCTCTCTCTCTCTCTCTCTATGGCAGTGGCTCCTTGTAATTAATTATTGTACAATTAATTGTGTGATTAATCAATTTGCCATCTCATGTGGTGTGGAATCATAATGCGTTGCATGATTATAAGCATAGATAATTGTTGGGCGGTTGGGGGGAAGCACCGAAGAAGCATCAAGCAACAGTAGCAACAGCAGCAACCCGTTCATTAGATGAAAGATACATAAACATAATCGTATCTCAGTTCCTGTTTGCATTTCCTATGCGGATGCAAAGATGGGATGCGAGGGGGGAGTGGGAATGGGAGGGGAATAACTGATTGCCTGCCTGCAGGAAAAGGGTGGCATGCAACAAAAGGAACGGAACCAGGGGCACCTCTTTTAACTAGTTTTTAACATGGGATTCAATTTCTTCAAGGAAGACCAAGACCAAGAGATCATTATGGTATAAACGGCCTGGAGAGTTGTTAGTTCTTTACATTCTTTAAGATTCTTTAAATATAGCTTCAATATCCATTGAAGTATCCCCAGAAATATCCCTAAAAGTATCCCCAGAAGCACCAATGGAATCTGATGGGTTGGAAACCTTATAATCTGTTATCGTAAGAGTTCCCATGAAAGATTTCCACTTCCTATGGTTAGAGCTTGCCACCACCCACTGGCACCTGTCTGTAAGCCATGTGGCATCTACAATCCACAGCCTGCAACGAGTATGAAAGGTCAGCTTTCCTTTCGTTTGAGAGGCCCGTCCTCCGTCCTCCGTCCTCCATCGTCCATCGTCTGTCGTCTGTAGCTTTGCTATTTTTATTTTGTCAGCCAAGGATATGGTTTCATTTCAAGGTCCAAAGAAAAGCAGAATCGTGGAGGGGGTGGGGGCGGGGGGTTGGCTACTGGCTGCTGGAGGCAATGTGCCAATGGAAAAAATAAAAGTCACTGAAGCGACCCTCTTGGCACACGTTCCGCTTTTCCGAAATAACGAAACGCACTTTTACATAAGACTCGTACATCCATTTCATCCAACAAAAGTACGAATATGAGTACATAGTATATAGTATAATATCCAGATTGATTATGATGTGGTACCCCTCTCCCCTCTTTAATGCCAGCCCCAAATGTCTGTGCGTTCCAAAAAGAGTTTCCTTTTTTTGTTGGCATGCTTCCAGGGCAAGTCGTATGACAAAAATGAAAAGAAAAGAAAGATCAAACGATGCCAGATACATATTTACATATGTACATACATATATGTATGTAGTATATACTCCATTTCTGCGGAAATTCAGTCTCAATCGAACGTACATGCGTAGCTTTTTTCTTGTGCTAAACATAACATTGCTCCTAACTCCTCACTGTTAATGTTATTAACATTACAGAAATCCCTAATGCATTGAAAAACTGTCCTTTTCCTAATGCATGTATGGGCACACTGTCTTTCGTCTGAAGTTGTGTGCAAAGTGAAGAATATAAAACATAAAATACAAAAGCAATCACTAAATATAAACATAAAAATTTTGTGTATTCGTTTAAACAAAGGAACTAACTGGACGACTAAGTATATATTTCAACATCTGGCAATCCGATTGACAGCATCTTCAATGAGGGTCAAGAAATGGTACCTGGGACAGCAAAACATGTAAGGGATAGACCGGAAAGGTCTTCAGGAATAGAGGAACAGAAAAGACTAGACTAGTTTTCCCTTGACTGCACCATAGAATAGGCTTTTGTAGCTACGTAGTGCTCTAGTTTTTGAGTATATTATTGTGTAATATATTTGAAAGCAGTTGAAAGTCGGGTTAAGCCAATCAATCGAATGGCTATGGATCTTGGAGGGGTAACAGTACGAATACCTTTTTATTGGCTCCGAAATTGTATTATTCCCCGAAGAGAATGCGCCTCGGACACACGCAGAGTTAAACATCCGCTCGCGCAACGGGTCGTATGAGTAACGTCAATTCAATTGACAGTTTAACAACAAATTGCACAACAGACAGACAGATAGATAGATAGAGCAGCTGGCAGAGAGAGAGCGAGAGAGTGAGAGGCCATCAGGGGGTCAGACAAAGCATAGACCCAGAGTCCACACAGCTTACAGCAGAGAGGAGGCGGCGGCGACGGCGACGGCGGTGCAGGCGGCCTCATTAAATGCTGCCTGGCCTGGGGGGAAAATGTAAGCTAATTATTTCCCCTCGATTTTTCCAGTATTGTTGCATTTTTTGCATGCGAATAGCTCTCTGGCTCTCTGTAGCTGTTGTATAACCCCATCAACGGGAGGGAAAGGGGGGGCATGACATCACACAACAATAAGAAAACTATACTAAATAGAGCCTACACCCACACCCACACACCCCCAACCCCCACAATTGGCGATTGGAATGAAAATTAAAGCAAAAAAAACCGATATCCATAAATTCGTTATCGAGAGGCCCCGAGGCGTTGCGAGGGGCAGGTGACAAAGCGTGTAATTTATGCAAAGCCGATCCAATCCAATCAATAACAATAACAATAGCCCCCCCCTCCAGCTGCCTCTCCATGTGAAGACATCAAGTGTCTCTGCCTCGATGTGGCAACAACACAAAATCCCCTCAACAAAGGGCGACACAAAAAACCAAAACCAAAAGCAAAAGCAAACAAAAAATTAATAACTAAACAATAATGGAAATTGTTTAAGTGGCAAAAAATGCAACTGCGACTGGAACTGCATCTTGCCACAACGGCAGTTGTAGCGGGGCATCTGCCACAGCCCACAGAGGCATACATACGCCTCTTTCCCATAATGATAATTATACATATGTATGTATATTTTTCTGTTTTCGCCAGACGACGGCCAAGACGAGTCATCCTCCCCGGGACATTGTCATTGTCAGAAGAAAACGCATCCCAAACGAAGAGCAGAGTCTGCCCCATCTACCATCTATGTACCATCTGGCAGTGACATTGTCTTTGCACTGGACAGGGACAGGGACAGGGGGAGACAGGGAGGAATAGATTTCTACATTCATATTTCACACATTCCGCTCATTTTTCACTCAAGAGATTCCAATTTGTGGTACACAACATGTCAGAGACAGATACGCAGTACCGATGCACCCGTTCCATGGGTCTAGCGATAAGAATAGAATACAAAATTAGCATGAATTCAACAATCTGCTCACAAGTGGGTAGACTTTTCTTTTAACGTCTAAAAACACAATGCATTTCCAGTTTATGCCAACCCTAAGACCCTTATCCCTTAACCATCGTTACGCATTTGTTGTTGGCATTGTTTTTTGTTGGCCCTCCTTATACAAACATAATGTTAATGCTAATGCTACTGCGAGAGACTCATAAATTTTCAATTTCTGGCTTTTGTGGGCTTTGTGGCTGACACAATTTCGCCACATAACGCTGGCATTTCATTTGGCTAAACAATTTTCGCATCCCCCCAACCCCCAATCCACAATTCCCCAATCCTATTCCCATTCCCATTGTGCGTTCAATAAACTAAACTATTGTTAATGTTAATGTGATTGTTGTTGTTGTTGTTTCTGTATTTGCAATCATTGAATTTTTTGAATTTTAAGTTGTCTTTTTGCTGCAGCACAAAGTGCGATATTTGTGGCATCCTCCATTGTGTGTGTGTGTGCGTTGCATTTAGGTCAACGGGTGATACATACATGAGGCCTTGGTGTTTATTAGGGGATGCCATCCACAGGCCACAGGCTGCAATCCACAATCCACAATTCACAGAATGAGTGAACAGTGGAAGGTCAACAGGCGACAGCGACACGATCGGACACGATCAAACACGATCTTCGAGAGTCCCACGAATATTCCAAAGACAAGTTCAAAGCCAAGTTCAAAGCCAAAACGAGAGATGAAACAAGGAAGTCAGCTCGAAGCAAACAAAACACAAATGCCATGCCAGATCAACAACTGTAAATATGTAGATGGGGCACGGCACACGGCACACAGCGCCCCCCACAGCACAGCTGTTGAGTGGCACCAGCCCCCCACCCCGCTACCCCCTGCCCTTCCCTTGAAACGGAACGGAACCACTCTTGAAGCTCGAACGCCGCTTCCATCCTCGCCGCTGGCGAATCCACTTGACTCCGTCGTAGATCATTCATGTTGTTCAATCGCTCAATCCTTCATCGTTCATCATTCATCATTCACCCTTCGCACGCGTAATATTTAATGTTTTTTAATGTTTTTTTATTGTTTCAATATTTAAGTACCCCCCCCAAACCCCTCACTCCCCACTCCCCCGGGTAATCTGTTTTCTGGCCAGGCATTGACATTGGCCTCATTTCGGTTATTTTTTTCGTGCGTTTTAATACAAAACAATTTGTTAGAGGCTTAGAATTAGACGCGATGCTGCCTGCGGCTGCTGCCTGCTGCTGCCTGCTGATGGGATGACAAATCTGTTGTATGTTCCGCAGAAAGCTTTGATGATTTCATAGCAATTCTCTATCCCCCTCTCTCTCTCTCTCTGACTCTTTCTTTCGTTACTTGAATTTGGAATTTTATTAATTGGCTTTTACAACTGATTTTGGCCAGAAAAAGCACAAAACGAGGAAGTGGCAGGCACGCTTCCACCAACAAACGGCACCACATAGCAGAGGCGGTAACATGTACATGCGAGCACATACCCTCCCTCTCCCCCCTCCCTTTTATCGCTTCACATAATTTTACTTTAAAAATAACAATAAAAATAACACAATAAATAGGCGCAGGCTACATAAATTTAATGTGGCGACTAGGGGATGCCCATCATAAAATAGAAAAAAATAAATAAATGAAAATAAAAACATTTAAAGTAACATTTTATATTGGATAATAAAAAATATACAAAATTACAATAAAAAAATAAGAATATCTTAAGATTTATCTATCAGAAGATCTGATTGTTCCATTTGCAAGTTCATTACGTAAAAAATACTGCAAATAATTCTGTGAAGAAAGTCAATTTCTGTGTGTTTTCCTATCCCTAACTGATTTTAATGCCAAAAAGTCTCTCTGAAAGAACATAGTCATAGTTAACACTTATGTATGTATATACCCCGTTCTGCGGCTCTTTACAGGGTATGTATCTAAAACAACAGTAGCGCAGACTCAGCCGAGTCAGAGCCTATAAAGCAGCTGATTCAGCGTCTCTCTCTGTTGATTCTACTTAGCGTGTGGCCCCCATGACCGTTCGTCCAGTCATAAACTGGTTTAACGACTTGGAAGCCTATAGAAGTCGTCTAAACACAGAGTGAGGGAGAGGAGAGGTGTGTGGCAGAAGGGAGTGCGGTGCGGCAGGTAGCAGCTGGCCCATGCCTTTGCCTTGTCCCAAGTCCCATTTTCATTTCCAATCGCATTTCCATTTTCAGATACAAAAATATACACAAATAAAAAAATGCCAATCAGGCAATTGAGGTTGCACTTGGACTTGAAATTCATTCGGTACGCAGCCCCCGACTGTGAGTCAGAGACATCCGCCCCACCCCCCCGCCATTCATGCATCCATCCATCCATCCATCCATCGATAGAGAGAAAGACAATCGTCCTACCGCTGTCGACAAGTACTATTCCCGATAAGATAATGGTAACAGCGACCGATAAAAGATAACTATACTGCATTGACGGGCCGCTTAGTCACTTAGTCAGAGCCTCTGCTCTCCGCTCCTCTCCAGACAAAGAGAGAGGCAGCAATACATTGAAGCATCAGAATCAGTGCATGGCAGTTGGCAAAGTGTAAATGATTTAATATACGAGCCACAGGCGCAGAGGCGCAGAGGCACAGCGCCACAGAGGCACAACAATTGCCAATCCAGTTAAGAAAGGCAGCTAACTGTAAAGAAAAAAGTGCCTGCCGCTCGAAGTGCCAGCTGTAGATTAAATTTAATCGGCTATGATTTTTCATGGGGATTGTTCCATATATGGCTATGGGTATGGCTATGGCTATGGGTATGGGGGGGATTAGACTCAATTTTAGTGGCAAGTGGCAAGAGCAAATCGATCATTTAACACCCAGCGAGACGCTGACTGCCTCGTTTTGGCTTTGCTTTTGGTTTTGGCGCGGGGCCATATGCATGCTCGACCAAATGCATACATACATACATACATTTCTATTCATGTATGTAAGTCTCTCGCTCCTCTCTCGCTTAACGGTCGTTTGTTACGAGCAGCTGTGAAGCTACAATCGGCACTGGGGAGGGGAGGGCATACGAATGCTTGCAAGCTCCAGCAGGCACCTGGAGCAAGGACCTGCAGGAACAGCAGCGCAGCACATCCCCACTCCCATTCCCCTTTCGCCGTTGTTGTTTGACTCTTGCTTTATTGATTTTTAGCTGGCAGAGAGACAGGTTCAAACACGCGCACAGGCACGCACGAGCACGCTCGGAATGGGGCAAAACACACCCTTGGCTGTATCTGTATCTGCATTTGTATCTGTATCCCTGTATCCCTTGGATACCAAGACAGAAACAGCTACAGCCACAGCTACAGCCACAAGCCATAAGACACAGCAGAGTTAATTAGGTAAAAGAAGGCTCGGCTCGGCTCGGCTCGACTCCTTAATTCTTATTTTAGAAGGCACAAGGATATTGGGGGACTAGTTACATCACGTCCAGATTTGAATTCGAATCATTTTGAAATGGAACTCACTTTTTGGCTTTTGGGACAGCAGCAGTGTATTCGGGCTGTGTTCGTGTTTAAACAATATTGCACACCAGGCGCGCGTCGCGCTCAACGACACTATCAAACACAAGAGCACGCAAAAAACACACGGCAAAAAAAAACACACACACGCAGCGGCGCAGCTCTACCTTGTTGCGGCATTAACGGTTCAAAGGCGACTCACTCCCGTAACGGGCGGTTCTGTTGCAAGCGACGGTTTGGCGCCATCTGTTGTCTGTTTCCCGTGGTGTCGATAGTTATGCAGTGCTGGAAATCGCCATGACGATAGTGACCAGTTCGACCGATAGTTATTTGCCGCCACCAGCACCGTTACCAACACGATACCATTTCTAATATTGTATGCGAGAATATATTATTTCTTTGCGATATTTAAAATAATTTAAATAATATTTGAATAACAAGCACGATATTTTACGTTTCAAAATACCCATTTTGCTTAAATCTTTTTTTAGACAAAATAAAATGAAGAGGGTACATAAACTAGTTATGTGGGAAATTGATTCAATCAGATTAATTTATGTTTTCAGGGCTAAAGGTCCTAGCTATGTATATAGGAATGAATATTGAACCGAATACCAAAATCAGGGATTGCAAATTTGAAAATAAGATGGTATATTTCTGAGTGTCAGACCGTATATTCTATAAATAAATCCATGGTCACACTGTTTTGAAATAGCCAATTGGAAATTTTAACAATTTTAATTGGAAACATTCAGTACCTTCAGTATACATATGTTGTGTGTAAAAAAAACCCCACTACATTTCAAAATGCATCTATTTAATATATGAAATATGTATGGAATATCAATGTTCAATTTTCCCGCTCGATACTATCGACTAATTGTTCAACAATCGATAGTACGATCGTTGATTTTTCCAACACTATTGTTTAAACAATATCAAAACAAATTGATAAAACTTTATTGTTTTGTAAACGAAATTTGAAATGTTGTCAGGCACAACACAGAAATATATGAACTTTACGTCAAAGCCCCCATGGAGGGATATTAGTCTGTCAGAGAATTGGCAGGAATTGAAAAGACGCTGAGCTTAGTTTATTGAATAAATGAATATGATGTATTGAATATTGAATAATTGAATGAATCAAATAATTAAATCAATTATGACTTTGGCATTTTTTTGATGCTAATCCAATTCGATAACACACCGGTTGAAGTGACGTCAAGCAGCTGAGAGATGCGCCGCCCGCCATCCGTCCAAACCAGCTAAAGAACAAACAACAACAAAAACAGACCAAGCAGAACCGGCAAAAGCCAGTGCAAGATTGTGTCTGTTTCTGCTGTTGTGGCACAGAACAGAACAGAAATACATATTCTGGCATTATTAAATTGGTATTTTGGCATTGGCGCAAGCGAAACATCCACACAAACGAACACACAACTACAGGGCCAGCGAGACAGACGCACAGAGGAGAAGGCACAGACACAGCAACAGCCACAGCCAAAACCGCAGTCCACACACTTTCCTGGCACTTACTCATGCCACTGTAGCAAAATATTCTTGTGACTTTCGGCATTGTTATTAGTCCCGCAGCAACCCAGAGACAACAACGACTGACGACACTGGCTGCCACTCGCCCATTATCATTATAGATAATAAATTATGTCTGAAGATGCCAAGAGTGAGTACAATGCAATGCAAATATTCATACATACGAGTATGCGCGAATGGAAACACTTTTTCTTCTGCTGTTTTGTTGGCCAGGTCCAGGACCACGCACCCGTAACATCATTGAAAACCAATTGTTTCGCCGCCAGCGCAGTCTGAAGCTTGAGGCCCTGCAAAGGCAGCGCACCCTTCAGGGCGATGACGACACCGACGTGGCCGAACCCTTCGACAAGGTCAGTGGGGGAATGAGCATCATGACCATGAGCCAGAGCCTAATGGGAAAATTATCTCTCCCTCTCTCTCACAGACGCAAATAGTCATCATATTTACGGAGAAGGCCAAGCTGCGCCACTGCCAGGATGTGGAGAAGATCATCCAGGAATTCGGCATACAGACCACTCTGGAAACTGTGGGGTGTGTGCCTCCTCCGCCTCCGTATGCGTCATAGTACTGTGCTTTTTTATTGACCTTTCTTTTCACTAGAAAAACCGAAAAGTATCTGTATCTGTCGGCCAGTGTGGACACCTTGTTGCGGCTGGCCGATTTGGCCGAGCTGGAGAAGAAGACTACCACGGGCAGCATGCAAAAGTTCAACAATGGCTGCATTTCCGACTTTCTGTTGCCCGGCATGGGCAAGGATCAAATACTGCGCTACTGTGAGATCCCAGTTCTGATCAAGGATGTGATCAAGCCAGCCATCAAGTCCTACATGCAGAAGGGCTACATCGAGGACATGTTTCCCCTGCACGATATTGTGAGTGGAATGACAGTGCAGTCTGCAATCCGTTATATACAGATCAGACTCTCATGCTGGTTGGCTCTGGTCTGTTCCTCCTACAGCTCTATCTAGATCGCTTCAACTGGAACCTGAAGCGGTCCCATCTACCCATAGAGGACATCCGCAACTATTTTGGCTCCAGCATTGGCCTCTACTTCGGTTTCATTGAGTTCTACACAAAGGCCCTGATCTTTCCCGCAGTCTTTGGCATACTGCAGTATGTCTTCGAACTGAATCTCTCGATTGTGTGCAGTTTCTATGTGGTCTGGACAACTGTGAGTCCGTCCCGCCAGGATTAAGAATAAGCATAGCTTTTAAGCTGATCCCTTGCAGATCTTCTTGGAGCTGTGGAAGCGCAAATGTGCAGGCTACTCGTACCGATGGGGCACCATTGAGATGAGCAGCCTAGACAAGCCACGCTCCAACTACAAGGGCCAGCTGAAGCCCGATCCGATCACCGGAAAAATGACGCTGCACTACCCGATGCGCTACACGTACCTGCAAATGTACTGCATTTCGTATCCGGTGGTGCTCGTCTGTGTGGTGGCGGCTGGCTGGTTCGCCCTCTACCAGTTCCAGATCGAGGCCGAGGTGCTGGCCGATTTTGGCCCAAACTCGTGGCTGCTGTACGTGCCGGTCATTGTGCAGTCCATTCTGATAGCCATATTCTCATGGGCGTACGAGAAGCTGGCCACATTCCTCACCAAGCTGGAGAATCATCGCACCCGCTCCCAGTACGACCGGCATCGGGTCAACAAGCTGATGCTCTTCGAGATCGTCAACAACTTCTTCTCCCAGTTCTACATCGCCTTCGTCCTGCAGGACCTCAAGCAACTGAAGTACCAGCTGATGATGCAGCTCCTCATATTCCAGCTGCTGTGCATTGCCCAGGAGATCGGCATCCCTCTGATGGCTGTGCTCCGGCAGAAGTATGCCAAGTTTCGGCATCGCGAAACCGTGGCCGCGGAGGAGAAGCTTGACAATATCAGCGATCAGCCCCGGTACGAGCAGTCGTTCTACGAGTCCGGCCTGGATGCCTACCATTCCACATACGAGGACTACCTGCAGGTGTGCATACAGTTCGGGTTCGTGGTACTCTTTGCCGCCGTGGCCCCCTTCGCCGCCATCGGGGCGCTCATCAACAACGTGTTTGCCGTTCACATCGACATGTTCAAGCTTTGCAACATCTTCAAGCGTCCATTCGCACGCAGGGCCAAGAACATTGGCGCCTGGCAGCTGGCCTTCGAGCTGCTGTCCGTCATGTCCCTGCTGAGCAACTGTGGTCTGCTCTTCCTCCAGCCGAATGTCAAGTGAGTGAGCGGGCGAAATTGATGACTTCATTCTAAGATCTAAAATACGATTATTTCTCCTTTCGACAGGGAGTTCTTCTCGCACTGGCTGCCCTCGGTTCCAGAACTGTCGTTCGTCATCTTTGAGCATCTGCTGCTGGGCCTCAAGTTCATCATCCACAAGGTTATCCACGAGCGTCCGCGCTGGGTGCGAATTGGTCTGCTGAAAGCAGACTATGAGACCAGCCAGGCACTCAAGCAACTCAAGTGGGTGCATTCCTCCCAAGGCATCCCTGCCATGTCCTTCCTCTATTCATTTTATCCATTTTCTTCCAGAAAATTCAAGGCGGAGACTAATAAGATGTCCTAGGAGCCACTCTCCCACTCCTGTAATCTCCAAACTCCAATCTCCTGTTCCAGTTCCAGTTGGTGGTGCTATTAGAACCAAGTCCATTTTAAAAGTTATTATATTTGTACGTTTTATGCGATTTTAATGTAAAAATTCTAACCGAAGGAAGGGTGTGCCTTATAAACTACAAATGCCTTAATCTCAAAACCCAAAAGACTGTCTAGTGGCCTTCAGCGCGCTCCTCTGAAGTGCTTGAAGGAGAGAAAGGCATCGATTGCATGCAGCAGTCCCGCCGCGTAGCCCATGTACTAAAAGAATCAAACGGGAATTAAGATGGGGAGGCATTTCAAGCTGATGATCGCACACTCACATAGCAGGCGGTCATGGCCGGATATGCCCAGAAGCCGGGACGCACCAAGAACTGCGGATGCAGCCACACAACGCACGCGAATCCCATGTAGCTGGAGGAGCTGAAGTACATGCAGGCGGCCAGGCCATTGAACAGGGTCTCCTGAAAACAGAGCATTAAAGCAAACATCTGCAAAAGCGAAGGGCGAGGATCTAGAGGGAGGACTACTCACAAACAGCGACTGACGAATGAGGCCGAAGGACTTCTCCGAGAAGCCATAGCACAGGAGCAGTATGCCCGTTGTGGTGAAGCAGTGTCCTGTGGTGGCCAGAAAGCTGGTGAGCGCCTGGCCAATGGAATCGGCATAGGGCACACCGTAGCGTATCAGCAGGCCCTCGCAGAGCATGGCCAGGCCCAGTTGCATCAGCTTGAGCAATCCCACCCGCGACAGCACAAAGCCAAAGTTGATGCACGTACAGACGCGACAGCAGCAGATCCTGATGCCCAGCGGCTGACTCATGCCACGCATTCCAAACGAAGACATTGTGTAGGTGCTACTGTGCTGCTGCTTCTTTGTCGCCAGCCTATTCCCAACTGTTCTCTGAACCGAACAGATCAGAACAGATTCTGCCACAAGACAAGGGATGAGGCTGCGCCTAGGCCTGGGGTCGTCTATAATTAGACACATCTGGCGGCAGCCGCTTGCTGCCCCAAGCGGCGCAAGCGCACAGTGGTGCCTGCCAGAAGTGGCTATGCGTCTGCGCTGAATGTCTGTATCTCTGCATCGCCTCGAGAGCTCTGTTCGAACTTCGAACCACTGTGTGGTCGTAGCACCCAGTAGGATGTGGGAAATGGGATGTACGTGAAATCCCAGTAGGCCCGGCATTAGACTGGTCAGGCATTAGTCCGGTCCGAGTGTTTCGTTAGTCACAACAAAATTCTCGGCCTAAATTAACAAAATTCAAAATTCAGTATTCAATATTTTTTTGTTGCAAATTGTTTGATTCTCCTGCAGCACCATGTGTATGTCCTTCATCAAAAATCCGTTCCGGCGCAACAAGCGCAATAGGAACGCAGGTGCCACACCAATGCCCAGTGCGTACGACGTGGAGACCGGCACAAAGTGGAAGCGATCAGAGAAGCACAAGGCCGGGGGCAAGGCTGCAGAGAAGACCGCGGCACCAGCGACAACGGCGTCGACGACCAGCTTACAGGCGCAGTCGCCCGCCGCCATGGCCATAGCGATGGCAGCCAGCTTTGCGGCCACCGGTCGGCCGTCCAAGACCCTGTCGACGATCACCAGTGTGGATAGCTTTGTTACCAACAACATGGCGACCTCGCTGCAGGGACAGGAGTCTAGTGCCGCGCCCGTCGCCAATACATCTGCTGCTGCTAGTGATGCTGCCGCCGCTGCTGCTGCACGAGACGACGGAGTTCCCGCAGTATCTCACACCGGCTCAACGACTGGACGCAAGAAGAACGTGCTGGAATGGTTTGGCATGAGCAAGAAGAAAGCCAGCATTGATTCGCTGTAAGAGCAGAGGCGACAGGACAGGACAGGACAGCGTGGGACTTCCAGCAGAGACGAGATCAGACCAGCAACAGACATTTACGTTCATCAAACTTTTGGCTAGCAAATTTTTCAAAGCGCAATAAACCAAACCCCAAACCAAACAAAACGGTGATTGGTTTCTCTTTTTGTTCGTTTTGTGCGGTTCGGTTCTCTTTCGGCAGTCAATCCAACGGGAACTTGCTTGCTCGGGAAGCTCCAAGCTGTGCTCCATTCTATTCCATCCCCCCTCCATCCGCATCCGCATCCCTCGGAATGTGCATACTCGAAATCTTCTGCTATCTGCGATCGTGCCGTGTGTGGAGGCGGGGTACAAAAGCCAAGCCCGCTCAATAGTCTCGGCATCGCATCGCATCGCCAGCGATTAGTGTAATTTATCAGCCGCAACGACAATTTATATTGCCAGGCGGGTGGGGGGATGGCGATGCTTTTTGACAATACAATTAATGTTTGCCGTTATCACAAGTAATTGTTGCCGCCCGCTGATGCCTGCCACTGCCACTGCCACTACATCTCCTCTCCGCTGCTTACGTCAATGATTACTCTTATGCACACACACACACACACACACAATCCCTCTCCAGCTCTCTCCAGACAGAGAGAGAGAGAAAGAGAGAGAAGTACTGTTACAGCACTGCTGTAACAATCGGGGAAGCGTTGCATTTGCATAAATAGTTTCGGTCGGTATCTGCAATTAGGAATTTGCCAATTCCGTCACGATCTGTGTGCACCTGCACGTCCGTCCGTCCAGCAACAGCCCCAGGGCAGTAGCAGTAGCAGCAGTAGCTGGAGGGGGCTGGCGGCATAGAGGATGCTGTGGGGATTACCAGGCGGAAGCATGTTAACGGGACGGAGATCTCAACTCCCCTTCGGCCCCAATTTTCTCCCGCAACAGACAACACAAAGACATTTGCGCACCAACAGAGAACACATCTCTTGTCTCCTTGCCTCTCTTGTTTATTTATAAAAATGAGAAAGAAATAAATGTACCGTACTGCCTAGTATAGCCCCACACACACACACACACACATGCAAACAAATGTATGCACGTATGTGTATGTATTTATGTAGTATAGGAATTTATGTACGTATGTACGCGTCCGCGGTGTCCGTCGTGTATTCTCATTGAAGGAAAAGTTTGTCCGAAAACGGATTTTTGGTGCTGGCGGAGGAGCGGCGCCGCTGGGCTGCCTTTCATTGGGGCAAGTGCCTCTGACGCAGCCGGTTCCAACAGTAACACGCCAACACGAAAAAAAACAAAGAAAAATACCGAATAAACCGTATCAAATCCGTGCAAAACCAATTTCGTTGTAGTTAGCCGAAAAATTGTTTTGTAAATTGTTGTGCCATTAATTACACGAGAATCAAAAAACAAAAACAAAAAACAACAACAAGCAAAGAAAAAAAATGCACTGATTTGTTGATCGAATTGAAAGTGCGACAGATTTTCGTTTCGTTTTCGTTTCATTTCGTTTTTTGTTTATTTTCGTTTCGGTTTATTTTCGGAGTGAAGTGGAGAACAACGGTATCCGAATCGGAGGCATGTATCTAAATCGGTTTTAAAACACAAATAACGTCATATAATTAGATAGGGCAATAGAAATTACGAACTCATCACTCATCCCCCCTCCCAACTATAGCGGAGGTGGATTTGTATATATCAGTATATTCCATCAGTAGATAGATAGATGAGTGATATATGTACATATGTAGTATACATTTTATCCGTTCCGTCAACAATCCCCCCCAATAAGAGATAATAACAGCAGCAGCAGCAGCGGCAGGAAACAATTGAAAACCATCTGGGAATTCGCTTTCATCTGATCAGAACTGATCCGATCTGATCTGATCTGATGGGAACCTTGAGTGGGATATGAGGAATATGTATAACCAGATAGACAGCAAAGCAATGATAGATGCGCGACTACATATTTACATATATACTGGGAAGAAAAGGAAGATACTTTGTGGTATATGCATCCATAGCATCCTTCTATGGGCGCAAGTGTCTAGAAATATATGGTAGAATGGTTATATTTACAAATAATTATGCAACAAATTGATATTGTTACGGATGTGTACGTGTGTGTGTGTGTGTGTTTACCAGACTCTCCCATTAGTAACGCAACGCTTTACCCTCCCCATCCCTTCCAGCTTCTAGGTAAATATTACACCATGCACTTGGAAGGGGCAGTGGGAGGGTAGGGAAGGGCCTCCTCCTCCATTAACGTACTACTTAGGAGATTGCATTCAATATTGTTTGATTTTTATGACAACAGTTGATGAGTTGTTCAACGACAGGTGTCCGTTTGTCGGGCAAGTTTAAGGGCAGATCGGCACAGAAAAAACCCAAAAGGTGTCACTTTTTACAAATTCCTAAAACGCAAATTCATTTGACAGCAACAGAAAGAACAACAACAACAAAAACAGAACCAAATAGGAACAAAAAACTATCTATCGAAAATGAAAAGTAATTTCTTGAGGCGAAAGTATAAAGTTATAAACAAATGCGTTATCTGGGCAATACCATCATACAGATACTCGGTCGTCGTCGTCGTATTGCCACAAATAAACAGAGAGATTGCTTCTGCGTCTGGGGCACTGATTTACCACATATTGACCACACGCCCAGCGCCTGTCCGTCCCCCCCAAAATACTTGAAGATCCTAGATAATGATACGATACGGTACGGCATGGTGCGGCACCGTATATATTTATAGCAATTTGTTTGCCGGTCTACAACTACGTCATGATCGTGGATTATTAGATGACTTTTGGAAAAAGGAAAGGCAAGCCAGCGAGAACGAACTTGGACGAACGAGAGAGCTTTCACTGTACGAAGATGAGAGCACATGAACGCAGACGAGAGCCGAGCCGAGCAGAGCAGAGTACATACATGGCATGTACGTGACACGCACCGGAGATGAGTCGACAGAATGTGAAGACGCGTTGTCCGTCCAGTCCATCGATTAGAAAGTCCGTTCATCAATGGATCACATGGCAGCCACCCCCACCCGGGTTGACAATATCTTTTCAATGGCAAATGAACAAATGCCAGAGCATGGGTACGGCTATGGATACGGGTTTTTGTTACAATGAAACCCTTTCCCCCCGCCGCCAATCAATTGAGTTTTGAAGAGTACACTCCACTCCAGACCACTCCAGACCACTCCACTGCAGTGCTCCAGTACTCCAGCACTCCCACTCTGATAGCAAATCGGAATTGTTGTCTTTCCAATTAAATGCTGGACATCAAGCTGAAATCTTATCTAACCAATGGACTAATCATCGGAGAATATAACTTCTATTCTCAAGTCACCCCGCGCAGCTATGATTCATTCCATTCCTCTGGCGGATATCCACAGGGGATGGGGATGGGGATGGAGATGGGGTTTGGGGGTGGGAATGGATGCAAGTAACAAGGAAAACAAAAAATTGTTTTGCAAAACCCATTTGCGTCATTACGAAAACACTTGTTCCACACACACTCCCATGCCGCCCCCTAATTGAAGGTGGGCGTACAGACACACACACACACATAGAGCAGTGTACAAATAGACAGGTGTACGAGAGAGTGTATGTCATGTCATGTCTTGTATGTCATGGCGCCTTGTACCGCAAATTCTTTTCCCATGTATCGGTTTCGTCATTTACAATGTCGCCATGTCTTTTGCTTATCAGTTATCGATATACATAAATGTCGACAGAGGGACACTACACACACAAACACAGTCACACCTTTGCACCTTTAGAGCCTTGATCTGGAGACAGATAGAATGGATCTGCTGCGTCATTGGGTGCCTGGCATCGCTTTCATTTGGCGGCACAACGTCTACAGTTTCAATTTCGATTTCAATTACATTTCAATTCGAATTTAAGATCATTTCAGATCAGACTCTACAGAGAGACAGAGAGAGAGAGAGTCGGGGAAGGGATCGGAAATCTGACGGCGATCGGCTTTGAGCTGCTGCTGCTACTGCCACTGCCTGCTGATGCTTTCTGCCTGCGAAGTCAGCGTTGAAGCTGACGCTGCCGCTGTTGCTGCTGCTGCTGCTGCTGCCGCTGCCGCTGCGCAGCCGTTTTGGCGCAATCGAAAGTTACGTTACGTTTGGGTTTCGGTTTGGAGCTTTATGTAGACGCGCGCCGCATTAGTCAGTCGTATGCCGAGTGTCGGCGGCGTTAGTTCACAGTTATAATTCGACTCTCGAGAATACAGAGTCCCAGGATCCCCAGACCAAAACCAAAATCAAAACCAAAACCTAAACCAAGACCAAGTCCCTCCTCTACAACAACTACATTAAAGAGTCGTAAGTCCTATCCCGATCTGATCTTGGAGATAGTTTCATTCAGTGAAAGTCCCCGTCCCATCCCCGCCCCGCACACATGCAGAGATTTTAGTGCCTCAAAGTTTCCACTCCATTCCAACAAATTATCACGGATAATCAATTGATTAGAGTCTATTCGATGGATATATGTATTCGATTAAAACCAGAAATCGTTCTTCGCCTCCGCGTTGAACGCATTTTGATTTGACTGATGGAAGATATGGAAGATATGGAAGTAGATATAGAAATAATTGCATAAATTGCACAAAATGATCGTGTGCCTGGCCATGCGATGACAATCCAAAAGCCCAAAACTGTTGCGCTGTTCCCACTCTATCCAGAATTTATTTATAAGCCTTAATTCGTGCAATTAAATCGCAAAATGGTTGCCACCGCAAATGATTAAATTAATTAAATTATTAATAGCGAGGGGCAGACACAGCCAGCAAACAGAAAATAGCAAACAACAAACAACAAACTGAATCCAGAAGATGATTACTGTATGTACATATGTGCATATATCATATGTCAACTACCATGTCGTAATACATGCATATATCGTATATAATATTATATACTAACAAATAGAAAACTAAAAACACGTGAACATTTCTCCAGTAATCTATCCACATGCAACATGCGACGACTCCCACTCGCACTCCCACTCCCACACGCATTCCCACTTCCATTTCCCCATATTCCATATCCCATATCCCCACTTACATTTCCAATTCCAATTCCTTACCCTACGAGATACGAGATATATCTGTACATATATGTATGTGTAGAATATATATGTCTAATGCCAGTTTGATTATAGTTTTTCGATAGTTTTTTATTTTGATTCGAATGCAAAGCATGTGGCAGGCTTTGGCCATAAAAAAGCGCCACAAGCAAAGATACTTTGCTGTAGAACGCAGAAAGTGGGTGGGGCAGTTGTGTGGGGAGGGGTGATTCTTTGAATTCGAATCATGCATCCAATCCGATCCAATCGATCTCCCTTTTCGAAGAAATCCGTCAGCGGATTCCATTCCCCCGCATATCATATCTCCCCTAGACTCTCTTTCTCTAACGATACTCCAAAGGTGTTTATGTTTTATTTTGGGGTTTTTTTGGGGGTCTATCAGCTTCAAGTGTCTTGTGCGTCACGTGCCCGCAATTTAGCGGCTCTGTTTCGATAGTTCGTCTAATTGCCAAACGTGACAGACAGCCAGACAGACAGACAGACAATCCCTAGGCAGATAACATTCCAAACTTCAATTTGGGAAGAGATGGGACGACCACCGACGAAATTATCTGCTTGCCTGTTGAATGGCCTGTAAACAATCAAAATCTAATTAATTATGAGCAAATAAATCAGTGACATCTCAAGCAGCAGCAGCAGCAGCGGCAGAAGCGGCAGCTAAAGCTAACGCTTTGCCCTCTGCTGGCTGATAAGAGACTGAATCAATTAATTAGCACGAGAGGCAGAGGCAGTGACTACACTCCGAGAGAGTAAGAGGCTAGAGGCTGGCAGCAGAGGCAAGGGCAGCTGGCGAAGCGGCGGTTGATTGTTGGCCAACAATTGGATGAAGTCGAGCGTGCGGGCTGCGGTTGCGTCGTTGCGACGTTGCTGCAACTGGGCCAATATTTTGATGGAATGAATGCATTTGAACAGATGTTTCATGGCCCTTTTCTATTTCACTATTTCCAGTTAACCCACAACCCCACCCCAGCCCCCAACCAGCTCTCCCCCCACCCGAAAGAGACTCAGCATGGACATGAGAATGGAGCTGGAGAGCTATGTGCAGTCGTCGCCAAACACCAAGCGATTCGTCGTCGAGGATTCGAGTAAGTAGCAGAACGGCCGGTGCTCTTCCGGCTTAGAAAGTGCGGAAGTGCGTTGCCTCCGGCACTGGCTTCTGGCTGCTGGCTGCTGGCGTGGGCTGCAAGGTAATAGAGCACACACGAAACCTGCTGCTCCACGCATTCTGATCATTCGATTCGAGATCGTTCGGATCAGCGTCAAGTTTAAGTTCAAAGCCAGTCAGTCGATAGTGGATAGTCGACAGTCGCCAGAGGCGACCCTGAGACGTAAAGCGTTAAACGCATTGCAAAATTGGAGCAACAAATCACTATCCTCTCCCCTCTCACTTACACGCTACGCTCTCTCTCTCTCTCTTCGCTCTCTTTGTGCAGTCACCAAGGTCACGTCGGACGGAGAGCCGCACGGCATGATGACCATGGTGGCGGGTCTCTCCGGCCTGCTGGCAGCCATTATCATTCTGGCCGTGCTCGCCTCCATGGTGGCCTGTCGCAAGCAGAAGAGGTAAGAGCTTCCTATACATGATACGGACAACAGAATCTCATACATCCTCCACCCTCCGCCTCCGCCTCTCCTCCCCCACACCTCGTGCAGCACCAACAGCAATGACAGCGACCACAACAGCAGGAAGCTGAGCAAGAAATCGATGAATGTGGCCATGACCATTGTCGAAGACGGGCAGCCGCAGCCCAAGCTGGCGGGCAATCTTAATGCAGCCTTCGCCGAGAGCACCCTGACCCTCCAGGGCCGGGAAAAGGACAAGGAGAAAGACAGCCAGTGGTCCACCACGCCCACGTCCGTTGTGGTGGAGCGGTATTGAACGCAGAAGCGGTCTGGATTGCCGTGTGACGACGTGATGTTATGTGAACGCTTGAGACTGAGGCGGCGAAGGCACTACCGCCGCCACATAGATTTATGCATACCATTCATATTATTGTTATTATCTTTTTTGTAGTGGTTTGTTTGAATATACATATATCCATAGTTTTAAATTTTATTTTAAAAATTGCGCCTTTTTCTGCAGTCTGGCAACTCAGCGGCAGTGACCGTTTATTGTGCTTTTTGGATTTTGGTATATTTTAATGTCGAAATTTAGGTGAAAGTATTTTTTTCGTATATTTCACAAATTGTTTGGTTCGTAATGGTATATTTCAATAACAGGCTGAAATATAATAAATATTCCCCTTCGTGTCCGTCAGTAGACGTTAAAACACCTTAGGGCCTAGTACTCTAATCCTAAAACACGTTAGCAAGCAAAACACCCAATATACACATTTTGCATTCAAAATGTTTTTATCGGTTTCACACGAATATCAACCCTGATTCAATTTGCCAGACCGCAAATAAAAGTTATGAGTTTAAAAAAATTGGGCCACAAAAAAGCATCCCAGAAGAATGGAGAAAATATACATATGTTATTTTTTACTGAATATTTATAAAAAAACAGTATAAACTTTTATTTGCAATTTTTTTTTATTTATTATAAAAATTTAAAATAAAATTTGAATTCAATTATTTTTTGAACCGAACGAGCCAGATCATATATAGACTTATATATGTATATGATCTACGCATTAATACCTTTCAGTCGATATATAAATTCGCTTAACCAGCAATCAAATACCAAAAAAATTAAAAATAATTAGTATCAAAATTAGTTTCAAAAATGCACTATTGCCTATACGGTACGCGGTCACACTAATCGCCAATCAGCTGTGCGAGTAACAATCGATGCCTGCCCAGTGGCATAGTGTTTGTGTGTTGATGTGTGTGTGTGTGATGAACTTTGCATTGGGATAGACCTGCCTGCACTGCAAAACCTGCATGCAATAGGCCATAAATAATTGTAATCAGTGAAACCGACCGCTTTGCGGCATTGTGTGTTTACGGTAAAAACAAGATGATTTCGTGCCTCTAAGTTCACATTGTGCACACATTGGCAACTCTGGGCCAGGAACAACGGCAGGCCAGGCAAACCCACACACACGCAAATTTGGACAGTTAACATCATTTTTTATTTTACTTTTTGGCACACATACGTAGTTTAAATTATAGTAAAATTTTGTATATCGAAAAGGGGACGTAACGTTAATCAAGCAAAAGGCATGTGCGCGACGCGATTTACTCGAAAATCACTTCAATCGCGGAATTGCGTCGAAACGGGAACGTTACGAAAATGATGTAAAAGAAAACTCAAGTAGCAAGCCCCAAAGCACTTTTTGTGTGTGTTGTGTGTGTGTTCGCGCGCGAGTGTATGTTTGTTGTGTCTGTGTGTGTGGAAATTAACGTAGTGTGAAGAAGTGGTAGAAGGAAAAGCGACAAACGACAACGACAACAAAAATACAAGCGACAATTGCAATCCAAGGCAAACAACAAACAGAAGCAACAGCAGTAGCGCATCGAAGGCCACACATAGTCCCGTCCCCGGAGGACAAACAGGAACCCCCCCCTGCCAGCCTCGAATTGTAAGTCCAACCTGTCCCACTTGTGGCAGCAGCAGCGGCTTGCAATCCTATAAACAAACAAAAAAAAAACCCCAAAAAAAAGTATGTTGTTCCCCGCCATTGAATACCGCCAGCGGAAGCGGAGGAAGTTGAATCATCGTCCGGAACTCGTTTCTCCCAGCAAATACACCCTGTACTGGCCGCAGGCGAGCGGGTTTGTTGTTTTTGTCCGGCACCAGCGACGATCTGTCTGTCTGTCTGTCTGTCTGTTCCTACATGGCATATCTGGCATTCATGCTCGCTCGTGTCTCTGGAATTTCAATTAGATCTGTTTGGATCTTTGGGAAGCCACCTAGATGGATGGCTAGCAGGCTAGGAGGGGTATCCTATGGGTCGGTATATACGGAAGTATAGTTTTATTTTATGTTTCATTGTTCATTGTTGCTGTTGTTGTTACCAAACAAAACATATAGAAATACTATAGAAAAGCCAGGCACACAAAGTCCAACTAAATTAGGATTCCATCACATGCACACACACACATATATGTATGTACATATGTTCAAGTATGTGTGTGTACGTTTATTATATATATTTTTAATTCGAATTCAAGTTTATCAGCGTACCAGTTACGTTCCAATTGTAAACAAAGAATTTGCGCCATGCGAGACGATCGGGTGGTGGCAGTGGCAGTGGCAGTAGCTGGCGGCGATGGCGACTGGCGATGGGGGATATCGGTGGCATTTCCAGCTAAGGAAAACATTTGTGCACTTGTGCGAAAAGCATTTGAACTGGGTGTTTTGGAGTCGCAAATCAATTGCAATTTGTTTCATTCCTAAGAGTCAGTTTTCTTTGACCAAGAGATTCCCCCTTCCCAGAGGCTCCGTTCCTCAATCGAGATCCACAGATAGCAACTGAAGTTAATTAATAACTCGAACAGAGCCCCTTCATTCTCTCTCGCTCTGTCTCTGTCTCTCTCTGGTTTTTCTTATCTTATCTGCTATGCTATCCATATTATACGTTCGGCATTAACCCACCCAATTTTTTGGGATCTTGTCTTTGCTTTGGCAGTTTGTGGCAGCGGCGGCCATTGCCTGTACTGTGTACTGTGTGTAGACGACGGGCGACCCGACGACCATGGTGGAGGAACGCATCGCCGACTATTTTGTGGTGGCCGGAATGCCAGAGCAGCCGCAGCTGCTGCAGGAGAACATATTCAACGATTCGGGACGACTGAGGGCGGCCAGCACCATCGAGCCCATTACAGACATTGGCGTCTTCTTTCCGCTGCTGGGCGAGGAGGTGCCCGAGGGCTATGAGCTGCTCGAACAGACGCCCACCGGCCTGCCGGCGAACCTCAATCATGGCTCAGTCCGCACCACAGAGTGTTATATATACTTTCGTCGTGGCAAGGATCGCCCACCACTTGTTGACATAGGTGGGTCGACAATTCTATTCCCATTCCCATTTCCCTTTACCTCAGAGACAAGTTTTTGAGTCCATTTCTTTCTTTCGCTCTGTCTCTCTCTCTTTAGGTGTCCTATACGATGGCCATGAGCGCATCATGTCGGATGCCGAGATTGTGGCCGAAACGCCGGGCGGACGTGTGGCCAATGTGAACAATTCGTCGGCGAAGACCTTCCTCACGTATCGTCGGGCGCGCAGCGACATGCCCTGCAATGAGCTGGTGGTCACCGAACTCTGCGTCATCGTCCAGAGCAAGGGAGAGCGGGCGCCGCACGCGTTCTGCCTGATCTACAAGACATTGAACAAGGGCTATGTGGGCAGCGACGTCTATCTGTGCTACAAGAAGTCCATGTACCGCCCGAAGCACATCAGCTACAAGCCGGAGATCCTGCTGCGCTATCCCACAGTCGACCACAATGACTTCCCCCTCAATTTGTGCCCC